>CM039644.1:8291687-8891687 GCA_022405125.1 Anthidium xuezhongi | reverse complement strand
CTGTTCTTCAACTATTTGCTCGAACGGGCTACTTGTTTGTCGGACTTTCTGAAAATTCCTTGTCAACTTACTCCGTCACGCGAGTACCCTTTTAACCCCTCAGTACATACAGGGTGAATCACGGGATGCTGAACAAATCTACAGTATTTAGAAATTTCCAAGTTCCTGAAAATGTAATATTTCGAAGTTTCTTGCTTTCTAAAATACCTAAAATTTCGAAAACTCTACAAATTTCGAGTTTTTGGGATACAATGTAACGAGATATCACAAGGTAATGAGAATGAAGGGGTTGAGAACCAGCGTATCCCCCGGTGCCACATCCAGGAGCCGTAACTGCTCCTTATCCGAGATCTACAAGTTACAAAATACATTAGTCCACACCGTAAGTAGAAACGTTGGCCGATCTCCAAACACACGGTGCACCCAGGAGTCTTTCCTCCGTGTTGCCAAGTGTGTCCTGTACAGGCTGATTCAGATCGGATAAACCGTGAATCGATCGAGCGAAATGCCGTCGCGAATGAATTGCCTTCGACTTGGTGCGTACGTCTCCGGACGCGTCTCTTTATACGGACGCGTGCTAAAATTTATCGAACGTTGGAGCTCGTAGAAATCCGCAAAAACGTCGACATTTAACCGAGATCACCTGAGATATCTTTAAAAGGTGATTTTCCTTGAGCTGCGGGTAAATATCCGAACCCTTCCGTGTTAGGGACACTGATTTGTGAAATTCCTCGTATTAAAATTAATTATCAGTCATCGAATTATATTAGCGATCGATAAATAGAAATTTGTTGCGCTCAAACAGGAACATTCAAGTAAAATGTTCGAAGAGCTGGGTAATCGTTCAGGATAATGATGGTTTATGCTGGAATTAAGTTAGCGCGCGATGTTAAACGCGTACGGGCTGGCGCACAGAATAAAAACGACTTATAGAGATATATACGCTTAAAGGTCGTGCCGAACAAAAGGTCACTTTAATTCCATTAGATCGTTGAAGCCTCTAATGTTCCATCGCGTGGGCAGAAATGGAGAAATTTGCGGGCTGATCGCTTTGCATCTTTCCCTCCCACGTGTTTCGCAATCTCCTCCTTCTTATCCTTCTTTTCCTTCTTTTTATCAAAAAACAACAGATTTCTGTCTTCGAGAGTGTATTCTCTTATACGTGTCTTTATTCGCGTTGAATTTATTGGTCTGGTATTAATAAAAAAAAGAAGTATGTGGAGAAATATGGGGAGGTGCTTAAAATATAGGGAGGAAATGATAGGTTGTACTACTTAAAAATAGGAAATGCTAGTTTATACTACTTAATAAAGGGAAATATATGGAATATTAAGTAAATATTTATTATTAATGGGTGTAATAGGAATCTGTACTACTTAATGAAGGAATACTTATACAGGACACTAATTTTCCTGTCAATTATTTAATTCGATATCGTGACGGGATGTTACAATAAAGAATGCCGTGTGAAATAAAGGTGGAACACCGTTGGTAATCAGGATGTAAAACAACAAGCCGGTGGTTTTCAACGGCCACAGACTCGGTGCTCGAGCTGTGTTCTACGAATTGCGGCACTCGAGTTTACACGTGGCTGTAGAGGAGTTTAATTTGAAGCCGAATGCCAGTCTGAGCCAGGATCGGGGCAAACTCGCTCGGAAAACCGCAGGATCCACAAGCCTGGGATACTCGAAATCCTTTTCCACGCTCGTTACAACCAACCTTTTATTTCTTCGAATAAATTTCATCCTTCTTTCCAACAATTGTTTCACTTATTTTAGCGACCTCATCTGAGAACATGCACATCGTTGCAACCATAATTGGCCGAGGTTGTGCATACACAACGAAATCTGTATAACATTATTACTGATAATCAATCATTGTTGCGACGGTCTGAAGACGTCTCGCAACGAGCCGAGGCAGCCTTCAGGAGAGGAAGCGAGTACTCCATCTTCCTATTTAGCCGCTTAGCTGACTGGCAAATATTCCAGGTAGCCGTGCGATTCCATGGAAATTATACATATAACCTATAATTATATAATCCAAAATATTCAATTTTGACGAGTTAAAGGCACCAATGATCCAAAATTCGATACTTAAAATCGCAGCGAGGCCGATAAGAGAACGCAGAAAGGTGTAACACGCGTTCTCCGCTCGAGGCGTTTTCGCGTTAATAAACGGCGGGGAATTGGAACGCGTTCGAGGGAACGTTTACCGCTGCCAGATACCGCTAAATTATTCCAAGTACGACGTTATCGTCGCGGTGCAGAGGATATTAATGGCGTAAGGGTCCAGATGGGGGGAGGGAACGCAGAGATAGAGCAAGGCTGGAAAGATTTTCGGGGTAGTTGACCCCTTTCGCGAATCAGCTGTTCGAAGGAGCCGCGGGTACGAAAGCCACCTCGAGGCGGCACCTTTCAAAGCATACCAACCGAGCGAAAGAGGGAAGACGTACGGAATCGAGTCGAAGTGAGACGGCGAGAGGAGCTCTGTGCGGTGGTGGAACGCATTAGCTGAAGAAAGGTGGAGAACGGAACGGGGGCGAGGTGGGAGGGGGACGCAGACGCGTGGGAGAGTTCGGCTCCGTCGGGATGGTGCTCAACCTTGCACAGGTGAGCGGAAGTCTCCTCTGCTCTGTTCGCATCCTTCAAAGTTCCATTAGCTTGTGGGAAATTTGATCTTTCTATTCTGTCCTCTCGAACGGTTCCATGATCAGCTCTGCTTTACCGTCAAACGACATTTTTCAGCCTTTAAGGCGGACACGACTTCAAGGTGCACTTATTAGATTCGAACCTGTTAACTCTTTGATGGCTCGCGTTACGTGATAGTGACTTCCAAATTTTTCCTATTTCTTTTTACAAATACTTGCAGTTTTTGTATGATTTATTATTGGTATTTTATCATTACTAGGAAGGTTTTTATTGCTTTAATAAGATTGTATAGGTGTTTTTCATCCCACAAAAAATTAAATTCTTTGCCTTCAATCCCTTACTCTGTTTAATTAAAGAATCATTCGTTGAAAATTATGGGAACAGGGGTGTGACAGTGAACGTTGCTCCATGGAGGCGAAAATATATGTAGGTATATCAAAGCATGATCGTTGATGGCATTTCGTGTACACGGCGAGTACCGTTTGACCCTGTCAATTGGTTCGAGCCTCGACTGGAAGGCTCTCCAGAATTAAATCAATTAAAGGGACGTCGTTCTGTGATGTTATTTGCACCAGGCTCTGTGTCGGCGTCGCTAAATCGTGTGACAGATTGCGCCTCTCTGTTTGATCATTATCGTCGACCAAAGTGTCATTTTCATCGCTTCACCGTCCATTGTTACGTGGACGTACTGGGACGTACTGTTAACCCTCCAAGGATTAAAGGTTTCAACCTCTGAACCTCCATGTCAGAGCGCGCCGACCCTTTAACGAGTCAAATTGCAAAATTTCTTAAACAAGTTTTGCAAAGTATCCTTTGGTTATTTTGCGAAACATTTGGATAGAATTTAAAAGATCGAAGGACATCGTTTCACAGGACAAAATCGAGGATAAGACACGAAGAGACTTGCAGGTCGGAGTCTGGACGAAGGGAGAAGAAAAGGAGGGGGATGGGATTGCGAAGAAAGGAGAAAAGAAACGACGGCGTGAAGTGGTGATCGAGTGGCGCCAGCTAACAACAATCTTTCCTTTATTTTCCTTTTGTGCCGTAACAGCACTGACTTCCTTTCGCCATTTACCGTTTTTATTCCTTGTTTTAGCGAATCTTTTTTAGACATAGCCTTGAATTACGCGGTTCGTCTATCGGATGGTTGATCTACAACCTTGTCGAGTCTGACATTATTTCATGACAGAAAAGTGTCTGGAAATAACACTTATGGTATATTAATTTAAAGCTTGAAGTTTCACGAAAATTACTATATAAATGGATCGTAGAGATTTTTCTTCAAACACTCGGTATATGAAGAAACAACACAAGGTATCACACGAAGCTGATTCATTGTTTCAACAAAGAATAGGTTATTTTATACAAAGAATCTTAATGGTGCATTTACATAGCTATTTTGATTAAAGTTTAATCTTTAATTTGATGTATCATAAGCGCCATTTTGATGTAGTTTTCTGTCATGAAATCGTGCTAGACTGTCTGCCGTTCGATTGTAGAGGATATCGTGGTTAAGTTGTCGATTTAATTGACGAAAGAAGGAATGATCGTGTAGCAGCGAGTAGATAATTATATGCCACTCTGTTGGGGTCGATAATTGGACGAATTGAATCGCTGTCGATCATGGTTACGTTAGTAGAGGCGGCCAATTAATTTGCGGTGGCCGCAATAACTGCGGCTCGACTCAAATCCTGTTCGTGCACGCGTGGTGCTAATTACCGATCTGTTATCCATTAACGAACAACCAAAATTGGAGAGTAACGACTGTTTATTCCTAAATCGAATATACCTACAAGAAATTTTTTATAGTAATTTTTGTACTCTTTTGGTATGGATATTACTTGGAATATTTTTTAAATTTTTCACTTTAAATTTGTGATGATAGTCACTGATGATTCCCACAGTATTTAATATTAAAACTTGTTATTTAAAAATGCGAGGACATCCTGACCCAGTTTTTATCACTCAGTGATTAATAAATTGTAATTAGCATGTGAGGAGTCATAAATTAAACGTCTGACACTTGCCAGAGAAAGAAGAGAATAAAAAAAATACTGGAACCTTGAAAATTTCAACATTTTCGTCGTAAAATGTCGTCGATCATTGGTACAAAAAATTAAGTAGTTTTTCAAGGTTGTCTCGTTGGTCATCAAAGCGGTATTTTTTTTTCATTTTTGCGGTTGGACAAGAGTCACGCTCTGAAAACTCGAAAGATCTGTTGGGATCAGGTCGCCGATCGCTCGTTAGTGAAGATATTAAAAACGAAATGCTAATGATAGAGTGGTAGGGGGTAGAAAGGAGGAGGGAACAGGTTTTCGTGGCTCGGGCTATCGCGATTTCTCGATTCGATTGCCTGCCCCACCTTTATCCCCGAATAAAGTTTATCTCGTGGAATAACGTTCTGACATATTAATTCTGTTCTGAATAGAAATAGATACTTATTATGGGTTTTTTTTTTTTATAGAAATTAGGAATTTAGAAATTTTAAGATATTAATAACAAACACCACCTTAAATATCTCCTAAATTTATCCTTGTTTTTTGTTACCAAACTTCATCCTACAAAAATAATCGGTGATCGATCGAATTCGTGATCGTTTTCGAGGCAAGTTGATCGATCGATGTTCGCGATCGAATCGAAATCGTTCAAGACGAGGGGTAGATCGATCGTGAACACGGAAGAAATCGATATCAAGATGTACACGTAGATCGGGGTCTCGTTTGATCGATGAAAATTGAATCGTATCAATATTAATGAGCCGCCACGTAGCCGTCATTATCGTATTTCGTGTACTATAACGCATATTAATTAGCCGTCTCGGACGGGTTATTCGTTGTAATTCAACGGAGCCCGTTTCGTAGTTTGCTTTATAATTAACGAGGTATAAGGGACAATTTTCATCCGGCGAACGGCCACGAGAAAAAATAAAAAGCCATTTCCTTTCGGAACCAGTTTCGACACCGCCTCATAATTTCTCGCTTTGTTTTAATTTATCGACGCCCGACAAACAGCTTCTTCCTTTTTTTTCCCCCTTTCCCCCCCTTTTTTTATCCGCCTTTATTCCAATAATATATCATTTCATAAACAGGAATTTGTTTAATTATGGGGACACTGATCTCTGTTCTAAAACCAGTTTCCACCTCTCAATCTTTTTCTGAAATGTAAGGTTACTTATTACTTGAATACAAAAATGAAGAATTTATATTTGGTATTGCAATTTAAAAATTGTTAGATGCTTGATTTTCCTGGGGCCATGGGTCGATTCGATACCTAATGTTGATGTTTGTTAGAACCATTTGGCATTTGAACCGTCCCGGCTGAAATTCTCTTTTCCATTTGGACCGATGGTGCACGGTGTTTCGCACGATTCGCTGATAGTCGATTGAAAGTGCATATTTGTACAGGTGCAAATATCAACGTGCGTCGGGGCTCGTTCGACGGGGATACTTGATGCATCAGGGAAATTATTTGTGTGCTTTAATACTGTTATCCGATCGATTTCTCATCGTCTTTGCCAAATTGCACGTTCAATTCTAATCAAACTTCAAATCTTGACATTTTAATTTTAATCGATTTATGTCTGTGATAATTTTATTGTTGCAATATTAAAACAATCTAAGAAAATTCTAAATTAATATATAACTAAATTGGCAAATTGCAAAATTTTAGGACACTAACTCGATCACGACGGATAATTCGATTTTCTGTATAAACAAAACGATCAAAGAGAGGGATCGATCGGTGTTTTAACGAGTCGATCGCGCGATCGACACCGGGACTCGATAATTCCTGAATAATTGAGAATTTTCAGTGTTGTACAGGCCCGATAGCGGGAGCGTTGCAATCGAAATTTCAACCGGCTATAATTGGCCGTACGTTAATGCACGTCGATATCGAGGAAAGATATGGGAGCGCATGCTTGAAATTACAGCATCGAAACACGGCTGGTTCGCAATTACGGCGCCAAACCTATACACGCCGATCGTTTCAAATAATTTTACTCTTATTATGGATACTTAAACGGGTACACCTTCCTTTTCTTTTCCCTGTTCCTGTTAATATCGACAGATATCCTTAATTACATCGTGCGAATAACAAGCTGTATCGTAAATGGACGATGATTTCTTCTTTAGGATAACAATTTATCAGAAAACTATTTATATTACATAATTTTATTGTAAAATTTTTTAAATTATTTATTACTTGGAATACTTTTCAAGTTTCTTCTTAAATATTAAAGGGTTAATGTTTAACATTAAATGTACCAAAATTTCATATTCATATCAAATGACCAGTTTGGCATTTAAGACAGATTCTTCTAAAAAATAACTTGGCCAAAGAAGGGATAGGGTTTAGAGGTAAAGATGCTACCGTGAGATATTTGACGACACTCGGCCTGGCCAGGGTCTATCCGTAGCCCTGGAACACACCGGTGCACGCGATCGTTCGTGTTGAAGAAATCACCGGCTTGTGTCGGTGAAACTTTCGGCCTCTTTGATATTACCTGTTACGTGCGTGGGTTTCTGCGTTCGCCAACCCGAAGAAAAGTGGCGCTGCCGAAGAATGCACCTTGCCTTTTCGTTTCAGATAGTTCCTCGACTCGGTTTCAACCCGCTTCTGACCGCTCCTCTTCCCTTGCGCGAAAAACCAAATTTCTATCACCTTTTTTTTCATTTGCGACTGGTCCAACAAAAGTATTTTTTTGCAATATTTTATATTGGTTTGCGTTTCAAAAATTAAAATAGCTAATGAAGCAAAGTTTTATAAAATCCCCTACATGGAAAGGATCCCAAAGCTCCACGATACCTTGATTTAATTAATAAAATCCGTAGGAACACCTGTTCATCGTTTGAAAGTTCGCTGTTCTCGCGGATGTTTCTTTGGTTAGAAAGATCCGTCCGAGATTAACCGAAGCGGGAAGAAAGCGAGCAACGATAATCTTGCTCGATTCTTTCGCCCCTCTTCCCCCTGTTTCCCCTTACATACATACGTTCCTGTTGCCAGTACCGAAAGCATGGCCGGATTCCTGGGCCTCTCTTTGTGTCCGTGTATCGTTGCAGCTGCGAAGCCAGCCTGCTGGTAAAATTGCAAGGGCAGGTGATACGAACACATGCTACGTGGACCGTGGCTCGTGTAACTTCCTCTCCCGACCGCCAGAAACAGGGAATTTACTTTTGTCAGGGGCTGGGATGAGTTTTCTTCTGATGCTTTTTTGTTTCGGAGAAAACTCGATGAAACTCGATTCTTTTAATAACGAGTCGTTTAAGAAACAACACGGTTGGTATAAATGGTAATTAGTGGAGATTAATTGGCTTGGATTCTTTCTAATTTTATATTGGCCATCGATGAAAACGTCACGGACCATCGATTCCTAAAACAGTGGAGAAAATGTCACAAGCTCGGTTGGTTCCATCGGGGGTCCCCGTTGTCCGTAACACGTGTGTGTTCGCGGGTAGGTTGGTCAAATAAAAAAGGAAGCTGTATGGTCAGATGGTTAAGCCTCATTAACGAGATAAGTCTCGCTGGAGAAGAGTTTCGTGATCCCGTCTTCCCTTCAACTTCTCCACGTGACTCGATATCATCCTGCTTCGTCAAACCTCCTCTTCATGAATTTTTCTTGTCCATTAATTAATCAAAAAGAGAAATATGTCCTCCATTATTAATAAGAATGTACAGGGTGTCCTGTGACTGGCTGCAAGTGGGTGGTTTTATATTAAAAAATAATTCAAGTTAATTATAACAAATACTGCAAGTATTTTCTTAATATATTGTTCATTTTTACATCTATTTCTGGGTTCAATAATCGTGCCCGGAAAAAGCGTAGTTTCCTACGAGCCTGGCTCTCCCTTTCTCTATCTTTCTGTTTGTCTCTTTGTCTGCGGAAGGCTGGGGAGCTTTTACGGTGGTTGGTCTCCGTTCCGTAGCCAGTCTGGAATTCGAAGGGACTTCGAATTATGCCAGTCGTCTCCCTTCTTTCTTGTTTTTCACCCCCGCGGCCACTTTCTGACGCGAACGACGTGATCGATACGGTTTCCCGCGCACGAATAATCTCCCTCGCCATTTCTATAGACGCTCGAAGGTCTGGGTTACGATCAAATCGACAAAATACTTCCTTGATAATCTTATACCGGCGTTACTTCGATATTCCATTGAAATTTCTTTGGAAAAATTTTGGAATAATTAAAAATAATTAGGAGGCCCGAGTAATTCTCAAAGTAATTTACTTATGTTAGCAAAAATTCATCAAATTCATGTCGAAAATTTAGCAACTTAACTTCGAAGTATAAGAATCTGTGAATAAATTTTGGAGGCCCAAGTGCCTTCAAAGGTCCTTCACCCTCCCCCCTCGAGAACCTATAAAATTCCGCTTACGTAGGACAAAGGAGGTCGCGGTTGAAAGAAAATTGCCATAATTCGATAATCGCGTAATTTCAAAAGATGAACGCGAGAAGGCGTGCCGCCAATGAAGCGGACGAGGTTTTAAACGATCGAACTCAGACGCGGCTCGATGTCTCGGTTTCTTTTGTTGCGGGATTGGAAGATTGCCCGGCGCCGTTCTTCCTCCGCCAATTCTCCACGGTCCATTATTGTCAATCGTCGTGAAACGCATCCGGAATTTCCCAAGTAGCGAACTTGGCCAGGATCGAACGGGGACAACGGCGGCGACGAGCGGTCGCGTGCTAAAAGCGAAGGTCCCGAGGAGCTGGATAACCAACGATAAACACGCGATCGAAAGCCACGGGAACAACGGCGGAGAGGAGAAGGTTCGAGCAGGTTAAGAAATTTCCTCCACGTCGTTGCCTTTAATCCTTAATCGACTGTGGGACGTCTACATCTTCCTCGGCCGGGGACTGGATGTATCGAATCGCCAAGGATCTTGTACGACCGCGTTCTCAACTTTTCTTCGTCCTCCGCGTCTCAACCTAATGGCCTGTGAACGGACGATTCGATTCCGACCTGCTCGATGATGTATCAATTCGTTAATAATACTTGATCCTTTTTGCGGTCCTGTTCCTGTGTCAAGTTTGGATACGTCTGGATACGCCATATTTTCAAAGAAAAGAGTTACAAATAATTTTATTTCTTTAATTAATTAATTCCGGTTTATTCGATTGTTGCTTTCATTGTTATCCAACTTAAAATGCTATTTAACCTAATCACCTACCAGTGGATCACAACGGATCGAGGAATAAAATTTCATCTCGACGTTCAAATTAAACAATTTCATATTGAAACGCTCGTCAGGCGTGACGGGAGGGTTAACAATTGAGCCCACAAAATTCGTGGCGCCATATTGCGCGTCCTGTTGGCGAAAATTGGTCGCAACAGCCGGTGAAACGAGTTCATCTTCGCGGCAGACGATGATTCACAAGAGCGAACTCGAATGATCTCATCGTTTTCACCAGCGGGAACAGCCCGAAAACTGGACAGTTATTCCTTCTTCCGGTTTAAACGAACCTCCTGAACACCGTTCAAATTTTAAAATTAATTTTATTTCGTGATTTCTTAATACGCGTGTAATTAATTAATTTTCTCTTAATTTTCATTGCAAAATATAATGAGAAGTGTGAGAAGGGGGGGGGGGTTAACGGAGACCACCGCTGATGTTCTTCGCGCTGGAAACAGTCGAAGAATTAATTGGACGTGATAAGTCATAACGATTTTTGTCTGGCGCGATGCTCGAACCGTGGCTCGGAACGATCCATTTGAAGTCATTGTAGCGTACGAGTATTTATAGGCAGACGCATTTTTACTTGCTCGACAGGTGGCAGATTTATACGTCGCCGAGGCGAGAAGACAGTTTTTATGGCTCAATCTCTGTCGCCACCGAGGGTGAAAAAAAAAATAGGACCGCGGTGAAAATCTTGCCTCGATCATTCGTCTGTTAAGATGTCCCCTTAGTTTGAAATTTCATCAAAAAACACAGAATTTTATTTTGAAAGCTGTGTAGGAAATTACTCGTTATTCTGTGATTAAAGAATGGTTTAAACTGTAGAAAATCGTGGTCGAAGGGAAATTTTCAAGAGAATCGTGGAATTATGGTGTTGACAGGATGGTGTAAATGCAGGGAACAAACGGGTGCGACAAGCGTGGGTTCAAGCGACACGTCATTTGCATAATCTGACTCGTTAAGCAATTAAGTCGCTCCGTGTTACTCGCGACGAGTGAATTTATCATTAGAATTTCTTTGATGGACATTCTCTGTGTCCTACTTAACGTGAAATCACTCTTAATCGTGTGCGTTCAAAACCATACATAAAAACATTCATGACACAGCTCTTTAGTTACTAAATTGTGCCATAAATTGATTAATATTTAGGGTATTAATTTAAGAGTTAAGAGTTTCGAGGGCTCAGAATAAATATTCAAAAAGAATTATCTTGCAAAGATTGGGCCCTTTTGTGCGCCCTGGATGAAAGGAATGGAAAATCTAGGAACATCATTTGAAGACTTTTTGTAAGAACAGTTGGCAGGGTGTTAAACTCGGAGACGAGTCAGTTTAATTCGAATAATTACGAATGCGACAAAGGGGTCGGGACGTATAAAGCCGACAGACGCGCAGAACGACTGTGCAAACCTTACGGAACAATAGGGACCGGTCGACGAGCCTCCACCTACGTTTAAATAAAACCAGCCCCCCTGCCCCGTTACCGCCTCCTATCGTCTGGTTTATAAAGCGGAAAATATGACCCCCCGTGTGTGTTTATCGGGCCGAGTTTAGATCGACGTTCGGTCGCAATGACCAAAAGCCTCGACAACGTCCAGCGTGTTTTCTAAACATAGCGAAACAATCCGGTCGGTGAACCCCGTTTCTCATCGACAGGATGTTGATCTCAGGAATAAAACGGCAGGATAATGCGTATAAGAACGTCGTTGGACATTTATTATAGACAGATTGGTTTTTACGAGTCATTGGTGGCCGTTTTTGTAACGATTTGTCCATTGAACACGTGGTAATATTTTTCTATTTAGTTTGGGGGTAAATTATTTAGTATTTTTGGGATAAGTGAATTTCTGGGGTCGAGTGGTAACGTATTAAAATTAATTCACCTTTGATAATATTTGAAAATTAACCGGAGTGTCTATGTTAATTATTACACGCTGATTACTTACATAATAGACTCGCTTAAAACTCGAGTGCCAAGGGGTTGGAAGTTATATTAACCCCTGGCAAAATCATACCATAATGCAGTAAATTTGCACAGAATTGAAAATTAAAATTATATCAAGCTCCTCCTATAATAATGATATTTTCAATAACATTACAGGGGAGATACGAAAGTATGCATAGGAATTAGTTGGGCAAAGTAATTAGAAAATTTTAATAATCGTAAAGAAGGGTGGAAGGGTTAAGGAATTTCCGTGATTCCTTTGGAAGGAAGGGCGACGCGGTTTTTCCAAGGGCTAGATATGCAAATTCAAGGGTGAGAAGAAGGCGGCTTTCATAGACGCATTGCGACGCAACGTCGCCGACAATGTGGCGCATCACGAAATACACCGACACTTATTTACATTTCACGCATGGCGAACCGTGACGATAAAAAGTCGAATCGTGACATTCTTTTTGGTCCTTCCAAACATTCCCCCTGCTATATTTTAAAGAACCTGAAAAATTTGGAATACTATATTTTTAGAAATGCTACATATTGGAATCCAAAAATATTTAAAATACTATATTTTAGAAACTTAGATGCTTCAAAGCATGTTTGAAACCTACCCAAGGTATTCTTCGTGGGAATTTATTTTCCAAGAGCGTGTGCGCACGTTGTTCGTAGCGAAAGGGTTAAAAGGACGGTGGATTCGCATCGATTATAGGATACAATCTGTTGGCTGGCTTTCTTGAGGAATACGCGAAGGGAATCGCGACCGGTTTCGCGAATCGCATTTGTATGCGTCGAGCAGGTGAAAAGACGACATTTTTGATTTCTCTCTTTTTTTCCTTCGGCACAGAAACGTTATACGAACGTACGAGGACGCGTAGCACGATACTGCCTAAATTATAATGATTCCTTGAAAGTGGCTAGTTCACCAGAACCGATTCCTCTCTACGAATACGAAATCAAAAACCTTCTACGAATACAAATCATCGTATTCTATTCTCCAATGAACTGTTATGTTCCTTTAGAAAACGTCCAACTTGAAAAATGATCAAAAAATACAGAATTAGATCAAAATTATTTATAAACCATTAGCCATTCTATTCTAAATTTATTTATTCATAAATTTCTATATCTATTTGAAATATTACTGTATTGTTCTCAGATCTGGGTCACCATTGATCCAGATTCCATCACTCAAAGGTTAACACCTTGTAACATACAATAAGGCACTAAAATTTCTATTATTAAAAATAGTTTTGTAATTTTTGGAAAATTCCAAATTCCCAAAGGTACTTTAAACTCTTTTACTTATTTTATTACAACAACATCGAGGTTCGATCGATCCTGAAGATAGGGTTTTAAATCCCATGGAAATTCACGGGCACGATCTTAAGTTCGAATTTCAGGATCGGGCTCGAGGAGCTGTATCGGCAGCGGTGCTCAGACACCTGCGAAAACACGAGGAGGAGGGAAAGTTTCGCGGCAACCGTGGGGGGGGGGGGGGGAAGCGTGCAACGGATTTAAGGTGTTCTAGGGCGAAGCTTAGAGAACGGGGGTGAGAAGACATAGGGTTGCTAGGAGACACCCTCTTTCACATGTTATATTGCATTACCCTATGCGACTCGTAGGGGGACGGTGACGGTGAATTGGTTGCACGAGACCGTCAGCCGTGTTCCCCTCTCGTTTCGAGGGTGTCTGACTAGAAAATGACAAACCTGTCCTTCGAATACGCCTTTTACTGACCTTTTCCACCGTCCGTATCACCAGCGGCATCCTGGATCCGTCTCTTTCTTACGTTGGTCAACCTATTGACCCCTGACCTGGATGAACCCCTTCGATAACTCGTACGATTGTTTCTTCAACGTTTTCTTATTGTTAGATTATTGTAAAAGTGATGGAGCTGTGGTTAATCTAGGTGATGTAAAAATTTTCTTAAACATTTAAAAAGATTAATTATTCAGTTCGAAAAAATTTGTTATTATGGAGGATGTAGTTATTATTAAATGTTTGACCATTTTGACAAGTATGAACGGATAGAAATGTTCAATTTGATATCAAGGTGAAACGTTGATCGAGGTGTGCAGGTCGAAATTAAAAATAGGGAAGCAACAGAGGGGAAAGAAGACAAAAGCTAATAACAAAAGAGGAGGAGTGCTGGAGGGTTTAACAGGTGGCCCATAAAATAGCAAAGCTTCCAATAAGCCTCTCCTCTCACGATTCGCACCCTCCGGAACCAGCAAATTTTCCAACGTTTCTGCGTTAATTATTCGACCAGCATACTTTTCTTTTTTATTTTAACATGCTGTGCTTTTTGTCTCGATTTTAAGCTCTTGCATGTTCGGTGTCTTAGATTTTCATTATTTTAGAGTTCGAGAAACCTAGAATTCACTGAAATGTTTAATCAACACCCCATCACACCACAGAAGACTAGACGCAGAAAAGTAGTTTCGGTCTCGTTGATTTACGGTAGAAAGGCTATGGAAAAAAAAAGCAAAAGTCTGGCAGGGATTCTGTTAGGGTTCGCACATGGGCGTCGATTGTTTCGCACTCGGTTGCCCCGTCAGTGCTTTTCTTCGATTATCGAGCGCAAACGAGTTTCGATTTTCAGCCGACACCAAGGGGGGTACCCGTGAAACTTCACAAATGCTTTTCTTTCAGCCTGCCTAACGAACACGAGCCTCGTTCGTGTACAGGAACGCTCTTTTATACAGGGTGTACATATGTACATCGAAACTTGGTGTTCCTCGGTGGCCGCAAACAAGCCGTGCCACGTTCGTCGACTGCTAATTGCTTGATTTTCACTCGAAACACGATTTCTCCCGCTGAAATTTAGGCGAAACTGATTCTTAATCATTTTTTCAATTTTTGAATTTAATTTCTAGGCAATCATTTCCTGCTATATTTTTAATCATTTTTTTATCACTCTGAGATAAAAGTTGGTAAATTAACCCTTTCCATTCAATTGACACCGAGACCGTAAAGGGGGTGTTTTTCCCATGAAACAGGGGGGCTGTTTCGTAGCTTTTGACCAGAGGACAGAGGTGACCCGTTTGGATAAAAGCGAACGGTCGAAACACGCGAGAACCGTGGACACAGGCAACGACACTCTGTACGAAAGCTTTGGCGGGGGCAGATACACACGTACACACGTACACACGAGGAGCAACGAAACGCACGATTTTATCGATCGTTCGACCCCATAGAGCGAACCCCGTGTAGTACCCACGACAAAGGCAGAACTGCCTAAAGTGGGACTACCGGTGCAACAATGTAGCAGGGCGCTGTTTATGCTTTCACAAACGACAACAGGAAAGAATATATACGTGTATGGGCACGTGTGTGAAATTAACGATCATGATAATTGTGCCAGCGTGAAGAAAGGGGAAATCCTGACACGCTCGCGAGACCGGCTCGTCGTTCTTGAACCCCTGCGAACGCCATACCCTTGCTCGAATGTACAGGGTGTCCCCGTATTCCAGCAGTGAAAATTAACCCCTAATACTTTTTACTTCGGTGGTGCCTCTACAATATTTTCAAACTTAATCTAGGAAACAAAATAAATAAGGGATGACGTTTTAATATATTCTTTTGGCCTTAAATTAAATATCTGGGGCAAGTTGTTTTGATTCGAGAGGAAAACCTTCGATTCCTCGATTTATTCCACGAATCCGTATCATGGCAGACTGTATTTATAGCGGAAATAACTTTATTTCCCAATTTACTTGGTCACTGAATGGCTTCGCAGACCTTCACGCCTCCACGTATCGTGAGGGTCGGTGATAGCACTCGAAAATTTGAAACTGGGATATTTAGGATTTCTAAAACTATATTTATTACACTCCCTTATATTAGAATTATTAAAAATTAATTTTTAACATTCATGACAGATAGAAACTTTTAGATAGCCATCTAGTGATACATGAAATTTAATATCCGTAGAATATCATGGGAATTTTATTGCGTCTCATGATAATTAATTCGAATACCGGTTCATTTCGAAACATTACTTTCGCTACATTTTATTAATGGATATTGAAAGTGTACTTTGTCTAGAGCGACTAAAGTATACAGCGGGTCTCGGGTCCATTCATCGAGAGGGGGGTCGGTGCCAAATATTCCCAGGGCATCGAACGAAACGCGAAACAAGGAAACAATGAGCGTACAAAGGACAGAGACGATTCTGTCTGGCGAAACTGTTTCTCTCTGCGGGCTATTCTTCAATGTTTTTCAGTCTGTAGAACAGAATGACGATAGGCGCGAGCGTGTCTGCACCGCTCTATGTACGAGTGCTTTTCACAAGCATCCAACACCATTATAGGGATACCACCATGAATCTCCATTAAATATTTACGAGGTAGCCGAATCGCATCCGAGTGACGGGGCTTCTTCTCGCTAACGTTAGCGCGCGCGATCAATCCGGGCGAGGGGACGCGTCCAGACGACCAGCGTCGCCTGGCGTCGTTCACGTTTTCATCATTCTCAATTCCGCCCATATTTACGTACGTTTTATGCTAAATTATGGTCGCCAAGGCCGAATCGATACGTGGAGGGATTTTTAGCGATTTTTAGCTTAATATCGTTTGGGGACTATTTCATGACAGAAAAGAATCTTCAAATGACACTTATGGCACATCAATTTGAAGCTTAAAGTGTGCTCAAAATCAGCATATAAACAATCCTTTAATATCCTTAGTGTAAACTAACTGAGCCTTCCCTGAAGCAAACAATCAATCATCCAAGTTGATGTCCTGTTTCAACAAGGTCTCAGACATTTTGTGTTGCGAATATCGACGAGACGTCCACGTGGTCATTTTTATCAGACTTTCAGCTTCAAATTGATATGCCGTACGTGGCAGTTGTAGATTCAGCCAGCGTATGGGACCCTCGAATGGTAAACACACTACTTGCGACTCGAAAGAAATATCGCCGGTGCGTGGCTCGATGATTAATAACACACCGCGGATAATTAACAACTATCATAAACCACGGGACGAGTCACGACATCGAGATACAAATCTCATCGGTTCGTACAAAATGCTCACGCGACCGGAAACGTCCATTAAACGCACGCATCGCGAATAACAATCTATCAACGTTTACGCAACGGACTGCGCAACGGACTG
This sequence comes from Anthidium xuezhongi, assembly GCA_022405125.1. Classification (NCBI taxonomy): domain Eukaryota; kingdom Metazoa; phylum Arthropoda; class Insecta; order Hymenoptera; family Megachilidae; genus Anthidium; species Anthidium xuezhongi. The sequence continues at coordinate 8,874,815 of CM039644.1, read as the reverse complement.
AGCAACATCCTGTCGATTCGCCAGTTAAATTATTAAAAAAAGAAAGAATTTTCATTTCCCCCTCTTTTGTTGGTCGAGTTATCTCGCGTGGGAGAAATTTCCCTTTTCCAATCGAAAGAGAGCCGGGATCGAAGGAAAACAAATCGGGATTCGCCTTTATGGAAATGCTTCGTCGAATCGTCGGGGCGGTCAAATATTTGGCGAGCCACGTCCGGAACTTCCATTAATTTCCCGCCTGTTTTCAATTTCAAGACGCCTCCGCCCTGGAAAACAACCGTCTCTTCGTTTTCGCCCCACCGTAAACATTTCGCCGCTCTATCCGCCTCGCAGGAAAACGGTCTCGCTCGTCGTTTGTATTCCAGTTACGACCCGCGTAACTGTAATTTCATCCCCTAAACGGGAAGGGAGCACAGCTTTCCTGGGACTCCTCGAGCCGTAAGCTGCACGCATGGATCGGTTATCGGCCGATACTTGCACGTTTTCATTCATGTTTTTCAATTTCAAGTGGGGTGAAAATGGGAATGGGCCCCTCTTTCTTCTTATCAAATCGTGTCGAGTGTAACGTGTTTTAATTTATTGAAAATTTATTAATATTAATAAATATTGTGGTGGATCAGGTCATTCTAAGGTATTTGTAACGAATAGCAACTTTGCCACGTATCTAATCCAACTCTGGCTTTTAAAAAGACTCCCATGTATATTTTTCGACCCACATGCTTTTTAAAGTCGAACAGGGTAAATTTGACCCAGTGATGGTACTAACCAGGGGTTTAGATTCGAGATGAAACACATGGTCATTTTTAGAACGTAACACTTGGATCGAATCATTGTCGATTATCATAACGAACGGAGGTGGACAACATTAACAAACTATTTTTAGCTTGAACTTTGAATGTGCGTTCTTGTACCTCGTTCACCCCTCCCTCCTTGGCTGGAGGGATACAGTTGTTGTAAGCTTAGGCCGGTCTTGTATGTTGCCTTTGAACGCGACGCCTGCTGAAACATCTTACAAGGTTTGGATTAATCTATTTACACTTCGGTTTTGCCTCCTCGTATATTTTACTTCGCTCACTTGTGGATCCTCCGGGTATACACGGTTCTTTGATTCCGTGTCCGGGATAACTTTGACCCCTCGTCTAATATTGGATCGAATTCTTTCTTGAGCCAATCAGAACTTCAGAAAAATGATTTTTTCTTACATTTCACTGTGTATTAATTAAAAGGTACAAAATTAAAATCAAACTTGTATACGAATTTGAAGAAAACTTTGAAAGGGTGATGTTTGTTTGTTAATCACGAAAACGGCAATGTTTCGTGGAGTGGGATAAAAAGCAGAATCACGTCGAAGAGATTCTAGCCGCGGGCAATCGTATCTCTCTACGGTTTTTCATGTTTGTGATCTCTCCACCCTTTTGCCGCGGAGAGATTGCCTTTTTCGCGACGTTATTCGCGAAAATCCACTTACAATGGAAATTTCCCAATTTCCGCTTGTAACGCCCTTTTAAATGCCAGTCAAAAGATGCCTACCCAGTGTCCCCTCGATCGTTTCAATGATATAACAGGCTTATTTCTTTTTATAAATCGTTATTTGTTTAGGATTCATATTGTAAATTAGGACAATTGGAAGAGGTTTTAGTTAATGTGCGTTTTCTGAGAATCGATAGACCAAGGGGAAGCTGACCTTTCGTCTATAAAAAAAACAAAAAGTCACGAGTTTTTTTTTTTTGTTCACGGTTCGATTGATCCGGAATTAATCGGCTGTTAAGGTTTTCCAATGGATGAAGTCGACACGTGTAACCAGGAGTACGTAGAATGAAATCGATCCAGAGGGTTGATCTATGTTTAGCAATATCGAGGCTACCCTCGCGTAACTACCATCAATCCCGAGATACGTGTTATTTTTATGAATTATATAACAGAAAACAGGTGACAGTTATTTATTTTTAATAATTGTCACGCTTCGTAATGAATGAATAAATAAATACACGGTATCGGTGGCTGGTGTTAAGTATTTTTACTCCTCGTAGTCGAACAAATATCTTAATTAAATTTGAGAATTTTTTTAATGAAATCTTGGAGATTTTATTTAGCAATTTTAACAAATGTTCTACACAAAGATTTTCTATATTCCTACAAAATGTTTTGCCTCCCCCTCCAAATTTAGGAATTTCTTTGCAACGAAATCCAGAAAATCTTTCATCAGCTTTGACAAATTTCCTATCTAGTGACTTTTCGGATACCCTTATAATGGAATAAATAAAAGCGGTAATAAAAGTGTACAAGCAGTTAATTCCAAGATTGAAGGGAAACAGGTATACGCGTTCTCCCCGGCCGGGGAAATGGCTGTTTTATATCCGTGGCGAAGGGGTAATCGTAACGGATTACTTTTCCCCGTTAACTCTTTGCATCGCGGCGAGACGAGCGGGGAGGGAAGCGGAATCGCGCGGCCAATCCCGCGGAAATGAATCGGGATTACTTTTACGGCGCGTTTGAAAGTTCGCGACGAACGAGACGACGTCGACAACCATCACCGCCTGCCGTGAAGGGGTTGAAGGACAGGCAGACGAAAGGGGGAGGGAGAGGGTTTGACGCGGAATTCCGAGTGGTTGGAAATTAGCTTACTTAGACGGTAGACTGGAAATATTGGCAGATAAGCGACAAATCAACTGTGGGGTAGTTTCCACCCTTTCCTCGTAGCATCCTTAAATTTTCTTTCTATTCGATTGCAAGTTCCATCTAGAATTTCTGTCGTGGCTTGAATTTATATAAAAAAATTATAATCCTAGACAATTAAATTTATTATGATAAGATATTAATCACAGTTTACAGAAAATATAATTTATAATTGAAATGCTTTGATCGTTTAAAATTGCAATGTTTCTGTTGTTTCTAAAAAGCAACGAAGTGGTGGAGCAGGCACTCTAAGAAACGCGAGCGTGTAGTTGAATACCGCAGCGAAAGGGTTGGAAAACATAAATGTACAAGTTTGGTATCCGAATCGTTGAAGGGTTAAAAAGATGTTGAAAGGGGGTTGGAGGAAAGTTCGAAAACAGGGTTTTCCCTTAGCTGGTACAGCAAAGGCAAAGCCGGGTAAAGCAAGTTTTTCCAAGCTTTCGTTTTAATCTGGTTTCCCTGTTGCTTTTTCCAGCAAAGGAGCTGAAAATATGCGGCAGCGTGAGAAGCGGCGGAGAGGTGTGCTGTTCCGCGGACATGGAGGTGAGATTGCAGGCGAGGGCACGTGACAAACATGAGAAAGCCACCAAAGAAACTCTTCAACCGCTGCATCAGGTCCTGTCGACCAGAGGGACCAGGTTTCACAGTGAGTACTTAGTTCTTGCCTAACGACACTCGTTACTTCTCATAGTTTTCTTGCCTACCTCCCCAGGAATTCTTTAACTGTATCTAGGAAATTTCTTGGTAAAACTATTATTTAGCTGACAGGTCGCAATTCTTGTATTTTATGATAGTGTTTGGTACATTTACGTATTTTTTAAGGGTTTGCTAGGCTTTCTTAGACTTTTCTACACTTTTCTTAGATTTCCTTAGATTTCCTTAGATTTCCTAAGATTTATATCATTTTTCATGATAACTCGAGTTCCCTCGAATACCTCTGAACATTTCTTTGCAAGAATATCACTTAACCTCTACCCCAGCTCCTTAAATCAAGGTTGCTCTCGAAAATTGCTCTTTCATCGACAAAAAGTCAGCATGAAATAACCGGATAAAGTTCTCAACGGCTCGAACGATCGTGTAATCAACTATAAACGGGTCGAGGGAATCGTAAAAAGGGACGGGAGAACATGGGGGCATCGCGAAAGAAACTGGTCGCGTCGACAGTCTCGAAACGGTGGTGGTCGCCGCGGCCGGTGTAGAAAATCAAACATCCCTGTCAATTATCCCGGTTCTCTCGGTCACAAAAGGACTTTACAGAGTAGTTTAATCGGCCGGACGTCCTCGACGCCGCGTCGTCGGCCGAGTGGCGTCGACAGCCGGGAACGAGGTTTCCAGCCGCGACGCCCGAACAACCGTCACGAAATGAGATTTCTCCAGTAAACGCCCGCTCCACGTCCTACGTTTTCTGGCATTGCCTCGCGGCACACTTCCTCCTCCTTCTTTTCCTCCTTTAATATCTTCGATGGCTGACCTACACGGCACAAATTTAATTATCCCGATAACTGGCGGGCGTTATCGATCCTAGACATAATTCATAATTAAATCGTTGGTTGTTTTCCATCAATGACGTTAGACCTTTAACAATAATGAATAATTGATAGTTTCATGCAAATGTAGATGACTAAGGTGCGCCAGAGGTGATTCGTAGAATTTTTTGAACGCCCCACCGACTCGATAGATGTGGAAGAATAGTAATTTTGCTAATCTTTTAATCCTTACCCCCGTTATCCGGCCACGTAATACCCGGCGTTCGTCAGTCTCGTTACCCACTAACTTTTTCCCCCGGTTATTCACTCCTGCCTGACTATACGTATCAAGGAAGCTTTAAAAAATTTCAAATCCTTTCATCAATTCTAATCTCGAATAAAAGACTTGTTCATACTGTTTCTAATAATCCAATTCTGAGACAAAGGGTTAAACACTCTGAACGATTTTTAAAACGATTTCACGAGCAGCCAATAGCGACACAGAGGTTTCGAAGGAAAGTGCAAAGTGTCCTCGGAAGAGGATCGGGTCTCTGTCTAATGGGCGAAACGAAAGGAAGTGCATCAAGAGCCCTGGCGAGTCACTTTGTCGATCAGCGTCGGGAAATTAGACGGTGGCACCGTTGAAAACCTCAGGGTGTACCCTCTCTTAACGATTCTCATTAACGAAATTACTTGGCGTCGCGCGAGTTCGCGCCACCATCGCTGCACCCATCCCCCTCCTAGAGGGAGGGTGTTCAATCTTTCCGCGCTGCCCTTCCCATCAGACCACCGGCTTTCCTCTGAAGCTCGTCGCCGACGTCCTCCTCGTCGCCGTTGCTTCCCTTTGAAGCCGTCTAACCCACGTAGCCGCATCCAGCTACGTGCGCCCACTTTACCTGCCACTCGGCGCGCTCGCGAGCGCCGCTGACAGAGAGAAAGAGCCGTTTGGAAAGGGAGCAAAAGCCGGTGGAAAAGGTGTGGAGAGACGTGGGGACGCCGATAGTGTGAAACGGAGAGGGTGAATAAAAGTGAGACGGTGATAGGGGGAGAGATGTATTTTGATTCGAGACAAGATAACGTTTCCTTAGATTTTTTTCAGTTTTGCACCCTTTAACTCCCTTTCTCTTGGGTGTGGAACAGATTCCATTTGTTGGAGGGTGGAGGAATCCTTATTGTGTTTCACCTGGATATAAACGTCTAGTAAATTTTAATGGGGTTGATTCCTTTCTTTTTCGAGAATTTTGGAGATTTTGGTTCTGATTTTTCGTTTGGAGGAATAAAAAGGGAAAATTAGTCATGAGCTCGTAGGCAAGGTAAAAGAGCCGACAAAGTTCCTAGGCGGTAGTCGTCGCGGCGCTAAGTGCTTCCTTCCCCCCTTTCACACGACGGCTTCCAGGGCTTTTTACAGGGCGTCGACGACGCCGCCGTCGACGATTCGTTACACAGGGGCCTCTCCTACCTACCTACCTACCTACCTACCTACCTACCTACCTACCTATCTACCTACCTACCTCTTCTCTCTTTTTCTCTTGTCGTTAAAAGGAATTTTAATCACATTCTTCGTGGCTAAAGTGACGATAAGAACAGGTTCAGTCCTCTGTCGTTCGCGAGGTTACGCGTCAAGGGTCCGCCTGGCCACTGTTGGGGATGAAAATAAGACTAGCTACCGACACTCGTCTGCTTGTCATCCTAGTACCTTGAAAAAATCATTTTTTCCCTAAAATTCCTGAAAATTTTCATACATCTATCTTATTGATTTTTATCAAATTATTTAGCCCACAGAAAATATTTTTTTTTGAGAGGAAATAAAAGACTAATACACTATTGACCAACCTTTGACATTTGTACAAAATAAAAAAAAAGGTTTCGTTCAAAATTCACGGTTTGTTGAATGCGTTTCAAAAGTTTGGTTAAAAGATAAAAATGGAAAAAGGGATGAGATGACCGTAAACGAAGGGTAAAGTTGAACCACGCGTTGTTACATAAACACTCCATTAACGGGTTGTATATCGGTGGGACAAGGGTTGATTAACGTTTGCAAATTAGAAGGGCAGGAGACGAACCTGAGGAAGTGTCTTACACAGCTATCGAGAGGCAAACATTGTTAACGCGTGATCAGTCGGTTGAAGAGGGATCGAGGTTGTAATTGATTCGCAAGCCTCCGGGTAACAAGGTGTCTGTCTCGTCTACCGGTTAAATCGATGAGAATCCTTTCCATTCGTAATTATCGTCAGACGAGGTATATTTAAAACAACGGAATCACCAGCCTCTTACGAGGGTGCGAGGGAATGTTGCAATTAAGTAAATTACGTTTAATCATTGTTCGAGCGACCCTTTCGTCCGACATAAATTGATTGGCATTTTATTGTAACATTATTAATATGGAACTTGGTATATCAATTTTATTACTATGGTTTGGTATTTAATTTGGTACTTTTTTCTTGTTTGTTACAGCTTTCTTCAAGGACCTTCTGGCAACGAGTAAGAGAGGATTCCACGAGATGTTCAAGAAGACTTACGGCATCCTTTACGAGCAGAACGCCTACGTCTTCACGGATCTCTTCAAGGAGCTGGAGAATTATTATGCCAAGGGCACGGTGAGTTTGTTTAACTCAAAATTATTATTTTAAAATTTATCCTTTCGATCTTTGATCCAATGTAATTTCGAGAAAGATAACGCCTCGGATAAAATACTGAGATAAAATCGATAGGGGGTGGTGAGGCTCGATTTTCAAAGGGCCGAAGAAATTCACCCTTGCACGTTCCCGTATCGTGTCCCTTTTGTGCTGGCAGGGCAGGTCGTAGGCGAAACTTTCGGAATCGGCCAGAAACGACCCTCGTCCGGTGGAGTTTAACCGCGAGCAACGGGACTCGGTGATAGGGGTGGCGAAAAGGTCTCGTGCGAGGCCGAGTTGAATCAATGCTTTTGACGTTCGTGGACGTCCAGAAGGTATCCTGTCAAGGGTATTCCTTCGTCGTGAAAGTCATAAAATTTAGAGACTTTTGTAATTACAGGTCGATTGACAAATTTCAATTATTGCTATGAATAATTTTACAATTATTGACTAGACTACTAATTGATCACTTTTCTACCACAAATGTATTACAATTAATGCTTGAAATGTCTTTGAAGACACTTTGAAATTATTCCTCGTAAACATCACCACACTTGTCACGCTTTATGCTCATCAGATCGATTCATCACGTTCCATTGACCATATCGGACAAAAGAGAAGATTTAAAAAAAAAAGAAATAATTCAAAAAAGGAAAGGAAGTGGAATTGAGACGACATTTCGATTGTCATTCAAATCGTTTGGAATTATTCAACGGCGCCACTTGGACCTGTTCAGGTTGCCGGGCCACCGATAGCACGTTCAAAAATGCCCCTGCATGAATATATTATTGTCGTGATCGCGCGTCCATTTTGCTAACGAATTTATGTCGACGATGTATAGGGTGTACCATAACTTCGTGACAAAAAATTCATACAGATCATTAAATTTCAAATTGATATTCAAGGTATTTCATTCAACCGACCCAAAATTATTGTCATTTTTAAAATACTTCTAATATTGGATTACAATTTTTCTAATTATGATCAAAATAAATATTTATTATGTCCCATGTATTATGTTAAATTGAGGACACCCTGTACATGTATCGGGTTCATGGCGTATCACACGAATCCGTAGGCTACGAATTTATCGGTGGCTCTCTCGTTTCTCTGGCCGTTTCTAGTTTTCGTCGTTTCACCCTCGATAATACGTCCGTCGAGCTGCACCAGGGAATATAATCCTGAAATAATTCCGCGATCGTTGCCCCGGAATATTCAGCCAGGAATAGAAATTAAAAAAGAATCCCCGATTGAATGGTTGATCGACGATCCTGGCCTCGTTCGATTCGTACATTCTTTGTTTCCGGCGAAACGATTTGCCTCCCTTTGTTCGACGGTTACTAGTCTACCAATTAGTTTTTCTATTTTTCTAAATACCATTTAGCCGCTTATCATAAAAAACCACGAATTCATTCAACCCCTTGGTACATAATTTTTTCAAGCGATGTATCAATCAGGGATCAATATTTATTAAAGATCCAACTGTTAAGGGATTAATTTTGAGTCTATGAATTTTCTTGAACCTTGTGTTTCAGGTTGATCTGGATGACCTGATGGACAACTTCTTCAACACTCTCTACCAGAAGATGTTCACTGTTCTGAATAGCCAATACAACTTCGACAATAAATACCTGGAATGTCTGGGTGATCATATGAAAGAGATGAGACCGTTCGGCGACGTTCCTCAGAAATTAGGGGTGCAGATAAAAAGGTCCTTCGTGGCGACCAGAGCCTTCAGCCAAGCGCTCACCGTCGCCGCTGATGTTCTCAAAAATATGCAATCAGTACGTAACATATTATTAACAAAATTTACCCTTTTATTTCTTTAATAGCTTAACCCTTCAAATAAGGGGGTTAGAAATTCAGAAATGTATTTGCACACCCTCAGCAATAGTTGTTGTTTACAGACCAACATCACCTCGGAAATCATTTCTTTTTTTTTTTTTTGAATCGCAGTTGAAGCCGTCTGCGGACTGTGCAGCTGCACTCACCAGGATGACAGTTTGTCCGTCGTGCAGCGGGATCAGCGGCAACGTATTAGCGTGCGGTGACATGTGTACCAATGTGATGAAGGGTTGCCTGGCCCAGCATGCGGCACTGGACGCTGAATGGAATCACTTCGTCGGTGAGCAATTTTCCACTGCATTGTTCCGTCGCGATCGTGCAGGATTTATTTATTGCCAGTCGCGTGGGAAAGCCCCGCACGGGAAACTTGATCGAGGAGAATCGTCCGGAGGACTCGCGTTCCACGAATGTCGCGTCAGGAATCCTTGGAAGCCGACTTTCGCCTTTCTCGCGTTCCGATCATACAGCCGGATAGATTCTATTGATTTTCCATCGGAAAAACTAGGCGTGGTTGGATAAAAAGTCTTCTTCATTTAAATTCATCTCTCTGGAATCATCCGTCCTTGAGACTTAGTCGTTTCGTGACATAAATCGTCAATTTAAAGCTTAAAGTCTATTAAAAATTTCTATACAAAGCCCCTACTAATATTATTAATACTAATCGCTTGAATATTCGCAGAAATATTCAATTCTTCGATAAAGAGTTATTCAATTTCTATTAAAGTAATCGATGACCATTTGAACCATCTGGACCATTTGAAATTTCCAGAGGCCGTGGACAAGGTGGCAGACCGGCTGTTGGGTCCGTTCAATATCGAGATGCTGGTACGGCCCATCAATCTGAAAATCTCCGAGGCGATAATGAACTTCCAAGAGAACAGCCACGACGTCTCACAGAGGGTGTTCACCGGATGCGGTCGGCCGGTATTGGGCAGACGCAGACGAAGGGATAACCGAGAACTGGAGCTGGAATCGTTGAACTTCGATCAGGAGAGCGAGCTGACCGAGGACCGTGCCTCGACCGCCGCGATGCTAGATAAGCTGGTGAAAGAGACCAGGCAGAGGGTTCGGGATTCCCGGCAGTTTTGGGTGCTGTTGCCCTACAAGCTGTGCAACGACGGCCTCGTGGTTCCGTCCAGCAACACGAAGGAGTGTTGGAACGGCACGCACGTGGACAAGTAAGCTTCACACAGCTGTTACTGTTGCCCGAGGCTTGCAAGTTCTTCAAGTTCGTTGTTTATTACAGATACATATATCCGGTGTCGTCCGATGGGGAGACTCAGATACTGAATCCGGAAGTGAGGAGCTCTGGACCGAGGCCAACCATCGTGAGGGATCAAATCTTCGCGCTGACGACCATCACGAATAGACTGAAGTCGGCATTCAACGGCCAGGACGTCGATTGGATAGACACAGGTAAGTTGCATGATTAACACATCGTCCATTTCGCCTGGTCGCCTAAGATATGTACCGATTGTTGAATACCAAGGCTTGTTTTCCTTGTATCGTCACCTTTTGGGGGGCTACTTGGATTGTTGGCCACGCTCCCTCGGCTCCTTGACCTGCGCTCCTTTTCAGAACACCAAAATTCAAAGACAGTCGTAAAATATCGACTGTCCTTACCCCGGTTTATTGCAAGCTCTCGATACCAAACAGGGTGCAATAACTGTTGAAACCTGACACTAGGAATTGGCTCTAGTATCGTGAAAGTGAATAGTGTTCCTTCCTAACTCAAGACAAATAATTGTTAAATATTATACAAGAATAAAACCAAGATCGCAAGCTTCTCGATCATATCCTCACCAGCATGCACCACGTTTTCCTCTTCAATCTCCAACCAACACCTACTCAAGAGAACTCAAGATCACATCCAGCACCTCCAAGCGATCCTTCAAGAAAATCCTCCAGCCTCATCAGACCGTTCGTCACGTTTAGCATCACCTGTGTCGCATATGAATTTCAGAGGACACAGAATGGAACGGTTCCGGAAGCGGGTCCGGGGACAGCACGGACCAGGATCCGATCACCGACGACGAGGACGGTTTCAAGGAAGGCTCTGGCTATGAACCAAAGTCCTCGCCGCCCGAGGTACCGAAACAATCGCCCCCCGCGGTGAATCCGGAAGCCGTGCCTCCAAGAGTCGATATCGAGCCGAAGATAAGCGGTAACAGCAACAACGGCACGTCCAGCGTGGACAATGGCGCGAGCAGACAGAAGATGAGCTTGTCCCGCGCCCTCACGACGTATCTCGTGCCCATAGTGGTTATGTGGTTCGGTGGTTGTCTCACCGAGTGGCTGTGATCGTGTGGTGTTTGCCCGGAACAACGTACTGCAATGTAAATAAAAAAGAAAGAAAGAAAGAAAGAAAGAAAGAAAGAAAGAAAGAAAAAAAATATTGAATCGCGAGAGCATCGATGCCCGATACCTCGTGATTTCTTTTTTCACCCAGATTAATTAGGGAAGAGTGTGTTGCTCGATTTTTTGGACGCACGGGTACTTCGAACGAGTTCTTTTGAGAGAGACACGTGTTATCGAGAGGGTATCGAGCTGACACCCCGCGGGGACGAGAGATCGATCTTTACTTAAAACCCTGGAACGAGTCTGTTCGATGAGAAGACTGGACCGATTAGAAAGTAGGACCTCTGGGGACTTTTTCACGACTGACGAGCGTGCCTTCAGGACGAGTGGCATGGTCGGCTCAATTTTCATATGGTTCGAGGACCTTTGGTCCCCGTCAAGCTTCTCTGCGCCACTTGTTTGCTTTCCATTGAAATTTCGAAGTTTAGAAACGTAGGAATTGGAAAATTTAGAAATTTAGGACATCAGGAATTGAAAGTTAGAAGTTTAAAATTTATAAATTGTAAATTTGATGAAATTTAACGTCAACTCGAGTAACAAGGGAAAAAGAAGAGCCTCTTGCATACAGTGGCGTACGAGAAGCGGAAACGACGACGAGGAGAAGTTTCAATGGCATCGAGTGTACGTAGAAACGGAACTGAGTATACGAGAAGCACAAGGATTGATTATCGAGCGTCGTGTTTCCTTTCCAGCTGCCTTCTTCCCCTGAACGTTTGAAAGATTCATGGCTCGACGAGAGAAAGAGCTCGGGACGACTGTTTGAGAAAAAAAAAGAATCGATTAGAGTAGGGATCTCGATGACGTGGGACAGCGGTTGAATTTATTTCAATGTCCATCAATTATTTTTTTTTTTCATTTATACACGCGGAGACAAAGATATAGGATAATGAATATAAATACTGATCCCAAATGATTGACTCTTTCCCTGAAAAAGTAGAAAATATAATATGCTTTTCTTGTATAATAAAATATAATTGAAGACACTTCTGGTACCAATAAATTATCGATAAAAATTAAAGTATTAAACATCAAACATCAAGAATGATAATGCTACGTTCCTTCAAAAGTATTCAATTTATTATATAATACTTTTATATTATGTTTTTCACTTTTTAAATAAGGGTTAATTATTGTACAGACATCAATATTTGTACGCGTTATCTTGCAATTAGTTGATTTATTCGAGATCTTGAATTTTTTTTTCTTGATTAATATAGGTATATTGCTTTTTATCACTCGCCATCGAGCATATTGATACTCGATTGATAGGTATCAAAAAGTGGCGTTGAAAAATGGGCTCCTGTGATAAAATCAAAAAAGAAGAAAAAGAGAAAAAAAAGGAAAGAGCAACACGGGTTTGCTATTACACCCTGGCGACGTTGAGCTTAAACGCAGGCGAAAGAGACAATTTTACAAATCTAGTGAAATATTCAAATAAATATTACGAATAATTATTTGTAATTATATTATTATATTATATTATATATATAATTATTGTAAAGTGAAATTAATATAAAAAAAAAAAAAATTATACGTTCGCGTTCGAGATGCGCTTTCGTGTGAAACACAGAGAATCTGTAATCGCTAAACAGTATCTCTAATCATTTTTCAACTCCCTTCATCGCATAATTCGTGTTTAACTCTCTCGATACGATATAATTAGGAACTAAATTTTAGAAAATTGTGTGTTCGAAACATAGGCAAAGGGAAAATTACTAAAAAAAATTGTTGCCATTTTGAGTGGCGTTAAAAAAAGACTGCCGCCAATTACTGCCCATGGTTTATCGTAGAAAGATCAACATTCGTATAGTGAGAGTTAAAGGGTTGTCACGCATTCGAGTGAAGTACATTTACGTTCTTTTATTATTATTCCTAGTAATATATATATATATTTATGTTATCCGCCATTGTAAAAGGTAACGAGCAGCGAGGATTTACGATTTTACGATGGTCCGTGTAATTTTCCTTTCATTTCGACCGGCTGTCGTTGCGATTCGTATTCTTCGAACGGCGGTGATGGGTCAATCGTGACCCAATATTAAAACACGTTTACGAGTATCGATTAATTTCCAAATATTAAATCTTCGAATATCGTAAACAAAGTTATGGAGAATAAATTTTACCTTCGACGCTGGATTAAAATATGGCAGTCAAATTTATGAATATGAAGAAATAAATAAATGCTTGAAAATGTATAGAATTAAAATAGAAACCCCCCAAAGGACGATATTGGGTCATAATTGACCCAGAAGCATACATGTACGATGGCTCATCGATTAAAATTATAAAAGCTTGCTTTGTATAGTTAAAAATTTGGCAAGTGAAGTTAATAAAATGGCAATTTTGGCCATTTTCATGACCTGCCGTTCGAGGGTTGAACGCTTTGAGCAAAAATCATTGAGAGGGGAAATTTTGGAAAAACTTTGTTCACAAGCTCGTCCATCGAAGGACCTTTATATGCGACAGAGAATGTCGGATCGAAGCGATACTTTGTAAGTTCCATTTTGTACGTGCACCGATCGTAATTACGGTGATTATTTCAACTGTCGCAATAAAGCTCGAAAATTGTGAGGACAATTAAAGGGTAAAAGGAATTTACGTAGCCAGAAGGAGAGAATGAGAGAGATGAAATGAATGGAAGTGTCCCTCGTACAATTATCATAAGAACAATTAAATGTTAACTGTTTTTCCTCCTACGATACGATTAATCACATTGTATTTGTTCGAAAGTTGAAAAAAAAAAGTCGAAGAGAAAACATTTTAACCCCTTGCTCTGTAATTTTCTCCAAAGGTGCAATGTTAACCCTTTTAATCTAAAATTATCTATTTTTGTCTTTAATAATAATTTCAAATGGAATAAATAGATTAAAGTAATAAAGAAAGGGTGTTGAAGTGCTGAAAATTGAAAAATTCTTTTAAGTATTATACTTTATGGGTTAATTTGATTAAAAATAGAATACAAGTTTGTTAACATTACGAGGCAAGGGGTTACAAACCAAATGCTACGTGGTCTTCGAGAGAAAAGAAAATAATTCAATCCTACAGATTGTAATAATTGTGCCTAGGATAATTTATAAAAAGAGGAAGAAGAAAAATTAGACGAAATCTTCCATCTTCGATTTCTGACTCGGCCTTTTTCTGTTGTACATACAATATATAGGTACGTTCTTTTTTGAAAAAAATTCTCGTAATAACGAAAGGATAAAGAGAGGAAAATTTCGAAAGTGCCCCGATACGGAAAATTTATATAATAATATACGCGAGATTATTTAGTAAAATTGATAATGAGAATGCGAGAGTGTTGTGAGTGCAATCGACGGTTTCAAAATATATTATTATTTTTGGAAAAATTCAAGAGCTCCAGCGTTAATCCTCTATGCACTCATCTGTAAAATTCAATTCTTTCATTATTCACAATTTTAATTATACGTTGTGGAACAAATATTGGGTGATTTATTATTTTAGTATCGATGTACTATTATAATATTTCCTTTTTTAATAGAAAATTCGAGTTATAGAGGGTTAATTAACCTGAAGAATTTCGATGATATCTTACGACAAGGACGACGACGATGAACAGAGAGAAACGAATGTGCCATAGTTCGATGTGGCTGAAACAAGGAATATTCTTGAGTAGCGACACGTTACGTTTTACACGTTATTATTATTATTATTATTATTATTATTACTATTATGATTATTATTATTACTACTATTATTAACATTATTATTAAAAGGAAATGTGTCTCGCCATTAGCCGTGCAGACTTGCGAGTTTTCGTGTACAGTGTACAGAAACCATCTATAAGTCTCGCCGTTACGTTCTTTACAGTGTGCTAGCATCTAATTACGAGAATTTTATTTAACGACCGACCGTATGGAATAAATTGAAATATTTAAAAATTCATCCAACTTGTTTCATTCCATCATCTTCTGTTATTTCTTTTTAATGGTCTGAGACATTGGATAAAGGATTAATGAGAAAATTGCACAATTTTATGTTAAAAAATTAGATATATTCTAGGTTCGAACGCAATTACAAAATTTAACAATGATTAATAGTTTTTCGTATTTACAAAACACATGATCATGTATTGCACGTTAGGAACTATCATGAGTACAAGAAGAAGAAAGGAGAATGAAGAATATTAAATACATACATACCTATAATTTATATACAATATACGAAACATTTTAAATATTTTCAAAGATCTCAAATAGATATTTTTTCCTCGTCGATTAAAATTATCCTATCGTAACGTACATTCTTTCAAGATAGAATTTTATTCGTGTCAATTATTATACATCACTGGATGACACCGAATAATTAATAACTTTTTTGATACCAATTCTCCAAATTGGGAAAATCAACCCTTAAGTACCATTGCATTTGACTCTGTCAAAATTAAATCCATATTACTTTAAAAAGATAATACTTTTTTACATTAAATTTTAATAAAGTATCCATCTTCAGTTTCCATGGTAATTAAGGGTTGAATCAAAGCAATAAACTCACGATTCAATACAATTAAACAATATTTTACACCGCATTTAACAACTAATCAAACGAACGAACCGTTCCGTCTTCTCTTTCTACCAACATTATTAGAGTTTTCTTTCGATTTCCTTCGTCCATTGGTGTTTTCGATATCAATCATCACTTTCCTCGAATGTCTTCGAGTCTTCATATTTTTATCCTCAACTTTGTTCTCGTTCTCTAACACATCTTGTAATAGTTCATGTTTATCCGGTTCGACGGTGTCCTCTTTCTTCTCGAGAGACAATTTCGCCGCCACACTTCGGGTTACGATTTTCGAGGACGCCAGTTCGCCAAAAATACAGCCGATCGATGGGAAACGTTGTTTGCCCCTCGTGCGACGCGGATGGCGACCGTTTCTTAGCTGTTTCGCTGGTTCGGACCATTTCCACGCGTAGTAAAAGTCCACGATTTCCTTCTGGAAGATTAATTCAAAATTAATATCTTGAAAATAGGAGATGAAACTTGATTTGTATTTAATATTACGTACCGTGTCCTTTTGGGGCAGGAATTCCTTGCGTATGTTCGAGAAGTTTTTGCCATACTTGGTGATTCCTTTGATGAAAAGCTTCTGTAACAAACATCCTTGAATTGTAATTGGCATTCTAGTTAAGAAATCTGAAAAGGAAAACAGGAGACTTACGATGTCATCCGCGGTCCATCTCGTGCATAGTTTACCCGGTAGCTCTTTGGTGAACAGAGTCTTCAGGGCGGTTTCCGCCGAATACTCCGAGTCGTGGAGGACGTCGGTGATGTATTGTTCCGCGTAGCCGGTGCACGAATTCTCCATCGCCTCCCGGTTCGAAATGCCCTGTCTCTCCTGGATGAAAGTCAATACCGAACGGGCCATAAACACGTAGAATGGCACCCATTCGTTCACCTCCTCCTGCGGTGTCCAGATCTTCTCCTCCGGGAAATCTTGGTACTCCGTGTCCGGATCGACCAGTTCGCGGAACTCCGGTATCTCCGCGATTCCATTCAAATATTTCTGAAAATTCAAATTGGGAAACATTGAGACGTTTAAATCTCGCTGTAATATTATTATCCTAGTTGTGGAATTTCTCATTACTAAATCCAATACACAGTAACTCAGGTAATTAATATATTAACAAATTAAATAAACACGGTCAGTAAAAGGTTTCGAGCGAAAGATTCACTCATTTCCACGATTCGTATGCAATCAAGAGCATTCTAACGTCGTTAATCACGCGGCTATTAAGAGGCTGATATTAAAAGGAAATATAGGTCACAAACCTCGTTTCCATTCTCGAGATCCATCGAACTATGATCGAGCTTCTTCTTCTCCGCTTCATTATCTTGGATACCCATCGCAAGCTTTCAAGGTAAATAGCTTTAATGTTTCGTCGAGGGCAACGCTAACAGGTGAAGAACTCGGAATGATCAGGATAATTGTCCTTTGGCCGGTTTTATACGAGCTACGACAACCGTCCTTAGAAGTGGAGGGTGGATATTACCCACCCCCACTCTTCGAGATTTCACGCGGTCAAACCAGGACCTTTTTCGTCAACAATTCACACCGTACGACTTTGCTTCTTCAAATCGGTTCTGTGGGTATATTTTGTATCGCTTCATTGGCGTCCACCAATCGAGTATGTCCACCACACCCCCTTTCCATCCACGGTGGTTTCAATGGGGGTAAATGATTTTCCTGCGCGAAACGATACTTCTGATAATTTCTGATCTTTATCGTAGCATCTTTCTTTCTATTGAGATAATGTATCTTTGCTTATTGAATTTGAATAGGCAATTTTTTAAATAGATAATTTTAGGTGAATCCTTCAATTTTCATCACTGACTTCTTTTCTCAAAATAATTTATTTTTGTTATGAGAGTCTATTCGTATTAAACTTCTATTAATGTGTATCGAGCCATAGCGTTCTTCTTTTATTTACCTCAAATTGAAAATTAACATTCTAATTTTACGCAAAATCCTAATAACTAATACTAATAAATTTAATAAACATTCTACAATACTTTTAAGTTTAAAAGAAAATACAAAAATAATTTCGGAGATAGATTGGAATAGATACCAGCATACACGATAAGCTTTTATCCCGATAAAAATTACCATAATCTTGTAATTTAAAATGAAATGAAAATGTCCAAGACCAATCGTTTCGAGCTTTAATAAATATTCTACAATGGACAGCAAACGATTCGAAAAGAAAAGAGCAAGCCGATAGATAAGGAAGAAAATTGTTTGCAGTGCGCTCACCTTTTCGCGAGAAACGAAGCCTGGCCACAGTTTCTCATGCTCTCACGGATTTTCGGCAACGCGACCAAGTAAAATGATGAAGTCACGTACTTCTGACAACAAGTTATCTCAATGGAACATCGTCGGGAATCACGAGCCACCACCGAACAAAGAAACGTGTCTGTGCTGTGTCGTAACGCACGCACACGATTTCAAACGATCGCCGATTGATCGAAAAAAATACTGAGGCTAATTGTTTATCGTACGTCCCGTGTGATTTATTAAACTAACCACGAGCCCCAGAAGAAGAAAACTGGACAGAACTACGAAGAGCTCTGACGAGAGGCACCGTGTCAATTCCGTGAGATAAGATAAGCCCAGAGGATACATCCACAACTATACAGGGTATTTTCTGAAACCTTTCTTTTCTTTTTTTCTTTTTTTCTCCCCACTCGTTTTTGATTAATGCAACATTGCGCCGATACAACAAAACGAACGAGTGCAACATTGCACTTCCGTTTGATTTATGTTGCTCCACCCACGTTTCGCATATTTTTCAGAAAATGATCGATTAAGATTCGGATTTATCTCGAAAGTTAACGATTGATTTATGCAGAGTACTGTTTATGGATTTTAATGAACTGTATAATTAAATAATTCTTTTTTTTATGTAAGATCGATACGCTGATTTATCTCGATAATAACCGATTAATTTATACTTGGAATACCGTATTTAATCTTTAATCAACAGAAGATTTTCTGTAGAACACAGAATTTATATTTCATTTATGAATATTTGCATCTTTTCTTCAAATACATCGAAAGGACACGCAATGGTTTTAATGAGTCACGTTATTTGTCCAGATTATTTTCGATTCTGAAGCCTACGTGACCTCATCGAGGCAAAATAATAGTGTAAAAGGACGCGGATTAACAATCACCGGAAATCCGCATCCAAATGCAGAGTACTTTTTAATTTTCCAGAGTTAGAATTAGATAACTACTATTATTCAAGGTATAATTATTTTCAAACAAATTCTAATTCCCTAAAGTTGATATTAGAAAGTTATTAGTACTGAAATCATCCAAATAAAAGAGAAGAACGTGGAGATTGACTTCAAGTTTCAGAGAGCAAATTCTCAGATTCATAGTCCTCAAATCTTCTTGTTTTTCTCCTTCTCCCACTTCAAATGCCGTCTCGACGGTTGCTAAACGTAAAGATTCACAATAACACATTTAAGTAGGACATTGTGACACAGGTATAAAAGGGTGCAGATTATTCAGCAGGTAGATCGAAAAGTTACGCGCGTCCGGGTTTATTGTGAAATTTCAGCCCCGTGCTGATATCCAATGGCGTGGAAGATTCTTCTACGCGTTGGCCAAGTTCAGTTTTGTTTATCAGCTGGCTACAGTCAAAGATACGCGATTAGATGGTTATCGTTCATTTGCATCGTTGGTGTACCAGATAGAAAACATGACTGAAAACTACACTCGTAATTTACAGACGCAATCGTGTATTTATAGTCGTTTATACAAGGTTTATTAATACGCAATTTATACCTAACGAATCGGTACGTGTTCGGTAATAATGAAACGAATAAAGTGCTCGAAGCGTTATCCTTCTCTCGCGCCACGTTCACCTACGATTAATATAAATTATACATTACACAAAGTTACGCGTATATCTTGTAATTTTTTTTGCTCCTTTCTTTTTCCATTTCTTTTTTTCTACGACTTGTCCTCGTGTAAAATAAAATTCATCGTGAGGATCATTGCACAGCCATCGAGTACGTAAAACGAGAGCTCGTTAAAAAAATTTCGAACGCAATTGAGAAACTTAAAGATCGAGGCGAGAAGAGTGAATGGAGAACACGTATCTTTCAACAATCGTTATATTACTTGTCAAAAGCACGTTAATATCGAATAATAATGTTTTCTCGATGCTTCCTTACACGCTACCTATCGAATAAAACGAATACAATTTCGCGGATCCGTTCAAACTGGATTCGCAAATGAATAAAGAAAAGAATAGTTGAAGATAGCACAGTGTGTTGCGGCCGATGTCGGCCACGAATAAAGCTACAACGCTAATTGTGATCATTGTCGAACAAATGCAAACTGCTGAGTCGATAATTACATGACCGTCCATGTATACATATTATGATACAAATTAAATGAAAGTCGAGAGCCACTTTCGATGGTTCCTCCTCGAAAGTATACCGATTGGTTTGTACAAACAGAGTGCTACTCAATGTATCAACAAGAATACCATCGTCAAGAAAGTATTTTGTTCTAACAACAGATGAAATAATCGCTACTCGTTAACACGTTGATTGTCACGTTGAAACAGTAATTTTACAACAAATCTTAGTTACTATTTTCATAGTATTTTGTTATTCAGAATGTTACATTTCTAATTACCTAAAAATTAGGTAAGGAACTAGACAAATAGAAGAATTCTTAATGATACAAACGATGGATGATTATGAAATGATGAACGCGTTATAAAAGTTTCAGAACGTAATTCTTTCGGTAATTTAATTGACTAAAATTCCAAAAAATACGTGACAGTCAACACGCTAACGTTTCAACCTACAATTATATTATCGTTACTCGAAACGAAAGGTTCAATATGGCGACGGTACCCTTGCTGACGTGCAGTTCAACGTGTCTCCAGAAGAAAAGGGAATTTGTACATTCAGCACGAGATTCAGTCTCGTCTACGCCATGTGAACTTCGCCCTTTGACTCGAAGGCTCCACAGCCGCGACCGGCAACGGATGCGAGTACGGGCATCCCGGTTTCGTGCAGAAGGGATGATATTTGCATTGCTGGGCAGGATGGGAGAACACGCATCCCAGCTTCGTGCAAGACAAACCGAATTTGCATTTCGGATGTTTGTATGCACACTTGTCGCCGAACTTGCACGCTGGGAACGCGCTGCAATTAGGAAAAACATATGGTATTAAATTGCAACACGATTAAATGAACGGATCTGAATTCAGAATATGAAAAGTGACCTGCACATAACGACGGGATGAAGATACGAGCACTTATTTCCTAATGTACAATTTGGCCAATATCTACACTTCTCCTTTGACTTATCTATAACCGTGACCGGATTCTCCGTCAATGGCTTTTTTTCTAAACCTACGAACACAGAAACGACGTTGAAGAACCTTCATTTTATTGAATAAATGGAGAAATATAATTGCATCCCTTACGTTTCGTTAGTACTGAACTTGTTATCAATTTGTTAGACTTTAAATCAGCAGGACTCGGCGAATGGGATCTGTTATAAACAATTGGACTCAATTTTCTTCTCCTTCGCGGCGCTTCCTCCGTTTTCTCCACATTCTCTGTGTTACAATTCTCATTATTCTCGTCCGTTCTTTCCTTCACACCGCCCTCTTCTTCCGCTTCTGTTATTTGAAAAACAGACGTTTCTGATTCATTTTGGACATACATATCATTCTGAATTGTTGAAAGTGCAAGTTCATCGTCTTCGTTTACCTACAGGCATAAAATGAACAGGCACATAATGAAAATTTGTATAAATCGTACGAGCATCGTTGAGTATCGTTAAATAACTAACTACCTCCATTTCCAAACGTTCCTCGTCATCAGACAAAGCTTTATCGTTCCCCAGATTGTTATTGTATCCGTTCAACGTGACTAAAAATTTCTGATTATCGTCGCTCCTTTGGAACAAAGACATTACAACACCCATGTGCTCCTCGGTGACTGGTTGCGGTACATCTACAGACCGTACAATACTAAATATGTTAGAGAAATCATTTTAGCCATCATGTTTGTGCGCATACGAAAGCGTAAAGTATACTTACAGGGTTTTGGTTTCGTTTCTGCAACATCTGTGTTCAGCTCCACTTGTATCTTCTCCATTACCAGCCTCTTATTAGAATTAAGATGAACAGACAAATTTTGACCCACGTCCCTCACCGCGGCTGGCTTAAGGCGTTTCAAGCTTTGCTTCTTATCCTATACGTACAAATTTATTAATGCAAATCAAATATGCTTGGTTCAGAATAGTAATAAATTGTTTTAAAGAGACGAGACAAGATTGTAGGAGGAAAATTTATCTATTACATTTTATACACACCAATAAAGATGGCTCTGGATTTTTTTGGGTAACGACAGACTGATTCGCTTCCGCGACAGCCCTCAACAAAAGCGACTGGGTGGCGCGTTTCTGTGCTGGTTGCAGCGGTTTCAAAGGTCTAGGTGTTACGATCACTTTGCTGGGTATCTTGGCTTCTTCGGTGTCTTCCACGTCGCTGGACTCTTTGCTCGCCTTCTCCAGCGACTTTAGTCGTTTTCGTTCAGTCTTGATCGGTGCGGGTTTGTTTACAGCTATTATGTGGGACTTAATGGGCCCGGAATTGCCCACGGACTGGGTATCATCGTCCAGTTCCTCTTCCGCACCTAAATTCAGGTAATCGTCATCCTCGCTGCTCTGAGACTTTCTGATCGACGAATTGAAACCGCTTTTGACGCTTACTGGCTTGAAGTTATTCTTTAATGGTCCCAGTCTGTTCTTTATATTTTTATTCACGGCCAGAGTGTCGCGATCTTGCTCCAAGGGTTTGCTCTTGAACTCCACGGTCTCTTTATTGGCGGACGATTTATTGGCGTGCACGATTCCCAGACGATCTTTGATCGTGCCCCCCGTCTTTTCTACCGATCTTGATTTCACGGTGGAATTTACTTTCTCTCTCAACTCCGCGGTTTTAGGCGTTTTATCGTTCTTGGCGTTTCCTAATCGAGTCTTAATGCCGCTGGCTTTGTCCGATTCATTGTGCTTCAAGTCCGTATCGCGGTTTCTTTTCGACCGTTCATCCGCGTCAAAGTTCCTTCCCCTTGGAAAATTACTACCACGATTACTATCCAGTCTATGTTTCTCGATGTGCTTCTCGTTTTGTCTGTAACGACCCTCGCTGTCCGTCTTTTCTCTGTGAATTTCGAACTTCTTCCTGGGAGATACCACCCCTAAACGATTCTTAACAGAGACAACAGAGGTAACTTTTGGCTTATTGATGCAAGATTTCAACTTCTTCGTGTTATCCTCTGCTGTGCTTTCTCCATTTTCCTCAATTTTTGATCGTTTCGCGTCGTTCTGTTTCTTCTCCAAATTGTCTTTGTAATTATTTGTTACCTCCAAAGGTCTTTTAAGGTTCCTGGTCGATTTATCGTCCGCTTTTGTACTGGTATGAGAATCTCCTGGTTTACTGTTAACAGTTTCAAAAGTAGAAATTTCTTTGCTGATGCTGGTACTCTGGGTGTCGTTCACTTGTGTTTTCTTCACTGTATGATTTGGTGTACTATCCGACTTATTTTCATGATTCGTGTTCCTTACAGGCTTATCGATAGTTTTGTTCTGACTTGTGTCCAATTTTTGACTAGATATGGTTGCTTTTGTGCTCTGTTTATGGAATGGTTTGTCATCCTTTAAGCTCTTGTTGGAAGACTTATCGCCGGTTTGGTTGGCGGCCTGGTCCTCCAGAAAGGAGGTTGTGCACGCCTTTTTCTTTTTTCTTTCCTCCTCCTGTTTCACCACAACCGTAGGTACAAATTCTCTCAATGATTTTTTCTTGGCTACTGTGACTTTTTGTAATTTTTTCAATACTTGATCGTGCAACCAGTCCACAAACGGCGTTGTGCAATTCTCTAGGAACAAATATAAGTCTTCGTGCATTTGTTGACGGGACTTTTTGTTCACGACCATGACTAGAATATAGTCTGGTAGTTCCTCATCGTATCGTACTCCTAATTCCAACAACTTAGCACGAATAGCACTCTGAAATAAAAAAGATATTAATGCAATATCAAGAGTGATTAATATAACATAAAAATTATAAATTCATTTTGAAACTTGAATTACTTCTACCATCTGATAAAATAATTAAAATGAAAATATCATAATTAATAATTCATGCAATCGAGTGACGTTTACATATAAGATCATTACAAGATTAATCGACTAATGTATCGAGAATATTGCTGTTTTACCGTAGCTATCATGGTTTGTAATTATATTACAGACACGATTCGAAATCGTACGAGAATTATCGTGAAATCACTGAACAATGGTTCGCTGAAAATCCTATAAAACTGTAGATTCGTCGAAGACAACTAAGTGACTGGGAGATTGTAACATCTAACTAAAAAGCACCGATCTCGTACTTACTCGCAACTGATTCGTGACTTCTATTCCGCGTATGTCCATGTCTAATGATTACATTTAATGGACAAAATACACGGAAGAAGAAAACGACTGTCGAGTTAAGAAATCGACGATATTATTATAGATATTAAGGAATAAAAACATTCTCCGCCACGAAGAAACCAAATGCTTCCTTGCACTGCATAACAGTTTAACTTAGATAGGGTGCTATATGATAATTTTCAGCAACGTTTTAAATAAATTTAACGGGAAGGGATTTTGTCTTTATTGTTCAGGTTTCATGTGCTATTGAATCAACAATCCAACGATGCTATTAATCATTTATTTACAATCGTGCATTATTTTAAATTAATAGTATCTGCAACAAGCAACTGTACATCGTTTAAATGCCTCTATATTCTGCGCGCTTCGTGGTTCAACACAGGCGCGAAAATATGAATCAAATATCTTTTTAAACCAATGCATTTAAACGCTTATAATTTATACTTTATTCTTAATTTTTTTTTATGAAAAACCAAGTTAGTCTATTCTGCAACGTATCAAACCCAAAATTTCGTAATTTGGGAAATACTGTGTCGTAAATTTCGAAGTAGTATATCCGTGAAGTTTGCAACGGATATGTGATAGAAACAAAAGAGTATTATAATTATTATTTGTCGAGAAGTTCAATCGAAACACAGTAATCAAAACAGGCAGGAAAGTTAAGAAACAAACGTGTATTATTATTTCGTTTACATCACAGTGAAAGATTCTTTTTTCATCTAAGTGTAATTACGAGCTTCAGCTGTAATAACCTGTTTAATCGACCGTCAAACGTCAAGATGCCAAGTGTAATAAGTATTTTTAAATCCACTCGTTTGCATCTACTGTACGATCTTTTCCGATTATCGATGAGGATCGCTTTTGCAATGATAATTGCCGCGTTTAAGGTGATTTTACCCGGTCGGGGGAAGAGTTTATTAGGCGAAACAGTGTTGGTAAATGAAAAGAATATTATAAATGTATCTTCTAACATTCTGTTACAATTATCGATCTGTTTATAGATTACTGGTGCTGGACATGGAGTTGGTCGTGAATTGGCCATTCAATTAGCTTCTTTGGGTTGTATAGTTGTTTGTTGGGACATCGACGTCGAAGCGAATAGATCAACAATTAGTGCAATATCAAAAAATGGTGGAGAGGTAAGAAAAAAAATACAAAGTTTCTTATTTTCCGTTTTTCATCGATTTATTAATCGTAGCATATGATTTAGGTGTACGGTTTCGTGACTGACGTGTCGAAGAGACTCGAAGTACGAGAAACTGTACGGTTAATGAGGAAAACAGGTATACCAGAAGTGTCCATTTTAATTAACAACGCAGCCGTGTTGTACCACAGCCCATTCCTGAAGCAAGATCCTGATACCGTCGAGAAGACCTTCAACGTTAATGTTCTGTCAAATTTTTGGGTTCGTTCATTTATATTGATCATAATTAATACCTTGATTACAACGTGTTAATTACACTGAACGATAATAATCAATAACTTTTTTTCTATTTATCGAACAGACGATCGAAGCATTTTTACCGATCATGATACAAAACGGAAAGGGGCATGTAGTGTGCATGAGCAGCATGTGCGGCATATACGGGGTATCTCAGAAAGTAGCGTACTGTTCGTCGAAATTCGCAGTTAGGGGTAAGAATGTTAAATAAATTCCTTCTAACCTCAAAATAAAATTAGAAAATATTTCTGTGCCATAGGATTAATGGAGGCACTTGTGGAGGAATATAGATTAGATTCAAAGGCCTCGAATATACGATTCACCACTATTTATCCGTTTTATATTGACACTGGCCTAGCTAGGGACCCTAAATACAGGTAATAAACGAATCAGGTAATATTTCTTTGAATCTTCATCCTGAAAGATGATTTCCATCGCAGGTTTCCTTACATATTCGGCGCGGTGCCGCCAGAATACGCGGCGAAAGAGGTGATCAAAGCGATACAGAGGAATTATACCGAGTATTCTATACCAAGATGTCTTTTTACATTGAACGCCATTAATAGGTATTTGCATTCATGTACGGGGAAATAATTTAGAAATAATTTACAACGTAGAAACTTCGTTGAAACGCGATTCTTCTTCGTTGACGCGCTTGCAATTAATTGGTTTCGTAATTCCGTCATAAAATTTTCGTTTTTCGCTTATGGTATCCAGAATCGTTCCCGAAAGCGTGATGAGACTCATTCTGGACTTCCTGGCGGACGTGGAACGGAAACAAAAGGAAGCGCTCGTGGTCTGCGAAAGTGACGCGTTAAAATGACGCTGTCGATTGCATAACGTGTCACGAATCTGATTAATTGCCTGTGTTTTACCATTATATTTCGAGAGATTTCATTATGTAATATATCGTTTAATTATCTATTCGAGCCAATGGTTGTTGTATAACTTCTCTAACGCGTAGAATGCTTTTTTCGTTAAAAAATGTTTAAGAATCCACGAAATATAACAACTTTGTTATAACACGAGCTTTTTATCTGTCGTTCTATAGTTTTAAATTTCGCAGAAGCTTGTTTTTTGAAAAATAATTAATAGTGGGAGCTACTATTATCCTGAATCATTCGTATTACGTTTCGAAAGCAATCATTAACAACTGTTTCATGGAAAGAACACTGACAATTTACGTAATTTATTTTCATCAGACGTTTTAACGATTGCAATTTTTAGTTCCTTTTGATACCCAACAAACAATCGAGTCGAGAAAATGACTGATGTTTAAATTGCAATTAGAGTTTGTCGAAGCAAAAATAAGGTAAATTTTATAATAAAATGCAATCTTAAATTACCATGTTTTTAAATGGATCGAAATCGAAGCTTGCACAAACGTTCCACCGCGAGAGGTTGGATGTAATGTTTGAACGTTTGTATGTATTTCAGAGTTAAAGACTTTAAAGTGGAACGTGCATGTCTGGTTGAAAGGGTTAAGGAACAAGGATTTCGTTGCATTGTAAATCCATCTATTTTTCAATTCTGTATACGTTTTTCTGTTGCGAACCACCAAGTCCTTGACTATGGACGTTGAACCGGACCGGTTCAAAGGACCGAACCAGCTCGCCGCATCCTATCGCTTCTGCGAGACGCGGATCCTAGAGTCCCTTCGGCGTCGTCGCGAGAAGCAGGCTCTCCGTTTTGCATTGGTGTACGTATTACGCGGTTTATTATTTCTTCACGGATTAATGAGATAATCCAACCGATTTATCTTCCTCAGTTTTACCTTGGAAAAAAAGCCAGTAGGTGTTCGGCTTCGTCCATGTGAAACACCTCTCGTCAAGTGTATAAACTTAACAACCGGATGCATCGATCTTTTTGGATACAAAAGTGAAGACTTCTGGATTCTGAGGTACAGAATTTCTTATTTCTTTTAATCGGGTGTTTTAAACGTAAACCCTTGTTAGCTGGATGAAGGGTCAACCACGACCCAGCTTACTAAGTAAAATTAAAATATTTTAATTAGAATTTTAATGCTGGAACTCACGAGTCAGTCAGAATAACTGTCTTCGGTTGGTTTTTTAAATGAACTTTTACCAAGATATGCTAATATATTTCAATTTGCCCGTTTCATTATCAACCGAAACGTCAGCAGTTCCAGTATTAAAGATTCAGAAACATTGAGGAATATAATTTTGAAGTTTAGTGAGAAAAAGTTTAAAGTTATATTTTAATTGTCGCCGTCATAACGGTTCGTTGTCCAAGGATCAGCTACCCACAGGATAAAAACTGAGTTGGCCAACAGGTAGAAGACCTTTTCCAAATAGAAATCCACTGCGTGTTCTTGGAAAAGTCATTAAATTTGCAACGCTTATGAGCCCATGAAACGATTGCATTTAACTACGTTTGCGGTGGAAGCATTTTTCTTCGGCAATCAGTCAAATAAACTCTGATCCAGAGACAGCTAGTCTGATATAAAAGCGAGAATTTAAATATAAATAACTAGATATTATATTTTTTAAGTGGACTTTGGCTCTGAGTCCAGAATTCTTAAAAGAATTCGTCACTGGTCGAAAAAGTGTCTCTACTGCAACCGTAGTTTTATTCTGCAGAACATTTATTCTCTTCGTCATCTTTGACCCGATGCAAAAATCATATTTAAAAAAGCATGAACTGCTTGAAAATCTGACGAGCGTGTTTTATCGAACTAGCTTGTAAGTTATTCATGCATCATCGAGGGATCGTAAAAAGTAGTCGTAAACAATTTTTTAAAAGTTGTTCTCTTCAAAGAGGATTCTTTGAAGTAGACGAAATCAAAGAAATGAATAGGCGAGGTGTTGAATTTAAAAAAGTGGCGGAACAGGATGGAAGGAGGACGAAGGGGATGTCGTGGCTCGGCTTATTCAGAAATGTTTCAGCGAATCAGTCAAGTTCAAGCTGTTCGACTTGTCAGATACTGTTGAAAATTCAGAGTTCCTCGTTAAATGTCATAGCTGTGCTCTTCTGTGATTTAAGGTTCGATCATGAATATTTTATTCGAATTCTACAAAATATTATATTGTAACATACTTCTATTTTCAAAATAATATCATTTTGTTGTGAAATTCTAATCATGTTAAGATATCATGCATCAGTGGACAGTTCTTTATTTCTGTTAGCTTAAAATTAGAAATTTTTAAGTTGAAGAGAATGGAAATTCTCTAAATTCTCTAAATTCTCTAAATTCTCTAAATATTAATTGGAAGCAACGTTGTTAATTGATTAAGTTTCAAACTCGAATCAACTACGAGAATTCAATCCGTCATCGTTTTTGACATTTGCAGCGATAAAAATAATCCGAGGACTCATCTGGTTATTTTCCAAAACCAGATTGAATTTTAGATTCGCATTAACCTTGAACGATAGAAGACAAAATCCGAGCCTACGAGTCGGCTACTTCTTTACAGCCCATTTGTTGTCATAAGTTGCAACAGGAAATGGTGGATCTATAATCTGAAAAATGAAGTTTACCTTCAGTTGGCGTAAAATCAAGGTCAATCTCCAACTACTAAGTATTCTCGTTTAATCTGTGTCTATTTTCTAATATAGCAATCGTATCAATATTGCAAATTTTACTTTGTTTGATCATTTATTTCTGAGGTCTAGGTCGTGAGCCATTCAAGGATCAAAATAGAGGATCTTGGTTGAAAAGTAATTGAATATGTTCATCGTACATTCAAGATACAAATCTTGATTCTTGTCAAATCAACGAATCGTAGAATCGGTTTTCGTTTTGTTTCTTCTTTGATCCGTGGATTGTTCACCTCGTCTGCTGGACGCAGCAGGTTCAAGGTAATGATCCACTCACTCGTTTCTCTTTTTCGCTTTGTTGATTCTTGTTTTATAATTCAAGCGAAACGAGTACGATTTGCGAAACTGATTCATACAGGCTGTGCACCCTCTTGTTATGGCAATATTCAGACAAAAAGCAAAAGTTTGTAGGATAAGTTCTGGATCCTCCGCATACCGAAAAATATTAGTGTATAATTTGATGGATAAAGAGTTGGAGACGCCCAGGAAAGGCCTTGAGCGTTCATCGAACTTCGATCTTACTTAAATCCACGAATCAAGGTCCCGTAGTTTCAACCAACCTTACTTACTTTTAATTGCCCCGTTCGAACACGTTTGCAGCTTTGAAAGTGGAATTTGTTTAATCATTATAGTACCTATTTTGTAGTAATTATTTTGTCCTTGACGCAGTAGTAATTACACGTTTAACACTGATTAAATTTCACTCTATTAATCCGAATCTAATACTAGATTGATTATTATGATATGATTTATATAACAGTAAACAGAACTCTCGTAAGAAAAAGTAATAATATTCTAAATTTTATGTATGTACGTTTTATGTATGTTGCTTATTCTTAATTGCAGAGGACATTGTCTTCGAAAACAAAGGTTTTCCTTTTGAAAGAATGGAATGTTGAACGTCGAATCATTAGTAGAGAAAAAATCAATTGAATCATTCAAACGTATAATTATTATGCCATTTGTAAGTTGTTAATGAAACGCGGAAGTACTTCTAGAATGAAATTGTAGTACATACATACATACACATATATCAAAGTGTCGTTCATTAAGACTACATCTTGCTTTTTATTGCACTCGCTTAATTTTATTTCAAAGTGCTCGTTTATCACTTACACTCCCATTTCAAACTGCTTAGATTTCCAATTGGTAGCTTGCTTAATATTTTTCAGGCAAATTCGTACTGAAATTGTCAAGTTCCAATTTGAAAAAAATTGCCTTTTCTTAAATCCCATTTATAATTGAAAATATTTTCTCACAAAAACTTGGCCATCTCTGCTTTCCAGTAGCGATTCTATTTAAAGCGCGCATTTTAATTAATCGCTAAAAGTGTTCTGCTTTCTTTCCACGGCGGAGGTCGGCAGCCAGGACGAAAGAAAGGGATAAAAAGTGAGTCGATGCGGAAGAAATGAACTGGCCGTGCAGCGGTTGTTGTTCAAACACGTGAAACAAATCAAATTCCTGTATGCAATCGTTAAGTCGGTTCAACTTTCACGTAATAGTCCAGTTATTATGTAAGCGTAATACAAATCTGTTCTTTTTTCTATTTTATTTAACCGGCTGGTCTGCGTATCGCGCCACGTGCTGCCACAACAATCGTCCGGAGCGTTGCATTTTCTGCGTGTCTAATTCTCGGCTTTCACTTTCACCGATCCCCTATTCATGTATATTGGGCAAATGGAAATTTTGACTGGTCAACTGAATCGCTGGCTCGCGTGTACGATCCCGACACGCGAGCGTTTGGAAAAAAGAAACGACGAAATAGCTCGCAGGTTGTTCGAGTACTACCATCGATTCGAATCGTGGCAAGAGGGGCGAACGGTTGATAAAAGCTTCGATTTCAAGGAACAACCAGTCCGTCCTGGCCAGCCAATTTCGAACCAACGAGGGAAATGGACGGACGGGGTGGTACCGTTTCGAACCATTTCACCGTTCGAGAATTGCATCGCGGATACTCAAAGTGCTTTTGCTTCCAGCTCTGGTGGTGGACCGTTGCGTAGAATTTCTCGTCGTCGATCTTCTATGTCCTGTACCCTTGCAGTCTTCGTAGGAATACCAGGATATCGTTTTAGTTAAGAAAGATATTTTTTTACATGCATAAGTAATGAATTGTCCATCTCCACTTTTGGGAGAAAAGAGTGCATCCATCGAGTGCAAAGGGATAAAAAATGTTGTAATTTTTACTATCTTGTAAAGGGTTAAGCGCTACGTTTTCAAATTTGATTGTAGTGAATGATATTGTCCTTTACTCGTTACACTGTCATCGTGTATTGTACGTGTAATCTTAGCTCTTACGATGCAAAATTTCATCAATTATTTTCTTGTGAATTTATAATCTCTTTTTACGCCCTGTTGTCAAATAACAGTTAATTATTTTATAATTTCGCTGCTTTTGTTTTCAGCACAACATGCTTTTCACGAGGGACGAGGCACTGGTTGTAAACCCCAGAATGGTTTATCCTTCCTCGAACATCTGGGTATTTTTCAGTATCGAATTCGTGATTGGAATATTTTTGTCCGGTTTTCTGGCTATTTTGACACTCGTCAAATCATTGTTGCCGAAACCGCCGAGGGATTTGACCGGGGACGTGGTTGTGGTAAGCACTACTCCAAATAACTACTCCGAATCGATAACTAGTCCAACTAAGGGATCCTCTTTTGCAGGTAACAGGCGCCTCTTCGTCCCTGGGCAGATGCCTGGCGAAGGCATTCGCGAAAAGAGGATGTACCGTGATTTGCGTGGACAGTGACCCTGAATCGATCGAGGAAACAACCTCCAGATTAAAAACAGCTTGTCCCACGATTCAGGAGGTTGCACCCAGGCACAGAAAGGATGATTCATCGAGGCAAGGATCGACGATATCCGCCTATCAGTGTGATCTGTTAGACAGGAACGATATAAGAAGAACTGTGGAGAAGATCAAGGAAGATGTTGGAAGAATCGATGTCCTGATCACCTGCGTTGCTGACCTGAATCAGGATATCTTCGACACGACCAGCAGGACCCTGATGAGCCATTTCTGGGTAAGATCCCTGTATGGATTGCCACAGGAGGACTGTATTTTTACACTCCCTAAATTTGCCTATGCAAATGAGTGAAATGTTGACCATTGCTCTTACAGATAGTCATGGCGTTTCTACCGATGATGCTGTACCGTGAACAAGCCCATATCATTGGTGTAACTCCAGTGTTGACGAACCAAGACGCGTACCATGGTTCAAGGGCAGCGATAGTCAGTCAGTTTATCGATTTACATCAGTTCCTCATAAAACACGACCTTGTAATTCGATGGAATTATTAACTTTGGATTATTTGTACAGGTCTTATGGAAAATCTTTGCCACGAAATGGACAATCCTGGCAGTCAGCTGACGTTCCTGGCATTCTCACCAATTGCAAGCTGCAGGTAATGTCCCAAACATTGTATCACGAAGCTTTCATGAATTACAATAAATTAATACCTGTTTATTTAAAAGTACACTGAAGAAAAGCGAGGAACAGATAGCTAGGAACATCGTACGGGCAGTCAGAACGGATCAGAAGGCTCTGTCTGTTGGTTGGATGTCCAGATTTTTATACCAAATAAGGTAAAAGAAGAAAATCCTTTTAGTTCATTCAAAAAACGATCAGTCTTTTAATTTCATTTCTGTTTTTCCTTTTAGTTGTGCAATTTACAATGGAATAACGCTGTTCATGCAATGGATCCATTCCCAAGGATGCGATTATCCTTCATAAGTTAGTCGAGTAGAGAAAATAATGAAGATGGACCGCGAACGATGATGGAAACAATATTGGATCAATTAGTACAACGGAAATTTTTATTTCACTCAAAAGGAGACGACAATTTTCCAATATTTCTGCAGCACGTTCCAGGACGGGGATAAAACGTTTTTTTACAAAATCGTTTGTTTGGAAAACGAGGAACACGATTGCTTTCGCGGGGCGGTGTCCATCATTCAGGAAGCAGAACGTCGTAATGACCGCTGTCCGAGTTCCCGGTGAACAGTAGCCTGGCGGTTTCGTATCGAGAGCTAACCTGATTGTGGAACACCCGTTTCAGCTCTTGTCTGTCGTGGATCTCGCGGTATATCGACAGGTTCATGTAGTACATCTTCGTGGCCACCGTGCACTCGAGCTCGCTGGCAAACGTGCCAATCATGTTCATGTAATCGCAGTAAGTCTGGCGGTCGGATATGTTCCATTCTGCCATCACGAACGGCCCGTACTCGTGCCAATTCTCTTTGATGTGTTGCACGACCTGTTGTGAACACGACAAAAAGTTAATCATTTTATCTATTATTTGTAATTACATCGATTAATGTACAATTAAGGACTGTGCAGCTGAAAGGGTGTACCATTACGTTTATTAAATTGAAATATTTATAGTATTATTGCTTTTGTACTGCTTCTCTGTATTAAATGATCTAGAATTACTTTTGATTTATGTATTGCTGCTAATTCCATAATTGCAATAGATTTTCTACGTTCTTCTTGTACTGTTTTCAGTGTGTTGAGCAATTTAATTTGTAAAAGAGTGAATATTTGATTGTAATGAGTGTATGAGAGAGAATAAGGCACACCATCGAGCGTAGATAACGGTGTTCATCTTCATTCCGCCAGAGAATGTAGCTGATCGCTCGGAACATGCAATTGCCATCGCCGTAAATATTGTGCACGCGAAACGTGCCCTCAGCGCACCTTAAACGAGCCGTACCTAAACATAAGTATCACTTGATGAACCATCTGCGTTGCTGAAAGAAAACACGCGTATAGATTTTCAGAGAGATTACCAAGAATCTCAATTAGCTAATTACTGATAGTTCGACTGTAAATAGGCATGGCACTCGAACCGTTCAGAGCATTGGTGTACCTCTTTTGAAAAAGATAGAGCCCCCGTTTTTGTTTCTTTTCACCCGACCGGCTTTATTGTCCTGTGCTGGCAATTCGGTGCAGGGTATCCAGTCGGTTTGCCGAAAGCAAGCAGACTTCGCTCGTCGAATCCTCGAAACGCTGCCGATGCTGTTGAAGTCTCCGCGGTCCAAGTATCGTTCGTGTCCGAATCTGTTATATCCTTTCGCATTCTTGACCAGCGACGAGCGACGTACGCATTTGTCTATTAATAAAATACGGGACGACAATCGATAACGATTAAAAATAGAGTACGCGGTCCCTGTCGCTTCAGAACGAATGCTGAGACGTTTTATTTTACACGGCTACGTTAATTGTTTGTGGCTCCGCGACCGATTATCGTTGGCCCAGCCAAAGATTGTTACTATTGATTAATTGTTACTTAGAATAACGTACCGTCCTCGAAAATGTGACTGCAGAAATAGAAGCACCACAAGCAGGGTAAAAAGAGCGCCTTTAAGAATGCTAATATACGGACCTTGGTGATGTCCAGTTTAGGTTCGATTCAATACCGAGAAAATTTCTCAGCTTCAACAATTGCAGCATTTTTTGATGATGTACGAACGTGACCCGAAACGAGTGCAACGTATGTAATTCCTTTCATACATTTGTTCACGCGTGCATAATTTATATCTGCATTTTTGAACGATATGACGTCTAAATTGATTTTCTGATGTCTTTCTTCTATTTCAAAATTCTCAACTTGCACAACTTCAATACGTATTATCAAAATCGTATCTTGTAATTAATATAATTAATTAATCTGTTTTCTAGAATAATTTTACACGAATCAAAACATTATTTTTAACCGAGTAATATTAATTCCCCGAACGAAATGCTTATTTGAAATGTTTTCCTAGCAATGTCAAAAGATTGCGCTTATTATATCTAAATACATTGTTATTTAAATAAATTCTTTAAATGAAAACACAATTATGCATTAATTTTATTTTAATATCCCTTAATAACATTTCCTTATTATAAATATAACCGTAGTTTATATTAGAACATATCTTAGGAATATATGGCTAAAGTATGATTTGAATTTCCCGCGAGTATTCGTGCAACCTCCTATAACATTCTACTATCCGGCTACTACGAGCAACTGCACAAAATACGAGATTGTAAGTGCCACCTTCTTTATTTCCTGCTATCCGGCTACCAGGGGGAGCCCTGGTAGCAGAAGAACATAACCAAAGTTAGTAACTCGACTTGTTGTTCGTGTAACCTCTTATAATAACATGCTATCTGACTACTAGCAGTTGATTTGCGAGTAAAAGCATATAATGTAAAACCAGAAAATTCATGTACCTGTACCCTACTCTATCGCTCTGTATTCTTACATGTACCGAAGCATTTTTTATAGAAATTTAAAAGTAAAAGAAGTTAAAATATTAATCATACGTGTATTTTTCACAATTTATTATTAATTTTTTCGTTTTTAATTAATTTTTCAAGTTTATATATGTCACACTTGGAAAAATGTACTGCTATATACTAAGGAAATACCCCTCTCACTCGCACCAAGCCTACGCAGTACGCTAATGCGTAAGAGGGAGAGAACACTCGTCCGCCGATCAGACCTCTCACTTCCTCCGCGTCAGTGTAAGAGCGAGAGAGAAGAGTGCAACGAGCATCTTACCTCTCACTTCCTCCGCGTCACTGTACGAGCGAGAGAGCAATACTCGGCCGCCGATCAGACCTCCCACTCCCTCCACAGCAATCTCGCAAAATTACAATTGTAAACGTTAGTTATAAATAATATAATAACTATTGTAAAGCTGAATGTATGAATCATGTAGTTTATTGAATAAATGCAGCTTTTTAGTACCATGAACGTTTCTAATTAGTTAACAATCGCGATAAAGCAAGAAAATAATAAATAAAGGCTCTGAAATGTAGTCTTCGAGTCTCGTAATCAAGCGCAGGTTTATATCGATTTATATACTTAAATGATGTTCTAGGATCACCAAATTTGAACTAAAGGAAGGGGAAACATTATATTATCATAAAAGTATCAATTTGTCACCGTACAAGCTCTATTTTTTATTATTTTTACAATTTTTTAAAAAATTATATTTTTTACCCCTGGCGCCATCTCCGAACAAAGTGCTGAAACTGCTCAAAAATTGACAGGAATCTGCCGTACCTACAATGATTATTTTTTAAGAAAATAATTTTTTGCTGTTTTCGCGTGTTTGAAGCATCTAATCGCTTCTATTTTACACTAATTATCGATTCCAATTGTCCGATTAATCCTAGAAGCCCGAAATATTGAAATATTAAAGATTAAATTGCACATTGAGAGAGTGAGAGGTGAGATTGGCGGACTAGTGTTCACTCTCTCGCACATTGGTGTTGTGCGCAGGCGCGAGTTTGGCGTAGAGAGAGTGAGAGACTAGATGCTCGGACCTCTCACTCCCACACTGTGCAAGAGAGTGAACACTAGTCCGCCAATCTCACCTCTCACTCTCCCAATGTGCGATTTAATCTTTAATATTTCAATATTTCGGGCTTCTAGGATTAATCGGACAATTGGAATCGATAATTAGTGTAAAATAGAAGCGATTAGATGCTTCAAACACGCGAAAACAGCAAAAAATTATTTTCTTAAAAAATAATCATTGTAGGTACGGCAGATTCCTGTCAATTTTTGAGCAGTTTCAGCACTTTGTTCGCAGATGGCGCCAGGGGTAAAATAAAAAGTCGGTAAAAATTATTTTATTAAAAATCGGCTTTTTAACACCATTATATAAAATATTTTGTTGTTATAAATGTCTCTATAACTTTAGTTTATCCGAAAAGTGGCCTGGTTTTTGAAAAAACACAATTTTCTGTTTCGCTAATTTCGTCGGTAACACCCCATGTACCGGCCTCAGTTGCTCTTTAAAAAAATTGAAAAATAAAGCTTGAACGATATTAAATTCATTATTTTATAATAATACAATGTTTTATCTTTCTACTATTCAAACTAGATGACCCCAGGACTGTATTTAATTATACAAATTGCTTTATCTCTTCATGCCGCTTATTTACCTTCGCTACAAACTCTAACAACATAATATTATAATTATTTATAATTATGCAAATTTTGTTACAATTATTATAATTTTATGGTTTTACGATGAATAATTGTTATGCCTACAAACTTTTATTTTATTTTAGTTCATTTTAATGTATTTTATAATTATTAATTCTTTAATTATTTATTGATTAAATTGTTCTCATTTCTTATACATTTCTTTATTAACTTATTGTACAATATTTCTATTACTGTTTTCAATGTTACTGTTATTTATTAACTATATTATTGTTAAATTCATTAAGGTTGACTATTTTTATCAACTTTACTAAAACATACGTTGCACATGCCCTTCTTAACTTATTATAAAATATTTGTATTATTATTTTCAATTTTACAATTATATCTTATATACGTTATTGTTATATCTATCAGAATTCAGTATTTTTATAACTTTACATACAGATATGTTACAATTTTTTACATAATTCATTGTGCAATGGTTTCATATGAATGTAATGTAATGTTTTTATTATAATTTTACATTTTAAAATTATTGATGGATTAAATTAAGATTGCGTTTATAATTTGAAATATTAAATAAACAGTAAAAATAAGAGTAATTGTATTGTTGTATAAATTCTACAAAGTTGTACAAATAATGCGCAAAATTACAATTGTAAACGTTAGTTATAAATAATTTAATAATTGAAATTGATGATGCCATCATTTTTATAGAATTTTTAACACGACACACATACTGGAAAAGCCAAAACGTGGCTTATTTTTAAAAAAAATACAATTTTCTGTT
This sequence comes from Anthidium xuezhongi, assembly GCA_022405125.1. Classification (NCBI taxonomy): domain Eukaryota; kingdom Metazoa; phylum Arthropoda; class Insecta; order Hymenoptera; family Megachilidae; genus Anthidium; species Anthidium xuezhongi. Next base: position 8,837,124 of record CM039644.1, on the reverse strand, counting down.
TTCTTAGCTCAGTCATGCACTGCTAGATGGTATTACCAGTGTCGTTTTCGAAGCGCGCTTATACAAACTTGAAAAATTAACTAAAAACAAGGTGTACATTTCATTAAATTGGTTATTTTTCAATAATATAATGTTTTCTCACACTATTATTCAAATTACGTGACCACAGAACTTTACTTAATCATACAAACTAGTACAAATCAATGCTTAATAAATTATATTAATAAATTGTAACAATTCATTCTTCTGACTTGACTTAAAATTCGAATAAAGTCTACAGCGTACAAGTACAAATTTTGTCTTGCGTTATTTAACAATACGTAAGCAGAATTCATCGCATTCCACAGCTTTTATATAAAACATTCATTAGCATTTAAAAGAAGTAGGAAAAACGACTGAAAAGAATAGAAACTGAGAAGAACTTGTGTTTAACTCGTGGAGCGTAGAAAGAGCGACGCGCTAAGCGTTTAAAACTCAGGTAAACGTCCCTACCCCGCTCTACCGCGCTTTCTCATTCAATAGAACATGCATTTCGAAGAATGAACTGCTAGTTCTATTAAATGCAAAGCGGTTATTTTTAACCGGAACATTCCTGCGCTTTATTCGCGCTTCCTTTCATCCTGCTCCACAAAACGGGTACGAAGAAACGCGTACGCGCGCCTCGCGTACGTTATGTCACCATTCATAAACACCGAAATTTCTGAATACATTCTTAGGCGTAGCGGAACTAAGGCCTGAGACAAGAAGATTCCCCTCGTGTACACTGTACAGTCCGCTCGATATACCTGCACTCGAGGGGGAAACGTTTCGAATAAAAACGTTCTCCCACTCGACGTCGTTTTCTCGCGATTAACAAGTTGGCGAGGTTAAGAACAATGGGACCTGTTACTGACACTTAACCGACCGAGAGAGGAGCACAGTGTGGGAACAAGTTGGCGATACGTATCGCTGCCGTACGAGGGGCAGAAAGATTTCGTTCGGAGCGCACCGTAGAGCGTGACAAAGCGGCTAGGAGAAAATCCGTGGCGAGTGCATGTCACTTGCAGCCAGCAGCCAGCAGTCAGCCACGGGAAAGGGACGGGAACAAGTGTTCGAGGGAAACATGGCGGCGCATTGGAACGTGCCACAGTGATGCAGCGTACGCGTAGCGAAATCCTCCTTCGTCGACTGACCGAACAGACAGTGGCCTCGCTCGCTTAAACATCCGTCTGGCCAAATGACATGGGAATTTGTAATCGAAGGCACTTCCTGCTGACAATATGCATCTTGCAACTTGTGAGTCTCTTCGTTAACGAGGAAAACTATATACTTTGCCACGATATCTTTGCGATCGATGCGTGATACGTTAAGCGGTTCTACGTGCGCGTACAGTTTTTTCCTTCGCAATGAGTCATTTCTTTGTTATTTTTCCCGTCTTTTTTCTAGATTTTGTTCATTGAAGTAGTTGAATATCGTTATTGTAAAAAGAGCGAGCCAACTTTCGAGCGTTTTTATCGACGATGTTACGGCCGAACGGAGCAACGCACGCACTTGCTGGATTATTGTATCGTTTTATCGACCCAGGTCGCGTGGTTTATCTTCGGTGCGGAGATCCTCCTATAGAAACTGGACGAACCATTTACAGCCGCTTTTCCTACTTTCTACTACTTTCTTGCGCTCGTTAATTCGACTCGTGTAAATGCATTCCCTGTAAATCATATAAAATTTTACGCCATTCAATGATAAGATACACTATGTATACAAAGCTTGAAATTTAAATATCAAACCATTCTGCAATCATTCCATTTAATACCATGCTTGAAGATTGTCCATGTACACTTGCTCAAGCCCAGGCAATTAATTGAATGTTTAGAATCTAGGGTAATTGGTGCAGATTAAGAATGTGGACTGAAAGCAGTTGGTAGAAGGAAATTGGTGTTGTGGCTTACCTCATACCGCTTGACTCATTTCCTTTAATATTTATCTTGCTCGTGTTGCAGATCACTACCGTAGAGCGCCAAGTGTTCGACTTCCTGGGCTTTATGTGGGCCCCGATACTGGTCAATTTCTTCAATATCATATTCGTGATCCTAGGATTCTTCGGGGCCTTTCAATACAGACCTAAATATATCATATCGGTGAGTAAGATTACTGCTTTCCTCTTCACGAGCCTGAAACTGATATTTCTATGCTTAATTTGTTGCAGTATTGCGTATGGAATACGCTATGGTTGGGATGGAACATTTTTATGATATGCTTTTACCTCAATGTGGGTATATTAGACAAAGTGAGTACCATACCTTGTGTTGTAATCCTGTAACTCTGACTGTGAACGATGTACCATTATGCTCAATCTTTCAGAATAGTGATATTTTGAACCTTGGTACTGGTAGCTTCTCGTGGTGGCACGTCAATGGTCCAGGATGCAAAGCCGTGTACGACGTCACAGAGCCGGAACTGTTCAGACCAGCACGACCCGCAAACGTGACAGACTGCGTTCTGGATTACGAGGTGGTCGAAATCTTACACGCGTCCACGCAGTGTATCTTAGGTGTAAGTATAACTCACTGGATCTCTGTCAAAAGCACAATAATTGCATTATTAAAGAGAAACTTATATGTATGTTTCAGTTTATTGCAATAGTGGGTGGTATCTGTCTGAGTAAAGTATTTCTGGAGGAAGATGATAGTTGTAAGTATTTCTATTTCGATTATCGCCAGTGTCAGATTAGCGCGTAAGATTTAGTTTGTGGAGTGAGATATTACGTTTAGTTTATTCCCGGGTATCGTTTGGTGGCGAGTTTTGGGTGTCGCGTGCACTGGTGTATTGGTAGACGAGATTCTGAGGGAGAGAAAATAGAAAGAGAGTTAATTATCAAATTACAAACTGGTGCAATGATAAATCTTTACTCAGTTACTACAGATACATGAAGAATAAATGAAGTAATATGTATTTTTCTTATATGCAATCCTTTAAGATTTATTATTGCTTGAAACAAAGGGTTGTCGGTTACAGTTGATTTCATTGGTGGATTTGATCCCCCATTTTGGTAAGTGCTTTGCCTGATCCATGGTTTGCACGCATTTTGTCCGTTCCTTTAAGCACGAGTAAGGCGCATTAGTTCATGAAGTTCCTTAAAAGGCGTATAGTTACTCTCAAGAACGTCTCTCGGCGTTCTTTGCATCTTGAACCGTATACAAATTCTATTTTTTTGTTGTCAGTATAGCATGTGTTTGCAAACGACTGCATATTACAATACCACCGGTATTATCGCGGTTAAAAGTTAAAATTGTTTATTGATATAGTTAATCGAAAGAAAAAAACCAGCAGCCTGTTTCGCAGCTGAACGAAAATGTTAAATCTCGATTTCTAACTCAATGGATTCTACGTGATTATTTCAGTTGACTTTGTGGGAGGTGATGACTTTGGGTTGGCAGGCCACACGCCGTTGCATCCTATGTACGTTAGCTACTCGGCTCTTCCATCACCTGCCCACCCTCAAAAAAGTCCCGCTCAAAATTACCCCGCAGGCACAGCTAGCTCTCATCAGTCCGTTTGTCACGATAACAACAGCTTCTCAAAGCATAGCGACAAGTTGTACGGTAGCTCGTTACGGAGTAAGAACAGTTTCAAAAACGACACGATCAGAAGCGGCCAGTCGAAGCACGTTGACTATCCGAACGATTACTCGAACCCCCTGGACCATTTGCAGAGGCCGGTGTCCCCGTACGACGAGTACGACTCGTTGGACAGTGCCGCCAGGTTGAGGTATCAGAAGGGCAAAATGTATTATCCTCAGTCGTCGTCGTCGTCGAGATACAGCCCGGTAGCGTCGCCGCGGATCAAGTCGCGGCCGGCTGGCGGCAAGCAGGCCCGCGCCTCGAACAAGCCCCGCGTCTTCACCGACCACGTGCGCGAGCAACCCTTGAGATCGTTCTACTCGGATCCCAGATTGGCAATCGAGAATCAACCGCAGATCGCGAACGAACAGGAGATACAGAACAGGAGCAAACGCGACAGCAGACCTTTGTCGTTGTACGCCAGTAACTTTTAACCCTTTCGTAGCTTACAACCCTTAAGCGCCATGGCGGGGGTGAAATAAGTCTGTAGCTTTTCTACTTAATAGTAGATAATGTTATACAATGGTTATTGTTCTTATACGAAAGATAGGAATGAAGATTGTGTATGGTGGATTAAAAGGGTAATCGAAGTTAGATTTGCAAAGTCAGAAGTTAAGTTTAGAAAATGATAAATTTGTAAGGTTTTATAAATCCATGGTAATTAAGGGTCAATATTTACAAATTTTCTAGACATTTTTATTACTTATTAGCTCTAAGTAACAAAAATTAAGCGCGACGTGTACGTCCTTTGGTTGCGAAAGGGTTACGGACTGTTCTCCATCTTTGTCCCGTTCGTTCCGTCGTATGAAATTTCGATTAAATTCTTTCTATAATGAAAATACGACTGAATATGGTTACACGTGCTTCGATGATAAAATATTCTTGTAATATACGAAGTCGAGTGTGTAACATGTAATTCCTACACTTGCCAAATAGAACAATTAGAGTAGCTAGCATAGGGTGCCTAGAAATCGATTTTCGACCCATTTTTCTTTTCTTGTAACATCACACGTGATAAATATTTAATCGTTTTTATTAAAAAAAAAGAAAGAAAATTATTGACTGATGGTGGATCGAATTTATGTGTGTTCATTCTTTTTTTTTTTTTTTTTTTCGCTTTCGTGTTCAATTTTTCGATGTGGTTTTTAGAATCAAGCATATATTATTATTAAACATACTTAGAAATATTTACGTTTTCTTTTTTTATATTAGATACATGATGCACTGTGATACGTATTAGAAATATGGATCATGTTGCTTTTGAGAATGTTATTCGAGGATTGTTCGTTAAGTGATCGCGCTTCTGATTAGATTTTTTGAAGAGAAATGAACAGCATGTATGAAACAATGATTATTGTAAACATCGTACAATTTTACAAATCACTTTTCTTGTTTTTTTGATATTCTTTGGTCTGGCTTCATAAAATGGCACTTGATAGAGTTTCCGTTTTAAGCTGCTGTCTAGTTTTTTAATTAGCTTGTTGTTAACGCGATGACGTGAAAAAAAAAGGTGCTGCGAGAACTACTTTTTGGATTTTTGAAAAGAAAAGAGTCTGAGCATTCGGTAGTGCATGCTAGTACTTCTGTTTCTTAATTATTTTTGTTTTATTTAAGATTTAGATTTCCCTTCGAGCAACGAATAGTATACACGTGCAATTTGATGAACCGTTTGTTAATTGTCGACATTCCACGGTTTAATCGATTAATTAATATATATATATATATATATACATATTGTTTGTGATGAAAATGAAAAATCTGAAGTGACGTATACGAGATTCCTTCGTTTTGATCAATTAATTAAACGAGGAGTCGTTTTGTTTCTTGATAGACTGCATACATTAGTGATTGTAGATCAATGGCTAACTGTGAGTTGGGAATTGGAATAATCGAGTGTGATGAGCAGAATACAAATTTTAATGAACAAATTACAAAAGAAATTGTATTGGTAATTGGAACTATCAATCTTAGTTTAGTATGTTTAATATTGAAAGTATAATTGTTGTAGCAGGGAATGGGATACTCTTAGTATTTTTAAATTAAAATTCTCAGCAATTTGTCTTTAAATTAAAAAAAATGGAACTCTTATTCAATTAAAGTCCTCAAAATGGAAAAATCCTAAGGTGTTAATCGTTAAAGCATTGAGGATTGATCGATGAATATTTCATACGATCCCATAACAGTCAACAATTTACAGCACAATCTGAATCGTGTTAAAGTTTCGGATTTCTCAAAGCTATGGCAATCGATCGGCGTGGTTGATTGTTTAATCATTTTTAACGCGAAATGACGTCGCCGGTATTGCAAAACGATTACGAATAGAATAGGATAGATCCGTATATTATAGGATGTTTTTCTCATCGCACTCGATTGTATCTATTGTTAGCCTTGTTCGCGACTTTACGACACACGACTTGTGCATTATTTAAGACGTTCTTTTTTTTTTTTCTCTCTTTTTTAGTTAAGTAGCCTTAATCGAAGCACTGTTACTTATTAGGTATCCTGATGGAACAATCGTTGCAATATATTTTGTTTAGGATATCTCACACGGTTCGTTACTTATCATATTAGGTTGTTGCATATCAAATGATCGATTTTTTAAAGCTTAAAGTTCAAAGAAAATAACCAGACAAGGATTTGATTAACGTTTTTATTATAAATTGATTGTTTCTTAATTTATAGTGGACAACAGTGGATTTCGAAAGATGAAAGTTTTAACAAAATTTTATGACATAAAAGTGTATAGACACGATACTTATTTTGCATTAATTTAAAGATCAGAGTCTAAAGAAAAAAGTACTATGTAACTCAGTGCATTTCATCTGCAATAACCTAATATACCTTTTACCCCATAGAATCGCGAACGTTTGCTCACTTGGACCACGTTTCATTATTGTACATATAAATGTAGTTGCGTTTGAGACCTGTGCGTGTATGTTTCGCATGATTTATTTATAAAGAAACAAGAATAAAACGAAAACGAACGCAATTTCATTGTATTCATCGTAGAGGATTTTACAGAGACAGCTTTTGAAAAGGAAATTGCAATTTGTTACACGTTCAATCAACGAGTCACTTCAGATTCGTCGTCGAATGTGTCGGTGCGATCCTATTCCCTTATGATTTTTAGTTTTTTTTTCTCCTTTTAAAATTCTTGATCGAGCTTGTACAGTAGTCACGTAGTAGTTCTTTAAGGGCGCGTAGACCTTAGTTTTATATAATTTATTTTTACTGTATTATCGTTGCGTATTTTTGATTTACCTTGGTGCAAGTTCATTGGCGACAATAAACGTGCAATGCCTACTACTTGCTTGCTTTTTTATTTATTAACCCCAGTACTTTTCTTTCTCTATCCTTCTCATCTAACATTCTCCTTTGCTCTTGCGGTCTTTTCGGGTTATATGTTATTTTATTCAGTTATTTTTTTTTTAATTTTGGTTTCTTCTTTTTCTAATCGAGTCTCGAGTCTCGAGTTTCTGTGTTTATGTATTCAGTGGGTTAGGGTCTCTGGGTAATTATTAGCGAAAACAGTCGAATTGTTTAATCCTTGAGTTAATAATCGAAGGGTTCGTTTTATAAGGGGTGGCAAATTTAATGTAAAAATTATTTGAAAATTCCTATCGCTTTAAATATAGGTAAGATACAATAAACAAATAAATTTCTGAAAAAGAAGAATCTAGAGTAATTTAAAAGTATCTCAAGAAGTAATAAAATCACTATAGAAATGGATTATTGACACAAGGATAAAAAATCACAAAATAGTAGCACAGTACTTAGTAAAATCATGTCGAAAGTTCCTTGTGCATGTTACAGTCTGAAGAGCAACTATTAATTCTTCTACGTCTCATTACATCGTGTGTCTAACCCTGAAGCTTGTGCCTGGAGTTAAGAAAAACAAGGTTTCCAATAAGAAGGCCTTCGTATTTTTTAACTTTAGAATGAAAATTTATCCATTTCTACTTTCTAAATTTTAAAATAAAATACTCTGGGCATAGCATTCACTGTTCAAATGAATCCCCGGAGAGGCAACATCTGGGCAACGTTTACCCAGGCACAAGCTTATCATCCTATTCATTTCTTCGTCAGTGATGAGAATTTCGCTCTGTTTCCATCGCAGCGCAAGCTAAGCGGAAGAAGAAGCAGCCACGTCCGCTGTACAGCATCGAGTACTCTCAACCGGAACCTCCGGTGGTTCACGACGAGAGCGTGTCCCCGAAACCCATGACACCGCGAAGAGTGAAACGAAGATCAGTGATCTCCAGGGACGGAACTCGACGATCCAGCCGCAGGAGTTCCGTGAGACAGTCCCGAAGAAAGAACCCTGTGAACCGCATCATGGACCAGCAGGAGAGCCTCTACGCCAATACCACCCCCAGCAATCTGACCAATCAGAACGTGAACTCGTTGTCGCAGGGCACGCTGAACTACGACAGGATCTCGATGAGCTGGGACAGGGACAGGAACTCGAACTGGCAACCGGAGGCTGTGAACATGGCGGTGTCCACACCCACCCTATGGAACCAGGACTCGTCGAACAATTACTCGAACACTGGCAACTACACCAATCAAAATTATCCCAACTGGGACGCGAGCAGCTCCACCAGGAACCTCACCGACAACTGGCAGCCGAACGAACTGAGCCCCATGCAGTGGCAAGGCCAGAGTAACCCCACGTTCCAGCAGACCAGCACCCAGAGCCTGAACGGCGAGGATCTGGACGAGATTTATAACAACCGACCAGCCAGCGCCAGGTCCAGCTACAGCAACTACCACGGGGTCAGGGCCACCCCCCAGGTTCCCAACAGGACTGACATTGTCAGACAAAGTCAGAGACAGTTCGTTCTGAGCGGACCACCTGCTTATCAGGACACGGTTATCTGAAGCGTTGGAGGGAACTGAGCCCACAAATATTTAACAAAATTATTTATAATTGATTCTGTAATTTTGTGGGCCAGTTCCTCAACAGAAAGTTTATTATGAAAATGGTGCAAATTAATGTTCTTGGTCTTGGAGCCAAAAGAAACAGATAAGAGTTGCCCTATTTTCATAATAATAGTATGTTATATTCCTACAATGTACTTGTTACTTTTAAGCAATCGGTAAGCGAGAGAAAGCAGATCATCTTTCTTCTTGCTTCACCGATTTTCAAGCTTTACTCGATCACAGTGTTCATCATTGTTCCCTGTTGAATCTCGTTATGTACTCTCTAAGGTAACCCCCGCACAAGGGATTTTAACCCTTTGCGATCCAAATGAACGTTTGATAAATTGTTTAACTATCTTTGGACTGCAGACGGTTAACTTATTCGTGTCTCGAATATCTCGAATATCTCGCTACTTTTACAAACTCTGCCTTTGTATCTCAGGATCTAACGCCTCGAAGTTTTTTTGCTTTCTCGAACAATTGTTTAACCCTTTCACCATGGTGCAATATTAACTCTTTGGGTACAAATTACACGAGTCAGACTCGTCAGCTGTACTCAAAGAGCTAATAAGAATTTGATATCATTGGAATATTAAAAAAGAATTTAAAGAAAATTGTATGGAAAATATTTCCATAAAGTAACAAATGGAAAGTTTAATTTTAATTTAAGAAGTTAACGATGTGTCTGACTACTTGTTAATAGTAATTTCTAATGAAAGGGTTAGAATCTATACAGGAAATACGAAATGTTATACAGAGAACTATTTTTCGACCTGTCCTTTTTGTCGACAATCTTTTCTTTTTCAATGGTTGCAAGCGAACAATTGCAACGATAACGTTATCACGGTTCATTCACATTGTCATTCAAATTTTTAACGTAAGAGTCCACCCGAGGGTAGAACTCGCGCTAGAAATTGCTAGCGCGAGTTGCACCCCTGAGCGGATACCCACTCTTGCTCATCTGTAAATATCGTGTCACGATCATTGTTCACTGTACAAAAAACAAGACAATCATCCTTATTTATATCTACCGTGTTCTACCACCCAAAACTTTTACAAGAAATTTCCTACATGTTATTTGTGGATTGTTTAAAGACCTGTCTGCATCATAATTTTTATATTTGTACTTTGGTATGATACAAGAAAGTGTCTTGATGATAATCGTCTGTACGATGCAAACGGGTTAAATGTTAATTAAACATGTTCGACAGTCTTCCACGAAACGGCGTGAATCACGTTCTGTGATTGATTTAAGAACGAATTCGTGCAACTGTCCTGTAGAATGAACAAAAAATTTGCACGAATAGTGCAATAAGTTTCACGATCAAAGAGCGAGCGATGAAGTTATTTTCTTTTTTTCCTTTTAACACGAATAATCAAAATAGATTACGTTGTATGGTGTGCGAAATGGAAACCAAAGTATTAAGCATCGATGTAAGTTAATTTGTAATTTTCGATGTTATTGTAAAACTGCCTCAATTTTTCTCTTTGATTATCGTAGGATAACCCTTTCGTAAGTAACATAATTATTTATGTTACTTAAAAAATCGTTGATTAATGTTTTCATAATAAAATTTAAAAATAATAGAGCTTTAATTCAGATGGGTCGCTTACGAGAGGGTTGGACAAAGTAAAACGCACAATTTAGTGATCTAAGTACTTAATGTTTGTTAATAGCGAATTTGTTCACACCTCGTATTAAGAATATTCTGCAACCTTCTGAAGATAATCGACGAAGAATGTATCATTAAGTATATACGTTAATTAGCGACTAAACGGCAGCTACCTTTAATTATTAATACGATCCGTCGATCAGCGTAAGACTTATCGGTCACGTGTTTGTACTTATCCGTTTTGCGCTCAGGATTCGATATTATTTTATTAGCGTTAAGCGACGCTCGATTGTTCAACGTTTTATTGTTGTTCATCAGTTGCTGTACAATCTTTATCAGGAAGCAATAATTGCGAGACAATAAACGACAAATATTTGAGAATTCTTTTTATTGCAACTTCCCCCTTGTCGTGTAATAGCATACTAAATCTAACTCTAATTTACCATCTTCAAAGCGGAGGAACCGTCGCGCAACCCTCGTGAAGAATCGAGTCTCTGTTCCGCGTCTCGCCACGAAGACAGCTCGTCTCCGTCACGGATTTCACAATGCCTCGAGGAAATCGCGCATGTGCCCTATATCGTGCCGGCTGCCAGATCGTCCCCGCGACCCTTGCACCGCCAGTACCTCGTTCTCGTCGGGACGCCGAGGGTCGACGGGTGTCGCGACGCCTCCACTGAACGTACGCGTGCGTGTCCACACCGACCGATTAACCCGTTCAACCTCTCCGTTTGATCGTTGTTACACGAGGATTTTTCAGCCGGTCGACAAATGAACCGCGAGGCGTTCGTCAGGGGTGTAAGGATGCTGAAGATCGTCAAGGCTGGCTCGAACGGACTTAGAAGACTGCACACCAGCAATAAGGTGCGACGAATCGCGAGGATGTTATCGATTCGAGGAAATTTGGCTGCACTTTGGCGATCGTTAGGCCGTGTGCCCGTTTCGGGGTAGAAATTACGTAGAAGAGGCTCTTTTAGCGGTGGGTGCGGCGAGGGTTATTCGTAAGACGCACTCGGGTAGGATTTGTGGTGGTTAAGGTTAAACTCACGTGAGAAGCTATCGAGGGCTTCTGTCACGGCGGACACTGGCTGATGGCGCGGTTTTAAGGAGCTTTATCCTAGGGTGGACAAATATTTGTGGGTTCTTGTATTTAGGGGTGGTTTCTTCGAATTTGGGGAGGTTAGGAAGATTCTAGAAAGAGGCTTAAAATAACTTCTCACGTGAGTTTTGCTTTCAAATGGACAGGTGTCTCTTTAGTTATCTATCGTTTGAAGAAAACGAGTCTTATTCAGGATTCTTAAGGAGAGCACAAGGACTCTCGAAGTATGGATGAGTAGGTGTGAAAAGGATTAGAGACACGGATGATTGAAAGCTCGATAGCGAAAGAGCTGTTGGTAATTGATTAGAGAACAGCTGTTGAAGCTCGAATAAAAAAGTACCATCCACTGATACGTTGATGTGTAATATCAAAAGCTGAGTCAGTAACAAAAGGAAGAAGGAAAATTATCGAGCTCAAAGGCGGCGACGCGTGAAATTTCGAACACCTCTGCCGTCCACGTGGGCGGCGACAATGGCCTATTTTAGCGACAGAAATACCCCATACCCTGGCGATCTGAATTAAAGGCACACGTGGCAGGTTTCGGCTTAGAGCCATAAGGGGTGGATTTATCGGAGGATCAATACGGAACCGGCTGGTAACCAACGCTCCTGCACCCTTTGCACCCTTTGCACCCTTTGCACCCTTCAAGAACCTAAAATCCCTCTTAGAGATTTGTTGAACCGGTCTTTCTTTTTGAACAGTTAGAATGAATGAAATGGGGGGAACGGTAGTTAAGAACGTCATAAAATGAAGAGAAAACCGAATTCAAGGCCGTCTATTTTAATTTCAGAGACGAGCCGCTGTGCTGGCGTCAAAGAAACTCGGAAGCGCAAAGTACTTGGATGCCGCTTTCGGAAGTGCCTTAGAATTAGAACGAGCGCAAACGCGGTAATTAACTCATTTGGCAATTATCTATGATTGACTTGTTTATTTCGAGTCGTTTATGAAATTTGAAATCTATAACATTGCAGAGCGTGAGGCCTAACGATGATATACAAACTTTATATTCAGTTTTGAATATAGTCATTTAACAAAAAAAAAGACAACACGTCTGACTACACATACCCAGTTTCACTGTGACAACGAATGTATCAGCCCGGGTCATTGTTCAATTAGAAAAATAAGTTATTTATCCAACTATAGAATGTATCTAAAAATTAAACAGTCGCAAATCCGATTGCATAATCCGAACGATTCTGATACGAGTCAGAACAGTTGAACCTTGTCAATCGACACAAATAGTGTTCCCAATCGTTTATGCAGGTCGCAGTCCTCGTTGCTTGCCTCGAAAGAAAAAGAAAACTGTCTAATCATTTCTTGTAACAATGGAGAAATAGATCCGTGAGTTAGGTGGAACACAATGGTGTATCAATAAATTCAAAGTAATCGATGCTGATGGTTTTCAATTGTTTGTTAATCGGAATAAGGCTCGGACAACAAAATCCATCAACTTTGACCTTTGTACGATTATTCTTTAATCTCTATTTTTTTCTTTCTAATTTTTACCTAATGATAATTGGCGATGCTCTCAATATTGCAATTTTATATTTATTAATGTACTTTCCTTCAATCTTGGCTTTAGAAATTTATTTTATTTCTAGTATTATTAATTACTGTACCGTACTATTTTTATAATTATTATATTATTATTACAACAAATTTTAAACGAATACCACAGTTTATTAGTTGATAAGTTTATTATCAAAGTGTAATCGTACTTTGTTCATCAATTCTTGTTTTTGTCAAGTTGGAATCTTAACCAGAAGCAAGATGACGATGTTGGTCTGTTAATTGAGTTGATCCTCGTAGACCCGATCGCAATTTATCGTCATTGCTCTTCATTTAAATACGTACTGAATACAGATCCCTTCGTTCTCCAGAACTTTGTTCAATTGGATCCTCCCCCTGTTCTGACAAAAGTGGACGTAGTTTGCCGTTCCTCTCGAACGATGGACGATTAGTCTTTATCCAGAAGATGGACAGTTTCGAGTACAATTTCGTGGACGATCTTCTTGATTTTCGTCGATCATTTTGGTAAGATCCTTCTCCTGTGAATTTTCGGTGAATCCAATGGCAACCAACAAGTTAATCCTTTTATATTTTTATACATTTTTAATCTGACAGTGAAGATAAGATAAAAAAGTGTGATATTATTTTTAATAAATAAGATTAAAAGTGGACACTCAAAAGCAAGCTGAGATTATAGGACAATTCTAATCTTTTAACAGCGTCGATTACAAAATTGTTCTCTTCTATTGTCACATTTTTACTATTTGCCTTGCATTTTGCACGCAAATTTCGAAGAAAAGGTAGAACGTATTGAAAAGCTTCTGTCGTCCAGATGACGCCTAGTTGACCGTCGTTCGCATCGGGTCTAATTGGGTCTAATCGACTGTTCATTATAGATGCACTTCACAGTTTTTTTTTCATCTTGTGTTCTTCTTGCTTGCAACGACACAATTTTTCTTATTTCTTAAGAGTCCAGTTTCTGGCATCAAGTAACATTTTACTTCATATATGAATAAATGGAAGGTGTTGAATTATCGGAAGTCACAAAGTTCGTGTTTATGGAAAACATTAAAACGCTGTAAGTTATTTTTTGTTTGCGAACATGCAACGACACTGCTGTCATAATTATCATTCACTCAAGCTGTTTACCGTCTATGTAGAATGCATTTTACCACCTGTTGGCGTCTTCACTATTTTTGGATCGCGATTTCCTCTTCGAGTGGGGTTGTTAGACCCCGGCTGATATAAGATTCTTCGTTCTTTATCGTTCATTCTCCATACACAGTGGACTACTTGTGATAAGACATCCTTCGAATCTTTGGTTATTTAATATTGAAGTCAAACTGATCGAATTGATATTAAATAAATGATGAAAAAGAAGAATCAGAGCATCATTATGCCTCACGTTCAGATAAGTGAAAAGTACTCGACCGGAAGTTCCGAATTGGTGCCGGTCAAATATTCTGAAGATTATTCCGTGAAAACGAAGATCGCGTGTACCATTTGGTTGGAAAAGAAGTGTTACAAATCTAAGCGGATGTTGGCACGTTTTCTTAGGTAATTCCTCTTCAAAGATTTTCATCATTTTCCATTTTCTTGTTTTGCAGCGAGTACAGCTTCATTCATGACAGCCATTACATGTAGTGAGTACAGAAGAACTTGCATGTTGTAACAATTGAACAATATTGTTTTTGGTGTCGAATAATCCCTCGTTTCACACTTTGAGTACACGTGATTAGTGATCTGAATGTACTTGGATCGTACATTTTGTGGCTTCAATATTATTATAAGGGAGGAATGGGAATTTTAAAGCAGTAGAGTTTAATGCTACTCTGGGAAGCCTTAGTCCTGCAGCTTTCATCTTACATAATACTTTGTTAAGTGTAATTGTGATAGAAAATATTTCAATCTTTTAACTCCAGTTGGAAATTAAGGGAAGAAATATTATTTTTAGAAATGTAAACACAAATTTAGCTCCCCCCTGTTACAAATTTATTATAATTTTATTTTGTTATGCTTGCAAGTATGTCCTGTAATTCATTTATTTATTTATTTACGAAGTTTTCAATGCACGAAGACCAAATTATTTTCAATTTCTGACGATGCAACGAATTGCACGGGTTAGAAAACGCGAACAGGTGCACAGAAAGTATCCTGACGATTAATAATTATAGCACCAGGGATCAGGATCAGGAGACGAACGCGGAGGATGTTTTGTTCGACATGTTTAAGAACGAGGAAACCGGTCTTCTACCAGTTGGCAAGTTTTTAGCGGTGAGTATCGGTCCCGTCAACTTTTAATATAGAATCATTCGCTAAATATAGTTCCTCGAGAGGATCTCGCGTCTCCTTTTTTTTTTTTTTTGCCCCCGCATGGTTTCAGGCGCTGAGAAAGACCGGCTTGCGAAACGACGACCCCAGACTTGAAGAATTCACGGACAATCTGAAAAAGGAGCACCGGAAGTGCGGTGGACACGAGGGTATCTCTTATGAGACTCAAAAATTGAACAGGGAGCAATTCAGAAGGTAATCTTCCGAAAAATTCATCATTTTAACAGGGATAAACATTATTTATAATTATTAGAGTGTCAGAAGTCCTCGAATCTGAATTTCAGGATCATAAACCCCAACATAGTGTTGATCTCGAGGGCGTTCAGGCACCAATTCATCATCCCCGACTGGTCGGACTTCACCAAGCACATAGAGGACTTCTATTGGAAATGCAAGTCGAACTCGGAGGGCAAGGTCGCCTCTTACATACCGCAGCTGGCCCGAATGAGTCCGGATTACTGGGGCGTCTCGGTGTGCTCGATCGATGGGCAAAGGTTCAGCATCGGTGACAGCTCGGTTCCGTTCACCCTGCAGAGTTGCAGCAAGCCTCTGACTTACGCCATAGCTCTGGACAGATTGGGACAGGAAGTTGTCCATCAGTACGTCGGCCAGGAGCCCTCTGGGAGAAATTTTAACGAGCTGGTGCTCGACTACAACAGTAAGTCGTTTAATCAAACTCTGTGCCTTGAGATTTCTTGATCTATTAATGTTCTTCAAGTTCTTAATAAAGCTTGTGTTCTGCAGAGAAACCCCATAATCCCATGATAAACGCTGGAGCGATACTGGTCTGCTCGCTCCTTCAGTCTCTGATCAAACCGGAAATGACCCTGGCGGAGAAGTTCGACTTCACGATGAACTATTTCAAGAGATTGGCAGGCGGAGAGAAGCTGGGCTACAACAATGCTGTATTTCTGTCAGAACAAGAAGCTGCTGACAGAAATTACGCTCTTGGATTCTACATGAGGGAGCACAATTGTTACCCTGTCAAATCTAACATTCGAGAAATAATAGACTTCTATTTTCAGGTAAGTTTTGGATTGATAAATGTAAAGCATCTTTCTTTGAATAATAAATATTTTTTTAATGAAGTGCTGTTCTATGGAGTCAAACTGTGACACTATGGCGGTGATGGCAGCCACCTTGGCCAATGGTGGTATATGTCCCATCACGGAGGAGAAGGTTCTGAAACCTGACAGCGTTCGAGATGTCCTGAGTTTGATGCACAGTTGTGGGATGTACGATTACAGTGGCCAGTTTGCGTTCAAGGTAATAATATTAAATACCCCTAAGTATCTCAAGTTAGCTAAATATTTTATAATAACTGACAACCGCTCAGGTTGGGATCCCAGCAAAGTCTGGAGTGTCAGGATGCCTCCTGGTGGTCATTCCAAACGTGATGGGCATCTGCACCTGGTCACCTCCCTTGGATCCTCTGGGCAATTCTTGCCGAGGGGTGCAGTTCTGCGAGGAGCTAGTGAGCGAGTTCAACTTTCACAGGTACGAGTTAACATTTCACTAGTTTAAATAGTCGAAGAATATTATTCGTTTAGCATGGCTCGCATAGATACTATCAGAGAACCTGTCACACTTACACGAAAATATCTATCTACGCTAACAACATTCAAGATACTGCACGAGGCATGCATATTCTTGAAGAAACAACACGAACAGAAACAAAAGGGATCGCGAGAAATTGATCGACGAGCTTGTTTAATTTCTTGCTTTTATAAAACTTAATTCGAGCCTCGAAATCAAATGACGATAACACATTAATCGATTTTTTATTTTCCCTCCTTTGCTTTTCTCACAACCCAACGCTACACACGTACCCGCACGAACGATACCCGAACCGGAAATACTCTATCTCTCACTCTCACTGCCTCTGTCTTCGACATCTGGTCTGTGTACATTTCTATCCCGCCGTTTTCCATCCCGTCCCGATTAGTGTAGCACCTACTATGATCACAGGTACGATAACCTGAAGCACGCTACCAATAAGAAGGACCCGAGGAGGCACAAGTACGAGACCAAAGGATTGTCCATCGTTAACCTTCTCTTCAGCGCCGCCAGCGGGGACGTTACCGCGTTGAGAAGGTAATTAACGTGTTTGTTATTGCAAATTGCCAGATTTAATCGTCCCAGGTATTTTTAAATCGAACAGAAATGGAAATGTGTCATTATATTGCAGACATCGATTAAGTGGAATGGACATGACACTGTCAGACTACGACGGCAGGACGGCTTTGCATTTGGCAGCCAGCGAAGGACACCTGGACTGTGTCGAGTTTCTGATCGAGCAATGTGGGGTACCAGACGAACCCAAGGACAGGTAAACGTCACTCGATTTTATTTTGTCATCGCAGTATCTTGTAACCCTATCGACCTGATTTCTGCTTACACTTTCTCTCGATATACGATCCTGAACGAGTCCTTTGTGTTTTTCTTTTACACCAGTTGGACTTTTAATGTGTATTTAATTGAATATGAATTTAACAATACTCTGAACTATAAAAATTGTTAATAATTACCTCATAGAAAATAAAAATAAAAATATTACAGGTGGGGAAAACGGCCAATCGACGAAGCGGAAGCCTTTGGTCACAAGCAGGTGGTGGAGTACTTAAACAGTTACGCTATGTCTCGAAAAACGGAAATAGAGAACGAGAAGGAAACGAACGAAGAAAATACAGAAGATTCACAGAAAGTTGTGGAAACAGCTGGTCAGAAGCCTCTACCTTAAAGAAACTTCACTCTAGATAGGATATTTTTCGTGAAATTATAAACTCGAAAAGACACGATGCGTGATCTAGCAAAAAATTGAAATGGAAACTCGAGATCGCAGTCAATCAATTATTTTCCTACGACGTCATACGATTAGGTGAATTTCTTTCATTTTTACACTTTTAGTGATTAAGTGGCAATCTCTGTAACCCGTTGGTAACTAAATTTGCTATATAAGATAATTGTATCTTGAATTTAATTCCATAACAATTAATTATAATCTGAAATTAATATTTTAATTCACAAATTTAGTTGCCAATTCAGTATTTTCTTGAATTTCGTCGACTTGTGTATGGATCTCAGGGAACTCGATACAACAATTTTTTTCACGACCAAAAAACAAGTTGTAGTTTTTTTTTGTTTTTTTTTGAGAAAGATGACAGATTGAGGTTACAGGGTCTTAACGAGTAAGCTAAGGATACTTTGCAGTATTATTTGCGTGATTTAGTTAAGTAGCACATAGTATTTTTAATTAAGACAACAAAGAGGCATATTTTTCGATTCGTTAGGTTAACAACGAAGCAAGATACACTTATTGTTTCAGTATCGATAAGCGATGCATTAAATGTCAATCGAAAAACAAAATATATTTCCATTCATTTGTGTGATATTCGAAGTGGAACTTTCCTTGAATTTCTTGAAACAAACTGTACTGTACATTTTCTTCTGATTTAATCGATCAAATATTAATCAACTTACATAACGTTGATTCGTTTGCAAAATTGCGTTCGTGATTCGTTTGTTTCACGACCTCGTTCCATTTCGAAGTAATCTGATTTGAAAGCGTAATTCGTGCGAACAGGAACTGTGATTCTCTACATCCTATGCGATAAATATTGCAAAATAGCTAGACAAATAAAGAGCTATCTTTATCGGTACAGGTAATATTCTTTTTCTTCGTCCAACAAATAGAAGATACAGATCAATCTCCTTTTCAATGATTAACGTGTTGTCGAATAAGGGATTCGTGATGTCAATATCATCGTTCGTCAATTAATTCAAAGCTTACCTTGACATTAAGGGTAGTTTCTCAATTTCGATAAGAGTTTATCGAAAATCGTGTGTGTTAAACGAATGCTTGGCTAATAGGATAAGTTTATTGAAAAATCACTGATGTATAGTTCGTGTCTTTTACCTGTTGCAATATTAACCAACCCTTTAACGCCTAAATTGGTATCAGTTTTGATTCTGAGATAAAATTGCTGGGTAGTTTGGCAACATAAGAAAATTATTATATTTTAATTAATTTCCTTCTGAGGAAGAATGGTCAGAGTTAAATTTGCAACAGGTGGATATGTAACAAAATATTTTCCAAAAATTCAGAGACAATAATAACCGTGCATATATCTAATAATTGATTTAAGTTCAGATACAACAGGACAATAAATTTCATTGGTAGACCGAATCATCTTAATTTTAAGAATGTTTGTGCAAACAAAGAACAAAAGTTGATTTATGGTTTTTTGTGAAATGATAAATGATCTAAGATGAAGAATCACTTCACACATTAATTCTACATATAAATCTCCATCCTTGAACCTAAGTTCTCTGTCAAATAAATGTTCATCAAACTACGCTGCAATAAATTATTTGAAAAACTCAAGACCTTCGTCTAATAATTAAACATTCAAGCAACCAAAATATTTGAATTAAAGGGTTTGCAAACGTCGCGAGTTCCAAGAAAGATTATTTTCGGATCCAGGATTTTGTGTATTTAACACGTAACAACAGTCTTATGTAAATTTGCCAAACGAGTTCCAGCTTCGTCTGCGTGTGGTAAAAAAAAGAAGAAGAAGAAATAAAGATAGGTACATCGTATCACGTAAGCGTGACATTGGGTTTTCCTCGTCATAGAATTTCGAGGCGCGTTGACGACGAGACCCGTTCAGGAACTGACTCATCAAGGAGAACCGAGTCAATGAAAGGCTGTTGTAACACGTCGTGATTCCGTTTCGTAACAACACCAGTTCCGTATTATTGACAGCCTCTACATTTCTCTTCGAATCCGAGGCCTTTGACCTCGAAGATCTCCGATCCATCCCCTACTCGACGTCGTTGGGAATTTATCGATCACGATTTATCGGAACGAGCTTGTTACTTCGTCAAGTTTTATCGAGACCCAGAGGAAATTCCTCTGAGATGATTTGAATAGTGCTTTTTTTAACAATTTTTTGTTAATACGTCTCAAATTTTGTATAATCGAACAACAAACCATCTGCAAGTGGATAAAATTGTTTGCAAATGTTAAAATTGAAATATACCTACCTACGTGATACATTTATTCAGTATGATTCATGGAAACGGGATTTCCAGGGATCTAATTGGAAGTTCCCTCACAAGATTCTAGTATTCCAACCAGTTGTTCAGGGTGTACGATGGACTGTTTTATTAAACCCAGTCACTTCCGGTGTGCGCCGTGTGTGGCATCACGAGCCTTCATTGTCGTTACGTAGGTGGAAACCTCGATGAAAATCCGCAGAAGGTTCTTCCATAAACATCGATACCATTATTCAATTGTTCCCTCATTTTTATTAAAATTTCTCAGTATTTTCCAATGACATAATTTTCATTTCAAATTTAATTTTAAACTTAAAAGATTCTTTATAAAACATTGAAACCACGACTGACACTTCGTCGAAATAAATCATTCGACGAGCACAGTGTGCTCTAAGGCTAACGAGATTAATTTCAGATAATAACGTAATTGTTATTATTAAAGTGAATAATTTATCGCTGAAAGATTGTATGCTGTTCGTGTTTCCTTCCCGACTGTATTATTTGCCTTTATTCCTCGGGTCGCTTAATTTGCGGCGAAGAAAATTATTGGTTTTCACAATGAGGATCTAATCTGAATGCTAATTTTTCTTTCGTGCGGTTGCATGAATGGAAAATTGAAGTTTTAACGTTGAACAACGCTTCTGAAGTAAACTTCGTTGAACGACTAATCTTCTGAATAATCTATTAGCTTTCGCTTTAACAAATTTCCATTTTTCGATTAATTTCGATCGATAACGCTACGGGTTTCCGTTTTGTAACGTAAATTTCGAATTGATTTGTATCATACAGACATAGAGGAAAGTAAACAACACTTAGACTGTTCGGATAAAAAATAAAAAATTTGAAATGTATTTGTAAAGAGGTCGTTCCAAATAATGAAACGTTCAGATAACGGGTGTCCCGGTAATAAATATTCTATTGTATTTGTTTCAATGAAATTGTAATATAGTTTAACTGCATGTCTGAAGATTTATAATTTGTCAATTACCATAGTTCTAGCAGCTATGAAATGTAATAGATTATTTCTTATTCGAATTAATATATTGGAATTTTTGGATAATAAAACAACTTTTCTGACATTAAAGTTACATTAATATTAACTAAAATATAGATAATTAAAATTAAATAGCAAACTCACTTGAAACAATTCTAGAATAGCTGAATAAATTAATACAGAAAATTACAACAACTCAAATCGAAATTACTTTACATTTGAAGAATAAAATAGATGGTTTAAATGTTTCAATAATAATCCTAGTATTATTGGACAATTTTATACAATTATAATGTGCTACGAAATAAAAATGTTGAAAAACGAAAAGTGCCTAAAATTATTGTCCCACATTATATTTACCAGTGTTTGTAAATATATATTTTTTTTTCAGTATTAAACGAAGAAATTAAGAAGCTTTAAGACATTGTTCGGTTTCATTGAATGATAGTGTATCGTGACCATAATTTGTATGCAATTACCGATAATTGAGTTTTATCGTACAGGCGTAGACATATAGTCATCTACCTAACTCTTATGCAATATAAATGTTATTGCGTTCCCTGTACGAGATAAAAATTGAATAAATGATTCTTTATCTTCATTCAGACCTTTTCGTTGACCTGTTTCCATCGCTGCTGCGTTCTAAAATCCTTACGAACCATAATTATCGGGAATAAGATTCCACTTTCAATTAAACGATGTATTTAAATACGTAGTTTTTATTTTTTAAATAACATAGGGAATAATTTCAACCTCCATACGATTATGTTTCCTTATATTAAAATTAATTCAGAGAATGGCACGAAATGCGGTAAAATATTGTACATATGCAAATTAATGGATTAATAATAGACATTTTTGTCAATAAATCTAAGATTCTAAACCGCGATGGTGTTCTTCCACGAAAGGATTCTGACGCGCGTTTATAGCCAATGAGAAACGTATCCTTGCCTCAAAAACCGGTGCTTACGTCAATGGTATTTCTGGTTCTCAGACGCCAGCCAATCGTCTTTGGTTCAGAGATTAGGTAAATTTTTGATATGTCAAAAGGTCGTCTCTAAAAGATTCTCAGAGCACTAATTGATAATTAGGTGTTGGGCTCTTAACGAACTCTTCCAGAAAAATAATTAAATTAACAGACACAGTGAAATTTATCAAACTTCATAAGAAAATATGTGCACTGATTAACGATCAATTACTGTGCTAATGAATTTAATGAACATTTCTAATTAGTAATTTAAATTTAATGCTGAGAAATTTTTGTTTTTTCTCTCAGTAACACAAAAATAAAATAAAAACAGTGCTTCATTGTTCTAAACTTTGTAAGAAAATCTGCACACAATTAAAACATTAATTAGCATGTTGAAGAGTTTAATAAATATTGGTATGTCTGGTCAATCATCATCTGCCTATGCAAAGATAACGTAATCAGTTGTGTCTTAAACGGGGACCGAACATTTTTCCTGTTTTCTTCGTCCACGATTTCTCGCGAACGATTCCTTGACCCAATATCGGAGATTCACCGAAATCAGACAGGCTGATGATTAAAAAAAGTAAGAAATTCGAGGACTCGATCGATCACGGTACATGCTACGTGATTTTTAATCAAGTTGCGTTCATTGGATTTTCCCTGCGTGTTTGTGACACCTCAGCTTTTATTTTAGTGTCTATTATTTCGCTTCTATGTTCCTAACACCAATAATACAAATATTTCTTATTAGAATTCAAGAAATTTTATTATTATTGATCTTCATCCACTATTCAAATTTATAACTTCTGCTTTTTATTATGAGTGGTTGCGATGGTTGTTTATTGTCCATAAATTGTTGTTAAGGTTAATTGTGTTTCAGACTGGTTCTTCCAAAAAACAATTATTATCAGAATTTAGTCTTCGTATTAATGCTAATCAGATTGCATAAGCGATCGTTTACACACTGTTCGTTCGCCAACCATAAAATTCCTTCTATCTAATATCCATTAGAACAATGATAAACAAACAAGAAATTTTTATCAACGTTAATGAATTCCTGGGAATCATTTGTTCATTTTATCACGCTTGAAAATAGGTATTTTTCATTTTTTTTTTTTTTTTTTTTTTTTTTCGTAAAACTATGAAATTGAACCTTGCACACAAAGCGAAGAAATGAAAATTCTATCTAATATGTAAATATTCATCAGATCCGTGTAAAGAGACATATATGTGTCCTTGTATTTTATAAATTCCTCTTCTTTTCTCGATATTTTCACGATTATACGTTCTCCTACACGCGTCGTGTTACTTCATCGTTATTCCCATCCGTATTGATTATTAATAATTGATCATAAATCCCCCTGATTAATAGAAAAATTCAATTTTTAGCAAAAGCAAACAATCATAAACCCATAAATAATGATTATTTTATTTTAAGGGATAAAAATAATATTTTGTACTTGTTAAGGATTAAATTATTTTGTTAAAAAAACTCATTTGAATTTCAATTTATTCCAGTATTGTTTCAACTATTTTGGAAGATTACTTATATAACAAATCAAAGAGTTTGTATTTATTTGTTTTTTTTTTATAGGAAAGTTTCTTTTTTGTGCATTTTTGAAGAACCGCATTCCATTTTCGAAGTTGACGAGATGATATCATGTTTGGGAATCTTTTTATTAATTCTTTCCCGTCAAAATAGTGTTTGCTTTGATCTTTCGAGGTACTGAAGTATAATGTTAATGCTAACTACCATATTAACAACGATTAAAATCTTTTGAAACACAATGTTTCCTGTAATTAATTTCAGGAATAGAATAAACAAAAATTCCAACTACTGTAATTTTTCCAATTTTTCAAATTTAAATAAAAAATACGAGTCGTTAACCGACAGGGATATATCCCGGGAAATATGAGAAACGATTCGTCGAAGCAAAAATAAGGCCTTGACAATGTTAGTTTCACTCCATCTGGCAAAAGTTTAGTCCCTTCTACGCGAAATTCTCTGCCAAAGTATCGACTTTAAATTCGTATCTATGAGAAACACCATAATTTTTCAAAGAAAATTCATCGATTCTGTTAACATCATTTTATCAAGATTGATTGAACTTGGGATAAAATGACAGGACAACGAAGAGGGAGTAAGGATGGTTAAACGGTCAATTATTGGCCGGCGTAAAATCCACCGGTGTCTGGTATATAAAGTAGTTGTCTTGTTCAACAGCTTCAGTCGTTCTTGACTCGTCGACCCTGGTGATTATCGACTCGTAACGGTGCCGACGAAGAACAGAAAGAAGAGAAAAAGAAGCATACATAGAGAATTTGTGTGTGAAACAACGAGTGTGAGAAAAAACATGAGGTTGCTGAAGTGTTTCGTGCCGATTGTGCTATTGGTGTTCGTACGGAACTCGTCCGCGAGACCAGGTGAGTTTCCGTTTCGTACAAAGAAGACAGAACAATTTCTTCTTCGACAATAGAAAAAAATAAAATCCCAGTTTATAAAAAAAGTTTGATTGGAAATTTTTAATAATTGCTAATCTATACTTGCCTATACAATTTTTTATTTACTTTCGATATCTCACAGGTTTACTCGGCAACCTGGCAGCCCACTATGGTATCAATTTAGACCCCACGGGTTTGTTACGAAAGGACAAGACAGCTGAAGCGCAGAGCAAGTCGCATAATTACGAAAACAAATTGAACTTGGGACCGTTATCGATCTCTCACAACGTGGCCTTTTCTTCGGCATCGGCCACAGCGAATGCCAAAGCTGATGGCGGTGGTTCAGCCTCTGCCGATGCCAAGGCTAATTCACAGGCTTACGGAGGGTCTGCCAATGCTGGTGCTTCTGCCGTTGCCAATGCTCAAGGTATTTATTTAAACAAATTTTAAAACAATCGTTGAAGGGAATTTAGGGAATTAAAATAATTAATTTTTCAAGAAAGTTAAGAAGTCAAAAAATTAATCGAAGTCTGTGGAACACTGTAACAAACTTTGAACTCTTTCCACGCCATAGGTTACACCGGTTCCCCGGGACCGAATTATAATTCTAACGTCGACCAAGATGACGAGCATAACAGCTACTTCCCATCAAATGCTCAACAATACGGTAGTTACGGTGGTTCTCAGTCGGGTGCAAATGCCGTTGCAAATGCTAATGCGTTCGCCGATGCAGCCAGCAACGCGAATCTAAATGAATATCCGAGTGGAATCGTTAACACCAACGCAAATTCAATAGCAGATTCTAATGCGAACGCCATATCACTGGGACAGCCATCTATCAGCGTGTCTCCAGCTGGAGGATACGATTACGAAATCCTAGAGATTCCTCCTTACCATCATCATCATCCTCATCACCATCATCATCATTCACCTCCTCCTCCTCCTCCTCCTCCTCCTCCAATGATATCTCATGAATTTCCACCTGCTCCACCATCGTACAACGGAGAGACAGTGATACCAATAGTGATCGTAGATGCTCCTCCACATGGCAGACCCATGCCTCCTTATGGTCCAAGACCCAGACCCTACTATCATCCGAAACCGAAGCCAGAACCAATCGAGATCATCGTAATCGAGGAGACGGATTTGCCACAGCAAGGCCAAGGTGAGCCACTTGGACGCTGATGGCACTATAATTAATTACCACTCTTTTGGAAGTGGGTGCTGTTTGTAATTGCATTTGTGTGTTTGCAACCTAACTGAGAATGATCGATGATCTGTGTTGACGCATTTGATGGGAACTAATCAATTTCCAGACACTCGTACACTGACAGTTTATGTACGCTCTGAGGCACCTTCTGTTTTGTTTAACATTTAACATTTAACCACGTTTAATCAAATGTTTCTTCTGCAAATCCTATCTTCAGCACTGAACGAAATCAGCTTCGTGATCTTGTTAATTTAATATATAATGAATTCTTTCAGCTGGTGCTGCGGGCAAAGGAGGGTACTATGGACCAACAGGAGGACCTGGAGGTGTTTATCCATCAGGTAGCGCAGGAGCCAACGCCAACGCAAACGCCAACGCAAACGCCAATGCCGTTGCGAACGGAAACGGATATGCATCTCCAGCAGGCTACGTCCAACAACCTCAATATTACCCATCGAGCGCACCATCCGGTTCCATAGGAGCAAATAATCCGTTCCTTAGTGGTTCTCAAGCGAATGCCAATGCGATCGCCAATGCAGGCGCCACTGCGGGTGCAAACGCCAATGGAAATATGTATAATGGCCAAGGACAGAGTGCAGGACACTACACAGGTGGTTCACCCACACCCATCGGTGCGAACAATCCTTTCCTGAGTGGTTCTGGTAACGCTAACGCTGGTGCAGGCGCAAATTCAGGACTGAATTCAGGTTCATACGTGTCTCCAACCCAAGGATACTATCCAAGTGGCCCATCTGCTCCCAAAGGCACGAATAATCCATTCTTAAGTGGTACTGGAAACGCCAACGCTGGTGCTCTTGCAAATGCAGGTGCAACTGCAGGTGGAAACGCGCATCTAGGTCAAGGACAGGGTGTAGAACAGTATCCAAGCGGTCCATCCGCTCCAATTGGTGCAAACAATCCGTTCTTGAATGGTGCTGGTAACGCCAACGCTGGTGCAGGCGCAAATGCTGGTGCAAATGCAGGTGCAAACGCGTATCCTGGTCAAAGTAGCTATCCAACGGGCTCATCCGGTCCCTCAGGTGCAAATGCTGGTGCAAATACTGGTGCCACGGGTGGGTCTCAAATTGGAGCCAACAATCCTTTCCTCCAAGGTGAAACTTCGGGAGCCCCCCACGGACTTGGACACTTTGTTAACCAAGGAGGAAGTACAGCTAACGCGAATGCTGCTGCAACTGCAAGTAGCCAGAACATGAAGGGTGTTCCTACTACGTATCCTGGTGCACCTTCTTCGGGACCTTCTGCAGGCACTGGAGCCATTGCCAACGCGGGTGCCAACGCAGGTGCCAACGGTGTAGGATCAGCTGGATCCTTTGGACAACCCGTTAAGTCGGTCCCAATAGCGATTCCAGCGATTCCTGGGACCACTTATCAAAGTGCCCCAAGCGGATTAGCTAACGGAAACTCTGGAGCTAATTCTGGTGCTAACATCTATGGAATACCAACGTATGGAACCTCTGGACCTGCCTACGGCACTGGATCAGCTGGAGGTAATTCTGTGAGCAAGGCTGATGCTGCTGCCAATGCTGGAAGCACTGGATCAGGCTCTGGTTCTGGTATTTATGGACTACCAACCAAAGGAGCCCCATTGTATGGACCTTCTGCACCTTCTTATGGCACTGGATCGGCTGGGGGTAATTCTGTGAGCAAGGCTGATGCTGCAGTCAATGCTGGAAGCACTGGATCAGGCTCTGGCTCTGGTAATTACGGAGTACCAATCAAAGGAGCACTAGTTTTTGGACCTTCTGCACCTTCTTATGGCACTGGGTCTGTTGGAGGAAATTCTGTGAGCAAAGCTGATGCCGCAGCCAATGCAGGAAGCACTGGATCAGCTTTTGGAACGGGAGGCGCTGGTAGCGCTGGACTCTCTGGATCAGGTGGATTTGGAGGCGCTGGTAGCACTGGACTTTCTGGATCAGGCGGAGCTTCTGCTGGAGCCAACAGCAACGCCAACGCCGGAAGCGGCGGATCTGGCACTGGTATTCCAGTTAAAGGAGCACCTGTTTTCGGCGGTGGATCTTCTGGAGGGTCTTCCGGTGCCGGTGCCAAAGCTGACGCCGTAGCTACCGCTGGAAGCACTGGATCGGCGTTTGGCAGTGGCAATTCCTTCGGTGGAGGTTCTGGATCAGATGGATTTGGAGGACAAGGCGGAGCTTCTGCTGGAGCCAGCGCCAAAGCTGATGCTACAGCAACCGCTGGAGCAGGAGCCTTTGGACAGGGTAATGTTCCTTTCGTAGACACGAGTGCCACCAGTGCCGAGGCATCGTCGTTCATCGAGGCAATGAAATCAGGCCAGATCGTAATTAAATGATTCCTCTCCCTTCTTCAGGCTCGTCAGGCGCGATCTCCTCCGCCAATTCCAATGCGTTCGCCAACGGAGGATCCTCTTCGGCGATCAGCTCAGCCAAATCGTCCGCCATCGGTACCGGAAGCGCCTCCGCCAGCGCCAAAGCAGAGGCTTCCAGCAGCGCGAACTCTGGCTCGGCCGGTAGTTCAGCCTCCAGCCATGCCGCCGCCAACATAGACACCAGGAGCATGCTCATCTTCAGCGAGTAATCGACGTTCTCCCTTTTACTGACGAGATTCACGAAACGACGCCATGGAAGTGCCATCAAATCGAAGCTTTTACAGAAATACTCCTTCGAACGTAGCAGTTTAGATTCGTAAGGTAGATCGTAAGGACCAGGATGGGGTAAGAGACCCAATGGTTGGCACTGCTTTGGTTATTAGCACCCCTTACGTTTTTTATTTGATAATAAAGGTTAAATTAAATTAATTGTATGTATATATTTCTGTCTCTTTATCATAGATAATAATTATGTATACTGCCAGGCAGTGATAGGGTTTCCTAGGGAAAGTGGTGTTATCAAATGTGAGGAGGACGCCTTTTTCTAAGGAAAATGGCGCCATATTTGTACCTAGATTAGGTCTTGATTAGATTCAATGTAGAGCGTTACTAATATTTGGTGCCAATAACTAAGGATTCGTACATTTTTATAGGAAATAATTTAGCTCTAGGAAAGTAACCTTAAATTTTAGACAAATTTTGCCAACGATTGGGTACCTACTCTACTCGATAATAACATCGATCAGTGGTGATAATCGACGGGTTGAATACCGATAACAAGTGATTAACGTTCAGATCATGGATACGGTTGACGTTGATGTACAATAGAAGCGCTGTGCAGCCAAGATTGATGATTAAACCATGATCTAATCGATGTTACGCAATTTTTGTTTTGCGTTTTCAACTTTGTCGGTGTTCAATCGAGTCGATTATTCGAAATTGACTCGTTCGTTTGTGATACTGCTCTTGCCAGGTTTCTGTTTCCAAAATGCTTCCCGAATTTTCAACCCTTTCCTCCTTCTCGAGACAATACTCTAGTAATTTATCGATATTTAGTAGTTTACTGTTAAATTATAGATAGTTATTTCGTATACGATAACGCGTCAACGTTAACAGGGATTTTTATATTTTATCGTAAGATTTTGTGCCTCACTCGCGATGACGTATTCACCATTATCTCTTACGTTTAATCAGTAAATACGCATACGGGTCATAGATTATTCCAATGTCATTGACGAAGTATCTTTTGACGAGTAATAATAAATTAAATTATTGATGTACGCACTTTCTGTTCAGATTTTTCAATTCCCCAAAGTCGAAATTGATTTTTAAAAAAGCTAAAAGGTAACTTATGATATTGCCTTGTCACTTAATTACTGTCGTTCTATGACATCCCGTAATTTGTACGTAATTATCGATAATTACCCTTCGCATCAAGTATTTTACGTCTGCAGAATTTCCGTCTATTATCGAGTCTATTATCGTACCGAAGTGGTTAAGAAGTTGCATATTTTTTTTTTATGTAGATTATTATTGACGACACAAAAAAATTAATTGGTCGCGACCGACTCGGATTACGCCATTGCACCTCTGCCTCGCTCTCTTATGTAATATAAATATTATTGCATTCTTTGTACGAGTGAAAAGTTAATAAATATTGTGATTTTCTATCACAATGTAATTGAGACCTCTTCATTGACCTGCATTCGCTGTTACTGCGTTTCGAGTCGACAATCTTAATTAGAATTGAATCTTTTATTAAAAATGATATTTTATAATGATACTTCGTTGATTTTTCAAATTAATTGTTTCGTTCGTGACATCTTCGAACAGTCTGAATACGAAATCAACAACGAAAGGAATTTTTTCTTGAAAAATGAAATTTCCTTAAGTGTTAATGTTTTTATGTAATTGTCAAACGAGAGTCGTAAAAGATTATTATCCTGCATCGGTGGAATAGGATAGGCAGGTACAATTTGCATAGAAATAATCTCCACACGGAATTCTTGTTGCACATCGTAATAACAGTTCAAAATTGCTTTTGACTCAACAAATTTTCTAATTTTATAGCAAATTGTTTCTCAAAACGAATAATAAAAAAATGTTATTGCAATTTTGATTATACCTATGATATGAAATTAATTTAACTATTGTATCAAGTCTAACGCTTCTTAACAAATGAATAGCTAATTTCTAATAAGTTTATCTCTGAAAAACTGTCTAGTCATTGGAATTTCATTATCCACGTAAAATTTCTACCATTAGCAGCGATATCTGAGGAAAAATCCAAGGGTATGTCCATAACTTTCTAACCAAAGCCTATTTTATCGTCGCTAATTACTTTTCTGAAATTCCACAGAGGGTATTGTGTCCGCGGCCAGGTCAGAGGCTCACCGTTACACGTAAAACCATCCCTTTCCTGAAAAATTTCCCCCATAGCAAAAGCAGGATGTCTATAAAAGGAAAGGAATCGTGGACGATTTGGTACCATTTAGTTCTCTGACATTCAACAAGTACACATCAAGAAGCAAACATGAAGTTCCTTGTGTTGCTGTTCGTTTTAGTGGCTGTAACGATGATGGTCGATGCTCGTCCGTCAAAAGAAGGTAAGAATTATAAAAATTTAATGAATTATTTTGCAAATTAAAGCTCGCATTCTATTAAAATTCTAACAAAATGTTCCCTTTCAGCAAACGAACTTAAGGAGGAGCTGGATACCAATAACCAGGCTGAGAAGAGTAAAAGACACATAGGTTTAGACAGAATGCACTATCGGGGGTAAGCTCAACAATAACTTTATGTAATTGTGATTGTAATAAATATTGATAAAAATATCTGAAATAAATTTCTTTTGTGAACTGTGATAATTTTATAACATTATTTCAGCTGGGACACGTCTGTCAATACCGCCCACGCATCGGCCTCGGCTCATGTACAGTCTGGACATCATCATCATCATAGCCATCATCATCTACCACACATTTCGGCATCCCATTCAGAGGCTCACAGTATCAGTGCTAATGTCAACCTACCACACAGTAGTGTGTCGATCGCTCATAGCGAGGCTCATCAACAAACAATGGGTTAACAATATTCTTCCAAAAAAGAAGTGTGAAAATATTCGAAATAGGCGTGTCCAAAGGTGTCGAGTAATGTCGAATTTTTGTCGAAAAAAGAAATGATAAATTGCCTTTTCTTTAATTTAGAAATTTTTGAATTTATTTTATACCTATATTAATTGACGAAATTAGTTTATCCTGAAGATTAATTGTAATTTGTAGATCATAATGATTTATTTTTAAAAATTATTTGCAAGAATTCTTGCAAATTATGGGGAGACAAAAGGCTGAAATTAATTATAAGACTGATTACACGATTAATCAAACATGTATGCTCAAATGTGTAGATAAATTTTAAGAATAAAATGTATCAAAGAATATACATACATATGTATAGATGATTCGTGTTTCTATCTGTCCCATTTAAGTAGCCACCAACTAAATTAAATATTAAACTTCTAAATTTTTTATTTGAATCTCTTCTAATTAATTTTGAAACATCTAAATCTTGTTGTTCACTCTTGAAGAAATCATTAAAATCCTTAAATATCATACTATCACGGAAACGATATTCCGGAAATTCCAGGATACCTTGAAAACGAGCCCACGCGACACTGAATAAAACATGATCCTTCCAAAGATATTGCTCATCCAAGTACCCAACCATATATACATATTTTTTTCTATCTTCGAATCGAAGAATTATCGTCCTTAGGCAAACTTGTACTTTCCTCTGGTCCACTTTCGATCGACCCTGGTCGCTTAAGGTCGTCCACTCTTCATGGACCAATGACAGATGAGCCCATAGGTCGCCGAACGTTCGGAAATTACGGAACCGACTGGTGTCTTCCTTGAATTTTTTTTGGTGAAGGGTCCTTAGTGTATAAAAGCATCGCGCTCCTTCGACTTCCTACAATTTCTTTGCTCGCCGTGCGATCCGTCGTTTTGTTACAATGACGCGAATATCCAAATTTTTAATATTGTTGTTGTGTGTGCTGTTCTTTGACACGTGCCCTGCGAAACCAACTGATGGAATCGCAGACTCTGGATCTTTGAACCCCGTCCAGCAACCGGAAGCCGTGTCAACGGATGCTGGTTCGTCTTGCTTTTCGAAAGCAATCATTTTTCAAATTGTTGAGTTTAATATTTTATAATCGTCAACGATGGGAATTTGTAAAATTGGTTTATTGTAGGTAATAACAGGGACCAACGATCACCGCAGTTTGGACTTTTGGACGACGACTACTCAGACTATTCAGAAGAGGACACAGAAGAGGAACGGGGCTTTGATTTGCATCGGAAATATAAATTCCATAAACATAAACCCAGCGGTCAATACGGTGGTTACGGAGGGTACGGAGGGTACGGAGGGTAGGTATTATTATAAGACCCTTTGATCCGTTTCTAACAATTCTCATTATTTCAAAGGTTAACAGTTCCTTTTTAATCAAATTAATTTCAGGTACAAACCACCTGAATATTACTACCCATCGTCAGGCGGTGGTGGAGGAGGATCTTTCGCCACCGCTTCCGCAGGATCCATCGACACCCATGGAAAACCATCCGGTGGACAAAGTCACGCGAACGCGCAAAGTGCTAGTTTCAGCTTTGGACCATACTCTGCGACGTTCAGCGTCGCTGAGGCCTCAGCTGGTGGCCAAAAGTATTGAAAATTCGAAGGTAATCCCTATTTTTAAAAACGTATCAAATTTATTATCGGATCCATAATTTCAGCGTTTCAATGTCAATATTTGAATATTGAGAAAAGAAAAGGTTTGACGACAGTCGCGTTGTTTCATTGGTCGAGAGGATCCCAAGGATCCACTCGAGGGTTAACGAACCTGGCCCATTAGAGATTTACATTATTTTACGAGATACTTCTCTCTCGGCCATCAGAAGGAGGGGACATAATCGTGAACATCTGTCGAACGGGCTGCTTAAAACGAGTACTCTTCTGTTTTTTCCCCCCATTCGAGAAGTCGTATCTTTTTTTTTTTTCTTTCATTGTTTCGCCGGTGTGAAATATATTTCTGGAATGGAAATCCCCGAATTTATTCGTTCGATAACGCGTCGTAAAACGGAAACCGTTCCGAGGACGGTCAGCAACGCGTTTGGCGACCGTAACGTGACCATAAAGCGATCCCTATTCCTATCGAAAGGAGGTCTAACAGTCGAATTTGTGTGAATTTATAAGCCTTCGTTGTAAAGTTATTGTTCCTCGGATTTCTGAGAACTAATTGCCAGGTTTTGGGGGGAGAGGGGAGGGGGGGGGGGGGGGGTTAAGGTATTTATTAAAGGTGCAATTCGGTAGTAAATGGACTGAGAATTAAATCTGATCCTAATTAGTTAATTATTTTCAAACTGTTACCAATTTTTCAAAGTTTAGAAATATTTAAATATCGAAATTTCAATTATATTGAAATTGCAATTATAATCAGACTGATAATTAAACACAATTAACCTTAACAGTTTGCAAACTGTTTATCGAATTGTTGGAAGTCGAAGTCGAGTTTAAATTGCAGTCAGGCCATGTTGCATGCAACAACAGAAACCTGATGCATCCACAAGGCCTAATCTAAAATCTGCATTCTATTCTTCTGTAGGTATATATACCGTGCATGAATAAGTGTAGAGTCACTTGTGACCTTTGACCCTCGCATGGTGACCCTTCAAAGGGAGACTCGAAATGATTTACATACTGGGGTTTATTAACTTCTACAGGATCGTATATCTATCTCTACGATTGATGCAATTTCAACGAGTTCTTCTGCAGTGTCTGATTTTGATAATTTCGTCATCTTTATTAATTTTGATTGCTAACTTCGTTTAAATTTATATATTTAACTTGAGAAATGAGAAATTGGTGGCTTGGATACTCGAACCAAGAAACGGAGCGGGAGTTGATACGGAACTTAGAATAAAAAAATAATCATGATTCAGAAAAGGAAATAATCATGATGATTCTCGTTGAACCACTGTCAGACCGTTGCAAAAGAAAGAAGAATGGCTTGAAATTGCTGGTTGTCAAACAAAAAACTCGTCACTGGAGGGTAACTACAGGTGCTTAAAAAAGTTTCACCGACAAAATTGCAATGAATCATGAACACCTAATCAGTATTCACAGAGTCTCAATTCTCGAACAAAAATTTGTTAAAGTATGATTTCAATTTTATTCAATCATTACTATTTAAAAATGTTTTTTTAATGGCCAGTGTCCTGATCCTCAAAAAGTAGGGATTTAAAAGGATTTCAGCTTTGATCCTCGTCCTTAGAGGTGGGTATATTAAATGTCCCATCGTTTACAAGAAAGAGTTACTGTGTATTTTTCTACTTCAACATCCACCTTAGAGGCTCGTAAGGGTCGGATTTAAAATCGAATGTTGCTCGGTGTAGGCGCATTTCGGGATGAAAACAGACCGGTCCCGGCAGGATCCGAAGAAGCAGTACAGCGGTCGTTCCTCTCTTCGGCCATTGGCAATATGGCGTCCAAAGGGTCCTTTTAAAACGAGTTAATCCGTCCGTCTGGCCGTCTGCCGATCGCCTGAGAACCAAGAAGATTCATTTTCCCTTTGTCCATTCTTTTTCACACGTACCCCCAAAAAGGATCTCGGTTCTCAATGGGACAATGCGCCCGAGCGGCTCGGGCGTTTTACGACGTTCGGTTTTTCTGTTTTTTCTTTCTTCGTTCACCGCACGGTTTCGTCCTTTTCGCACAGGTCCCACACACATATTTGAATAATCAACGCGTAGGTAAAACGTACGATGTTTGTAAAGACGAACCGCTCCTCAACAGAGACACCCGACAAAAGTGACACGTGAAGATTTGGTTGATCGTTGTCGTCGCATCCGCCAACTTGGACCAGCTTCGACAGATGTTTCTTGTTCTTCCGACACGGCGCTGGGACGCGTTTTGATTACGTCAGGCAGCCTCTTTCTTTTAATTTGCACGTGGACCCGGTTCGTTCACCTTGGACGATTCCATACCTCGTGCCTCGTTTAAGAGACGCTTTGACGAATCTTCGAGAAATCGAGATGTTTAAGTTTATGATCGGAAAATGAGGGTTTTTGCGCAAATTAACGAGGCTTAGAATCGAAGAGGAATTCGCTCTAATACCTGGGCAAAATGACCGAAAATCCATTGGTATTTTTCGCAGGTCATAAATCAAGGACTCCGATCGTCCCCGATGTAATTCCATCGGCCATCCCCGAGCCATCCATTGTTTACAAACATTCTACGTCACTAGGTATAAGTAAATAGCCGGTGGAGAAGAACGATAACCACCCCTCCTTCCTGCTGCGATATCCTGGCGGAGCTCGTTCTCCTTTGTCCGTGCTACCACGCCAACCACCAGATGTTCTCGCGAATAAAACCGAAGGAAATATCGCGGAACGAGGAGGAACGACGGGCGGAGTGGGAGGAGCAGGGGGCGAGAGAGGGTTTCGGGAGGATTAAACAGCACAAAGGTAGGCGAAAAGGAGGTGGTCCTGTAATAAAAGGAACATCGAGAAACCCGACGTTCAATGACCGGTACCGCGGGCAGGGTGCACGCGATATCTTCGACCCAGCTGCAATCATCTTCATCCTTCGTGATTAACGATCCTCTTGGTAATCGTTTCGAATGTACAGTAGTTGAGAGTATTCGACCGGACAAAAGGACCATTTACGTTGGAAAATGTACCCTCAATGGAACATTGTTTCGAGGCAGAATTATTTATATTTGTTATTGTGTAATTTTAGGACATGATGTACAAATCACCATAATTTTGTAAGATTTTTTGTAATAATTATTAATAGATGATTATGAAAAGAAGTTACAAGAGAAATTAGTGTAGTTTCCTTCAATTTTCCTATTCCAAACAAATCTGGATTAAATTTAATCATAAAAATATATTTTTGAAATAGAATGTATTGCAAATTTCGAATTCCGCTTCGTTAAACGAAATGAACAATATTAAACAAAAAGATACAGATTTTTGTCCATGGCGAAGGGGGTTGAAGGGGGTTCGTTAAAGGTCCGTCGTCCGGTATCGTTAAGTATTGTTTAGTCGTGACTGGACACGCAAAGAAGTCCTCTCGTCCCGTGCGACGGGACCAGTCCTCCGGGTCCATTTGAACATAAAGTCCTGATCTTATAAGAAGAGCGAGAGAGAGGCGGGACGAGGGGAGGGGGTTGGAAATAAAAAATGAAATAGAAAGTGGTCTGTCCGGTGCAACGATCTACAGTACGTGGACGTCGTCGAGGCGCCTCCTCCTGGACCCTTACCCCCCGACCTGTTCCTGTTCGCCACTCACTATAGCAAAACTTCGATGCTCTCTTGAAGGCTTCCGTAGCATTGTGCTCGCATTTCTCGTGCGGTTGTCGACTCGGAAAGTATCTTCTGGCTTAAGTCGTCGGTAAGTCGAACAGTTTATCGGTGTACGATTTTTACCGTCCATCTTCTTCAGCAACAACGTGAGAATCCATTTTCAACCCCTTCGATTCGACATTTCCAACGATCAATACAGATCTTTTAATCGTAATTTTGCAATATTGAATTTTGTTTTTCTTCTGCAATGAGCTTTGAGACGATTCTGTACGTCAACGTTTTGTGGTATGTGTTGGTACCAATGATCTGAAGGGTTGGAAGAGTTCTCCACATTTGAAACTCTTGGTATAACAAAGGGATTTTTGCCTCTTTCCATATTGGGTGCAAATATTTTGATTTTCCTTTAACATCTTGGAGAAAGGATTGAAGCTTTTGTGTGCTCCTAATAAATAGACTTTAAACGTCATGATTTATTTTATATATAACTGTGATTTATTCTCCTTTCTTGGAACTCATTAGAGATGTCCTTTTATGGTACTTTTAATGATCAATGGGTTTAATTTGATCGAGAGTGATCGAGGCTGCCCTTAATACGTTGAAGTAGAAATGGACAAAGGTACCAATTTTCTAATCTTGTTTGTTTCGTTATTTTCAGGTTAAAAATAAAATTTCGGCCCTCCGTTTGAAAGAAGAAGAAGAAGAAAAAAAAAAAAAGAAAAAAAAAATACAGCATCAACACGGTGTAATTTCGAGAATGACCAATTTCCTAGCCTTGTTGACGATCACGATCGCTTGCGTGATCGTCAACGCTCAACAATCGTCAGATCAGAAACGTAAGTAACATAACAAAACAAAATTTTCATGGGACAAAAATATTTAACGTCGTATGAATAATTGATTAATCGATCAGGAAACTCGTAATTTGTCATCGATGACTAACAAAGTTCGATTCAAGGCAACGTGAGCAGATACTGTTCACCGTGGTCACACGTGCAACCATGATACCCGCTAGCAGATTCATTTTACACCAGTTTCATTGTTCTTATTGTTTTACAGAACGATAAAGTTTCACCTGTCCTTTCAAAGATCTCTCTTTCACTCCATTCTTACACAAGGAATTATGTAAAAGAATACGGTCACGTGGTAGGAATGAAATCCTTTCACTATGCACGACGTATATATACGTCGTTGAATTTAATTACGAAAAAAGATATCGATCGGTATATTGCTTGACAATATCAAACCAAATGATAGAAATAAAATAAATAAATTGTCACTTTTTCAAAATATAACTAGACAAAATATAGGGGATATGAATTTGTAAGAAAATTTTTCCAAATTGAATAAAAATACAAATTTAGATGAAAGTTTTAAAGATTGAAGCTTCAATTCAAATTGATTGCCTACGAAAGGACTAATTAACCTTTGCTTGAACGTTTCAGCTGTTTTTGGACAAACATTCGACGAAATCGTGGTGTCATCGGATCTAAACGTTCGAAGGAAATCCAAGGAAAATCGCCAGGGTAAAAGATTGTCGAACATACCTTCGTTAACTACCGGCACCCCTGAAAAATCAACTGCAATCGCGGCAAGATTCGTCTCCAGTGATGGCAGTCAAGTCACGTCGGAAAAAAGTCAAACGAAACGTGAAGTTCCAAATTTAGAAAACAGGTAATTTCATGATAATATTCATATTCCATCAGTGCTTAATTTTGATTTAAAACACGAGAATAGAAATGATAAATAGTTGTTAATGTTTATTAATCCCAAACTGTGGGGTAATCAAAGATTATGGCTTGGCTGTGGCTTCCGGGTTGCAGTCGCGTCTTTGATTTTAGTGCATCGAAGTTTCATCAGGATTTCACAGAGTTTCTTGAAACCTTGATGAAACTAACTGTAATGCTGATGAAAACCAAAGACGCGGCTGCAACCCAAAAGCCACGGCTTCTGAATTATGTAATAGCCGCGAAAGTCTTAAAGTTAAAATTAAAAATGAACTAAGATTTTAAACATATCACGTAAAGACAGATATTTTTGTAACTAAATAGAATTGATTTCAGGTATTTCGATATGGATGTCGCTGGATATCTATTGAAATCTCGGAAACGATGAAAATTTCACTCCGAGGACAACCGCACGATCCTCACACACCCATTCCGACCATACCTTTCGACCCACTTTCGGACCATGGCTCATGTAACAAAAAGGATAATAAAAATTTTCTGTGTCACAGCAATACTGTTATTTCTTTACCATGCCAATCCTATGTCCAAAAGGTAGCTAGGACTCCTTTATCAATTACAACTAGAATATTATTACCATAATTATAATTAACGAAAATTTACTTCTACACCAAGAAACATAAAAAGAAAAGGAAATATTTGTATCCGAAATTGCAAAATCGCTTAATTGAATATTCAACCCAGTTACGGTCGATTAAAAGTTTATTCAGGAATGTAGATCGAGGTGCGAAGCGAAAGTTGCTCCGACCGGTGGCTGAAAGATGGCGCGAGGGTTCCCCTGTTCGAAATTCGAGCTTAAAAATTCACGTTCGGAATGCACCCTTACGGGCAGCCGAGCGTCCGTCACGATTCCACGATCGCCACGGCGAATTGTCAGGCATTCCGTGTCCGTTCGGCGAGCCGAAAAAATCGGTTGCCGCTGAAATATGGCAGGCCGTGGTCAAAAGGTAGCCGCCATCGCGATCCTCGCCGCGCAGATCTACCGCTCCGCGAGTCACGTGACTCAGCCCCGTGGCACGTGACACGCACGTCCAAAAACCTTAAGGGGAGTCCCTTCCACGTCCCCTTCCAACCCCCTTTCCTCGCCTTTTTTCCCTTTTTTCTTCGCGAAACCGTCGAATATTTCAACCGCGCTCCCACGACTCCTTCTCTCAACCTTTAACCCTTCTGCCCTCTCGTTGCACACGGAATCAAGATACGTGCACGGACGCTTCGGGGATTTTTAAAGATGCATTTCGGTGTGCAATTTGAAACACAGAGTTATTTCTTAGAGTTATTTCTTATAGTTACAATAAATCCTAAATTTAATAAAGTTTCTAAGTTTGCGAACTATCCTTTCTTACAAATGTCAAGGATCCATCAGGAGAGTGGGCGAAGGATCTTACGGAGCCACGGCTCCGTGTCAGGTTATACACTGAAACCTGAGTGGGTGTGTCCGATAATCCAGGCGAGATTTAGGGTTGAATAAAATTTCTAGAACGCGAACGGGTTGTTTACGAGGCCGTTTCAGGCGCCGGTCAGACGATCACGGTGCCCCGCGGTCGTAAATCAACGTCGCCTCCGGGATGTATTGATAACACAACAACAATGTCAAATCAAAAAGCATGATGAACACTTAGTTGCATCAGAGCGTACGCTTGCCAGTCCGTTCACGGATTCACCATAAAATATATAGTGCTAGCCGTGCATGAAACGCGGAATACGAGATTCCTCCCCTGAATGAATAAAATCCTTCTGTTCGGCGTAGCCGTTCTGGTTGGTTCCGCGAATTAGCGATCGTTTTCGCCGCTCGGTGTTTAGATGTAAATCAAAATCCGTTCAGGGACTTCCTTATCTGGCCCGAATCGCGATCCGGAAACGCGGTCACGTAGCCACGAATAAGGATACGGTTCCCTGATCGATTTCTAAGGAGCGAGACGAACAGCTGCGGGTATAGGCAGATCTCGTTCGCCGATCGGGATGCAGAATTCGTAGCCTCGGGGCCGTTTATGTCGGCCGACTATACACCTGCGACTATTTTATGTCTTCCACGGAAAGTCAGCACTGTAAATTCCAGACAACCCGGCTCGAGGATCGTCCAGTCCCTGACTGCTGATCAGAAGGATGATTGGAATAGAAAGGGGGTCGGGGTGGCCTATACTTGGACGAAATCGAAGAGAAAAAGGTTTGAGAGGGATTTTTACACTAATTTCTAAATTTAATTAGAGTTTGTGCCTCTGGCAATTTTGATGTCCTGAATTACTCAAAATTTAAGACCCAATAAAACCTTGGTGCTTCAGATGCTTTCAGAATAATTCACCAAATCGTTGACGCTTCAAAATTCTGAGTATCGGCGATAAAAAATGATTTTAATGGTAAAGTTACACCGTGTCCTTCCTATTCTTAGAAACATATAAGGAATAGCGAGCAGCGCTTATTGTTCATTCAAGAGAGGAGGCTCATCCACGCCATCGAACCGGATACACGTCTAGCAGGATACACGTTACAGCTAGTATACGATACGAAACACCTGTCTCCTACGTTTTATCCTGGAAATTTACAAAATGAACGCAATCCATGGGCGAGATGTAACGCGGTCTTTCAACCCATCCACCTGGACTTTACTTGTTTTCTATTCGTGATTCGTGTTCAAATAGGGATCGCCACCAACACGTGTTCACGATCTGTCCAGAGTCATCGTCCTTAAACGAGCGAAGAAAAAAAAGGAAATAACGATTTTACAAAAGAAAAACAGAATGGAAAACCAATACCGGAAATCGAACACCGTGCGTACGCATCGAATCGAATCGACTAACAACATTGTTCGCTCGGACATTATTTCCGTCGCGTGGCGTTTTTTCATTTTTACTGAAAAAAGCTGCATATCCGTTCGACGGCCGTGAGATGTAAAATTATTTGCACGGTCGGGATCATTCTGAGAAACGATCCTGAATTAAACATCCATGCCCCTCGAAGGGATTTCTATTGAATCGTAGATCATCCAGAATCGTGAATTAGAAAATGGCGAAGAAAAAAAAAAAAAACGAATTTTAAGCCCGATACGTGTCTCTGGTAACAAGAGCCTCTAATTTCTTCCCAGAAACTGGATATAGGGACCACTTGGGTGTGTCCATTTCTTGCGAATAGAAGTTTGAAATAGTAGCCAATTTCGTACAATTTCGTACAATTTCGTACAATAATTTCCAAATTAACATATTCCCTGGAGCCAACGTGGAGTTTCCCTTGCCACTTTCTTCAAAGACTGGTCGCCCTCGACATTGGACATATGTCTCGGGATGTCGATTGTCGATGATCGAGAGGATCGAACCCACCGCAGAAAACGATACGATTGTCTCACGTTTCGACAGTTGCCGCACGTGAGCAGACGGACGTGTCCGATTCAGTATGCCACTGCGCAGCACGTGTAACTCGACATGGTCTTCATCTTGATTCAATGCGTGCGGTTGTCCACGAAAACAGGAGCCACCTTCGCCTCCTGAGAACCGAGCCTATCGTCTGCTGCTTTGCTCATTTTGCGACAAATAAGCGAACGACGACCGGCATACCCGATCGTACGATGCACTTGACTGATGGCACGATCGACAGATTAATCCTTTGCCACCGAACGATGTATATATGCGTCCTCGAAAAATCACGTACGACCAAATGCATTCAGGTTACTTCATACATGAATGTCGGCTCTCAAATTAGGAAATTTAATTGATCGTGTCCTAATTAATTAACATTGTCTTTCATAGGTGATCTGAGTCATTGTGTCTTTAATCATTGATTCTGACAATAAATTTTGGAAGTTGGATAAAGAAGTTTTATATTCAGTTTTCATCATCTTCTTGAACGGACGGCTTCATACGAATGCCATTCGGGTATCCTTTATGCATTATTCGTGTTCAAGAACGGGTTAGCATTACATTTTGCACAAGGAGATTAGGTATGTGAACGGAGTTTTTGGGGAGACGTTGCATGGATTAGTATGCGCTACTTTTTTTATTTCTCCCTCCTTACCATTTTTCTTTTGAACCCGATGCATTCTTGCACTCGTTCGTTTTCTTTTCTTCGCAAATTTTTTGCATTGCAAAGCGATGACAAACCCCACAGCAAAATCATCCTCGAACAATGGCGATGTTGGTGGTCTTATTGAATATTTATACATTTAAACCACTCGATATTGAACATTAAATTACCATTAAATACTAAAATATTTTCACTTGGTTACAATTTTTAAATATTAGCAAGGGGTCAACAAAATGGCACTGGTTGTGCGATTCTAAGTGTCATTGTGCACCCTGTCGATTTTCATATTTTCGAGCTTCCTGTCGTAGCTACCTTCCTTTTCCGCTTCGTCATCCTTGATACCGATAACCGAATATTCATATCGCGAACTTACGTAGGACCTTTCCGCCCAGGTTCGTTACCACTTTGACCTAAATCAAGGCCCCTAATGAGTTGTTAATTAGCCGAACGAAACGGTACCGTCCGGTTCGGTCGCTC
Organism: Anthidium xuezhongi; assembly: GCA_022405125.1. Lineage (NCBI taxonomy): Eukaryota > Metazoa > Arthropoda > Insecta > Hymenoptera > Megachilidae > Anthidium > Anthidium xuezhongi. Next base: position 8,794,418 of record CM039644.1, on the reverse strand, counting down.
GAGGATCCTGTCGCCAGGTTCAAACGTTTAGAATAATTATAAGCTTAAGGCTTATAAACTTAAATAGCTTCGTGTTAATCAGTCCAAATTTACGGGCAATTAGCGTTCACGAAAATGATACAGGAGGGTTGATAAAACAATTGAAGCGAAGAACTTCTAAAGCACAGGAGAAAAGCGGTGAAATAGCTGCGACCATCATGGAAAATGACGGAAAACAATGGAAAACGGCCAAACAAAGGGATTCCTGAAGACGAATGACTCGAAAGACTGACGCAGAAACGATCGGACGAACGTTGAATTCCATTATTATGGGACTTGCATCATCGGTTTACATGCGTTCATCCGATGTATGCTGATTCTATGATTGTTTATAAGCTTTCACCGATATAATCGTCTAACTGGGTATACGGAAAAATTAAATGGAAAATTGGGGTCTGTAGTGTACAGAATTTATAGAATAATTTTCAAATTTTGAGGAAAGGTTGTTGCTACCCAGAAACCAGCTATACGTTCATTGTCTGCATTGTCGGTGTTGTATCTAGGCAACTATAGGTCTGGCAAACGGGTACGTCCGATGAATTTTAACGCGGAACAATGGACTGATTACTGTGTCCTCTTCGAACGGGACGATCCGCGAAATGGGATCGTTTTTACGGGGTCATCGAACCGGGCCACGTACTCTTAATATAGTTGAGAGAAAATGTGCAACTGTGGTTGGAATTTTTACTACAAAATACCGTTCGCTCGATCGTATCTTTGATTCAGTCGCAAAACTAGGAACGAAAAGTGATTCATTAATCCTTCCATATCCTATTTCAGTTCCTTTACCTTGTGACTAAGAATACCATAAGAATATTTCATTTTCAGAACCTGAGACTCGACAAATTTTTTAATATCCAGCAAGGATTGATTCTACGAAAGGGTTGATATTGGATCGTTTAACCCCACTGCCAGGAAAGGGTTAACATTTAACCCGTCCCATGAGAAACGGCAGAGGGACGGCAAGTAACGAGATGGAATCGAAATGTCGAGGAGGCATCGCGAATCCAGCTGCATCCGAGCGGAACGTTTGCGGTCGTTCGTTCTCCAAAGCGGGGTGGATGTGCTCGGGCGCTTTGCGTCGCCTGGTCACGCTCGAAAATACGATACGCGTGACTTGGAAAAACGGTGCGTTTCGAGGTTGATTCATGAAATCGTACGAATTCATGAAGTATTCACGGCCCGATAGCGGTACACCGAACCAGACATATCCATCCGAGACAAATTAATGCCCAAACGAACCAGTTAGTTGATATCGAGATCATTGATATCTAATTGACTTAAACTTACACTGGATTGACAATTTTCCTTTAAATTTCGGACCAAAAATTGCCATAAATCAGATACAAGGATTACTAATTTTACCAAAAGTGTAAAAATGACAAAAATGAAAAGAAAATAAAAGAAATTAACATTGCCTATTCCTTTCCTGACAGATAACACCCCATACAATTTTAGATACAATTATGGATTTTTTCTGAAGACTTTCGAGAAAAAAATGAAGAAACAGAGAAAGGTACAGTGACACGCGAAGGCGGATCTGTCTCTGTGATCGTTTGAAAATTCAGACCACGAACGTCTCGGCCACCGCCATTGGACTCTTACGGACTTTTGATCATCCCCAAGAATTATCGTCGCCTCTGACCAGTCATACCCGCAGACGTTCGAGCGTGTATGACTGACATAATGTTAATATTAACGGGTTACGTCAAACAGACGTCATTAACCGTACCGGGTGATATGCTGATTGCAAAACAACGTCCGCAACCTTCTGACGACTAAAATAGCCGATCGATCGATTGGTGCATCGATTAAAAATAATCTACCCATCGATATACTTCCTGTCGGAACCTTAGTCTATATAAGGAATAACGTTTCAAAATTATTAAGACATTAAAATGAGCCGGAATAAATATGGAAATAACGTCTGTCTTTAATATTTAACGAGGCAAGACATGATTGGGATAATTCAATTAAATTCATTTTTTTACTGGCAGAAAACCCCCTAAACTACTCAGGAATTGAAGACCAACCCTAAATGTAATGATAGGAGGAATCGAGCGAGGACGATATTCGAGGAAGAATCACCTGAGGGGGTGAAAATCCTGGAAAGACGAATTCCCGTGAAAGTAAGCTGAACGTCGGGACTATTTATAAAACGATTGAAAATGTATGAACCTCTGTATCATTCTGTCGTTAGATCCTTTTTATCGGGCTACGATCATCTGTGACTCACGTGTCTTGTCTTGAAAGAAAAAAAAAAGAAAAAAAAAAAGAATATTGTCAACTCTGATTCACGGTGTCGTTCATCAAACTGTAATACGTTCATTGACGTCTTCCCACTAACTATTAAATTTAACTTAGATATCATATCAATCACTTCTCTGTGCTCTAATATATTGTATATAAATGGCTAATTATCAAAGGTTTAAATTTTAATATGCATACTGTATCAATGATCAGCGATGACCACCGTGTTTCGAGAGAAGAGGATATGCAATCCAAGCCACGTGCGCTAAAATCTCGAATAATAGGATTGGCCTTGATCAAAGATACCACGTGCTGCAACACGATCAATCGAATTTAGAGGACGATCGTCAAGGGATCGCAATTAATGCGTTCGATTCAACAGGGTACCATAATCAAGGATTACGATCACGTATCGTTGAACGATGCGCACGTTTGCGTTACGACGATCCTGCGCTGGCTACGAGGCAACCACCTGATGGTGGGGAACCAAAGGGGGTACCGTATCCCCCGTTCTTCTGCTCTTGGATCCGACCGATCCATCCCATGTAACCTGTGTCATCGTTCGCCCATCCCATCCCATCCCCCTTTCCTGATCCTAGCCTCCTGGTATAAAAGCAATTGCGGATTCGAGGATGGCCAGCATCGTGCAAAAAGTTAGCGGACCAGGTACACTGAGGACCGAGTAAACCCAGTTGTCCTGTGCTTGCTTCCTTTTCCGGAAGAACGAACGTGGAAACGGTGAACCTGAAGAATTACTGGTTCCGCAAGGTTTATATTTTATTTTCGTTGGATCGTACGTTGGGATCTTTGAGGATGGCACAGTGGATCACTTTCGTCCTACTCGTCGTGGCGACGACGATCGCGGTGACGGAGTCCAGGGCTATCCCTGCTGAACCTAGTAAGTATTCTTGACTTGAAATTTCAACTTGGGTCTTTCGTTTATGAGACAACACCAAGGTTAACTTAGGCCATAAACGAATAGTCTTTCTTTGAAACGTGTTCAGTTCTGATAACTGTTTTTCTAGGAGAGTTAAGGTTAAGTCAACTTTCCTTAACTCAAAACTTCTTTGCCTATTTTTAACTTTTTCTATCGTTATGTCAGTGCCAAGTCCACAAGACTACTTTAAATCTTCTTCAGCGTAGAAGTGTCATCCAATATCTTTTTCCCACCAATTCTAATCCAGTTGCCTATGTCCCCAAAACTACACGCCAGTGAATAGAATAGTGTCAGAGTTTTCAGAATAAAAATAATTGCTCGTACAGTTTCAGTAATGCTGGACCCCTACGGGAACCCCATAGTCTTCCTCCGCGAGAAGAGGACGGCGGTTCACCCTTACCCCCATCGAGCCATGATGTTCACCGGCTACTACAGACCCGTGCGACGATCCAACCAAGGTGGCCAGGCGACAGGTGTGTTCGCTCAAGGTAACGCGGTGAGCGGAGAAGCGTTTTTCGGCGGCATGCAAGCGCCGCACCTGAAGAACGGCCCGGAACCGATCGAGGAACCGGAAGTCTCGAGCGCGGAGGCCCAAGCCGCGCCAGAGCCTGATCACTCCTACGACGAGGAGGAACAGACCCAGGTGCAAGAGCAGGAAGGTTATCAACCGGAAGAGCAACATCATCATCAACAACAGGAGGAACATTTTCCTCAAGAAGAGCAACAGCATCATCATGAAGAGGAGGAACATCATCACAATCAACATGTGCCCCAGGTAAGATAAAGATAGGGTTTAATCAAATTTTGATACGAAGACAATCAAAAATAGCAATTTGGAAGGGCTTGACATGATAATGGTTAAATTTCTTACATTTTGCAGGAACAACCGGAACCGGAACCGGTACCAGTGTTCACCACGGAAGCAGCCCCAGTGACCCCAGCGGCGGAACCAATCCACCCCTTCACAGAAGTGTCAACCAACCGTCCAAAGGTCCAGCAGGGCAAAAAAACGAAAAAGAACCCAGTGGTGGTCGAAGAAGAAGACGACGACGACGACGACGAAGAATACGACGACGAACCATCGGTTCCCTTCGTTCCCTTCAAGGGCAGCCGTCGCAGGCAAAATTACCCGAATCTGAACAACTTTTTCCCGATGGTGTTCAGCTTTCCAGGAGCATCCTCCCGATCTGGATCCCCAGGATCTCCTCCCGGAGCAGTGACCGCCATCGCTAACAGTTATTCGACTGGAAAAGGAGGGGTCGCCAGTTCGGTAGCTACCGCTTACGGTGGATCTCCCAATGGGTAAGCTTTTATTAATTAAATTACTAATTTTCAAATTGATTTCGAAATGAAATTATAATTGGAATTCGAGTGACCTGGATTCGAATTTTACTAGTGTTTGAATATGTTACTATTCAGGTATCCGAAGTTGAATTCTACCTATTCGAATTCAAATTTTGCAATAATTTAACAAAAATGTGATTTGTTATTGTTTCTACAGAAAGAAGAAACCCGCACCGACGCCCGAGGAATAAACGACACCGAATCAACGAGTGAACTGCCTCTCGGTACCGTTAAAATCAATATTCCGCACGACATTAATATGCAGACAGGACAGGACTCTTTTAATCGTCACAGTGGTCCCGAATAAGTGACCAGGTAATCGTCCGATCGTGACGAAAGAAGAACAGACGTCCTTACATTTAACTGTTGTCTCGTGAAACGATCCACCCAACGTCGTATTCTTTGTTCGAGATATTCTTATCGAATTATGCCAACCCTTTGGCGATCACTCGTATTAATTAAACATAAATGATTTCGATTGAAAAAAAGTGATTGCTTAGACATAAATTTTAATGAATCTTCTTTGAGCTTAGAAATATTAGAAACGCTCAATCAATTTCCAATTAATTATAACTTCATTTCAAATTTCTTCTTTAAGTTTGCTTAGGATAATTAAAAACTTCTTTTTTTATTATAGATTGAGTTTGTTAAGGTTAAGATTCTTAGATTGTAATAAAGTGTAATTATACTTGGGAGAGGAGTTACTGATAAATCAGACGGACATGTGCAATATTAAATAGATCGTTTAAAGGGTTCGCATCATTGTTGAAATATTACTGCCATAAGTCGTAGAGACTTATACACTAGTATAGTTTAGAACTTAGCAATTAGTTTAGAAATTTAGTGATACGCGCGGCTGATAAACGATAAAAACTTTACTGTTTGATCAATAACGATTGAATTGTTATTGCCGAATTTTCGGATTATTTTCAAAATAAAACGAAACACCCTTCTACATTGAAGTTTTATTCTACCTTCCAATATTTGAATTGCTGTGAAAAATATACCTAATATCTCTTTGTATGCCTAATACAAATTTTACTAATTTATTCAGAATTCCAGCCGAATAAATATTTGAAACGCATTAGAAAGTAGTGAAGCTGCGAAGTTCAAACACATTTAGGAACAGAAACGAAATGATGGCAGGTGTTTAAATAAGTGCCGGTTTTACCAGTGACGCAATTATGGAGAAGAACAGCGGCGCCGGTGAACAATGTAAACCGAGACGAAACACGACACAGAACAGCTCGAATTGATTCGCTAAACAGACCGGTTAGAATCGTCCTGTTTTATCCTTGAAATGATATGTATACAAAACAATTAGTCATCATATAATTCCTATATTTACGACTTTCCTGTGATTCATGGAATCGCCTACGAGTGTTTCATTATTGAGGAATCTTTGTTGATCCACGGATCGCAAACACTTAATTGGGATATAAATTTTCTTTCATATGCGTCGTTTCGAAACGATAACTCTTGCGATCCTTCATTTACTCCCACGCTATGACTGATTAACTAAGTTGCCTTTGAAACGCAAACAATGTCTCTGATTGCATTCGTTAGGATCAATTAATAATCTTGAAAGCTGATGTATCTTAACCTTCAAAATGATTGTACATACTTAGAAGATTATTAATCAACTTGTTATGATTTCTACAAAAATACAAATTTTCTGTGGTGGAAGCCTCAAGACTTGAAATATACCTAATATTAACACAGATCCTGGAACTATTTTAATATGATATAAATTTGAAATTTATATAAATTTTATTTCTAAATTATTTTAATGAACGTTGCCTTTACTCCCAAGTAGAAGAACTACAGATTTAATTTTGCAAGGGTAACACCCGACTCCATCATGGGGCACTTAAGGCCAGACACTTTTAAACGCGACGAATTAACAAAATACCACACTAAAGATATTAAACAAAACAATTTACGACAGAGCCTAGGTATGCTAATTCAAAATTATGCGTATCTGTATTGGACTAAAAAACGGTAGATTGTTCTTTCAGCTGATCGTTTCATGGGAAAAAATGAAGTATCGCTGAATCATTATTCCGATGTCGTCCGATCAATCAAGGATTGCGCATAGTTTGTACCGAATTGCGTTAAACCTTGTAAGATGGTCCCCGTTAATGCGTTGCGACTAATCCCCGCGAAGAATATCCGTTTCGTGCCTAACGTATACTCGCGTGTAAACAGGCTGGGGCATCCCGGAACGTTCACGGGTTTCATTATATAAAGAACGACCTCTTGATCTCCACATAGTCACTTCGTACTCGATCTTCGAGGGAGTTTGTTATCTGAACAGTGTATTGTGAAAGGAACAATCGAAAACATGGCGAATGTTTTTCTCATCATCTTTAGTGTTTTGTTCGCTGTCATCTTTGCTTATCCTGCTCTGGAGCAAGGTACATATAATAAATTGGAAAAAATAGTGTCGGGGTCAAATGAAAATTGGGGTAGTTATTGAGCAGTTTAGAGGATGAAATAAGATAAGGTGTTAATTTGTGGATACTTGTAAAATTGATATTGTTAGGAAAACTCTCTTCATTTTTGAATTAAGAAGTGTTACAGAAATATTGCAAGAAACAGACTATTTTTTAACTGAAAATCTACTTCTATAAGGGTGAAATATTTTATTGTTCATCAAATAATGAATTTAAGCAACTGTATTGATGACATGCAACTTTTAAAAATAAACCTACTAATGTGATGACTGACCGATTAGTAAACGCACAAGTTAATCATTCAACACTTATCACGAATTATTACCTATCAACCTAGTCTGTTTCAAGGCCAATATCATCATCCTCCTCCTCTTGAATGTCAGTATAGATACTTGAATTTTAGTAACACTCCAAGTATCATAAAGTCAAAGAAATTTTCCTTTGTTGAAACATCAAAAAATATCAGAAATTATCTTAAACAGTCATGTAAGAAGTCTATCGAACCCCCTACACACTATAATTTTGTAGAAATTGATTAATAGCGACGTCAAATATCAAAATACTTAAATTTCTTTTTGTTTATACAAAAAAATTGAATAAACATGTTTTGACATTTTAATTTTAGAAGCACCGTCATCAAGGATAGCAAGAGAAGCAAACCCTGAACCAGTTTTTGGCGGTATAGGCGGTATTGGAGGCTTTGGTGCTATTGGTGGATTTAAATTAGGTGGTCTGGGTGGTGGTTACTATCCTTATCGCGGATATGGTGGTCATGGTGGATACGGTGGATACGGTGGATACGGTGGATACGGTGGACATGGTGGTTATGGTGGATACGGACCTGGATACGGCTATGGCGTTCCATACGGGGGTGGATCGTACGCGAGTGCAAAAGCTGGGTAAATACCCTTCTTGGATTTGGATTTGGATTTGGATTTAATTATATATTTTTGAAGTTTGTTTATTTAATTATTCCTCTCTGTTACAGTTCTTTTGGATACGGACGATAAGGAATTAGAAATAACTCAGCCGGCTTTGCTCAAATTTCTATTAATGTTACTGCGTTTGTTGTTGCTTTAACGTAATAAATTTTTCTACTACTGCTCATAGACAATTTTCAATTTATTTCTCAATTTCCCACCCCTTGGACATACATAAATTTTGAAAATTAACTACACTAGCGACTTTCAAAATGATTTTTAGACATTTTTTTATCTGTGGATTGTTTCGTAACTACTTTAATTAATTAGCGACTAAGAACGTTCTAGTCCGCAATAAGTTTGCACTTCGGCAATGCAAGTCAGTTGTATATCCGATTTCACTCGGATGTTTAAAAAAAATGTTTAAGAAACACGGCATACCGTCATGCAGCTAACCAAACAACTCCATTGCTATAAAATTGATCGCTCTATTACGGGCACGATCACTGGCGATCGATTCTTCTACCAGAATTCAAGGAAGTGATGAAAAAATGAAGTACCCAATAATCGTGGTATTTTTCATCGCCCTGCAAGTGAGTTCAGTCAAAGTGCATCATAAAAGATCGTTCTATAATTTGTAATTGTTTGCAGTTTCGCCAGGGACTGTTCGGTAAATTGGAATCGAACGAGACAGGTGCGGGCCAGCAACGAAGTGCCCGGGTGCACAGAGTTTCAGAGTTCCCTGTAAACGAAGATTCTTACAAGCAGAACTCCAAAAATGAGGAATCGTTGAAGCAAGAGTTCCTAGTGGGATCTCAGAAGATATTTCAGTCGTTTTCGGAGAGACTGCAGTCGTCCATTCCGGAATTGAACGACCTGATCCAGCGCGAGGTAAGCGAATACTTTTTAAGCGAATACCCTTTTTCAAATAGAAAATAAAATAGAAAACTAAACAAGTAAGTTTTCTTTCGCGTTCCAGGTACAATTATTCAAAGAATTGCCACGGGATGTCAGACTGAAGAATGAAGTGTCGGACATATCCTCGTCAGCAACGTCCTCCAAGTCGATGCTGAAGAACGTCGATTATCTGAACAATAACCTTCTAAATTCACCAGAAGAGTTGGATATTTATCGCCAGGAGGGCCAGGATGACGGAAAATTGACAAAATTAGGTGAGTATACCAACCAAACCTTATCTACTTCTAATTTTTGACAAAAACATTATTATTTAAAATTGCATTTCAACGCATCAGGATCCCCATTTTCCCAAATCGAATCAACAAACGAGCTGGAGCTGAAGACGGTGAAGAACGTCGCTCAATATTTGGACAACATCCTGATGGAGATCCAGACTCACATAAACTATGTACGAAACGTGTTCGATAAAATTTGCAGGTAAATGTACTCGTGTAATCATTGAAATATTCAACAATTTTTTAACACGATATATAATATTCAACAGGAAACATCATGCATCGACTCGAACGAACGCGAATCTGGAGAAACCTACGTCCACGAATCAGCCCAAGAAAGTTTCTATACTTTAAATTTATTATCCATGATATTATCGAAAACTATATTATTGTAGTTAATTTAAAAATAACGTTGCTATCAATTGTTTTTACTTTGTATAATTTCTGTCTATTATTAATACTGAATTATTAATACTGAAAGGAGGTTGTTTTTTAAATTATGCCATTAGTTCCTTAATTTTAGAATTGTTATTGCGATATGAAAACGTTTAATGGAACGATTCTATCTATATTTAAGAACTTATTTGATCGATCTCGTTCGGTAACCGTTGACGACTGGGAAAGAAACCATCGCGTCTCTATTCTTCGCTTCTTTTTTCAAGGTAAGTTTATTGTTAATGCAATTGTTGCATTGTTCGAGCAAGAAATATTTAAGACACGGGTAAATCAATGTGGGTCTCGATTAGAATCAGACGTAATTTGACTCTAAATTATGAATAATCGATGGCAGGAGGTGCCAATCGACACAGCTGCCATTTCAACACTGTATTTTTCATGGAAAATTGGATACGAGTTCAATTAAAACATTATAGTCGTTAAAATAAAACTTTATAGTCTTGATTGACATAAAAATAAATAATTTCATTTCTTTTAGGGTACCATCAGGGTACCATTTTCTGTGCTATTAAAGAGAACTGCAACTTGTTTCGCATAAAATATTCTTAGGTATAAGGTGTAACAAGTGTTGCGAAAAAATCGAGTGTTTTATTGCCATTGCGAAACCAATTTCGTACGCCGTAAGAAACTTTTCATACTTCCTGTAACGAGTTTCCGGCACGATGTTCCCGAGCTCGAATAAAATTGCATGATCTTTCAGAAGTTCGAAAATCCACGGACGAAGCTCTAGATAATAGGCAAAATGTTCAGATAACGGGAAGGTGAATCGAAATTCAGCTAAAGCAGATAATGGAACACGCAATCGGCTGAATTTCATTTCAACAGAATTGAACATTCCAATTTGCAATTTATCTATAAATAGATGAACAAATTTTGAAGTACAATGGAGAGAAAATGCAATTTAACAGAAAGATTCTAATCAAAATTGGTTTGCATAATCGAGGTTCTGCTATAATTATATTTTAGGGAACCTGAAAATAATGATTAGTGATTCATTCCCAGGGGAACTCAATTTTCTAAATCACCTGACATTATGGTAAATGCCGAACAATTTGCATCGTTTACAGAGGAATCGTTTAAATTTTGATCGAATGAAATTTTAATCAAATTTTGCGTGTTGATAGATCGTTATGAATCAATTCTTTAAAAAAATATTGAATATTAAAATTTCTGGTTTTATATCTTTTCTCATAACTTAATTAAATTATAATTTGATCATTCTCGGATCGAAAATGATGAATCGTCCTATGGTATTGATCAATCGATCCGTAACCATAGCTTCTTTACCATTAGCACGATCAATTTCCGTTCGTGTTATAGCAGCTATAATTAGAATAGACGAAACGGGCAATTTTAACGAATTCGAGAGCTACCTAACCCTAGCCCCTTTCATAAATTATTCTTTAAGAGCATGTGTGTATGATTGTTTCCGCTCGAATTGGACAGTTCTTATAATTCTATTTTTTTTTATGATTTTGCAAAATAGAATTTAAATTATCTACAGAAATTTTATATTTTCTGATATATAAAATACTAGAAATACTATGTAGAAATATAAAATACTGAATATCCAAATTTGATGTATTTTAATTATTAAAGACTGTGATTGGCAAAATTTTGAAAAATTAAAGAAAATATTAAATAAAATGAAAACTTGAATGACAATCCGCTAATTTAAACTTCATATTTAAAGATTTATGTTTCTGATTTTAACTAAAATAGGTATTATTTATCCTAAACTTGAAACTCCCGTTTCAGGGTTAACATTATAAGATACCAAATGAAACTTTAAATTTATAAAAGAAACAATAGAATTCTCTGAGTATTCTTCAAATTCCATTTTACAATATTTAAAATAATAAATTGAAAAAGGAACTTCAATTTTATGAAATACGATTGTTTGTTTCCACTCACCGATTTCAGAAGAATGTCCAATGAACGCAGCCTCTCCTCGAGTGCAAACCGTCGGATGAATCAGGGGAAGAGCGTCGGCGTCGGCGTCGGCGTCGGCGTCGGCGTCGGCGTCGGCGTCGGCGTCGGCGCCGATGTTACGGGCGGCATAAGCCTCCATGCCGGCGCGACGTTGATGAAAAGCGTCTCGATCTTCTTGATGAGCGGCCGCAAAGCGTCCGTCAATCCGAAGAGGCAAACTTCCGGTAGCCCGAAGCACGAGCTTCGGAAGAGGCATCGCAGAAGAGTACCGGAAGTTGGCGCCGCCAGAAACTCCGCGCACATGGTCAAACTGATCGAGTCGTTGAAGAGGAAGACCAGATTTTCCTGGCAAGTAGAATCTGCAATTATAAACAAGAGAAAGTTAGCAAATTTTTCTTAAAATTATAGAAATTTAATTAAAACATTGCCAATTTTATTCATCAACCCGTAAAATACAAACGGGCAAGTAAAGAGCCAGTGTTTGATTGGTGCAGGTCAGAATTGGACAACCTGTGCAAGCTTTACAAGAAGCTGACTAATTCTAACCAGCAACAAGTAGGACAATCGGGTGTCCTTAGCAGAAGATTCCAGGCGAATCAAGCTATCGAGGTACCGACACTAATCGTCCCTTCAAATGATAGAACTTGTAAATCGCGTGCGTGAGCTTGCCATTACATTTTCAAAGAAACATGCAATCCACACGATTTCTCCTTCGCAATGTCTCGCAATTAATATTTCAATCAATACTTGTCCTACAATTAATACTTCTAATAAAAAGTAAAGCAAAATTTAGATTTTAATATCTAGAATTCTAAATAATAAAAAATGTTAATTATTGCAAATTTTATTTAGGGTATTGATAGGACAATTTTTCGAGACATACTACACAACACCTTCAAAGTGATTACTGAAGACGCTTTGGTGGAGAGAATATTTTGTTGCTGGGACCGAGAAAACGAAGGAATCATCAGACTAGAGCCATGGATTATGGGACTAGATTTATATCTTCGTGGAAGTTTAAGGGAGAAAATCGAATTTTGCTTTAAAGTCTACGATCTTAATAATGATGGCTTTATCACCAAAGACGAGATATTTCAATTATTCAAGTAATTATCAAATTTAAACAGTTCATACCTCTATTTTTTTGCAAAATAATTAATTTAGTAAGATAAGAACATTATATAAGGTTAATGTATGTATGATTTTCAAATTCAAATCTACGCGCACTTAGAAACAGTACTAGTGGCGCCATCGACGATAAACGATGGAACTAATGAAATAGAAAAACGCGGGATTTCTGGCGTCATTAGCCTCAAATGATTATTTGAGTCTCGCTAATGCATTTATAGCATTCTAAAGCTACAATGGAATCAAATGAGCGAATTGACAAGTTGTTAGAAGCTTTAGAATCGAAAATACAAGAATGAGAATTTATGATTATGTAGGATTATTATCCTACATACTTTGAAATATGAAGAATCGTTTGTCACGATTCTTGTCTTGCCAACGAAAGAAATAACACTCACCACAGATTCCTTATACTATTATATATTTACAATTAAGATAGAACTTATATTTATATCTTAATTGTCATTTACATACAAGTTTCATATCACTAATACGTTGACTGTCATAGTGAAATTATACGCATCTGGCAAGACATATTGAAATTCTAATTATTAAGGCTTTTATAGATTAATTTTCAAATATAACCATTTAAATTACTACTTTACACCATTAGTCTAATACTAGTAACATCCACGGTTTATGTTATCTTTTCTTTTATCAATTATTCGATTCTAGAAATTTTAGACGCCTGTCACCGGCGACCACCATGGCAGTCAATATATTAATTAAAGATTTAAACATTATTTGCAACGCTCACCTCGAATCTTTGATTCGTGGACAACTCGCGTGTGTAGAAGCTTCGGATGGACTGCATGGCACCACAAAAAAGCACAATTTTCTTAATTAATTTTAACACAAATCACAGAACACGAATCGCTGATTTTACGCGCCTTCTTGGCCACCACCGGAAAGAGATGTCGCTGTTGGTAATGTGTTTTGGTAAACGACCGACCAGGAGATGATGTCGCCACACGTCCATCAGACGCATCTTTCCTATTTTCGATTCTAGCACTTCTAAATAATTGTAAAACTGCTCATTCGATTCTGTTAAGATTCTAAAATGCTCTAAATGCTCCATCCAAGCTCAAAATTTGCTAATTTCGACAAAAAACGCAATTTTATATTTCATTAGTTTGACTTTGTATTCGTAGGTGGCGCCACCATTACTATTATCGAAGCGCGCGTGAATTAAATTTGAAAATCGTACGAATAAAAACTTTATACTTCAGTTTTAACTTATTAGACTGATTTATATACAAAAATATAACTCAAATTATTCTTATTATTCGATCTAAGTACTTAAATCATCCTTATTTTAAATATAAAGGCTTGAGTTAATTTTAAAACTGAATATACAAGTTCAATTCTTTTACAAAATTAATACATAAATTCTAAGGAAACAAATAATACATGGAACTTTACAAATATTGTTTCCTGCTTTCAGAAATTGTTTAATGAAACAACCAGGAGAGGAGGATCCAGACGAGGCTGTTCGTGATCTATCAGAAATGGCACTGAAGAAGCTGGATGTGGATAGAGATGGAAAAATTTCTTTCCAGGATTATAAAATAGCAGTCATGGAGGAACCTCTACTTCTGGAAGCTTTTGGACAATGTTTGATCACTGACGAGAACCGTGCCTCCGTTTTGGACACGTTAAAATCATGAAACTAATTCTTAACCCTTTGAGGACGAAACATTTCTAAGTTTCTTCATTTTAATTAAAGTATAACTAATGTAGTGGTCATTATATTAATTACAAAGTAAATGGAGTCCATGGGACCTTCCAAAATTTTAAGTATGTATAAATTATCTCCCTCAAGGATTAAAGGATGATTCAGGATCGTGAAGGATCTCAGGACATGTTCTGAACAAGATTAAAGAATTAATTAATTAGCGACGAACGACGGATGTGCAGTCGATGGATTCGTAATCATGGCACCTGCCGTTTATTAAAAACAAATTCGATAGTAATCGTAATTACAAACAATAATAATATTAATAATAATAATCATATAATAATAATATAATAATAATAATAATAATAGCATAATTACAAAATACGCTCGAAATCTGGCTTTCTTACAGCGTGTATCCTGAATCAGTCTTAACCCTCGGATTACCAAGCAATCGAAATCATTTTTTACGCATCCCCCCACCCCCCCCCCTCCCCCCTTCGTCTCAATCGATTTGCCGTCCTCGTGAAGTGTCATCCATTCGAGAAAAAAGAAAAAAGAAAAAAGTATCGATCGTACACGAAATTTCGACCCCGATAACCCGAAGGCTAATTAAACTATGAAACCGTTCTAGAGGTATGTTACACCACAGTGATGCAAGGGGTTTTATTATTATTTTTCTTCTTTTTTTTTATTCATCTTCTCTCTCCTTCTCTTTTTTTTCTTTTTAAATCTTCGTGTTATTTGAAAAAATTGACATTATCTTTCCGCACACGCAACAAAATATTTCGTCGGTTCGCTTCGTCGCGGTACTCCCGGTTTCTTCTAGGACCCGTGCTGCCGCGACCTCAAGGTTCCTTTTTTTTATCTTTTATATATGTATATTTGTTTTATTTTTTATTTTTCATGGATACGCTTTTGTGTGTTTCTGTGTTTTTGTGTGTATATAGATATATATATATATATATTTCTTTTCATTTATTTAATTTAATCTTTCATTTCTTTATATATATTTATTCTGTTATAATTAATATACACGCAACGAGCTCGTGAATTCGCAGACTGTATCGAGAACCGATCGTGTAGAGTGTAGAATCATTCTTTGTACGATACGATCACCGGAAATAGAGGTGCTGAGGGGTCTGGGTCGATTGTACCTAGGTATTTGTAATGGATTTTTGTCGGATAATCTTGCTCCTCCTTTTTTAAACAATGTTCTTTGTTCATATTATGAGAAGGTTCCATTGAACTTTGTTTTTGTACATTTGTACTTTGTGCTCAGGATGTGGTCTATTCAAGACGGTGTTTCAACTCAGAAAGTGACAATTTAGAAATTTGTTATTTCGGTAAAATGGAAATTTCTGTATACCAAGTGACGATTAAAAATCAAACCACCCCCTAACTAAGTTTTCGACACCTTCATCATAACACATCAAAGTATAAAATAAAAGAAGGGCAATTGAAATTAAACAGAAAAATGAACAGATCAAGAATATTCGACAAGAATCGAACTTCAACGTTTGAAATATATAATATTAGAGGTCCTGGATGGATTCTCGATGAAATCTGCGAACACTGGGTGTACATACGATAAGACGCGCTCCAATCCAAACGAACGTGGCTGACTTTTTTTTATACGCGATTAACAAAATAAACGATCCACGTTCGTTTAATTAGAGCGCCTATGAGATCTGCCGTGGTTGAACGACTTTTGCGTTCCGTTGTGACGTGAAACTAGCAGTTAGATAAAATACTATTTCGTCTTTTTTTTTTATCTTCCTCTTCTTCTTTTACTTCCCTTCTCTTTACGTACAGTTATGTATAACATATAATATCTATGGTAATTTATTAATATACGTATATTAATTCATTAAAAGTGGGAATGACGATTGTGTCTCTACGTTTTCTGTCGATCATCGTCAAAACTACTACTTGTCGCAAAAATGCAATCGTTAACTTTTTCGTTTTCTATTCTTGTAACGTTTAAACACTGATTCTCATCGTAAATATATATATATATATATATTATTTTTTTTTTCTATTTCGTTTTATTCTTATCATTCTTCCTCTTCTTTTTTTTCGGGTTTTCTTTTTCATTTCGATTCGTCCTGTTCGTTTAAGTTTGAATCTCTCGAAATACATTCTACCACAACGAAAAGAACAGAGAAATTAAAATCGATTTCTGCGTACGTGTGTGTGTATTGCAGTAGCATGGAAACGATTTCTGTGCTGTGTCTCTATATTTTCTGTTATCTATTTCGCGTCGTTTTTTTTTGCAACCGTCAAAATAGTATCTTACCCACTTCTAGAAACTAGAACAACGAAGGTCCGAGGGGGAAGGATAGACGCGATTTTACATCCGGTTTTTGTATAGGCACTTAAACGTCGGGAATAGTGGTGGGAACCTTAAGGTGGAGGTCCATCGAACGCCTGCTATTTCCTATTTACAGTCTTGATTTCGTGTGTTACATCTTCCTGGAGGAATCACGTTCGTGACGTACGGTATTTCCTTATCGTTGCTTGGAAAATTTCCAAAAATTAAGATAATTAAAAAGAAATACAAGTATGAATAATTGCCAATTTCATCAGTAATTCAAAATAACTCATTTGTTGCATGGTTGCTAAAATAAAGTGCCGAGGCTCTGAATAGCGGAAGTTTCGATAATTAAAAATATTAAAAAATAAAATTATAGTCTCAGTAAAATAATTAGAAAGAAGAATAATGTTTGTTATGAAATTTTCGCAACCAACGATACAAATACCGTACGCGTTTATGGAAAAAGTAACAGTATGCACGATATCTAGCTTTAAAAAAAAGAACGTAAGCTCAGAAGAGAGAAAAAAAATACATAGAACATACGTACCAACAAAAATCAACGACACATTTGCAAATATAAAATTCGTTCTGCATATACACGATCGTTTTTTTCTTTTTTTCTTTCTTTTTTTTTCTTCTTTTTATAGTAAAATTATATCGTGTCACATTTACACGGCACACACAGTACACGCATACAGTGCGCTATATCAAAATACACTTACGTTTTTCTACAAATTAATCGTTACTTCTGTTTTTTTTTCTTTCCTTCTCTCTCTCTCCTCTTTCCTCTTTCTGTCACTTTCTTTCCATATACAATATATTCATATATTATGTATAAAAATCAAAGCGCATATTACAACGTTATATATCAATTAATAGCAATAGTCGATAAACGAGAATCAATAGTAGTAAACCATAATAGTAGTAGTAATAGTAATAGTAATAGTAGTAGTAGTAGTAGTAGTAGTAGTAGTAGTAGTAGTAGTAGTAGGTAGTAGTAGTAGTAGTAGTAGTAGTAGTAGTAGTAGTAGTAGTAGTAGTAGTAGTAGTAGTAGTAGTAGTAGTAGTAGTAGTAGTAGTAGTAGTAGTAGTAGTAATAGTAGTAGTAGTAGTGGTAGTAATAGTAGTAGTAGTAGTAGTAGTAGTAGTAGTAGTAGTAGTAGTAGTAGTAGTAGTAGTAGTAGTAGTAGTAGTAGTAATAGTAGTAGTAGTAGTGGTAGTAATAGTAGTAGTAGTAATAGTAGTAGTAGTGTAGTAGTAGTAGTAGTAGTAGTAGTAGTAGTAGTAGTAGTAGTAGTAGTAGTAGTAGTAGTAGTAGTAGTAGTAGTAGTAGTAGTAGTAATAGTAGTAGTAGTGGTGGTGGTAGTAGTAGTAGTAGTAGTAGTAGTAGTAGTAATAGTAGTAGTAGTGGTGGTAGTAGTAGTAGTAGTAAGAATAGTATTAATGAAACAGAAATTTATAATTAATCATTAGTACAATATATGTATACGATAAAAATGGCATTATATTCTTCTTTCTTTCATCTTTTTTTTTTATTTTCATTCCTTCGCTCGTTATAACCCCCCTCCCCCCCCCCTCCCACCCCCCCGTTCCTGTTCGTTTACGTCGATTTAGTCGTTTCTTACACCTGATACACACACGCATGCATGTTAGGTGTATTAGTTGTAACAGTGAAGCAACTTTAACATTTTACTGATCGATACTTTTGTTATTAAGAGTAATGATTTTTATCCTAACATTAATCACGAATAATACGCTGACTGCCATGGGGGACGGTGGTGACCAGCGCCTCGAATTTAATGTAATCAGAACATAAGATTGAAAATTCAAAGTTAAAGTTAGTAATTAATGTAAAAAGCTCTATTTACAAACGTGGTAATTAAAATAAGAATTATCATTAAAATTGAACACGTTCCAAGTGTGATTAAAGTTCAACACATGACAGTTAACGTTTTAATCGATCACTACCAACGGGATTCACGATTCGATTATTAAAAAAATGTCTTAAAATGAATAAATAATCACGTAATTGTGTTTTCATCTCGGTATAAGTAGTTACAAAGGTGACCAGCACCGTATTAATAAAAAGGAAGAAGAAACTCATTACTGTTTCTTTCATCTTCATAAAATGATTAAAATTTATTATACAAAATTAATTGATTGTTTTCTTTGCTAAATGTTAAAGTTGCTTCAACACAAGATTCGTAAAACATCCAATATAGTATAATATTTATATATATTTATATAATATTTATATATTTCGCTGTGACGTGCTTGTACACGCGTGCACGTCGTTGATTAAAGACTAGCAATTATGGTTCTCTTAAAGGACTACGTCGTTAATTAATTAGGTAAAACCGTGGTTGTCCGCGTTCACGCGGTCGATTATCCTACTAGTACATTACCGATAAATTCTTTCTTTTTTCTTTTTTCTTTTTTACTAAAATATAATTATTATGGTATTCTGTGTTCCGCCAGTGATCGCGAATCATTTATTAATTGCGAGAATCAAAGAGACGATCAATTGTGTGTACGTGTAAATGCTGAATGAATGTATATGTTTAATATTCAAGAAGAAAGATGTAAAATTTTCTTATAGATTATCAAAAATTGTATAGAATCATTTCCTTTTTTGTCTTTGAAATATTAAATGCAAGCAACGACCCATGCTGTTATTAAATCGTAACATAAGCTCGAACTTGAAATTTTATTTTTTAGTTTTGTTTAATTCTTGATACTGTAGATTTCTTTTTCTAAATTAAAGAAGGAGAACTTATGTTACAACCTAATATCTTATTGGTTTCCTTTTGCAACTCTCTTTGATCGAAATGTCGGAGCATAATTGTAGATAAAGTGTATAATAGTGAAAAATTAAGAATAAAAAACGATATACTATTTAAGAAAAAATGTGGCAGTATTCGATTGGCTGGAGAGTCTTTAAAACGTTTGGCAGTAACAGTAAATAGGGCAGTGTTTGAACATCAGAGTCATCGTCATCGCGATGATTCTCACACGTATTAATGCGATCAATTTGTCTCGAAGCAGAAGTACAAACGATTCGAGACGAAAAACATGTTTAAAAGTGTCAAATTTCATTCTGAACAAAATTTTCATTAAATACAATTAAAAATCCTTCAAATTTTAATTGTCAATACTCTTAGCACTTTCAAAAATTGCAATAAGTCTATTAAGAGGGATAATATTAAGTAATGAGGGTGTGGTAAGATAACCACCACGAATCATTTGCAATTCTTTGAACAATAACCGGCGCAACACTCGGAATAAACATTGAGACTCTGTTCGCTCCACGCCATGATTATTTTGGCAATTATTGTACTCTCCTATATTTACAGCTCTATCGTACACGTAATATACAGAATTAAAATGTGTATCGAGCGTTGAAAGGCAAACGTTACCTTCGTTTCGAAATAAAAAAAAAGGAAATAAAATCGAAAGAATCAATGGGAGACGCTTGAGAATTCCATGCTTTCTCTGCTCGTGATCAAAATATACGGGGGGCGAATTAGACATACGCATATACCTCTCGTTTGCTCGTAACCCTTACGTTGAATAAATTAAAAATATCATTTATCTTATTTCCCTCCAAAGCAAAAATCAACTTTCGTTTCACTGTGTTCAATCACATCGTTTCTTTTATCATTATCTCGACACGAATCGTTAAATGATAAATGAGATTTGTTTAGCAACAGCCATTGATACGAAAGTCGAGGGTTAAACAAATATATCTTAAATTTAATTAAGGTAGCAAAACTCATTAAAAATCCAATTATTCATTTTAAATTATATAAAATTTATCAGCATTGGTCACTGATGACCCCTGCCATGTCATAAAAAAATGTACCAATCTATACAATAATTAATAGTAATTTTTACTGATCTTCACACGTTGGGACTAACCAAAAAATTGATCAGTGCATCGAGATAACGATAAACTACCCTCACGTATATACACTTACGTTTTCTTTATGTAAATACAAGGGTCGATCGTTAGAAGGTAGCCAAACATGGGGGAAAACTGGAGAGATCGATTAGTGTCGAAGGGGTGAATCGGCTCCAACGTGCTGTGCTTTATACACGACCTGTCTGATCGATTTTTAAAATATAGATTACGCTTCGAATACAAAAATACAATTCTCGGTGGAGATCAACGGGAGCACGGAAGGCCGTATTCGCCTCTCTCAACTGCACCAACGATTTACCTGGTACACATCAAACACGTACCCGCACATGCATACGCAAAAAAAAAAAAAAAAAAAAGAACCTTCAACCTTTTTCGATGTGCACCTGTTGTTATTTACATGATTTCAGGGATGTACCAGAGGTGCGATGAAGAAATAACCAACCCCCTACCAACGTGGCACTCTAAGAACATGATTTTTATCGAAGATAATAAAAAGATTTACAACTTTTTAGTGGATTAACAAAATTGTAAAGTATCAGAAAGAGAAAAGATCTTTTTCTTGTCTAGTCTGATACATCCCTAAGACCACCAAGAGGGTGAAGATTTAACATTCATGATTTTATTACATTGACAACTAAATTCGTGGATCTTCTTACAAGATTATTTATTAGAATTGAAGTAAAAATTTTCAATCAAAATTGGAATTATTTTGACTCAAAATACAGAGTAAGATCGTGAATTTGGTTGCCAATCTAATATCAAAGTCCAGAAGATATCGAAGTGAAATTATTGCAGATTTGTATAGAATTTTTGCTTCCTGTCTCTATCCTTAACTGTACACAAGTCTTCGAAGAATCAAGAATAAGAAGTTCGAAAGAAAAATAGAATATCTTCTTAACGAATTCAGGAAACCAGTTTAAAAAAAGACCAGACGTATCGAAATAAGAATATTTAAGGAAACTATAGAAAATTTAGAGACAACGAGATTGAAAAAGAATCGAGAAATAAAATTAAGTTCGATCGAACGGAATCTGAAGTGAAACTGGTTAAATTGGATCATTTATAGATCTCTGGTTTTAAATTACCACGCGAGAATCATTCTTATTTAAATGGTAACTTTCAAGTAAAAATATTCTGTGATTTTTCTCACGCTCGATTTTTAGTACCAGCTCTCCGGTTTCTTTTTTGTGTTTGTTTTTGGGGGGGGATCGACGGAGAAATATATAACCACGTTCAAACATAAAACTCTCCAAAAATATATTTCCCGTTTTTCTCGCTCTAAATTGTCCTCGACGAGATCGATAAAACCGGACAGCTGTGTCTTGAACAGAGAATTGAAACGATATACCTTGTTCGAATCTGATTTTCGTTTTTTCCATTAAATTAAACTTCTCGTTCGTCGGATACACTGTTCTTCTTCTTCTTCTTCTTCAGATTGGCGGGCAGTAATTTCGATTCGAAAGATACACAAACAGTACATATTAGCAATGCCCCTGAATTTCAATAATTTCAACCTGGTAGCGACTAATAATACGCGTTTCCTCGAACGATTCTCTTTTCTTCTCTTTGCTTCGTTCTGAATGTTTATTCAACCCTTTGCAGATCAATGGAACACTAAATATTCAATTACAGTTCAAACATCATCAAACAAATATTAATAATACAATAAGGTCTGCAATGAAAATAAAAAAATTGTCAAACGTTCTATTAAAGGCTTCTCTATTGAATATCTTTGAGCAACACTTTCAAAGTGAACTTTGTTCGCCAGAATATAACTATTGCATCTTCAAAGGGTTAATAAACAATCGAATTATCCATTCGATTGGAAAACGATGAACGCTAGAAGCGCTAAAAGCGCTAAAAGCGCTAAAAGCACAGGAGAACGTCCCTCGAGTGTGTAAAGTGTATCGTATTAAAATACAACTCTTGTTACTCTTCGCGTTTCATCAATTTCTATCCCGGCTCCTTCGCCCGTGATCGTTCGATACCTTTAAATAATTAACGTTTGCACGTTTCTCTCGTTCTCTCACTCCCCGGTTTCATCGTCAAATCGTCTAAAAATATGTTGTCCTATGTAATCCTCGTGATTTAGCCCATTCGCTCTCTGATTCTCTCCATAGCGTCCAACCCGATTCCCCATTCAAGCCAACGAGATGCGATCGATCGATACAAGACATGCATACATATCGTAAATCGCTTGTACGTACAGTTTGCCTACGTCTAGGTGTACTCGCAGAGTGAAACACGGACGGTAGTGCCTAAGAGAAGCTCAGCCGAGATCCGAGAACCCCGAACGCCGAGGGGGGAACGGTGCGATTTTCTAGCCAAAAATGATCGATCCATCTTTCCCTTATCCCATTCGATCGTTCGCTACTTGTCCTACAAATTTCACCGAGAAATTACCTAAATTTGCTTCTTCGACTTCTGAGAATCTTCTGTATCGATCCTTTCTTCTTGAGAAATCCACTTGGTGACGCGTCTTTGAGCGTTCAGGATCGATATCCTGAAGAGAAAGCTGAAGAGTACCGTCGTCGATCATCCCCCAATGGTTGCACCCTTTCTATTTGGAAGAATCTGCTTTGCAATCTGTCCTTGAGCATCTATGATCAATCTTCTGACAAAGCTAGCTGCTTGTTGACTTGGAGCAATCTTCGCTGAAGAATATCGTCGATTGTTTGATGAATTTTTGACGCACACGTTTCGACCCCCGGCACAGTCTCTCTTCAGAAAGCTACGGGCATATTCCGTGGGCCAGCACCGCTTCTAACAGGTATACACACCTCTCGTCCTGGACTCCGCGTTCGAGTTCTTCAAGTCGGCCGACACGAGCACCAAAGCGTCGTTAGTTCTCTCTCGGGGATCGACGTCGACGTTACGAGCCCTGGTTCCAAGGGGGAACGTGACACGATCCACGACGATCTTTTTACATTTTCATTCTGTTTTTACCTTTTTTGCCTCGCAACAGTTTTAGGAACGCCCACCGTCACGCCTCGTGTCCCGATTCACATTCAGGCCTGGTTCATACGATACCCATCGAAGTCGACCGGGACCTCGTCTCACAAATAATCGCTGTCCACCGCCTGCGCGTCCTGGGACTTCAACGTGGCCATCTCCTCCACGGAGCCCTCCTCCGCCTCCTGTTCCTCCACGAAGCTGATGCTGCCCGCCTTGTACCACACCACTATGTCCACCACGAAGGCCAGCACCAGGATTCCGCCCGTCGTGCCTGGTGATTCGAATTTTCAACGATTTTAAACGGATCAAGCTAAATCTTTGGTACCTGATCGTCGAATTACTTTTATTCGATACACGTACCGTGATAGAACATTCTGAAGACATTGGAGTCGTAAAGCCAGCAAGCGCCTCGCTCGCCGCAAGCGTATTCCCATACGAGACAGGCTGAGTCCACCACAGCACCATAAACGATAGGACACGGGACGTTACCTGGAATCAGAAGAACCAACGCGTCCGCTACTAACTAATTTTCTTCGTATAATTGATTTATTATCGCGCCAAGATTTTTCAACTCTTAAAAAACCAAGAAAATGGTATAAATTATATATCGAACCGCGACACGACAAGGTTTACCATTGTTCGTATCATAAGTACGAGCAATCGCATAAAGTGAGCCAATCGTTGGGGCATAAACGTCCAATTAAAGGAGCAGGGGGGAGATAATTAATTACCAAAGAGGCCGATGGCGAACTGTATGAGACCCAACGCCATAGCCTTGTCCCGTGGATCCACGCAGCGCAGTATCAGCAGCATGGAGCCCACCTCGCTGGTCGAATGGATGAAAACGAACACCGAGAACAGGACCATATAAACCCAAAAGTTACTGCACTCGAGCTCGCAGTAACCGATCGTCGCTGTGTTCAACGTTTCCGGTGTCGTTACGTTCGAGCCGATGCACTGGCAGTTGTAAAACTGTAAAATCCATAAAACCGGGGTACCCTCGTTAACACATTACCCGCCCAGTTACTCGTGGATATGCAAATATTTCGAGTGTGCGCAAAATTAAAGCCACTTTTCTCTTTATTAACGCGTTTATCAATAACCTCGCGGTTACAGTTTTATAAATTTAATATACCTCTAAATTAATACCGTAATTTCAATAATTTTACTTATTTTCAATGGAAAATAATCTCGAGGCTTTTGAACAAATATTTTCACTGGCAATTGCTGTTTAATCAAATATTCCAGTATTAAATGGTACCGATATGAAATGAAATTTTTATTGAAAAATCAAGGGATCTTTAATCGAGGACGAGAAAATTCGAACGAATGAAAATGAAATGAAATGGCTTGGAGCAAGTCGAATTGCGAAAGTAATGACTTGTGCTGTTGCGCAATCAATGAAGCATTGTTTCGTCCACGCGAATAATGCGATTTCGCCCGTAAATGGTAGGAACAACGAAACATTTCTGGCCTAGTTGCATGCGACTGTCACCGACAATTACGATCGTGCTTGTACCCAATACTGTATAACTGTATATCAATATCCTCTGCGATTACGTCACCGAGAGTGTGCAACAATAATCAGTAGGGGGGACACAAGATCGATGTGCAAGATAACAAATAATATTATTAATAAACTATAAGAGTCTGCAAGGTATATGCAAATGTTAACGCTTTCACGAGCTGTGTCGCGAATTTTCACGGTATTGTTCTTTACTTTATTTACATTCACTGTGCCGTATTAATTATACTTTGAACAATGATGATTTCGCGTACGATGCAATATTTATCAAATATGTTAAACTGAACAATTTTTGCAAGACAATTAAAAATTGCAGAACAGTTGAAGAATTTAGTGATACATGGACAATGTAAAATTGGTCTAATTTTAGATAGGTGGAGAAATCGCAGGAATTGTAATTAGAAGGTTGAGAAACAATCGCGATGAATAATTCAGGTGATAATGAACATTCTAAATCGTACTCACCGACGCAACCTTGCCATCGACCACAGTATAATTCGAGCAACCGGCGTGACACGCAGAAAAATAAGTTTTACCGTCGGCGCCGCAAATCGGACTGAATTTGTTCCGAACGCAGTCGCAGCTGGCGTCGCAGGTCGGCTCGAAGCTCGATAATCTGCGGGGAATAAAATAATTCATTTTATTGGATATTGAAAATAAACCGGGTACAGTCATGCGAGTGCGTAAAGGGTGCGAATTTATGGTACGGTAGATAATGGATAAACTTACCCGTCGGAATGCGATACAAGACCGGCGAAATCGTCCATTGGACAACCGATGAACATCAGCACACCCATACCGATCGCATAAACAACCGCTGTGAAGGCGATCCAGGCCGCGACGAACCTGGCGTTAGGCTTCGCCCTCAGGATAAACACCCCGCTAATTATAATACCCAGGCCCATTACTAAAATACCACCGACACCTGTCGAACAAACAATCACCCGTTAATTAGAAGGTGTACCACTGGATTCGTTTAAAAATTTTTTTTTTAAATTATTAATTAAGCAAAAGAATTGTAATGCGACAATCAAAGTGTTAATAATATTTTACCTTGCGGAATATTCCGTCATTCGAAGCTACCATACGAAGACTCAAGCGAATCTTACGTAAGGACAAGGTTCT
Source organism: Anthidium xuezhongi (assembly GCA_022405125.1). NCBI lineage: Eukaryota > Metazoa > Arthropoda > Insecta > Hymenoptera > Megachilidae > Anthidium > Anthidium xuezhongi. The sequence continues at coordinate 8,768,244 of CM039644.1, read as the reverse complement.
TTTTTATAATACTCAATTATAATAATTCGATGTTTCGATGCCACATCCTCTGTTCGTTTACCGTTGTTAAGGAATAAAATGTACATCCTTTGAGGACAGAGCATTTTTAAGGGTTACCAAAAATACAGAATTTCCAAAATTGAACGAAGGATTTGCAAACGAATCGAACAGTAAGTAGATTTAGTGGTACGAGGCACGTTCTCGCGTGTCTATTCGCGAAAATTACCTGAGATCATGTTCGCATGATGAGCTGGCAAGCGAAATTGGCTCTCAAGGTACTTTGGCAGGAAGGTGTAGAGGCCGGCGATCGGTAGGATGTGCAGCACGCTGCTGGCCGTCCGGAACATAAGAATGTCGTTCTTCAACAGCCTCTTCACCGCTTTAGGGAAGTCTGCAACAGGTAGAGAGAAGGCGAGGTGTAGCGAGTACGCCGCGCGTTCTGCAGCCCGAACCGAGCCAAGATATCGCGACCTGCACATTTACATGAAATTTATCTCTCCTTTCCGTGTGCCTCCTCCTTTTCGTTTCATTTTTTTCTTTCTCGACGCTGTGCCAACCGTGTGACACATCGTTAACCTTCGATCGCTCGTACGGGGTCGTTGCAATTTCAAACAAGCTTTCGTGTTTAATTAATTTTGACAAACCCAAGGAAAAATCATAAAAAATTATCAAACGGAATTAGAGAATCATAAGGATTTGTCAATTTCCAATTGAAAAGGAAGAGGGGAGGGGAGAGGAGAAATGACAAGGCATAATCGAACGATAAAAAAAGGAAGAACACGGAGGTTGCCTCGGTGGAAACTGGCATTAAGGATGCCTAGGACTGCTCTAGGCTTCCAGGAAGATCGGTCTAGAGTCGTGGCAACCCTGCATAGAGAAATCCTGCAGACCATGAGTAGACAAACGTGACTAACATTGCGCTTCGTGTATTATCGCGACAACCCTGCACAACGTACATACAGGGTGGTCCCTCGTGAAAAGTCATTCGATCGAATGATCCACGATTAACTCCACCGTCCTCTCTAATATTTTACAATATTTCAATAAATAAACTGGACACTGAGGTCCTCAGCACTGGTGATTTTATTTAAAATCTTGTTCCTATTCGAATGTATTAAATTTTTGCGACACTTGGTTGCGCTATTTTGTTTAAAACGCAACTTTCTCGAGGGCATCGAAGCGTTTCGACGAAAGAATCGAACGAACGATTAATGAGATACTTCGGAGCTTCGACGACAATAAGAAAGGAACGATCAGAGGCTGGAATGTCGTACAAAGCTGAAAGGCTAGGAAGCGAGCATGTAATACGCGAATCGCGTGCATTCGACAGCGACGTCCTTTAAGGCAATTTTCTAGCATTCCGCGGAGCGTTTCGTGACGAGGCCCTGAACGCGGAAGCACGATACCCGCCGATATAACTTCAGGACGTTTTCGAGAAAAAAAAAGGTACGAGAGCCTTGGGAACGCTTCCAGTTTTTCGAGGCCCCTCGGATCATTTGGAGCGCGAGAAAGTCGAAACTCGACAAACACAGCTTCCCTCGAACCCTCGTGAAACTCGATACACTTCGAGGAGAGAAGGTTCTAAAACCGAACACCACCTTGATCCTTCTCGTAGAAAAGTTCTAGCCCCTACGATTCAGAATTTCCTGGAACAAAATCCAACCTTCGGGTGCCTAATAGGGTACCTGCGCGCTCATTTCTGTTTTTTTTAATCCTTATATTACAAATTATTTTACTCAGGTAAGACATGCTTTGCTTGTATCGTACAGTGAAAGCGGATATCTGAGGTTCGAGGCAATGTTTTACAAGATATCTAACATTTTCTAACAAATTAACACACTGTCTCAGAGAATCAACCATAATTAATGGAAGAAAGAAATTTAAGGTGTCAGACTGAGATGGAGAGTCATTAACGACAAATGCTACAAATTTTACCACTAGAAATCTACACCTTCTTAAATTTTATAATATAAAAGACTTTAACCCATTTGGTAGTTCTAGTGTTAATGCAATCGCATAAAAATTCCAAGTATCATTAAAATCGTAACTGAAACAATCATCCTTTGTTACTACAAACAGCTCTTTTATTGCTGGAAATCCCGAACAGCAATAGAACAAAAAAGGCAAAGAGCCCCGAAAAAGCAGAGATTTCTCGATGTTCTCGTTGTGCACCACTCGTACGTAGGAGTAGTAAGGACAGGCAAGTTGTTTGTGTGTTGCACGTGTATGCGAGAGCCATGTGTGAACGTGTGTATGTGTGTGTGTGCGTTAATAATGATGACTGACCGACTGGTGCACTAGGTGGGGCAAGTTCACGGTCACGCGTCGTGCATAGCGCTTGGTAGGCACGCGCGCGAGCGCGAGCGCGACCGCGACCGAGTGCATTTCTGCGTGCATACACGGCCCTGTTTCTTCTCCTATGGATCCTCACCAGCCGAGAGAGGACTTATCTCAGTTGTCTCGTGCACCTCGGCCGACACAACTCGCGGACGCCTAACATACTTCAGATCCACTCGTATTTTCCAAAAGATCCTCCTCCCAGAAGATGAGACCTCTTGAAAAAGCGTGGTTCGATCTTTTGTTTAACCTTCTGCGCTCGAATGGGGCCTCAAATACAAAATTTACGATTTATATTAGAAAGTAAGAAATTAAAATTTGTAATTCTTTTCTTTTAAAATAATGCTTCTGAATTTTGGAAGCTTTGCTACAAAAGGTTAACACAAATTAGGAGAGAGTTGTTATATTTAAAGTACAGAATACGGAATGGTCTGTCCGATAGTTGACGAAGAAGGTATCCCCTCGCGACCGGATGTACGGCTGGTGTTTTTGGTCGGGCCGAGAGCAGTGAGAAATGGACGGCGATTCGCCTTGCTGCATCCTCCTGAGAGAAACTCTGTTGCGTCTCTGCACGCTGGATTAAACGCTCCTCAAACGCGACACAGATCATTTTTCTGTTTTCTTCCCTTCCTTTTTTCCCCTCTTCGTCTATTCAATTGAATCATCCCCGATACGCTTTTTGCGATCGTGATCGCGAAAGCTCGCATTCCGGATACGTGTACGTTGTTCGAGCAATTTTGAAAGACGAAGACGATTAAATGGTACCACCGATGCACGTGCTGCACCGGAGCGCACAGAGTTTCATTGTCGATGCTACTCGCGTCGCGTTTTGAGCAGTGCACTCTTTCAGGAACAACGTGCCGCCACGTTGTCGGTCAAGGGTAACAATTACGAAAGAAAATGGCCTTTTGTGCGCGGGCAACTTTGAATAATATCCATCGATGCGCCTAAAAATAAAATTACATCAGCGCCCAAAGGATTGGAGTCAATCAGCGAATACGATATTAAGGATTAGAGGAAAACAGCTAGAAACCCTATCCAATCACGTTGTAATAGTAGATCTGAGGCACCTTATGGCTTTTCTATCAATCTCTGCCCCGTAGCGCAGATGTTGCACGACCTTCGATCGAGAGTTTCAACGAAGCGGACCAAGAATAAACGCAACGAAGGGTCGTCCCAAGGCGCAAAGGGTTCCCAGAAAAGGGCTCGACCGTGTTTCAGAAAGCGTTCCGCTGCGTGTTCACGATCGAACGGGCAGACACGAACGCGAAACCTAAATTCACCGTTGACCTTGACTGCGTCGGCTTCACGCTTCGGGGATCGACTTATTGGCCCCCGTCATTTCGTACTGATAAACGTTCCATCGGACGCATAATGCCCAGCACTGTTTCCGACCGAAACCACCGAAGTCGAGACCCGAGATATCTCGTTCGTTTCGTCCATTTAATAATCGTACGTTTTTCGACTTGGCTGTAAAATAATTACGAATCTCTTACGGACCACCGTAAACAATCTTATCTAGCGCGGTAAGTTTGTTACCGTAAGTAATAAAAGTAGGATCGTAAGAACGAGCGGATAGGACGAGGCCCCGCTGGAAATACGATTAATAGGTGGTTTCGAGACCGATAATACTTTTATCTTTCTCGTTGAATCTTCCCCGGGCAATTTTACGGGGCCAGCCACGAAACACGGGCGAGCAAGCGGAACGGCTTACGGGAAGCCATAAAATCAAATTAAACCGCTCTGATCCGATAGCCGGAGCTTAAACATCGGTCTCTTCATCCTCCTCCGTCTCCTCTTTTCTCCTTCCTCGTACTCCTGCTGTTCTCTCTGACGAACAATTCGAGTCGCCACGATAAATCAGGGCTTACCTCGGAGACTAGGCTTTTTCGCGTCCGCTCGTTTCGGCGGCGTTCTGCTGGCGGGCAGCCGTGTCGGGAACGCGAACATTCCTATGCTGACCAGCATCAGCATAGCCGATATTAGCACCAAACCTGAAACACGCAATTTCATCCTTTTTTTTTTTTCCTTTTTTTTTTTTATGTGTTTAAAGAAAGCAGAGAAAATTTGATAAAATGTAGGAAAATTAAATTTGCTAATCAAAAATTATATAGCAGAATAGGTTTGAAAATTTCATTCTTTTAATTGAATTATGATAGAATATTTGGAAGGGTACTAGTTAATAGTAATTAAGACCGATGCTTTCCTTTTGCAAATTAAGTGTACGAAAGGTTTCAATTTACCAAGCCACCATGCTCCGACCCATCTAGGATCCGTCGGTGTGATCTGCGGATTTGCCGACAAATCCGCGTATATCATCGTGCACAGAGATCCTAGAATGAAACCTAACGCTGGTCCAAGGATCCTCACACCGATGGTGATCGCTGTAACAAACCGTATACAATGGAAACTCGTCAAACTCAATTTTTGATCAATCAAGAGACCAACCACTTCTACCATGAAAATCATGTCATCATGTCATTCGTATTCTTACCAAAATAGAGAGGACTCTCCCTGCTGGCCACGTTGTCGTCGATGTAAGGGATGCCGAGGGTGTAGACAGCTGTCTGTCCCATCCCAACCCCTAACAACGAGACGAAGAATATAGCCAGAACCACCGTGGTTATTTTGCTCTGTATCCTCTGCTCCGTCAAGGAGTCACCCGTGCAATTGCTCATCATGTTGGCGTGCGACGACGTCGTCGACGAGATCAGGCTTCAAACAGAAATAAAAATACGATTTTATTATTCAACGATTCATTTAAAGAAATGAAATATTGAGAAAAATGAGAATTACCCGTCAAGAGTGGAGTTCTCCAATCGCTCCTGCAACCTGCAGAGATGAGCAGGCACAGGATCGGTGTTGTTCGGATCCCTGTCCTCGGAACCGAGTCCTACACCGCTGAAGAACATCTCGTTCTGATGGATCAGCTGTTCGCCAAAGATGAAATGGGGCATCGAGCAGGTGAACGAGCTGACCGCGAACAGGATCATGCCCCAAGCGATCCACTTAGGCCGGTGACCTTGGCCCCCGTAGTACGTGAGCAGCAGAGAGGAACCGATCTGACCGATCTCCGTCGCCGACATTATGATCCCGGTGGTCTTCGACTGAATCTGGAACAGTTTCTCGATCGTCGTGATCACCGACACGAAGTACGTGTAGTACATGCCCTGAAGAACCTGCAATCCAAACGTTTCGATATACCTCCTAAGTATTTGTTTAATTATCTTATAATTAAATTGAAAAATTAAGACAGCTTCATTTTGTCATTTGAACCTACATAAACCTAGTGTTAGGAAAGTAAGAAGCTACTACGAACCCATGTGATGCAGAAGGTGACCAAGAACGCCTGTTTGGTGGCGAAATACTGGAGCCAATGGGGTCTGCACGGCCCCCATCCGCAGGACACGTCCGCGTCATCGAACTCCATGTGAAGGCTGCTCGACTTCTCATCCGACATGATCAGTTTCCCATTTTCCGTGCCAGCGATCTCGTGCAACTTCCCGTTCGGTATCGAGCCGTTGTTGTTGTGCTGCTTGCCGCAGATCAACCCGTTTCCGTTCGCCATCTTGGGCGGGATAATCGTCAACGCTTCGACATTTCCGTTCGCCAGGATCTGCGTGTCCTCGCCTGCCATTATAACCCTTCGAACTCTTCTCTAACCTTCCTTCTCTATTTTATCCTCGTTTCTTCCCTTCGCCCCTCCTTTCACCCTCTAGCCAGGATTCTTCCTCGTGGGAGGATCCTCGCGACCGCTCAAACGGTTTGCATTCGAACGGTCAACCTGGAACAAAAAAAGAAAATTCTTCTTTAAATTAACATCCTTTTTCTGGAGAACTTTTTTATGAACTGTTCGCGAGATAATGAATACGACCCCTGGAAGACTATTTTGGGATTTTGATTAATTTTGTTAACGATAAATAACGTCCCTGAATGACTGTTTTGCGTGCAGATAAGGATCGTTCGTCCACGATTTCGCATGCGAGATAACGAATCGCTTCGTTCAGTAGTTTTCAGAATTCCATCTTGAAATTCCAGTCCCCCGGCTGATTTCTATCAGGCTGTTTTTAAAGGTCGATTACGTGTTTGCGCGGATCGTCATCGATATTTGTTCGCGGTTTTCCCTATTTCGAAGGCAATCAAAGAAAAAAGCTCAGTCCGCTAGACGCAGTTTGTCATTCGCTCGGAACAGGACTTTCAAGATGCACTTTGTGTCTTTAAAGTGTCCAACTTACACGCGTCACGGCATTATTTATAACGACGCTCAACCACCAACATTTCTGCGAAATCGCGATTGGCTTTGTTCCATGATAAAAAGAAAATTTCGCGACCTTCCACGCAACCTACTCTTTTGAAAATATTTAAAAAAGAAATTAATACCCCTGCGTGTAAAATAGTAGTGGAAAGTTTATAAAATGGAAACGAAATAGTCCAAGGATTAATAAGTATTCTGAACCCTTCTAATAAATTAAATCTTTAAATTTTGGATTTGACATTTAATTTTGACACAATGTGTTAGACGATTAACAGAAAACTTGTACATTTAATAACACAGTCGAGTTAAATCGATTCGTAGAAGGTTGCACGGTTCGACACGTGTAGAATAGACACGCGACGTTTGAACATTAACGGGTCAATGGCGCGCAACGAAACGGGGCACAGGCACACACTCGTAAACACATTCGTATTCTTGGACAGTGTGCTTTTTTGGGGGTCGGTTACCGTGCTCGGCCAATTAACGTCCAAATAAAATCCGCTCGTGTACGCTTCCACACGGTCTTTTATTATCATACGCGAGACCATCCGACAGGAAGTTTCGTTCCCTCGAGGCAAAATCATTTTGATGGATTTTTAAACTCTTTCCAACTACGTTACCGTAATTTGCTTCGTCGAATTAATAAAATAGCCCAAGTGGTAAATTTGGATTTTTAACATCGATGGTTAAGGGTGAAACTATCGGGTCACCCGTTGTGTGGTCGTAGGTTCGTTCTAGTCCGCAGACTCCTACTCACTGTCAGTGAAAACCGCCGCATCGTTAGGATAGTCGGTGCAATGGAACGCGAGGGAAATGAGGAAAGTCGGGCACCGATGAAAGTGAGAGGATACAAGCTACAGGCTGTTTCAATTAACCTTCAGAAATCTTTCGATCCCTGATCCCTGATCCCTGATACATTTCACGTGCTAATTAATTGCACACCTTTTTACTACCTTGGAAATAATTCCCGTGGATTTTTGCCACCTCGAAAAAGCTTGGAGATCAATTACAACTCGTACACCACACATTTAATTAATTTTCATTTGAGAGGAATCGCAAAATTAAAAGATTCCAATCTAATGGCAAATAATTCGAAAAACTCGAATCTTACTTTCACGCGATAAACCGCGAGGTGTCCGATTGCGATCGTGATCGTTAGAGGGTAATTCTAGCCGAAGAAGCAGCGATCGGCGTTAAGGAACCGGTAGAAGATTAAGAAGTTCAATTAGCCGAGAACTTTCGCCGGTTTCAAACGGGGGCAATGTCGACACACACGCTGGTGTTCGCAATCGGAACGAAATCGAAAGGGCCTTTACCGACTCCGAGAAGAACCATCGATTCCCTCCTTCGGGGATGGCGAAACTTCGTCCAACGATCGTCTGTTTTTGTCGATCGCGGTAAATCCTTTTTCGGGCAATTCCAGGGACCGAGAAGGGGATTCGAGAAGAAAATAATTGATTTTCGAATATAGAAATTGTCGCGAAAAGAGGTCATCGTCCCCCTTCTGGATCCGTCACTGGTTCGACCTGGCAAAAGTGAAAATCATCGAAACGATATACGACCGCCTCGATTCACCATTTTTCTACCTCGTCCATGAATCATCGGATTTTTTTTTTTATTCTTTAATCGAAATATTCAGCAAGAAATCGGTTTATGAATATTTATAATGAATATTCCCGGCTTAGACTGTCGGATGGTTCCTCCTTTTCCTTTTTTTATAGGGAAACCAGTAGGCTTCGTTTCGTATGTTATTTTGGACGAAACGGTTTGTTTATCGCTAACAGAATGAAGATAATTTTAGTTCGGGAATTCGGCTGGTTTCCTTGCCTCTGTCGAGGATTTATCGCCCGCGGTAATGTCGTGACTCTATCTGGAAACCCGATTTTTTATTCCGTCGTTGAACATCCTTCCAGCCGTTCGTTTTATTATACTATTAAATTTACCAGTCTGATAACATACTTTCTTCGACGACTGTCCAATTGATCATTTTATTAGAATTCATTTTTATTCCTGTATACCTCGAGTGCAGTGGCATAAATAATAAAATTTTCAATGATATTCCGTGTGCCCCGTTCTCAGAGGGTTGAGACATTCTTCCAGTTATTAATACAATACTTTAATTTTCGTTTCGTGATTAAAGTTCGAATAGTTTCTTGCCTGATAATTAAATGATCGAATGCAGCGGTATTAAGTGCAGTTTTCGTCGATAATTATCAGGGATTGTTAATCTGATCGTATGGCGAATGGTCGAACAAGATCGATCACAAGGTAATTGGAAATTCTTGTGGCATTGTGATTTCGTTCGAGATTTCCTAGGCTCCCGGTGGTACCAAGACTATGATGCAACGAGAAAAGAAATTTCCGGTAATAAATTGTCGTGGTATGCTGCCGTAGGCTTGAATGGGGACTCAAATATCTCGTAAGAGTTCTCGCGGGGTGCCCACGTGCGTGCTTCTCGCGAGAGATCGCTTTCTTATTACATGCTACTAAAATTTACCTCTCTCTCTCTCTCTCTCTCTCTCTCTCTCTCTCTCTCTCTCTCTCTCACTCTGTCCATCCGAGCTCTATTCTTTCATTTATTTCGTACCCATTAACGATCTTCCAGGTGTTCGTTTATAATTTAAACACCACATAAACAGCTCTCGAATTACCATTTCTAAACGACTTCTACGGTTTCATTGTTGATAATTAAATTTCAGAAATCTACACGGAGAAATGACCATCGGGCCCGATGGTCCACTTTTACCAAATTTCTTTCTCTTTCTTTAATTACAATTTCAAAAATTCAAACTTGTTCGAACTCGACCCAAATGACCCAGGAATTAGCAATTCTAAATGAAAAATTAAGCCTCTGAATTTTTGCTAAATTTCAAAAACACGAAACACATGGTAACAGTCTCGTGGCCAGAACGAGGGGGTTCGAAACGATCACGATTCGTCCCAATTTCGTGCGTCTATAGGTGGATGAAAGAGGGACAGAGAGGCAACGAGAGACAAACACCTGGACACACGCGCACAGATCGACACCGTGTATACGTACATAAACGAAAAGAGGCAAACGTTCCTCGTCAAGTTCCAGCAGAGTTGCGCCGGAGAGACTTGGTCTAGGTCGCCTTTCACTGTCCTACTGACGTCTCGTGGTTACTTGGTTAGTTGCTCTATTCTACTACGACTATAACTCAATGCCAGCGTGCACGTTGTCCTACAGAGCGACCCAAAAGAAATTACCGGATTGGACGGCTCGTGCACTCGTGGCTCGGGTCAGGATAAAGAACGAAAAGAGGCCAAACCGTTAAATATCGTCATTGACACGAATAAAATCAATTCTGATTACTTGGATTTATGGTTTCGTTCATTTCTGTGGGAATCATTCGGTCGTAAATGAAAGCATTGCCATTTTATTTTATTAGGAGATTTGTGAGGTTCTACCATGAGAAAATTAAAGAATTTTGTTTATAGTTTAATTTATGTTAGCGTAATAATATCAATATTACCAGTACCGATAGTGTCAATGTCAATATCAATGCTATTGCTATCAGGACCAATATGGCTAATACTGGTAGCACCAATATTAATATTACTAATATGGTAGCAGTATTGATAGCAGGATTAATTTTCTTCAAAGAAAATTTTCCCCCTTGAAAAAAATAATATTCCATGTAAATTGTATAGAAAAGATGGAAGAAGGAATCGATCGGCGCGTTCTCCGTTTTCCGTTTCGCCACGATTCACTTTCGATCGGCAAACAGGGTCGCCAGAGGCTCGCCTCGTATCGCAAATCTTTGCAAATGCCCGTAAGAAAGTAAAGTGGAAAGCAGCAAGATTTATATGCTACTTTGATGTTCCCAGCAAACTTGTTGAACCTGATCTTGAATCTGGTTTACGGGTGATACGCTCACACGCACGCGGTACGTTCATGCCTAGACGTCGAAGAATAATTCGAGCCACTTTAGACGGACAATAAATAATAAACGGTGTTAAAGACAAGGCGGAACAAGCGTGGATGATTTTCACGTTTTACAACGAACGATAAAGCCTTTCGACCCCCGTCCCTAATTTATTCGTCCACGCTCCGAGCGATTTTGCTCGCAATCGAAACGATAAAGATAATATAGAATCCATCGAAGTCGGGAGCCGCGAGTATCTGGAATCGCGTTTCGTTTTGTTATGGTCGTTCGATGTCGCTTTAAAATTAATGATACAAAATCCGCCGCCGCGGATGATCGATGGTACAGTGCTGAGTTTTATTTTTTCCGAGAAATACGATTACAAATTGACGATAGGTTATTAGCAATTTGCATAATGAGTTAAATGTGTTAGCCGTAATAGGTATATCGATGTAAGAAAACATGAGCTTATTACGTTTAAAGCGTTCTCGGTTTCTCGTTAAATAATTAGAAAAAAACAAAAAAAAAAACAAAAAAAAAAAAAGAACGGTTCTATAAAACACATGCCATTAACTGCGAAGCAATCACACCACTTTCTAATTAACACTTGCCACGCAGAAGGAAACAATTAAAGCATTCGTTAACATTCTGTGACGAGACAATCGAAAGTAAAAGAACAGATCCGTACGAGCGTCGTATTTTCTTTTAAATCATAGCCTGCACGGTCTCTAATTCCATTTCAGACAACTGCGAATCGTGATTAAACGAGATGGAAAGTCGGCTGAAACTGTCACCGTTGAATCAGCAAGCATCGCGAAAATCGAAAGTAGCGAAAGTAATTCACGTGGCGTGAACAATAGCAGGAATCCCGATCTCGATCCTGATCTCGATTTCATTCTGGAAAGCGAGATCTCGCTCGTAAAGTCAGGGAACGATTCGTGGTTATGAAATACAGCTGTGAAATCTATGAAATCACTATCGATTCGAGTACTAGAATAATAGAGATAATTCAAGTATTCGAATACTAGGATGCTCAAATGTTGAAGATGCTGAAGTAATTAAATATTAGGAACACTAGAATCTTCAGTATTTTTACAGAAGCGATATTCAATCCCCCAAGAAAATTAAACGTCACGCTTTCTGAATCGTTTTCATCCGTCCATTCAGCTGAGAACGGAGGATGCCAAGGTAAAAACAAGAAATAGATCCAGAGTTCAATATCCATCCCTTATTTCCAGCACGGACAACAAGAGTTTAATGAAAGACAGCGCGAGGAAGGAACAAAGAATCAAACGAAAAGAAAAGTGAAAGATGAACTTGCTCGATATCTCATCCATCGACGTCCCCAAAAGAAAGCAAGAGTTTAATAGGAACTAGAACATGAAAATCATATGTCATTAGAACAACCAGCGAGAGGCAATCGACTAAAGTCGCGTTCTTTGAATCTTTTATCAGAAACAATATCCTTTAAATAATTTATTAAACAAAGAATCTGAGATACAAAGTATCAGGCAATTCGACTGAATTTGTTATTAAATATACAAACATGTTATCCTCGACGGATATTCATTGACCAAATAAAATATCGACAGATAAAAGCAAAAAGGCCGATCAAGTTATCTTAATGAACTTACATTCAGGTTGATTACCTTATAAAAATCCAGCCCACTGAAATCAACCCCAATTACAGGCATCACAATAAACAACATCATTCTTGAAATGACATCAGGCTCAATTAAGCACTTAATCGCAGCAACGAGGCATAATCCAATCTTTACAGACTATCTCTATAAAACCACGCCTACCATGTCACGCTCGTCGAAGGGAATCCACCATGATCGTTTCACCCCGCAGTAAAATATTCCTTCCCCCTCCTCTAAAAGAATGATTCGACGAAATTCCCTTCGTGTTGCATCGTTCTTCGACAACGACCAGCGTCGAGACAACTTTTGAAGCCTCGGTTATGCCTGAACTTCCACGATACCTTCTGCAACATTTCACTAGCGCATAAAATACAATGCGATTGTAAAATACGATAAATTCGCGAATCTGTCTCTTTTGCAAGGTTTTATGCGAATATTATGTAAGTCGATTGTTATTTCCTACAAAATTTATTTGATAACTGTTGCGTTGGGGTGATTTATGAAATGGTGGACTTTAATACATAGTTTGATATGTAGATACGAGTAGTGATTTTTTATGGAATTATTACACTAATTTGCTGAATGAAATCTTGATACCAGTTTGCTGTATAATATCAGTACTATATCAGTTTTCTGTATAATTATTATATCAGTTTGCTATATACCTATTTAATATATTAATTCACAAATTTGCTGAATAAAATCGTGAATCTTACCATGCACCTACCATTCTAGTTTACTATATAAGTACTGTACTAGTTTGCTACACAAAGTCCTGGTTTAGACGAGAACTGATTAGAATGCAAAGCAAAGTTTAATCAGACCTTGACTGTTCTAACTTCTCCAGGGAACGTTTCCAAGGTCTTCGAGTTGAAAACCGACCGACCGTCAGAAACATTACAATATCCGGTAGAAATGGCAATGGTCGGCTACGAGAGCAGAGCACGACGTATTATGGGTAGCCATAGATAGGTAAGTAAAGCCGCAGCGCATCGTAGTGGACACAGACCGATGTAATAATAGATTGTATTGACGAGCGTGGTGGGCCCCGGCCACAAATTACCTACAATCATAGCCGACGCTATCGAAACTACCCTCTGTTTTCTTTCTTTTACATTTTTTACCAAATAATATGTTAACTACGTTCGCGGTTCAGGTGGTTCTCATACCAAGAGAACCTCAACTATTTTTTAAATAACTTGAATACCGAAATTGGGGGTTGGTAGAATCGTAAGAGAGTCGAATACACGTGACACGCGTTACCTCTTTCGAATCCCAGTGGATCGAAAGCATCCACATACCTCCCCATAACACACCTTTCTCGAATGTCTGTAACTCGCGTGGCCGGCCACGTGTGCCACGACTGTTGCACGTGTAGCGCCGGTGCCAAGCGATACAAATCGATCCGGAGGTTTCACGGTTTAGTTTAACCGCCTAGCTGAATTCGATCTGATCCCATCTTGGCTGCGCCGGCTTGATTTATAGACGGTTGTGCTCCTTTGATTTCTCCGTTATACACCGTCTTAACCATTTTTCCCTCCCTCTGCCCATTCCCCCGTCGCAGCAGCTCGAGGGGGATACATTAAAGTCGGTTGCTACACACGTGAAACACATTAGAGCCCAGGGCGCGCGCGGTGAGGGAGATTGTGCGAGAGTCAGGTGAGACACAGGTGCACAGGTGTGCCCGACGTTAGGGACGGGAACGAGACGGCGGTCGGCTCGCTAACAATGCGGCTAATCATGTTTTCGCGTGACATCTCGCGATAATAAGTGGGTCAACTAGACTGATAGACTCGTTCAACTGGTCTGAATTATTGTCGCGGATTTATCTGACCACCAGACCGTTCAATAACAATTTTCAGCCGTTTCAATGCTGATGTAAATCTTCGAGTTTTACGACTCTCGCGATACGCGCCCCTATTGATACCAGAGAGCTGTCCAGGAAGTCGGCGACGCACGATTCTCAGACTCTAGGACTTAGAAATTCTGTTACCCCCTGGCTCGTGACTTAAATTTGCAATATTTATAGTAACAATTCTCAAAGCTTGCACGTCAAGGGATTAATCTTAAGTTCTAAGATGATTTTTGCAACGAACCCTCGTCCAAATCCCTGACCATGACCCGATTCGATCTCTGCCTTCCTCTGAGCAGCTGTTGCTCGGCTCGCGAACTTTTATGCACGCATTTATTTCAAGCGTTCGTACGGGAGGTGGTGGTCGGCCTCGGTACCCCTTAATGAATTCGCGGAAATCTCATTCCTTGGCGAATACTTTGCCGCCGCGGCGCATAACAGAGGCCATACGCGAAACGGATCGTTCGCGGCCTCGTTCGTTACGACCGTCCAGGAAATATTCCTGGAATTCGTGGAAAGTGGATGTTGCCCGCGGGCTCCCAGGATAACCATTTCTCCCTCGCGGTTTCTGCGTTCCTCTCCGTCGACGAGGATCGGCTCCTTCGTGCGAACGCCGCTCTGGATCGCGTTCACGCTAGATTAGAGGCCTTGAGACTTCCCAGTCCACGTTCCACGGCTCGAAATCGATCGATTATCCAATGTATCCGCCGTGTTTCGTTTAATTGAGCCTCGATCATTACCGGACAGACCTTGCTCGCGACGTGCACGAAGATAACGAGCGACTTTGTGTTACGTTTTAATGGTGCACCTTTGGAATTCACGATTTCGAGGCAGTCGAGCGTGAATATAGGAAACAAACGTTCGAATTTTATGATACTTGGTTATTTTCGTGCTTTCGACCAGGAAGAGTAACGCTGGGAGAAGAGGATGGAAGCGTGCGATCACGTCAAGTAGAATTGTCGACGATAAATCAGACGGCGGACGACCACTTGTGATCGAACCACCGTTTCTCTTATCACGAAACTCGAACCGTTCCACTGATTCGTTAATTAGAGAAGTTCTATTCGATTTCAGCAATTCTGAACGGTTTAGAGGAGAATTTGTTTGAAATTCCATCAAAAATTTAATACCAGGCAAACTTGCCTTTCAATTTGATCAAATATCTGAGGGATAAAGACGGAAGGAATTTCTTATTTGTTTTTTCGTCGAACGAGGATGGGATTAAGGATTATTCCACGATATCCTTCCATAATCCGTGCTATAACGCGCCTGGTTATTTCCACTATCCCATCGAATCTCGATAAATATAGGTAGGTATTATTAAGCACCGAATATCGCCTATTCGAATAATGAATTGTCCCGTCCTCCTCTGGTAAATTAACGACCGAATAAAACCATTAGAAAACGCGTTTGCCATTAACACGTACGTTGCCACAGCAAAAACGTACAACGAAAGTGTAATTGCTAAACGATTGATTAATTCGAAGATTTAAATTTTCGATTCGAATTCATTTCGCAATTTTTATCCAGAGTGTCTTACGAATTATTTAATTATTTTCTGAAAGGAAGGTTGGAGGATTTTAAAAACGAAAATGTATCAAGGTCCCGTCCGCGCGTATTATACATATATTTCACCTGCTACGCGATGTTCAAGGTTTCCAGCTGGTCTTCCTCGTCGAAACGAGACCAGAAGAGGGGAACGAGCGTGCTCGCGAGAGCGACAACGAGGACAGGGAACGAGGAGCGAATTTCAGGATCGTGTTCGACCGAGAAACGACAACGACGACGACGACGACGACGACGACGACGACGACGACGACGACGACGACGGCTACGACGACGACGGGGAGAGTGAAAGAAAGTGAAAAAGCCACGGACACGAGAGAGCTATTCGCGGGACGGAGAAAGAGAAAAAGACAAGCGCGAAACCTGGCTGGATGACCTCGGTGTCTCTCGGTAGTTGCAGTTGCAACGCGCGACAGGTTCGCAGCTGCAGCAGCCTGTCCCAGATGTCGAGGCTGACGCTCGGCGTAGGTGTGAGAGATCTGTGTACACGCGACACGACGTTTTCCTTACAACAGATCGCCGCACCGGCTCGATCTGTGTCACGGCGTCTTTCTAGCCGGTTTAAAAGTAAAAGTAATTGATAGACCGCCACACCGTCACGTTCGCGGATCATCCGCCGTTTTGCTTTTCAACCATGGTGCATCATTTCGTCATCGTTCACCCTCTCGCAAACGTTTCAAGATATTCAAATTCTCATTTCAATAAAAATTTAATCAAAACATTGTTAATATAACTGAATTTTTAGTAGCTGCAACGTGGCAGTCAAAGTATTAAATGATCATAACCGAAATTGATGAATGTCATCGACCTAATTAAAGTGAAGATGAAAAATTGATAATCTCACCGAAAGGAAGTCGATTTAATGGCGGAGTGGCCGGACTTACCTGGAACAGAGAAAGAAAAGAGAAACGTGAGTTTGGAGAGGAATCGAGTTGTTTTTACGGGTCAAAAATAAAAAGTAGGTCTCGGATGCAGCTAGCCGGGAACTCGCAGACGCAGCAGGTGCGCATCTGCGACCTACTCTCTAAATCGATGGTAAGCACCGGTGACGTAGGCGCAAAACTGCACCGGATCGCCGGCACGTGACGCGTTCGTGTGCACGTAACACAATGCAACCGAAACAAATTGCTCGAAGAACGATCGTCCAACACGTTTCGAGTCTCTCCCAGGCGAAAAGCTTTGATTCGTATCGATAAAATGGTAACTGGAACCATTTTTTAGCATGGGCAGAGCCAAAACTATTCTAAAGTATTCTATCAAATTTTCGATTCGAATAAATAGCACTCGAACGAATATCCTTTGAACGCTTTTGGAGCAAAATGAAATCGATGCTCGTAAATTTAATTAGCAATCTCGAAGTCATTAGAACCTCGAACGGGTCTATAAAACGCTAAAAGTAGAAGTAGCATAGATCGCAATAAACTTTTAGGATGTAATAAAAGTAAACTAGCAATTTACGGTGTTAATATATCCTACGTTAAGGCCCGACGAGTGTGTGTCACCGATACGCGTTCGAAACGAATCTAAATGACCTAGAATCAATAACGCATCAACGGACCGAAACTTGACGAACAAATTGAAACGTGGCCGCGTGAAAAGGGACCAGATGGATCTTTAGGAATAATAAAAGATGTTGTTGGCGTATTCTATTTAATCGTAGACATCGGTCTCTATTGAAGGCAATCACGTAGAATTGCTAGGCAGACCAGATTTGGAACTCGAAACTCCGGTCAATTGAGCCACGTTAGCGACTGTGCTTCTGCCTAATTCTAGTATCGAAACGACCACCACCTACATTATTAATTGGAAAATAGCTCCGGGTGTCCTTCTGCGTAGCTATTCGGCCAATTTCGTCGGTGTACCTCAATGCTTTCAAAGCGCACCAATGGTACCGTTTCTATTCAACTTTCAAACTCTAGCGTTGGCGATGTCTATCGGATGACAGCGTATTAATTTCGACTAGATAATTAGTCAATTAATTTCAACTGGACTATATTAAATATTGCAGAAAATCTCCACTAGACTTCTTTCACGACTCCTCTTATGCGAGGGCTATATAGGAGGTCCAATATATTACAAAAGCTGGACGAAGAGGGGTATAAATAGAGGAGGCGATTAGAAGAGGAAGAAAAAAGAAGAAGCGGAGGATGAGCCGTCTGGAAGGCAGGAGAGCAGCAGGTACGCAGCTGCGGAATGTCCCATATTCCCATGGCGAACCTCGGACGCTCGATAATCGAGATATCGAGGGGCACGTAGGTGCGAGAAACCGCGAGAGGCACGAACAAACGCTCGTACGGCCCAAGCTCTCCCAGCTTCGTACGCGGCTTGCATCATACGCGCATTACGCACACTTTGCTTGATGAAACAAATTGGTATGACCTGGTCTAGCCGGCGTTGCTGCTCGCTTCTCATCGACACCCTCCGGCTAGCCGTTCCCCTCCCGTCCCCTGTATCAGTCGTAGTTCTTTCGTCGTTTCATTGAAGGAAGTCGTTTAAAAGAGATTCCTCGGGCCCCCGAGAGTAATTTCCGCGTGGCAATTCGCCGCTACCGCTTCTTTTCATTTTGTGGCTCGCGGTCAATTTCAATTGATTTAGATAGCGGCGCAATCGAGCCGAGGAATCTCGTCCGATCTCGTGCGAGAAAACCTCGCGGTTCTTTTCCCTTTCTTACCCGCCGCGTAATTTCCAACTCGCGGCTCCAGCGAACGTTTTGTACAAATTTCTCGAGCAACCTATCGCTGGAATATTTTACCAACCGTGAGTATATTAACGCTGGGACACCCCTGCGCCAGCAAATGGAGCAGAGCTTAACAAAAATCCATACCGCGCCAGCATCCTCGAATCAAAGCGAGATTTCTCTTCTTTTTTTTTTTTTTTTTCGAGAAGCTCGAGTCTCCGGCGAAGCAGAAGAGCCAGCTCGGAAGACACATTATTCGGGAGTTCTCGCGAAGCGGGTCGAAGTCGCGAGAAAAGAGGAACTGGAGCAGAGAGCAGCTTCCCCGAAACGTTCGTTTTCGCGGGACGGCGATCGGCTGAAAATCACGGACAACGAGGGGGAGAGGTAGAGGAGGGTGGGTATACGAGGTCGAGCACGGTCCCGGAAAAGGGGAAGGAAGAACGTCAGCAAAAGAGGAGAAGCTCCGAGGGAGAGATACAGGAAGAAGGGGGGTATACGCGACACACGGCGTTCGCCGCGTATAGTTCAAAGATAGAAGAGCGCAGCGGCGGCACGTTGCACCGATGCATCGCCTCGCGTGTGCATCGCGCATGCACACGGACACACGGTAAACTCTGCGCCACCGCCATTGAGACCTGACCTACTTTGGGACACACGGTTCGCCGACATCGCGCTTCGCCCGAGTAAAAGCACCGAGCAAAGCACACTCGCCGAGCGTGGGCGGGCTACTCTTCTCTCGCTCTTTTTTCCGCCTCTCTGACCCCTCTGTCTTTTCTGTCTTTTCTGTCTTTTCTGTCTTTTCTGTCTTTTCTCTCTCCAACGGTGTCGTTTTGTAATATCGAAAAAGTGTTTGCGTCTCGAATTAATCGACGGTGTATCGGAAACTCGTTAAAGCTTCGCGGTCGATTTTCGCGACAAATAAAATTTGATCAGATTTCGGAATAATGCACCGGGTTTATTCCGCTCCAGAAGTGCTCGGTTTCTGCCTCGTGCCTCTTATCGATTCATCCCTCTTTCCCTTACGCTACGTTTCTTTTTTTAATTCTTCTCCTCGCGAACTGTGCCACGATCCCTCCCCGCCAACCCCCTCTTCCTTTCCACGCAACTCATTCTCGCCCCGTCCCCGACCCTCCTCTTCTCTTTGTCTCGCCGCGGTACGCTTCGACGGATATAATGCAGCAGTTTTCGGTGCGGCGCAGGGATTTCAAGTGCATTGGCCTAAATACGGGCTTGATATGAATTTTCCGGCCGACACGGATTTTACCCGTCGGGTATCGGGCCCGGCGAAATTCCCGCGGAAAAAGGAGCGGGAGGAGGACCGCGCAATAAAGGCTGGATCCACGTCGTCGAACAATATTCCTCGATTGAATCCACTTGCGGCGCCTGCCTCCCCCTCCGGACGAAATCACTTCATCCGTGAGAGAACGAAACGACTCGGGAGAGGACGCTCGAAAATCGGGGAAATGGGCCGTGATGACACGGGGGGAACGTCTTCGTTTCGAACGATCGCGAATACAATTTATTAATATAAGCAATTTAGTCAAAGAAGTGGCGAAATCTATAGAATATCAAAGCTAATGCCTAGAAAATAAAAACCGTGCGTCGTGTGTCGACGACGCACGGTCCCTACCCTTGAATCTACCCGTTCCATACAAAACTCGAATTCTTTCGATTCAAGGGTCGATATTCAATCCAAACGATAGTCGCCGCAAGAATTGTTAGCTAATTGTTAGATTATCGGCGATCATTAAAGATGCACGACTAACATTTACGACTGTATAATTACGTTTATGATCGTGCGAACGGACTTCATAAAAGTTTTCAACGCATAAACCATTATTAGCGAGACGTGAAAGGAAGAAGGAGAAAACGGCGAACGAGAGGATCGATCGAGAGAGACTCGTTTCGAGCGATGCTGGCCGACTACGAATAATTTCTTCCACTGAAACACGGAAAGCATCGAGATCTACTTTATTTCGTCGTGGAGCCGATAAAAATTTCCACGTGTATAATTTTTCTCGATCGTCCGACGAAGACGCTCGTTGCGCAAACGGCGCACGAAAGCGGACCGTTATCGTCGCGAGGACGAGACCGGCGAGGAGGGTATCTCGGGAGGATACTCGGACCGATTATCTTAACGACACCGTGGAACGGATCCTTTCACCAATAATGTATTTAAACATTGTCGCTTGAAAAATAAAAAAGAGAAATCGAGAGGGAAAGCAGCCGCGCGAACGCGAGCAATCAATTTGCATTAATGAAGAATTTCAGGGGCCCCTCCTGAAATTCGTCGCCGATCGCTTTCTTATTTCGCCAGGCCAAACTTTTGACTCGCCAACTTACAAAGTTTAACTTCACCCTTTAATCGAACGCGTTAATCGTTTAATTCTTCGTCGAACGTCGGAGGTTAAGGCACGATGAATCGCGGCGCGAAATGCGAACACGAGGCTTTACTTGTCAACCTAAACAAACTCGCGGATGGCTGGATGGCTGGATGGCTGGATGGCTGGCGTGTTCCCTCGGAAACGGATCCGCAAATAATCCGGCCAAGTCTTCTATAAATTCACCTTGAAACGGTTATCCACCCGCTCGCGCGATTCAGTCGGACACACGCGACGGTTCATCCCGCGCGCGTAAACGCGAACTTATTTTCCAAGGTTGTGACTATCGATGGTTGTTACCCAAGCAATGGTCAGTTTGTAATTATGGTGTGTTTTTAGCTGGACGGTCCCCTCCGGGGGGAGTGGTGAGTCCCACACACCCCCACCTGAATTAATGAATTAATATAACGAAATAAGAAAATACTTGAAGAACGAGAAATGAATGGAAGAAAAAATGGTAGCAAATTGACAGAAGAAACGCATCAATGGAACGGAGGATCGATCGAGGTCTCGTGGAACAAACGGTTCAATGGAAAACAGGAGCAACGGAGCGGCGGGGTATTTTTAGCCCGTAGGATCGGGTCGAGATTGACCGTGTTCGGGTTCGTTGGGACGGCTGGTGGCGCACGTGCATCCAGTACACGGGTGGAATCGTTGCAGCGAGTTGCAGCCACCGTCAACTGGGTCAACGTGACACCGACGTCGACGTCGTCGACGTGGGTCGCTCTTGACGCACGTGCAAACATCTTGAAACGCGGCACGCATGTGCAGCTCCGCTCGCAGACGCGGGCTACTTCGCCTAGATTTCCCTGTCGACGATCGATCACGTCCGGGAAACGTTCCCTGTTCCTCTTCTCCACGTCCTTTCCTACCCTTTACCGACCAAACGATTTCCTCTTTCCTCCGATTTCATTCAATTTTCATCGAAGACGTTAAAAAATGCTTTCAAAGTATTTCAAGGGTAAAACTAGGCAGGGGATGATTCCACGTTTTGCCATGACATTGTTTTTAAAGTGTCTTCAGTACAATTTGCTTGTCGAGTATTCTAATAGTAATTAGTAAGACAGAATAAACAACGAGTAATCGGCAGAAACACTTTCCATTGTTCTAAGCACACAATCATTAACGCTTGTAAACGCTGTCTCGGGGAGAAACAACACGACAAGCAAATTGTTCCAAGTCGTTTACAAGTTGAGCAAACTTCGAAGTCGATTTTCTCAATATCAGAGCCCCAGAGGAGAAAATGTTAGACTAAAATATTTTCTTCTTTTTTACTATGTAATCCTCAAAATATTAATTATTAAGCAAGCGCCTACAATAAAACTAAAGAAAATCCTCAATAAATACCTTTTCCCAAAATCTGGCCAGAGGGTTCCAAGGCAGACGTACGTCCAGGAATTCCCACAAACGCGACTGAAAATCGCGTAGAGCACTCGATATTCCGCGTCCGGCTCGCGCATTCCCGAATCGAACGTGTGTCGTCGCGGGAGGAAAAAAAAAAAATGGCCAATCAAAAGGAAGAGGGAAAAAGAAGAAAAAAGGATCGGGGAACGAAGCGAAGTGAAAGTGCGAGCCGTCTCGAATTCGCGATTAGAGGGCCCCGTTGTTGAAGAAGAACGCGGGTCCCGCCGCCAGGCCCCGAAAAAGGCGAATCACCTCTCGTCGAAAGTTGCTCTTCCGAACGAGTGTTGCGACTCGAGAGAGAGAGAGAGATAGGTGGGACGACACGAGGTCGGGGGCGGGGAGCGAGAAGAAAGAAAGAGAAAAAAAAAAAGGAGGACCGCGTATACGAAATAACAGGCTGTTCGAACTGCGCAAATGTTTGCGAAATGACGTCAAAAAACTCGCCAGCTCTGCGCGGATTACACGTGCGCCGGTCGCTGAACGCGTGCCTGCTAAGTCTCCGGACAAAAGGATCATCCTGGTTAATTACACCGCGAGACCGAGACGGCCTTCTGGGCTTCTAACGTTCCATACAAGTTTCCATTTTGTGAACCATTCGTGGACAGCCTTCTTAGGTTTCGAGAAATTTGGTTGCTTTTTAAGCCAAATTAGTCTATGAACCTTTCCCAAATATAATACGATTAAAGTTAAAAAGGAAACAGTGAATGTCAAATCCAATTCCCCTTCCTTGAATAATTATAGAAAAATAGAATTAAGGGAAACTGGAATCTTCGATAGTCACAGTAGAAACAGCCATAAATGGTCAGACACAGTCCCAACTTAGTAAATTCTCTCATTTTTCTACGGTCATTGTATTTTATTAAGTCTGACGCGATTTAATTTCACTGAATCGTTAGTTTCAAGATTTTCCAGATGGAAAGGAGGGAAAAGATTGAAAACAAGACGAGTGGAGAGGCGAAGCTAGGTCGTGAGAAGCCGAGAGCGGAGAACGCGCTCAGAAATAATGCACAGCTAAGAAAAAAGCGAGGGGGATGCACGGTTTACTTGACTGCAACCTGCACATGGATGCATATTCTCCATCCCCTATTCATTCGCGGCCGTACGGTGCCTGCTATGACCCACTTCCGTCTGTGGAATAAACGTCACACCACCCACGCATGGGATCCTCCACCGGTTCCATTCGAACGGAGCGTTTCATTGACGTGTCGCGTCGATGCTTCGGCAGACCTACCCCCTTCAAAATCAAAGGATTTTTCACTCCTCAATAATGATATACCTCTCAACCCTTCTGCTACGATATTCCAAGAAAAAGTGTTCGAAAGATGAACACAGTTACGTAGGCGAGAATTTTATTGTCTTAGAATTATAGGGTTATACTACTTAAAACCCCATAGATTTCTAGAGAACGCCTTGCAAATTTTAGATCTTTGAAATTTTGTAATTTTATGTTTTGAGTTTGTAGGTTGTTGGAATCTTGAAATTTCACTATGATACCAAATATTCCATAATTTTTAGCCGCAGTTACACCGCGTCTGACCACAAACGACCGTATCCCCTGCGGTACTCTTAAATCACGAATCCATTGAATATCTTCGCGAAAACTGTTCCGCGCAGAATGGAAAATCGATTGGTACGAAAAGCTTTTATCGCTAACCGAGAGATTCCCGGAAGTTCTAAGCAAATATCGCGGATGCCGCGACATCGGGAAGAAAGCGAGCGTCGAAAAGCACGGTAAACGCAGAAAGTGGAACGACACGGCGTGGCATGGAACGATGCGGTCGGATTGAAAGCCTCTTCTCCCTTGGTTCGAGAACCAACAGACATTTATGAGACAGTGGAATCCGAGGAACGACCGGTATCTCGTATTTCGTCGTCGAGCCACAGAATCGAGCAACCGTGAAACCGCCTACACGCTCGATGCGATCGGGACCCAAACGAATTAACGAGGGGGAGGGGAGAACTGTTGCATACCCTCTTTCTGTTCCGTAATCTTGAATAAATTAGAAAAGAACGTGGCGAGAAGCGACCTAGAAACCGTCCTATCTTTTAGTCGACTCGAATTTTCAATAGTTTGAATATGCGGGCCGTTACTGTTCCGTTCGCTCCAAAGATGTTACAATCTTTACGGATAAGTTGTCTTTAAATTGTTTATGCCAGCATCGAATCTTCAAAAATTGACTGAAAATGGTTCGAAAATTTAAACAGTTACGTGCCCTCATTAAATAAATATCTTTGTGTAATTAAATCCACGGACGACTTTAAACTTGCCGCACAATATTATCTCGGCGTGCAGCGGAAGTTGGAAGGCAAAGCTTCCACTCGAAATCCAAGAGACTCTAATTGTTCTAGGGAATCCTATGAGAAATAACTCAGCGAAATTATGGCATACGTTTCCGCGAAAGGAGGGTGGAATTCGTGTCCAAACTTTCCTAATCTCATGAAATTCAAATCACGGCGGTCGAGTTAACGAAACAGAATCGAACGAGCACTAGGTTGAGAAAAATGGTACCACTATCTTGTGTGGACGAAAATCGTCTGTATCGGCAACGATGGCTCCTCGAACGAGCCTGGAACGTCGTTCCCTGGCCGAATCGGGCTGAGGTTTGCCGGATGCCCGGCTGGCCGAACCTGTCTCCTCTACCGGCACGCACGCCGCGCCACGCCGCGCCACGCCGCATCGTCACGCGTGCAAGTCGTTTACCCCTCGGAGTTATTTGGCCCCTTCGCATCGTGGCGAGCAACGCTCCAACCGGACGACGACCAACAGTGACACAACACGCGGCGCGGGTAACATCCGCGCGAAACAGAAATCGACTGTTTATTGCTGGCCCTGCGATAACGAGAGCCAGGGAATGATTGAACGCCAACGACCCAAAATTAGTTCAGTCTTTTTGCCAATATTATACAAAATTTGTCATTTTTATTGTTATTTATTGGTACGAAATTGAGGGGTTGAAAATATTTGTAAGCTGAGAGTGGAATTTATTCTTCTAAGTGTTGAAATCGTGGAAGGAAAAATGAAAATGAAAGGAAAAACTCGCTGGGTCGAAGACAAGGGACTCGGCTGATATTTAAACGGACCCACGGCTATCAAATGGGGAAAGGAAACGTGAGGTGGATAAATCGTTGAAAGGAAGGAAACGGCGGCGGGAAAGGAGGAAAGGAACTGTGGAAGAAAAACAAAGAGAAGAAACAGCCAAAAAAGCGGACACCAGCGGGAAAGAGACGGAGAACAAAGATGTGACACACGTGCCAGGGACACGCGACAGAGATGAATAAATAGGATTGAGCGAAAGAGATAGAATGATCCATATGACACTGGTGTGTAAAAAGAACGACGATAGGGTGATAAAAAAAGGGGGATAAATTGTGAAACGAAAAAACATAAAGGAGGAAAAAGATATGAAAAAAGATGTTGAGATGGATACTTCAATTTTCCTTATTTGTCCTAATTAGTATTTTCAAATATGCCAGAAAAATGGGATGAACAGATTGAATTATTTTTAAGCCTTTACTAAGCACGCGTGACGCGTTTTGATTTATCCCCAATTAACACTTTGATTTAGGTACGAGTGACACTTGAATTTTTATTGGAAATTCGAAATATTTGTAATAACATAATTTTCATCAGTAAAAAATTACGAATTAACAATTAGAATCTCAGCGTGCCCCTTCATCTATATAACTCTTTTTGCGCCACGACAATCAACGTGTTAACTAAAAGGAGCAGAGTTTCTCTCTTTCTTTGATTCACGAACGTGCTCGTGTGCGAACATAAACACACACAAGGAGGTGATTTTAGCCGTTCCATTCTCCCTCCAACGAGAGGAGGAGGAGGAGGATGCCCCTTACGGCTGCCGAAAACAACGTCGTGGAGACCTTCGTATGGCAACTCGAGACGTATTCCGCATACGTAAACCCGTGTGTCTCCTCTTGAACACCGACCAATCCAACTGGCGTCTCACGAAATTTCGGAGAACGATCCTTGGACGAGTGCGGGGGACCCATCAAGGTGTGTCCATCATCGACACGTACTCCAAGCCAAGTTCATCCCGCTTGGAAACTTTCGCTATTTTATCATTGACGAAGGAAAATCAGCGAATTAACATATTTGGAAAATGGGTACAGGATGAATAAACTTCCTTTGAATTGAAAGGAAATAAAAATATTATTTAAAGAACGCCTCGAGTTCACTTCATCTACAAATTTTCCGCCCACGCAGACTTAATATTTTCCAGCGCATTTCCCTCGAATCGAGACAGGACAAAACTGTTATTTAAAGAATGCCTTTGCCACGAAAATGGACGGTGTATTTTGAAACCGAGAACTTTTCTTCTTCCTTCGAAAATTTTCCACTACAACTCCAACTCCTCCGAATAGGAAAAACAAGAGCATTACTTTAAGAATATTTTTATCTTAAAAGTAGTCGGTGTATTTTAAGATCGAAAACATTTTCCGCCCACCTCGCCTCTTATTTAGAACCAAAGGAAAAAGTATTTTCAACACAGAAACTTTCATTATTATTTTGTTCAAGTCATTTTTTATCCTAGCTCGATGGAACAACTTTGTTCGTTGAACTTTTACGCGATCGTGTGTCTCTCGATGAAACATTTCGTTTTTTCGACTGCGTGGGATGAAATCACGTGGGAACTGTTTCGTGACACACATACGTTTCTCCATATATTCGTACAGTGAAATTCGTGTGGGTTTTCTTTTCGTGGATGGTCTATCGTTTCGCCTGTCTGTCCTTTATATTCGTATTTCGTAACATTTTCGAAAGAACAACTTTCCAATCAACGTTCAACGTTTCATTTCTCTCCAAAATAATTTTTGCTGCCGCTTTTAAACGTTCGAATTGTGAAAATGAATAAAAATAATGGTCATTTCATGTTACTTTGAAAGAAAAACAGTTTTCTGGTGCGTGCATCGTCAACCTTTATTGGCCGTGGAAATTTTCATGGACATGACGAATGTGCAAAACGTAGCACGCAAATAAACGACCTACAGACTGGAAGGGGAAAAACTTTTGGATCGTAAAAATATCAGGAATTTTTCTTGCGCTGGAAAAATCTCGAGCCAGCCAGTGCGCACAGAATTTTCCTCTTAAAACGCTCTTAAAACGTCGACCGAAAGTGGTGGCTTTGGATTTTTGTCAAAAATAAATTTGGAAGTCTCTGTTTCAGAAATGTCGAAACATCAGAAAAACCCCTATTAAATATTTGATAATTAATTTTCCAAGTTCCAGAAGTATTTTTGCCAGTCTTTCTTAATTATTAAGTGAGTCAAATTGAATAATTTGTAGGATGAAGAAGGTAGAAAGGTCGTAGGTATTAAAATTGCAATTGAAATTAAAACTAGACTATCCTATAGATAGTTAGTTGAACCGTGACCACCCGTGCAACGAGTGCGATTGGCGGTTATAAGCCATGGGGTTAAGAACGATCAAAGGGTTTTCCACGCAACTTCGATAAGTGGCTAGATCAGAAGTATTTAACTTGTCCGCGTTTAGAAGCGTGCCGTCAGTTTCTTTCGACCATGGCCTTAATCGCAATGTGTACCGATGCACCACCACCATGGTGCATCACCTTCTTTTTTTTCCTCATCGACAACTATCAACCGTATTACATAAAATGTAACACGATTACAAGTATAAAATACCCATTAATTTCTCTATCTTTCAAATTGACTGTCCCAAACAATATACAAAATTTTAATACTTAACACTAAAAGCGTTAAAGTTCTCTCTCCCTCCCCTGATAGGAAGAAAATTGCGAGTGCAAAATACGCGCTTGACCTTAGCCAGGCATCGGTTCGCGGGGTCGATGGATCGATAATCGCAAAAAGAAAAACAACACTCGACCCGTATTATCTTCCCGAAAGAAGAAAGTTTCCATTCGGATTCATCATTCATCGAAGATTACTCTTAATGGACCGGGATGTATGACGATTCCGAGAAACCATTAGGCGTTATCTCGTTTTTCCCCTCGGAATAGCATCATTTTCACCAACATAGTAAATAGTCATATCACATACCTGATTACTACAATTACTATTTTCTCTAATTAAAATTATTTCTCCTACAAAGTTACTAATTCAAAGTAATTTCTAGTACTTCTAAAAATTAATTAATACTACCCAATAATTCGAGGCACCAAGAAAACAATTTTAATGTTCCTTCAATCAAGATTTTCACACCTAATTATCGCTCGATTTTTCCTGATTTTCTTATTCGACCAGCAGAAAAAAAAAAAAAAAAAAAACTGGACAAACAGCGTCCCAGCCTTCTTCCCCGACCCGTATTAGCTGGCGAAACAAGCACGCGATTAATAACGATGTCAAAGTGACGAGCAATTGAGCGTCACGCTAAAAAATATTGACCCAAATCATGAGCATCGATTCGCGAGGGAGACGTTGCACATCCACTATCGTACAATGCACTTTCACGCGCGCAGAAATAATCCTGGCCTGATAACGAGCAATTCAAACACGTCCGTTTTTACACGTCCGAACTGATTGCCTCCGATAAGATAAAAAGTATAATAATATTCTGCAACATTGATCGTCACGATGTAAGACTGTTCGCGACAATTATACACCCGGTACACCATTGTTTTCCATTCCTCTTTTTTACCGATTCGTTATCATCTATTTATTCCACGGACCGTTAACCTCTTAAAATAGTAATTAAACATTCGTTCGTGAAAAATTGATTTCTTTGCCTGGGTGCGAAATTGGGTTAGACAAATTGATGATGGAGTTTGTGATAAAATAAACGTATTTGGGGAATTTTGTAATTTTGAGGGGTTAGGGAATTGACTGCATCAATTATAATGACAATTAAATTAAAAATGAATTATAATCAAAATTTGAAGGGGTAGGGTGTTAAGTTAACTTCGGATTTTCAGCGAACAATCGAAAGGAACAGAGACGAGGAGATCGGTCCCGAGTAAGCACACTAACAGCTAGAGCGACTATCAGAAGGTAGTTAGCGTGAACAGAGACGTGACGTTGCCGGTTGCCTGTCCGAGTAGTACTTTCATTGCTGTTATACAACCGCGGATCGAGCGAGCGACCGACCGACCGACCGACCGACCGACCGACCGCTGAAAGGAGAAATGGGAACACGCAGCGGTTCTCATGCGAGCCCCGCCAGAAACCTTATCGATCGTTCGTTCGAGAGCCGAAGAACGTGGGATAATGGGTCCGGATGGATCTCTGCTCGACCCAATTCGCGGGGATAGCTTTAATCGTTTCCAATCTGACGTATCGCTTTCGAGATGCGACCACGTTCCAGAACGCATCTTTGCAATCTCTGTTATCTGCTTTGATCAACGAAAGAAAAGTGGATCGAACGTTTAGATTGAAAATAAAATAAATTTTAAAATGTTAACATCTTACAAGGTAAAACTGTGATCATTAAATATAAATTAATGATAATATTAACATTGCAATAATAAATATTTGACTTTGTACGATGCACCTGTGGAAAATTGATATGGCAAGGGATTAATAAATTATAAGAAATGACCCATTTTTATTCTTTTTTTCAAAGTGATTATTGAATGCGATTTGGAGAGAAATAAATAAATTTGTTGATAAATCCATGGGATCGACAGCGATTGAGCACCATGGGCAATGGCAGAACGAAGGTGAGTTTTATCTCGCGGTGTTCTACCCAAGGCTTCGTGTAATCTCGGTCGCGGAGAAAGTGGAAAAGTGTATCATTGACTTCATTCCCTATACAGAGTGTGCTACGGCAAATGAGAACAGTCCATTATTTCCTAACTATGCAAACTTGTGTACAAATACTTTGTTCCTGAAGAAGTTTCCACCAAACTCATTACAAAACTATCCAAAGATTAGAACTTCCATCTATTATAACGAAAGAAAATTTGATTTTAGAAGGTTTTTTGGATCAATGATCCTAGTTTCGTATATTGTTAGCATAGTGAACGTATCAAAGTTGCTCGCAGATAAGAAGCACAGCAGCAACAGTGTTGCAGCGTTCACCTATTTTCAGCACGCGGTCTAATATTAATCCCGACGATACCTGCCACTAAAATCGATATCCCTCGGTGTTTGAACTGGGTCAAACAGTTGCGCGCATTCTGACGTTATTTTTAATATCCTGAAATCCACCCCCTTCCTCCCTCGGGATCTCCTTTTTCTCTGCTCTCCGCTTCGAGCCGACCGGTTCGTACGAAGATACTCCTCTCTCGATATCGTCTCGTTGGATTTCATTGACAAAAAAGTTCCAACATTTATCGAAATTCCATCGCAAATTGCGACCACCCGTGTGTAGACAGCCTCGAGAATTTCAGATCAGAAAGGAGAGTAGAGGATACCGAATGGAAATTCACTTTTTTTCCTTCGAGGAATCAACGAACTGTACAAGCGAGGTATTGAAAGATTCGGAATGGAATGTAGCGAATCCGACGATTTCGAAATTGGTGCAAAGCATTAAACGCTTTCGAGTGGAAAGCGACCGTGTTCTGAAGTAATTCTGGTCTCCGGCTTTGAATTTTATTGAAAGTCGAAGCTTGCGAATCGTGAGCTCCAAATTATCGAAATGAAATGTCAATACAGCAGAATTGTTGGATATTTTCTTTATTTAGATGATTAGTCTTGGACACTTTTGGAAGAACGACGTTCGTCTCAATTGCGATCGAGATCAAAGTAAATACAATTGTTATTGTTAGCAAATGCACTTTATGAAGAAGAGTCCAAGTAACCCCGTTCTATAACACCGTGCATCCATGCAATGCCATTTGAACCAATTGCACCGTAGCAATTGCTTTTGAAGAGAACAGGACTCGACGGCGATGCTTTCTGCATTTCGAGCCGAGACGAATAAACAAACACACACAGAATCTAATCATTCGTTCACCAAACTCGATTTTCGTTAACTTATTTGAAACGTGGATTATTAATTAATTTCTGAATGCAGCAAGATGGGAACTCAGCGGTATAGCAATACAGCAATACAGCAATACAGCAATATAAAAATTTGGCAACAAGACGATATAGCAAGATATTCCAATATCCCAATGCAGCATCAACTTTTCTCCGAATCAATGACTGTTAGAAAAAAGCAGAATAAATAGCCTAACATTCTGCTTCTTCTTCCACTTCTCTTGCCATTGAAGATAATACCACTTATTATACAGGTTTCAAATCAACACGAGCTCGACCAATTCAATGTTGCAGAAATGATTCTGCATCTCTCGAACCGCGTTGTTGCAAATACGTACACGTATGTACGTACACACATCGAACAAGTGGTAAGCTGATCGACTGACATCCCGCAGCTTCATTCTCACGACACCGTCAAGCCAGATATTTTTCTTGAAAAGTCGAGGCAGACGAACGCATCGCGTTCTCGAGGCCACGGGTCGACTCAGATAAGATATAATTATTCGTGTCGCAAAAATGGCTGAATCCGACCCACCCGCTATCTCTCCGCCCAATGTTTTCCTTTTTTCTCCCCTCTCGATCGTGGAAACTGATCGATCCGTTATCAGGAATTTTCATTTTTTCATCAAATAAATCTAAGTCATGTTACCTGACACTTTCGCGGGACGACATTTCGATATTGTTCGAGCGACACGAATTTTTCTTGCATAATCTTTACAACAAGTGTCCTCTTCGAAAAAATTGTCTCGTATCGTCGGAAACCTTTGCACGATGAGGTTTCGTTAAACGTGTCAGCGTAACGTATGGCGAATTCGGAAGAAAATAGGACGAAATAAGAATGCAGAATCGCACGGTGGAAACGGTTCTTAAAGATAGAAGCATTGCATCAGCGATGAAACGATCTAGTTTTTGAAGAGCGCCAGCTACAGTACGTGGGGTATTTAAAATACGATAGAATTGTAGGACAAAATCATCTCGCTATTTTATTTCTTTTATTAATTTCCTACGTTCTAACTCTTCAATTTTACCCCAAATGCTACCTTTTTAATAAAATTGTATGTTTTCTAAGAGAGCGATTAAAAGATTAAGAGGGCGTTGAAGATGAACATCATTCCACATTTTCCAACGACGTCGACCTCCTTGGGCAAACTTTGCCACGGCGTCCTGGGGGCTTATCGTAGCACAAATAAAGAGGCTGATATCGCGATATCGTTCCGCGACGCTCAGATTAAAAATGGAAGATCCGGAGAAGGAAAAAGGAGCACACGAAGGAGACAGGAACAGCAACAGATAATTCTCAGCTTTTGGGGAAATCTCTGAAAAGGGCCAGGTATCACGAAAACCGACTGGAGTATTGGAAAATCTTGGAAAACTATTGCTTACAATGATAAAGAAACAAAATTCCAAATTTTGAGAAAAACTGAATAAAAATCTTTGGAATCGAAGTAATGCGATATTAAGCAATGATCCCTCTGAAAGGGTTAATTGTCCTCGTCACTAACTGGTGCGTATTGCGGGCCCAACCACGTGTTATTTAAGCGTCTAATTAGCGGTCAGTCGCGCAGAAGACGAGAAAAGCACGCGACTAGCATACTGTCTAAGTTGAAGCAAAGGTTAGGCTCGGTGGAGAAGAAAAGCAGAAGTACGATGATGGTAGGAACGCGCGCGCGGTCGCAGGGTCACGAATGGCACGCGCGATTCTCAATGTCCACTATTAGCCAACACTAGTATCGCATATTTTCCGTCTGACAATTTAGCGGGAGAACTTGTTACACGAATACTTGACGATACTAAAAATAAACGCACACTGGATACTCGAACCGATACCACTGTCTGCGGATTCAACAACCCCGGTATCTTCCTCGTATCTGCCTCGCGTCCGACATTTTTTTTTTTTTACATCAATTTTATTATCATAATATTTCCAACATTCCCGAATTATTCAAATTTAATCGACGATTGTGGGTAAAAGTTAAAAAGGTTTAGCAGATGTTTGATAATCGAAATTCCCGTGTACCAGGTCGCGTGACCATGCAAATCATCATGCAACGACCGGCAATGACAGTGTAATAATAATGACTGTTACCACTTGCTACACGACGATGTTTACCCGGTGTACACCTCCTGATCATCGATCACACGCGGTCTTGAAATCAATAAAACGCCTCGTCCAGCCTAGCCGGATTGATGATCGTCCCGGGAAAAAAAAGTTCCCAGGTCTACGAAGATCTAGCCGATTACCTGTGCCAACTGTGATTAATGCAGTATTTTGCTTGTATTATTACGCGCTGCACTTTTTATCGTACCTACGATTCGTGTACAGGTCGACTCAAAATAAATTCACCGTCCCTGCTTCGCACTATTCGAGATTTTCAAGTATCAATCTTGTCCTGAAGAAAATTATTTTCCCAGAGTTCAAGAGTTCAAGTACCCAGCATTATCAAAGTTAGCGAAGTAGGAAAAAACGTGAGGGAATTTTCTTTGTACCAAAAATGAAAAGTACGTAGATTATTGAAAAAAGCATGAACGATACGAACGGTGTTGAAACAAGAATTCTCTTCTCGTTCATTAAAATTCCTTATTAACGCCTTGCAGAAAATGAAATCGCACGGCGGTCGTTTCAAAACAGGCGGAACAAGCGTGAAATCGCGTCGCCCAGAAAAATGTAACCGATGAACATTAAATGTTGCCACCAGGCGACAAAGGAACATAAGTCAGAATTAAAGAACCTGAAGAAGTATTTTTTTCCAAAAAGTATTGGAAGGACGTACAGGAAGGTTAAAGTCAAACAGGGAAGATCGGTTTTTCAAGGTGTACACACATGTGTGTGGCTGTTTTTTATTTTCTCGTTTTGCAGTCGAAAGTGAACGCGCGAGCGCGAGGCAAATCCGCCGCGGACGTTTTTCTACGGTTTATTGCGATTTAAAGTCGATTTACGCGCGGCCACCGCGTCGTTTCAGCTTTGATCATCGACACTGAAGAAACGAAATGAAAAAGAAAAAAAAGGAGGGGGGGGGGGGGGGGGAGACACGAAAGAAGAAAATGAAGAAGTTAACGATCAATGATCGCGTAGAATCAGCCGCAGACTCATCTCCGGTCCTCTCAGCTGCGAGACTTATGGAACACGCTGTTCAACAGCTTCCAGATTTTTCAAACTTTGTTAACACGCTTTCTCGCTGTTCCGACAAAAAATGAATACGTATATTTTTATCGCTTCCAGTGGACCCCCGTGCACGAGGACGAGCCAGGGGAAAAAAAGGAACGATCTATGAGACGGTTCGCGCTGCTGTAGGTCCAGAAACCTATGCGAAGGGCGAGCGAAAGATAAAAATTGTTGCACGACTTTGACGAGGGATCAAAGGAAGCAGAAGGTCAAATTTCCATTAATTATGCATCGTTCTGGAAAAATCTGAGAAAATTGCTCCTCGAACAAACTCGATTCCCCTGAAGAAAGTATTGAAGGGGTTACGTGTAAATAATTATATTAAAAAATGGTGAAAGAAATCGTAGCCGGGCCACGTTATTCCCTAGACCAAACATCGTTCGCCGCTAATTACTCTTCCACAACTCTTACGGGGGTCATGGAGGTCCCGATCCTACACATATACATATATACATATATATATATATATATATATATATATATAAAGATACTCCGGTGAAGACTACAAGACGAGCAATTAGAACTGGCTGCAAAACACGACGACGGTACGTACATACATTCGTACCTGGAGTACTTGCAAACATCCCCTAATCCTAATTAACCGGAATGGAATCCGCTATTTTCCAATATCTTGAGGATGCAGTTCCCTTGCACTCGAGCGGTGACTCTGGGGTGACATTTTTAAAATTAAGGAGTTATTCTTTCAAAATAGAGCTTTTGAATTTTCCAGGCAAAAATGCAAGTGCAAAGGGTTAATAGGATTGTTTTTGTGGCTGATAATCCGAGCAGGCTCGCTATCGATAATGCATCTGGTGCAACAGGTGAGAGGGCACGCGTCAAATTCACCGCCATCAGACGCCAACCTTTCCACTTTCGCGCACCGATGCATCCGTGAGTCACGTTCCCTGCAACTAAGTTGCAGCTTCGTCGAAGGCCTTTGAAACGGGTTGCAACGACGCTCGGTGCCAGGGCCACCGGATACCGTTATCCACGTCGGCGCACGCACCAATACCTCCTCGAACATCGTCTCGTGTGAACTCGTTATACTCGTCAAAATTTCCTCTTCCTTTCAATTAACTCTCTTTTCATTCTTTTCCGCTCCACCGGTTCGACTATCTATTTAAATCCCTCGCAGGATACCGAGCTGAGAATTGCTTGAAAATTACCACCTACCACCTGTATTAAGGCTCTTTTTTACGATCTTTTGTTTGGTATGCGTAAGACGCGTTTTATTCGCGTTATCGACGGTAATCTTACGTGGAATGATCCTAATTATCGAATCGTATTAGAATGCCGATCAAAGTCATTTTAAGCACGCTGTAATTCCTTGAACCGCTATACTTTAACCGGTCCTTATCTATTTTGTTATAAGTATCGATTGTAATTCAAAAATTAGTCTCGATATAATTCTGAAATAATTTGTTTTTAAATCTAAAAAAATAAAAGTGGACTTATGAAACTTTTATTTCAAAATTCACGTGAATGACTGATGAGTATTAGAAAGAAAAAGGTTCAAACATCGCATTACTGTTACGCTTATAATGTGACGAATTAATGAGTTTGGCACTAACTAAGGTGAGCACAGGCGAGTATAATTATCTCACCAACGAGACGTGTTGCGCTGTGTCATTCGCGGAATACCGTATTCTAATTTGCCTCTTCTCTTTATTTTCCCAATTTATTATCCTCGAAACGATCGCGTCAGACAACAGTGCCTAACCATCGAATGCAGATTTATTTCTAAAACTCTGCAATTAATCTCCTACGCTAATTAGCTGCTGAAAGCGGTGAAAATTCGATATTAAAAGCCCGGCTCGCACCACTTTCATAACCGGCGACAGAGAAATCCGTCCTGGAAGAATTTCATCAGGTTTGTACGAGGCGCGTCTAATCAACAATTGAAATTACGTATAAACATTTGGCGCCTGTCTACGGTGCTCGACGGAGCCGGTTCGATGATAATATTGCTGTTTTTCTGTCGTCGCATTTCATTCGGAAAGAGAGACCGTCCGGGCGCGGGACGGAGAGGAAAAACGAACGTGATAACCCGTCCGCCACGCAACGCAACATATTTGTTTGCCGGTTTTTACTTGCATCTACAAGCGGCCGTCGTGTCGTTGTAATAAAAGCGGCACAGAAATCGTTGTACGAAAGCTCGCTTTATGCATCTTATCGCTGACAAACGGGCAAACAATGTATTCATTTGCATGTCGCGTATTACATAAATATCCCTGCCACGCGTGGATTACGATGAGCCAGACTATCCAGCCGAGCAATAAGCTAATCTCGCTCGTATCCGACAGACTACATCCTATCTATTTTTTAAATGAAAAATCACTCGCGATGAGTAATCTAAGCTTTTGCGTGCATCTTTGGCTATTTTAGGACATTTATTATTTTTTATCAAATTATCGAGTCTAGGGTTCGAAATTAAAATAATACCTAAAATAATACATCAAGGTTCCTTTTTTTAATTTAAGCTTTCCACTTGTCATTTTAAGCCCACGGTACCGTTCACCAATGACCCACAAACTTACTACCGGGTCGATAATCAAAATTTCCCTGCGTCTGATCATACACGTCCATTTTCACTTAAGCGGCGTGGCTTGCCGCGCACGTCCGTTTCCACTGCGACGATCGACGAAGGTGGAAAACAATCGAGTTTCAGAGTTTGACGAACACATATTTGTCTTTATTTGGGAAAGGAACAAATTGGAAAAGAATATCGCAACGAGGTGTTTTTTTAAGATAACACCATCGAACGTGTCGCAACGTGATTTCCCTCGTTAAAAAAAGCGAAGAAAAAAATACGAGCAAAATCTTGATGTTACTCCTACATGAAGCATAACGAAGCGGGAACGATGGATCTCGGGTAAATAGCTTCAAGGAATCGGGTGTGAAACGCTCGATGTGTGTTTCGCGTCGCTTATTATGGAACGGTGTATTCCAAACACCTGTAACACCAGCTGCTTCGAAAACACTACGAAATGGAGTGTAAATTGTTGATAACGCTCGTTAAGCTTAACGCGTGGAGAACGAGGGGGATATATCGGTTTGGCAAACATCTCGCGACTTTGAAACGAACCGTTGAAACCGTCGAAAATAATTCCTCGTAAAAACTTCTCGAATTCGAAAGCGACGTGTGTTTACGAAATTACCTAGGATTTTGAAACGAGGCGAACGAACGTGAAAGTCGATTCCCGTATTTTGCAACGAAGCTTTGTCAAAAATGTTTATCTAACCGAGCCGTCGAAGGGTAATTCGGTGTGAAGCAGTTATCTCGTGCTTCCTCGACTATGAGGGATCGCCGGTTGCTCGAAATAACGCAAAGGGGTCAAGGCATCATGCGTCTAGCTATCAGCTGACAAAACTGCCCCACTGGCCTAGTACAGAGCGGTCCTCGACCACCACGGCGTGCGATCATGAAGAACCTTCAATTACCTCGAAACTACCCCCAAGTAACTTGCAATTACTTCAAACAACTCGAAGAAATTCGCGAAGAGTCATGAAAAAGAGATCGAAGCAAAACTACCCTAATAACGAGGCGGTCAGCGATCGCAACAACAAAGAGGGTTGAAGCAGACGTGAACGTCCAGGATCGTGGAGGCTGGTGAGCGCTCACGGTCACGGCACAGATACGTCGTAGGTCAAGAGATCGCGGCGGTGTTTTGCAAAAAGGCAAGAAGTCGAAACGTACCTGTCATACGTGGTCCCGTCTTGCTCCTCCTGTCGTTGCCTCTCCTCTCTCTTTCCTGTGCACTGTCTTCTCTCTCTGTCTCCCAGTTTGGTCAGGGCCATGCGTCATCGGCGCAGAATCGGTGCGCTTCGTAGGAACGTGGACGCGCGCGGCCGAAGAAAGAACGTCGAGGCAGGGAGCAGGCAGACGAGCAGCGGCCACGAGAGCACCGTGTGCTGCAAGATATTTGGCGGGCTCGAAAATAGCAACAGCGTTGTCCTTTATGGTGTGGACCGTTCTCTGTATGCGTGTGCTCCCTCTTCTTCTTCGTCTTCTTCTTCTTCTGCTGCTGCTGCTGCTGCTGCTGCTGCTTCTTCTTCTTCTTCTTCTTCTTGGTCCGCGCGCCACTGGCAGCAGCCTCGAACCGCCCCGGTGTAACTCGCTCTCGATCGCTCGCTCGCTCCACCAGTTCGCACTTTTATATACCACGCGTTCGTTGCTGCTTGTCACTTGACCGCTTTCCGCTCTTCTCTCATTCGGTCACCAGCTGCATGTATCTCCGGATGCAGCGAGCACCACTCGCGACGCGATTACTACGTCGACTACGTCGATACCGCGACTCCACCATGAAGATAAACCCTGAGGAACCTACTCTTTCGCGATTCTTCGCGGTGGACACCACCGATCACCGTCTCTGACTTCCGATCCTCTAGGATCAAAATATTCCTCTCGAGGGACGATCACTCGGCTTCCATCCTCGTCGACCTCGACGAACACGAGGGCACGTCCTCTATTTCCGAGGGCTGACAATCGTATAACCGGGCGATATACCGGATCCAGTTTCCCTGTAAATCGCTTCACCTGTCGCGTACGCGGCACACCTTTTCGGCCGTCTCGCTCCTCGCGGCGAGGAAATTTTGATTTTCCACTTGGCTCCCTCGCTCGATCGCGTCCTGCGTTCTCGGCACACGTGCACGCGGGCAGCAAACACAGCAATCCCGACGAGCTGAGCGAGAGGGAAACGGAAGAATGCTCGCGGCTCCGCGGTTCGCGCGCGACTGACCGAGGGCGAGAGTCGTTATTGGGAGCAGAGCGCCGGTGAAG
This sequence comes from Anthidium xuezhongi, assembly GCA_022405125.1. Taxonomy (NCBI): domain Eukaryota; kingdom Metazoa; phylum Arthropoda; class Insecta; order Hymenoptera; family Megachilidae; genus Anthidium; species Anthidium xuezhongi. Next base: position 8,729,386 of record CM039644.1, on the reverse strand, counting down.
TCTGTCCTCCTCCTCGCCTCTCTCTTCACCCTTGCCCATCGACCGTTCTGTCTCTCTCTCACACGCCCGTTCCCCGACCTCTTCGACCTCCTCTACCGCCGTTCGTACCTCGCTCCTTCTTCCCCTTTACCATAGCCTGCTCCATTCCCTCCTTCTCTCCATTCGACGTGTTGTCTCGTTCTAGTCGCGTCGCGTTCGCCCTCCTCCTCCAACGTATCCGTCCGTCTCCGTTCTGGCGCTCACTCTCGGCTCCCGTTCGACGCGGAGCAGGCGCGAAACGAACGAAACCGAAACTTAAGCTCGGCCGTCGCCTCCTCCCCGGCTCTGTCCGGGTCTTCCTGGCCCTCTTCTTCTTCCTTCACCTTCGCCTCGTCGGTGGTGGTGGTGGTGGTGCTGGTGGTGCTGCTGCTGCTGCTGCTGCTGCTGCTGCTGCTCAGCGCCACGCACAGCCCTCTTTCGAACCGTTCCAGCCGAACACGCTGTCCGAAACTGGTTGGAGGAGATGGCCCGCCACTCGTTTCGGCATCGTAATCAACCGGCCGGACCGCTGTTCCACGCTTCTTCCGACCATATCCCCCTCGCGCGCTCCTCTTCCTTTTCCCTCCGCGCGTTCCACAAAACGAATCCCCGGGACGGAGGGAATGAGTCCCTGATGCGCGCGTTTACGCGAGATCGGGATACGAATTCTGGCAGCTGCAAAGATCGCTCCAGCTCCTGCTGCTGGCCGAATCCTGCCCCCTTTTCAATGGGTGCCGGGGAGAGCCCGATCGGGTTTTTGCCGCCGGGGCCCGACCGTTCTTGCCCCCGCCTCGAACCGATGCCCGTTTTAACGGACGAGATTGTTGCTCGTCGCGGACGCGAGCGTACAGTAAACTCGCCGCGGGTAAAAGAAGAAGGAAGAAAAAAAAAACGCCGGAGAATTCGAGTGAAAGCGGCGTGTACGAGTCGTAACGATCACAACGCGTCGCGTAATAGCCTTCCTCCGCGACACCTCTCTTTTTTCCACTTTTCGAGAGGAATCTTACGGCCATCGGTTAATATATGTATCGTATGGAATTCGAAAATTCAAAGAAGACGAGGCTGCCTCGTTTCGAAGGTACATTGTTGAGCATCTTCAAGAAAATATATACAGGGAAGAGGATACCGCAATTTGTCTTAGGTTCATTAAGGGAATTACTTGGTGGATCTACCCGGGTCGTGCCTTCTACCCCATTATTTTCCTCGAGGAAACCTATGGTGCACAACATTGTTGATCGTGGAACGTAAAGGTAACGGGTTTACGATAATGAAAGTTCTGCTAGAAAGTGGAGTCGAGGAAAAGAACGCGATTTCCTAGCTACGATCAAATTACTTCCGATAGTGGCATCGTGGAATTCAATTTCGTCTCGGCCTCCCAATCGGCCGGTCCGAGGCTCGTAATCACCGATCTCGTCCTCTGCGGTATTTTTCGAACCGCAACCGCCCCGTTGCGTTTCGTTCTGTGTAAATTCGAGTTTGTTTTCCAATCATCTTTACGTAACGTTTCGTCGTAACGAGACGACGGCCACGAAATTAATTAAAACCGAAAGCCTGAGTCCTTTTTTAAAATCCTGTATCGATTTCGAGTTTGATTTCATACACGAGGCGAAAGGAATAAACGAGCGTGCGATATCGAGTTGATCGCCTGTGAATCGTTTTAATTAGCAAAGATAACGGAAGATCGAAATTATACGCGAGCCGTTCTATTCAATTAATCTCGCGCAGGTAATGGAACGACGGGAATTTATCCTCGGGAGAGTAAAGATGCAGATACAGGAACGCATCGAACAATACGATTTCGTTGTAACGGTGTGAATGATCCCTTATTGATATTCGTACGGGTATACATCTTACGGTCAATAACGTGCACTTGCAGTTGTCGGCGGGTATGAATGGATTCATTATATAAACCATGCGAATCGAAGTTTTCGAACGAATTCCATCGCGGTCGTGCAATTAATCCATTCGATTAATTCTTCGAAAATAAACGTGGCAAAATTTCAAACGCACGCCTTTTCGTCGTTCGTTTCTATTTTCCACGGAGCTGTAATGCCACAGCGTGGAACAGGCCGCGAGAGATTATTGTCATTAACACCATCAGCTTCGCAAATATGTAAATTATATATGTACTTTAAAACGAATAAAAAACTTGATCGTGTAATTTCAATGATAAGTAATCTGTATAAAACGATACATGTAACTTTGGGCTTCTATTATGAAGAAAAAAATATTTTATAAAGGAAGACTTGTACAATTTTATGAATCCGTGGTTGGTTATTTTTTTCTCTGGTTCGGTTCGGTTCGGTTCGGTTCGGTTCTCCATATCGAACACGATGGTTCGCGTGCCGATTGGCATTCAGCTCGTTTCTGCCGCGGCAAAATGCATCCCGGTGTGCACGTAACGCCGGCAACATGCGTCGACGTAACACAGAACGCGTATATACAAGTCCTGGGGCTCCATGGTGGACGCGGCATGGATGTCTTTTGGAGCTCGACTCGGCTCGGCTCCGCTCGGCCCGGCCAGGTATGCGTCGCGACGCGACGCGACGCGACGCGACACGACGTGCGAGAAGCCGACGGTACCGTTATACGAACACTGTCGTCAGAATCTTCTATAGACCTTTGGAACGGAACACCGATGGATCGTAGACGAGCGACCAGGAAATACCCTTTGTCTCCAGTCGAAAAATATCCAAAAATTATTTTTCACACCTGTTTTCTAATTTGGAATGCTTTGTGATAAGTAAAAAGTTGAAATATCTATTTTGTTACAATTAGTCCAAGCAAATTGCATATTACCTACTCAAACATACGATGTTGAGTTTGTGCGATAATTGGCAAAGATCCTGGCATTTGAAACTCCAGAATTGTTGTATCAATTATTAAATTACCTACAACAAATGATAGGTTGAATTGCTATGTTTCGAGGCTCCTTGAACCAAATGATTTAAATTTCCTCTACCATTAAACGTACCTACACCGTACTTGTTTCGCGATAAAAGTGAAATTTGAATACGATTATCGTCCTAGCAATCTCGTTCATCGAGCATGAGTATATACCAGTGAACATTCCCCCAACAATTCATGGAACACATGTGCAATCGTTGTCAATTATAATGCACCGTTGAGAAGAAAAAGAAAAAGTAAAAAAAAAAAAAAAGATTTCAAATATTTAGGTCTTCGAGGAAGGCGGACCAAACCACCACGGTCTTTTAATGGTAGCCTGCACGTGAATCCTATTAACATAAATGAAAGGGCTGAGCTGCATTCCGTAGCGAATGGAGATTGACCTTCGTCAGGATAACGTGACCTTGATATACCTTCTATTAAGAATCGATATATTTGTGGTTAGAGGCACCGCCACGTTCTCCGGCAAGTGAAAGGGTTACGTGTGTCTACCTTGCAATCCTTTTGCCGTGTGCGCTTTCGAATCTTTGATCGATCGGCATTGGAAAAGCGGAATTAAACTGATCGATCACGCTTTCGGAGAAATTAATATCCGACCGTTAACGACCGTCACTATCCTACGATACGGCTACGCGATCTATTATTAATTGTATTTCGACAGATATCGAGACCTAATTAACGCGATAGCTCGATTTTAGTTTTTGTGTGAATTATTTTCGATTCGACGGAAGCTAAAACTCGATGGTTTCAGGAAATTTTGGTAGAATTTGGTAGAATTCAAGGTATTGTTACAAAATGTTGGTACGATCGCTCGCAAAAATATATTGGAGGAGACAGCAAGACCCTCCGAGAGACGTCATCTAAAGATAGCACAGTAACAGCCAGGAGAATTAATGGCGGCTTCTCTGTATCAATTACACGCAGTATAATATACCAGGAAACGTTGAACAATTATTGTTGTCTGGCCCACATATTGCACCGAGCCAGCCAGCATCATCGTTCCTCGTCTCGTCGTCCACTTTGCCTTCATTGCACTCGTCGTAATTCTTTCGTTTCCCCCACCAATTCCCCCCCCCCCCCTGCATTAATTGATTAATCTCATAGAAATATATCGCAACAGGTGAAACGTTTCACCTTCTCCTTTTTTTTTTTTTTTTTGGAGGAAAAGGATGTTTTATCGTGATTTACCGACCAACACTTTTATGACCGACTGTAAATCAAAATATGAAGTTGCAGAAACAGAAAGTGTGTTCTGCAATTTGTTGTGAAGCAATATTACAAAATTAATTTGAATTCCTTTTATACGAGATTGACAACGTTCAAAAGTAATGTCTGGTGGTTTGCAACATTGCAAAATTAACAGAAATGCAATTGGTTTGTGGATATTAACAAATTTAGCTACTCTAAGCTTCTATTAATCGTCCATGGATCGTACTATCGCGAGGCATTGTTCGCAAGGGCGAGAATACGGTGCCCTCTATTTAGATTAGTTGAGTAGCAAGCGTATCGCGAGCAATTAATTTGTTTATCGATAGAAACGTCGTAGACCTAGACGAGTGATCATAAAGAACGATTAAGCACACACGGCACAGACAATTGGGCCCTGTTATCAACCCTCCAAATTATACAAAATTAATTAAACACGCTATTGATCCCTACAATTATTGTAACAAACTCGTGTATCCACTCAAAGCTGAATTTTTCTGAAGATCGAAATGTTTGATAGGTTTCTGGATAACAGGATCTAATTATAAGCCGTGGCCACGCTATCTATGTTGCTATTTTGAAAAAATACTTTGGACTCAATATACGTATGCACGTGTCATCGTTGATATCTCCTCCAGCGGGCGAGCGAGTTTGTCTGTGTTTTGCAACGCGTTGCGTGTTGTGTGTTTCACAAGCGTAACACGCTTATCGCCGTTGCAATATACTCCAATTTAAATGATTGCCGATAATTCAGTCGGTCAACGGGAGAATTCGTACGTGCCCACCTCCTTCCATTCATTTTCGACGAAAACAAACGTTTTCATATCAATTGAATTTTCATATCAAAAGAAGAAAAAGGAATAAATTTTGAAAGAATTTTATTGAGAGAAGCCGTCGTTCGACGGAAGCGTATGAAGTTTTTATCGGAGCGGAGATTCGAAATTGCACGTTGCAACACACGAGAGAGAGGTCGATAAAGGGGCTCAGATTCTTATCAACGATAGCCACAGCAACAGTAGCAAGCAACATCGTTTTGCGCTACTTACATACGTCATCTTATCAGGAATTCAAACATATTCATTTATCGTTGGTGGGGCGTAATTCGCGAATCACAAGGAAAGATTCACGAGCGGAGATACAGTCCGATTTCTCGACGAGAAACATTCATGAAAACGATCGATTCGTCTGATATCGCGGACACACGATCGTTGGAAACGTGGCTGGAAACGTAACTGGATAGGAGGCACGTGGACATGCACCGATGACAAAAAAAAAAAAATACACTTGTTAGAAAATTGTTGTATATGGTGAATTTTGATTTGAAATACTTAGCAATTATAACAAAACTTAAACAAATTATAGCAACTTTGAAATTTGATAATTGACAAATTTGGGTACAGGTATTACTTTTGCCAAGCTACTTTTTTTCAAAATCGAATCAAAAAGTATACATATTTTCGATTTGAATTGATATCACGAGAGAATAGAACCTGTCAACGTGTCATTAATTATAGTATGACGTATCGGATATCAAGCGATGACTCTATTGTCCCAAAAAGGAGTGTATTTTAAACGAACCGCTGTCCGAAATTCGTCGTGTCACGAACCGTGCCCTCCCCTCTCTGTTAATAAGATATCAACCTCTATCCGGCTTGTCGATTACTCTGCCCGCGTTATTTGCGCTGCAAGTGCGTTGAACCAAGCTGCGATCACGACGAATCGTCATCGAGCAGATCGGTCGGACCCAGCAGCTTCATTGGGAAACGAGACATTGTGGCCCAGATATCAATGCAAACGAGTTTCAAACTCATCGCGATTCCAACTCGGCTGCTTTGACGTAGACAACGCCGTTTGATGCTCTTCGTCGTTTTCTGCATCGACCAAGAGACACGCCGCGTTCACGTCCGACAATGTTCATGCGAGATAACTTGTATCGTTCAGGGAACAGATATCGGCGCGCTACTGATAGTTGGACGCGTTCAAATATTTTATAGAATCACCCTAATTATACTAGGCGATATCTATTGTAACGTTAGTATATTTTAGCGCTAGTGTACTTTAGCGTTAACTATTCTAACGCTAGTTCTATATTGATTTCAGTACTAATTTAATAATAATAATAAAATGTACGTGTTCGAATCGAATATTTCAAACACCCCACACGTAGAAACGCGTGCAAGATAACCAGCTGTGGGTCTATTGGAAAATTAGATCCAATCTAACACGGTTGCGGGGTCCGCAGTCTCACGCTCGCTCGCAGACAGAAATTATGAAACGTGTATTTCGTCTGGTAATGATCCATGTAACGCAACAATGGCGTTTAGGGAAGAACGAGGAGGAACGAGGAAGAACGAGGAAGAGCAGTGACCCCGTGTACACGGAAGTGATTAAGCGTGTGCAACGTTTAAACGGCAAGTATGGATTAACCCGATTAACTTATTCGTCAAGGAGCAGCAAACGAGCCTGATCAAAGAAGTGATGCCGACCGATCCAACCGGGGATCGTGATCCGATTCGTTCGAAGGGCAACGCACGAATCACGATCAATTCTCTCATCGTCAGCTTCCTTCTTGCCACCACCATAGAAACGATTAATACGTAGCTGATGATGATTTCAATTACCATATCAAACAAGAAACGCCTATGAAGTATGGCGAAGTCACAAAGACGCAGAAAACGTTTGAAATATTCATTTTAATAAAACAAATAATTGTACGACGTTAACGAACGTTTCAAAAATAAAATAAGGGCTTCAAAGGCTCGCAGAAAGTTGGCGAACACGATTTCCTTACGCAGACTGTACACAGAATCATTCTTAATTACTGCGACCTTTACGTACAACGTCGGGGGTGCACCGTTGACCCTGGCTCGGTCTATATTTCGTTTGTCCCTTCCGAGAAGGCAATTATGTCTGAATTAGTAAATTAGCCGTGGCTTGCCACTCTGTATTGTTGAAACTGGATTGCAATCTGTACCTTCCACTCGCCGGGGGCACAATGTCAACAGTCCGTTCAACAATATAAACGTCTGATAAAAAATTCTGTTTGCAACGATCTACGATAAATAAAACAAATCCTCGAAATCTTAAAAACAATTTCATTTGATTTCTTCGAAAGAAAATTGGATTCGTTCTGTAATTTTTCTCTCCCCCCCCCCCCCCCCAACACGTTTGCGGAATCGTTTAGGATTTAACCTCGATTCGACATTGAAATGTGCATCCTGTCGATCGCATTGAAATGTATGAAAGTGTGTAGATCTCGATGGTTTGCAGACAGATTGAATAGACAAATTCGATCGACCTCGTTTCGAAAAAGACCACCGCCCGTCTCGCTGTTTTTTCCACGAGGCCTAGCCTCCGTGATATCGTGGATCGCGTGAAAAATCGAAATTCAAATCGTATATCGATAAAGCACAGGCGATGCGATTTGTAAAGGCAGCCGAGTAGCCGGATTGTTCTTTTCGCCTACGGGCTGTATCAAAAATTGCTCTTCTGTGTGTAATTGTGTGATTCTATTCGAAAAAAAACTATTAAAACTTAAATTTATTTTAGGCGAAATTATACCGCATAATATTGCAAATACTAAAATTAATACTGTATTAACGTAAGTGTTATAATGGAAGGCTTTGATTAAACATTAAAATAATACTAAACCTAAGCGTACGATTAAATACCTAATTAATATTCAGCCAAAATTTCAAATTCGTAAAAATAAGTTGCCTGGAGGAATGGCGAAAGGTTCTGAACAAATGAAGTGGTAAAGAAGCCGACGAGTTGAAGAAGGTAAAAAAGAAAAAAAAGAAATTGAAGTCGCGTCGCGAACGATTTGTGACAAAGCCTGTAGCGAGTCTGTTTTCGCCTTGTTTTCGAATTTCTCGGTCGGTCGAGCTCGCTGAATTATTGATGAGCCTGATTGGCTATGCCTGAACGTAAAGGAATTCAGATATTATTCGTTGTACGAAGCGAGAATCACGACCGTCAACGAGCCGTCGTCCATCTTGACCAAAGTCCAGCAGGCCTTTACTGATTTCCGGACGAGATAAAACTCGTTGTCGGTCCCCGGTGACAGAAAACGCGGCAAACGAATGGTTCTGTCCACGGAATTTCGGATGGAATGCTTAATCGGTCGGTGGATATTTTCAGACGGAGAAACAACGCCGTGAAACGGGAGGAATATACCCCCCTCCGGGTACGACCTTTGACACGACACGGAAAGGGCGGTCGAAATTCGCTTCTCGCTACTGTTAATCTCCCCAATATGTACTTCTTTGTTCATTTTCTACGCCAGAAAAGAAACGCTTTTATTTCAATCTATTTGATATTTACCTAAGCCGAAATAATTAGCTTTGAGGTATACCAGCGTTGGAAAGCTAGAACATTCACTTCGAAATTGAAATTAAAATACTGAGTGTTAAACCTAAGTGTCATCACTCCAGCTGAGCAGACAATAAACAAATTATTAAGAATCGAGGGGGCCTGCTAATTGGTTTTCGGCAAATAGCCGCAGGGACGTGGGTCGATAAGGTGTTAACATTAAAATGGAACGGTGCACGTGTCCCCGGCAAGGACAAGGTCCTCTCGTCGTAGGGTTACGGTTGGCAAAGCTCTCTGTAGTGGCCAACATCCCCAACAAGACGAATCGATCAGGATGCTCGGCAAGGAACAAGATCGGGACGATTCCTAGTCCAACTGGTCCGGTTGCTAGCATTCCGTGGAAGGATACACGCAACGCACACGTAGAGGTTGGCTGCTGGCTGCTGGTTGCCGGTGCCACCCTTCTGGCTCGGGTCCATGCACAAGCCTAGGAGTGGCGAGAGAGAGAGAGAGGGAAAGGACGAAAGTAAGAAAAAAAGGAAGGAAGGAAGGAAGGAAGGAAGGAAGGAAGGAAGGAAGGAAGGAAAAAGAAGAGGGAACGAAAAGAAGGCTGGCTAGAGGGCGAGGTAGAAGACTGGAACCGACGAAACGCGACGAGAAAGGAAGGATATAGGAGGCGTGTGTATATAGAAAAGCGACGCTGGTGCCCGTGGATAGAGCGACGGTCGACCTTGTCTCGTGACGTCACCGACCGTCTAGACGAGATCCACCGCTTTCAATGTCCCCCATTCTCCCCCATTCTTGGATTAAATTCGAGAACTAAAAAACTCAAAACGAGCCACGACGGGCAACCCGATCTCCACCCGTTCACTGGATTCACCGCATTAATTTCGACGAGCTTACTCTTCCTACTCTATAACCTCTGCCTCGCTATGCCCCTAGCTCACATTCCCTCCCCCTATGTCTACGGTCTACGATCTACGAGTACACGACCTTATCCTTCCCAACGGCTCGCTCCATTCTCGGGATTAGGGTTGTTTGCGCTGAGGTATACTAACTCTAGCTTAGCCAAGATATACCAGCGCTAACTCAAGTTAGGATACCTAGTGTTGAAGTAGTTGGTCATAAAATATTTAACTCAGAATACAGAAAGATTATGTTGCAAAACGAAGATTATGGTTAGGTAACGGGGGGATACAATTTTCGAGCTTAGTAGGTGCACAAAGAGGGTTGACAATATGTAATAGGAGCAGGTGCGTAGCAAGGTGAGAAAAGGGTAGTACTCGAAGACCCTCGTGAAATAGGGGAGGAAGTTTGAAGATCCTGTTGCCAACGGTTGCAGCAGGACAACCGGGATCCCTCCTTCGCCCCGGTAGAAACGTGTGCTTTCGTCGGAGGTTAAAGTGCCGATCGATGTACGCACTCCTCGACCACACCCGTCGATGTTCCTCCTTTGGCTGGCTTGCCGAACTTCGGGGAATCGATACTTGTATCGCGTCATTGAATATCGAATAGGTCCGCGGACGTACCCGGTGAATATTACGAAACACCCGAGGCGAAAGCTGTCCAGCCGCGATTAACAATGAACCTTAGCTTGCTCTTCACGTTACCTGACGAAACAACAACCTACGACTCTTAATTTTAATTCGTGAAAAAAAAAAAAGAAAACAAAGACAACAACCGTCTATCTTTGGAGCTTGCGATTTGGATAACTTTAACGTTATTCACGCACTGTGATATTGTAATTAAAATTGAAGGAGTGACAGCTCGTAATTACACGATACAACGTATTTCCTTGAATTTTCTTGAAAAATCCTACGTTTTAGCATCTAAGAAAGGGAAAAATTGAAATAATATCGGAAACACGTTTGTCACGGTGTCGAGCATTAAAGCAGCGATTGCCTGATAATTCTACAGTCTTGTTAATAAATTAACGTTAGGTTAAACGGGCATCGGTGTGCTACCACGTACCCGTTGCTACTAGGCGTGGTACATACTTGTTCTGAATACAACATTTTTCGATATTAATACTCACTTTCCTAGTAGCAATCAATAGGCTTACGCAATGCGTGATATGATTGCGGGATCGAACTATTAACATAAAAGTGCATTGAACTGAGAAAAATAAAAAGAAGAAAAAAAATATATTCATTCTATTCTCGTTTGTGTTACCGCGAAAGCTATTATTTAATGGTACTCGGAAACGACTGTCATTAAACCCCATTTGTTTTTTTTTTTTATTCAACACAATTATAACACTTGTCAATCGTTGCAAGACAACGTTTGTATATTATAACAGAATGTGGCAAAATTAATTGAATTTAAGATTATTTCAAAGAATTTTGAATAAAAAAAAGAACAAATACTTTGGAACAATAGTGTACGAGAAATCTGTCGATGTTCAAAACAGAAGCCGAAAAAGAAAGGAAAAAGAAAGGAAAAAGAATGGAACTACGTCGAAACGAGTGGCCTTTTATATGACCTGAATCAAATGCTCCAATTTAAAAGGATACAGACATAAAAAAACGTACACGCATACACAAACACGTAGACACCAACACGAGGCCTATTGGGCACAATTAGGGTGTCGAGGATGCACGTACGAAATAGCTGTTTGCACGACTTATGTGGCTCGTCAATTGGTTTTAAATCTCACGACGGGGTTTGCCCTTCGAGCCGTTCCAGCAGGGGTCACGGTTAAGGTCAGGCCTGCAGTGTCAGATCATTTTGGACGACCGTGTATAGGTCACTACAATTTTAAACGAGCCAATCACGTGCCTGACCGCCTTCAATTTTATGCACCGACCCGTCATCGATATGACATCCTTGAAACGTTGTTAATCTTTGCCTCGTTCAAAGCCATCGTGATCAACTTCTCGCCTTGTACACATATATATACGCTCTTTCGATTCTTTTCGTGCGAAACAACATTTTAATGTATTCTTTTCCTGTTCGTTCTCTCCTTCTTTCCTCTCTCGGCGTAGAAATTAATTATGTAACAGAGGAGACAAGAAAACGATCGTGGCCGTCGATAACCGATACACCACGAATTCAATTTAATACCGCTAAAAGCTAATATTCTCAATTTAAAAGCACTAAAAACGAGTTGTAAGAATAATTGTTGCGAATGTCATAATTTACTTGTTCGATAATTAAATGAAGTATCATATCACTACAGCGAAAAAATCAATCTTTTTGCACAATTTCTTCTTTCCCCTCCCTGAGTTTCGTTGATTGATATTAAAAACAATTGATTTTTCGCTGCGGAAGCTATTACAGACATTCACCGAATTGTTCTATCGAGCGTGTAGCGATCGATTTGTACCTATTACGCATCCCCCTTAGCGAAGGGGTTCAATTACACCCCTTACTGAAGCCTTACGTCCATTCTATTATCAACACTGCTTCGCACCAATCGAACGCTTTTCATAAACAAAAAGCTCCGTTGCAATTGCAAAGTCGAGTCGAGGTAGCCTAGCCGTGTTCGACGGTGTACACAACATAAATTCAGGAGAGGTTTATTCTTCGATCTGTTCCAGCAGAGGTCGCGGTTAAGGTCTTGCCGGCAGTGTCAGATTATTTTGGACGGGCATGTAGGTCAGCGCAAGCAGCCAGAGGAGCGAACGATACGCTCGCGAGACCGCGTCTGGCCCCGGCTCTCCCCGCGCGTTACACCGGGTCAGATTGAAACACAATCGATTTAACGAAGCGAATCATCCCGCCGCGAGAGACGAGGGCCAAGGGCGAATCTCTTTAAACGTCTGATTCACCTGTTTTCCTTTGACCTCTACACATTTTGACCAGCCTACACACACCGACTGGCCGACACAGAGGAGGACAGTAACTGACCCAGGGAATGGGAAAGAAAGTCGAGGAGACGAACGAACGCCAATCGTCGACGATTGATATAAACGATTTAATGGTTCGAACACGATTTCTCGGTTGTTGCAGCTTGCAACAGCATTTCATCCGACCATGATTCCCTGAAACATCCTCGACCACCTGTGATAATAAACTCTTTGTTGCTCGTTTTTTCTTTTATCGAAATTGGAACACTTTTAACGACAAACAGATGATATTCGAGAAGAAAATGGGACGGAGTAACAATAAATTGTATCAAAGTGGAACATTATAATTTAGTAGGTCCGCTCACACGGGTGGGCATCATAAGTAACTCAAAATGTAAGTGGCACAATGAGAGTGAAGACGTAGACCACGTAGTTTGGCAACGAGAGCTCTATAATTCCAAAAGATCCAAATTAAATTACAACTACCCCTTGCTATGATCTAAATAGTTGCAATGCCAAACATTCCTATTCTCTTCTCTTTTTCTTTTCAAACGCCTAATTACTAATGTATCAACCAATATCTTAAAATAATTGACCATGATCAAAGTCGTGTTACGAATCACGTTGACCGAGTATTATATTTAGGGTTTAGGATTTGTAGAATCTAGAATTCCTGGAACACAGGATTCTCAGTTTGGGATTTGCAGGATTTAGGACTCTGGGGCGTAGAGTCTCCAGGGACCGAGGATTTTTAGAAGCTAAAGTTTTGGATTCCTAACAGAAGATCATTAATTTGAAAATAATGTAATAAAAATCTCCTGGATACCACGCAACTTTTGTTTAAAACATTTTCACGTACAAGTACTTGCGAGTTGTGGGACTCACCCCGTACAACGATCGATAATAACTGATCGGTAGGAAATTGTCGAATGGTACAATGAACATTGATTTAACAATACCAAGTCGGTTCCCCGACGATTTCCAAGTATCTTCTTTACGAGTCGGTCAAAAATAGCCGTCTCCGGCGGGCTATCGCAAAAATATATACGCGCTTCCTATGCACACGTGCAATATTATCGCCGCTGTTACGTTGTTATGCTAAACGATTTATACGCGGCTGATTTATAGGCCGCGATATATAACGCACCGATGCGCCATTACTTGTCAGATTAACGGGATACTTCGCGCGGCGGATTTACTTCGCAACCTGCGCGCGTTACTTTTTACCCGCGAGCTGAAACCCAGGCGGCAAAATCTTAGCCCGAGCTAACAAATTTCAACAAAGGTTGAATGTTTCAAATCGCTTCGAAAAAATCTCCAAAAATGACTGATCTGAATTGTACTGAATTGTACTAAATGTACCTCTGGCTTGTCATAGGGAAAATTCATTGGCTAGAAAAAGAGAATGGTGAATTTTCAGCTAAATTGTCCAGCTATTAAAGACGGACGGGAGACAAGGGAGGCGCACGAAAAGCTAACAGCTCGCGCGGTCGGCTAATTCTTGACCCAGTCCCAAAGGCATTCGGACACCGAGTTCCGAGAAACGAGTCGCAAATCAACGCGGGCATAGGAAAAGAGACGAGCACGATCCGTGACAGCGACGATCCCCTTTTCGTGCGTGTTAACGCGGACAAATGGCGCCGATACAAAGTGAACCCCTGGCACACGGACATGCTCGATCCCGGGAAGTCTCCACCTCGCTAAGAAATCTATGAGGCTGGAATACGCGAAGTAACCAACTATTAGTAACCCAGACTTTAGTATTCCCGTGGTGTCGTCTCCTACCAGAGACTTCCTCATTCCACACTTGAGCTATTGTGAATCCCTCCCTCGCCTTCGCCACCACACGCATACACGGCTACCTCTTCTTCGTTTTCTTCCTTTTCTATCCTCCCTCCTCTTCTTCTTCTTCTTCTTCTTCTGCTTTGCCCGCGCTTGCCTTTTGCCTCCGCTTCATCCCATAGTCGAATCGCGTTGCCCGACTCGAGTCACGATTACGTATACTCGAACCGTTCCTGTACCAGCAATTTTACACCACCCCCCCCCCCCCCTCCCTCATCCTGTTTTAATGATTCCCTTCGACAACCACATGACCAACCCCCTTGCTTCGTTGATGGTCGACTCTGATTGTGAGGCTGATTGCTCTTTCTACAATTTTTAGAAACCCATTGCACCCTTTGGGTTAATATAAACAATTTTCAATCGAAGCAACCCCTGATCAAGTCTACACCCTTCGTAATAAATATTAAATCAGAAATGAAAAATCTGACGAAGCAAAGTTCTGTATAATTTGATCAAGGATACCCGGTGACTCGTCAATTATCTTAATTGAATTACGCAACTCGAGCCTTGTCTTCGTTCGCGTGTTTAATTTAAAAAAAAAAAACCCTTTCAGATATTAAAAAGAGGAAGGAGAGCAGGATGTATCGTGGCACGATAAAAGGATTAAACCATTAAACGAGGCAGGACGAGAGAGAGAAAAAAAAGGAAAGAAGGGGGTAGAAACGATGGTGGCGGTTCGTATAGCCTCGCTCGAAAATTCGTCCCTCGATTATAATTCAACGTATCCGGCTGGGTAAGGGGAGAAGAGGACGGTTCGGCTGGGATGTAATAGGCAAGCATCGGGGTCCCAAGAATTATCGGCCCTCTGTCCTTCGATCTCGAGCTTCGTTTTGCATTGCTGCGAACCGCTGCGACAGGTTTTCCCCACCATCTTTTGCCGGCTTTTGTCTAGGAAATACGAAAAACACAGGGGATCCAGGCGGCCTCTCCTTCGCGCGCGCGCGCGCGCGCGATTCCTAGATTCGTTTTCTCGGAAGCCTAGACTTTATACCGTTTCCGTTCGACTTTCAGGAAATATAATGAATCGCGTTTTAAATGTTAACGGTACCTCGACAAAGCAGACATCGTTAATTGCTATTTGCTTAACCGACCACTCACAAACAGTTCGTTAGGTGTCGGATACTCTCCGAAGAATGATCGACCACTCTGATTGCTTATTATCTTTTGGGTTTAACGAGGTATCTTCTCGAGGCTTCGATATTTCAAGTATTTTGCAGAGATGTTTATGACGATTCGATAAAGAGTTAGTCTTAAAGATTCGTCGTTGTTTAATTAATATTCACCATACTTCATAATAAAACGGTAGACCATCCAAACTTACTATTGCTGATTAAAATTAATATAAAAATCGAACAATTACGAGAATTACAGATTTCAGAGACAACTACTTGTCTCCTTTAAACGATATAACAAGCAAGGTGAACATATACTGAATGATCGTTTGAGTGAATCGATACGATCACCGTGTGAAACATCATCAAGGATAGAGCGTTACATTGTTACAAGCTTTCTGGACAGATATTATCAGACTCGGGGGTATTACGATGCTAATTTTATGGATAATAAATGGTAGCTATAATGCACGGACTATCGAAACGAATACCAATTTACCGATATATTAATCACATGGTTGAGCAACAATCTATGGAATTATTAACGATTAAATGCTACTCTGGTAACCGTAGTGATCGGCCTTTCAAAATAAACACATCAAAAACGTCGATGTCGTTCTTTTTCGGTTCAGATTTGCTCGACGGATAATCAGTCCTC
This sequence comes from Anthidium xuezhongi, assembly GCA_022405125.1. Classification (NCBI taxonomy): domain Eukaryota; kingdom Metazoa; phylum Arthropoda; class Insecta; order Hymenoptera; family Megachilidae; genus Anthidium; species Anthidium xuezhongi. Next base: position 8,713,544 of record CM039644.1, on the reverse strand, counting down.
GCATAATTAAAAAGAAAACGTTAATTTTAGAACATTTTTAGTCCTTACTAATTATTGTCATTATCGTTTCATGATGTACAGGGTGTCTAACTTAAATGAACCTTCAGGTCCAATAGTCCCCAAATAAATTGAATTGGTTAATCAGGTGGGGCAATAATAATTAATTATTGTGGTTCTTATTTACAAAATTTCAAAGGACGAATTGAAATAAATCTTGTATCGGACGAAAGCAAATTTTATGTACCTTTTTATGGGGCTATTATCAATTGTAAATGGCGAGTTTGATATTGGCGTGATTGAATGATCGATATCCTGGAAATAAAGCCGTGTTCGCGTTTGGCCGCGGCGTGACGTGACGGGAGAAAGGAAGCGTGATCGGAGTAGAAATTACTTTAGATGGAAAGCAAAGGCCGAGGAGAGTGCTTTGAAAAGTTTTGCGAGTAACAACGACGGGGAAAGTGGATGAAAGTATTACGTGTTCAAAAACCCTCCTACTCCTGCTGCTGTGTCCTGGCGAATAAATGGCCCAAGATTTACGGTCGCGCGAGGTTTCTACCAGCACCAACACAAATTCTTCTCATAAACAACGCCCACGATCGAATTTCGTTTCTAATATGCAACTTCCTTGTACCACATTGTTGTCCATTTTTATCTCCTTTTCAGGCTTTTCAGAATTTAGAAATTTTCAAAAATGATTATTTTTAGGGACACGTAGAAAAGCACAAATAATAATTTTATCGTTCCAGTGCAACTAACGTCTAATTCGAGAATTCATCGAGGCAAAAAAAAGGGAACCGATATCGTAGCATTCTCGATCCGGTGACCGTGAATTCGCGAATGGAAGCAGGTTATCGACAATAGAGTTTTTCCCAGTGGCGGTCCAGCAGGAAAGCCAGAGCGCGCACCGTGTGTTCCTGTCCCTCTCTCTCTATCGTACGCCGAGGTGCATCGCGTGTGGGAAGATGACAATGCACCGGTGGCCTCGCGCCCGATACGCCTTACGTGGTTACGCTCTCGCAGCCCTGGGGAATTCTCTCTCTCTCTCTCTCTCTCTGCACGAGCGTGTAACTCGCGCGAGCACACGTTCCTCCTCGCTATCGTCTACCCTCCCTTACTTTTCTTAATTATTCACAAAAATGAAGCAAAGAATAAAAATCCATCGGCCACGTTAGGAACAGCAATTATAATAAGAAAGTTGGACGCGCTGACGAAATTCTAGGGAGTGCCACGAGCGACGCGATACTTTAAGATAAAGGGTCAAGAGCCCGTGGAATTATAATGACCGATAAAAATGATTGGTCATCCTCGAAAGGAACACTCTTTCGTTGGACACTCTTAACGGTGATATCTTTAACACCTCGTGGACAAGAGTTGAGGAGGAGGAAACCTGTCGAACACGTGGATTGCTCAATTGGTTAAGGACCAGCTAATGAAAGGCTAGACTTTGCCGCCTCCTGAACCATTTGTCTCGGCTCTTTCTTTTTCCCACGGATCTTACCTACCAATGAAATTTATCTTTGAATTTATTGATTCATCGAGCCCGCTCGAGTATAGAAGGAATAATAAAATAGGGTGATGCTTCTTCCAGACGGAATCGGGTCGGTATTAAAATTTCTATCGATACATCTAGTCCGAGATAAATTATTCATAAGTCCCTCGATATTTCATTAATAAGTCCGTTCAATTCGAATCCTACGTATGTCAGTTTTATTTCTGAGGTAAACAATCTATGAAGCTCTAATTAAGATTATTGTTACGGACCTGACTTTTACTTTTAAGTGGAATTCCAACTATAACAAACATTTAGCTTTACCTGACACACATCTGAGAAAAATGATACAAGGGGTTGATGACCTATCTTTTATTCGAGAGAGTGGAGAAGACACGCCTGCATTCTTCGAGCAACTCCAAATCTGGGCTCGCTTGACTTTTTCTTTTTAATTAATCGTCAACGCGTCGATTCATTTTTTACTGTTACTCTATTGAGCATCGGAGACATCGGTCACCGCGGTCGAGTCCCAAATCGCAGGTGATATTTCCCCGAGCGTCATCGCAGAAAATAAGAAACTTTCACCTACGTGAACCGTCGAGGAAGTTTAAAGATCGGCGATCAAAACGATCGTTGTTTTCTTCGAACGGAGGTGGTCGATTAAAACAGGAGAAAGCACGCTACCGCGGTCGACGCGCGTATTTGCGTTCGTCGTATTGTTATTCGTGAAACGGCTGCTACGCCCCTGGCAGATGCCCAGTTTTTCTATTAGAGCCAACGTCAAACCTTAGGAATGTGTACGGGCCAGGATAGGCCCGTGGTGCTCCGTGTAGCCACCGGCTACATTTCCATTCACACATCTCATAATCCCCGAACGAGCCGGGGCCATTGTGAGCCCCGCTCTCTAACTCTCTTGGACCACTAAAAATTCCCTCCTCCGTTTCTCTCGCCGGTCCCCGTCGAGGGAATCGTCGCGTGTGAGCGTTGACCCGCGCGCGTGTGCCGTTACCAAGCTTCCAAAATACGCCTCGGAAAGAAAGAATCCATTAACGCGTTGACATTCCGCGAGGGCCCCCGGTAATTAGAGGGACGCGCCGGTTCCATGGGAATCTTTACACCTCGTTTCAATTAACAGTTTGTCAGAGAAGTTGGCGAAATTTTTACGAAAATTTCTATAAATAGCACCCGAGTGTCCAAATATTTAATCTACATATGGGTGACACTCGAATTTCCAACGATATTCCTATCGGATATTTGAAATGATATTTTTCAAAGAGTAAGATACGGCAATGGCTGTATTTTATTGATTAAAAAAGGAAGATTGAGAACGGTGTATTCTTCATGATTCTCGTTTAACATGGAGATCTAGGAAGATAGAGCGGCACAATGGGCGTTCGCCGAGAGCGAGGAGATCGTTACGTGAATGGCCGGTATCCAGAACACGAAAATCGTCGTGGGATATAACTGGGTCACACCACGTTTCATTCTCGTTTCAACGACAACTACGACTACAAACAGCATAGACATTCTAAGTGGAAAATGAGCGAACGCTGGCGTAGCGTTCATAAGGTTAAACAAGTGTGCTGCGAGCGGCTCACCGAGTACCTATAACATTGTTAAACGTGCACACTGGCGAAAATGTATTTGTCCTTCTACCGGAAGACCATCGTGAAATAATTAGATAATTGTAATCGAGAGGCTGGACAATCGCTTTTTCTATCTTATTAGGATTTATTAGAATATTGTACTCAAGGGGTTGCAAAGTGTAGATGATAAATTAACAATAAATCATTAATTTTCCTCCAAAAAATTATGTCAAAGAAAAATCCAAACAATTCAGAAAATGTGTAAAAGCACCATTTCTAAGAAAAGTAAATGGCACTTGTTGTTCGAAGGAATAAGAGAATTCGAGAAAGAAAAATAGTCTTGGATTGGAGTATTACGAATTCTCCGCAAGAGAATTTCACTATCGGCGAACGTGTTACGTAAAGGCCATTCATTCAACGAGTAATACCCACGAATGAATATTTATAATCGCCAGTATCCGCGTTATTATCAAAGGAACCATTCATTCCCTTCGACAACTCTATAATTCATAAATGACACGACAATAAACCACAATGTTACTGCAATATGCAGTATCTCATAGGAAGGAACGAGAGCCTCGTTAAAGAGTCACACTTAGCCGTGATCGTTCATTAATCGACGCTTATTTATCGGTAACCGATCATCGTAACCACGTCAATGATCTTATGAACAATGATCGCAAAAACAAGGGAATTTATAACGCTGCCGCTATTCGATTAGCGACTTGACTCGCATGAATAATATCGGATTTAATTGATTTTCGAATAAAATACACGAAAGGCGGACAATCCGATATTTTTCCTACTTTTTATTCGGTAAATATTCATTTGAAATTGTCAAATACCCACGTCAAATACCCTGGCTGAAATCGCGCTATAATTACGCTTCTGTCAATGGTCGACGATAAATGGCTCTCGTCGCAAAGTATGTTTCGTTAATCGCGATAATTGAAGATGCGGGTAGATTATCGTGACGCTTGGCCACAGGTGTGACGACAGGTGGACCCGTGAGACAATTGTGCTCGAATCAAACCAAATTTAACCCGGTGATTACCCCAAGGGTAACCAATACTATAAAATTGACTTCCGTCAATAACCTTTGAATCAAATGCAATTGAACAAACTCGATCGCAATCCTGACTTTCCACTCGGCCCACTCAAGGGATGGGTACTGAAAGACCCACTCTGTTCGGCCCTGACCGCTCGATTAACTCGATAGAAATGTCTCCGTTCTCCGACAATGACCTTTCCTCCGTTTCGCTGCCGTTCTTTTCGACCCGTCGCGTCGCGCGTTCGTCGGGGAACAGAGTTGAAAACGGAAACGAAACGGCCGATAACCGATACCCTCCGCGAATTTCAATTTTATCCCCGGTTCTCTGTCGATTCCAATCCGGGTGAACGTCGGAAACGGGTTCGAAATTTGGGTCGCAAAAGCGTTTCGTTTATCCGACCGTTTAATCGGACGTCCGATGAAATTCGACGAAAATCGCTCGTTTTTCAACATTTAACATTTGTCTCCCGCGGCAACGAAGCTAGTCTAATTCCTCGAGATCTAAGCAACCGGCTAGAAACAGCGGAGAGGATAAATTCTCGGCGCGGGTACTCTTGAGTTACGATCCTTGTACCAAATTCCAACGCAGCAAACTCAAACGGGTGACTCGTCGTACGCCAATAACTCACAGCCGCGACAACGCGAAACCGACTTGCTAAAGTTTTCATCGTAGATCACAACAAGACCTATCGTTTGTTGGGGACAAAAGAAAGGAAATCCTTGGCCGAGCTAAGCTTTATTTTTTACCTCCAGCGTCGAAATTAGTTTAAAATAATTATTTTTAGTCTTTCTGCGTCTAGAAGGAGACTGACCCAAGTTTCGTCGTTCGAGGATCAAATTTCGAAGGCCACAGTTGGCCCAGGTTTTCTTCTTAACCAAACAGCGTCGAATTAAAGGGTGCTTATCGTACGTGAAAAGATAAGCCCGTACACTGTCGCGACACAACAGGAGTTCGATTTCTGAGGATGCTTTATTTTTAATATTACGTTACGTATTTACCACCTTCGGATAAAGTATCTCAAGGTTGATGATGTAAGAATCTGACCTACAACAACTCGACTAGCGTTAAATCAAAGGTACATAATGGAAACTATTAACCAAGAATTCTTGATGAATAAAAATAAGCACCCGTAAAATATTTTCTTTTCTAATTTCCTCGAATACAAAGATAGCAGCCAAGACGACCAAAATGGCGGGATCTGCGAATGGAAAAGGGACATCGGTCGCCGTACGCGACTCGTTAATCTTCCGGTCCGTTGTGCTCGTGTTCCTGTTTTGCTTGGTCGCGTCGTCACGTATCAGGGCCTCGCGTTAGGCGAGGGCTTTGGTGGCGAACTCGCGTGTCCGCGTACTCGCAACCGCGGGGCCGAAAATAATCGCCACGACGAAATTTGCATGCGAGCCTATGCGAATCATGCACCGTGCAAGAATATCGGCTAGCAACGAGATTTATAACGCGGCCCGACCACCGCCCGCCCCGCGATCGCGCTACATTACGTGCTATTGACAGTATTACTAGGAATTTGCATATACACATATGCAAATCGCGAATGCCGGCTATTGATCAGCCTCTTGCATTAGGTTGCTGCTTAACCTCTGTCCCGCCTTTAATCATCGATCCTATCGCGGAGAAAAAGGTAAAGGATCAACCCGTATTTACATTTCCAAAATTAGACGGTTGTTCAACGCAAACTCTGATTCTGAATCTTCTGAAAATATTTTCCTTTACTCATTTCGGCTCATCCCAAATCTAATTTGATCTGTGTTCTTAAACTTGTGTTCTACCTTGCGTTCAAGTCACCTGGTAAGTGACATTTGGACGACTGGTCAAGTGACCATACTAGCACTAGTGATGGTCCCCCTGGAAACTAGTACCAGGGGATAACGTGTGAAGACTACCATAGCAGGCAATCAAGGAAGCACTCTGACCTTGACACCAGGTGATTCCAAATAAAGGAACCGAAGGCTACATGGCTTGGGCCACCCTCGTGAAAGTATTTTATTTTGATTAATCACTCAAGGCTAAAATTACTTTAACCAGACAACACTAAAGTTAAAAACGACGCTCGTGGCAACTTCCTGGTCAAGAGACGAAACTAGAGCGGACGAACCGGACGAGAATTACATAAATTCCAAGCAAGTCGTGAACGTCGAAGCACGGACGGGGGTACACCCTACGGAACTCGACCAATTTCACGCTGTTATCTCATTTTGAAAACGCGACGACGAGCGGGGAGAAGAGGGAGGGGGTAAAAGAGGAGGCACGATGCCGTGGTCGACGAAGATGGAGTGGCGCCAAATGTCGTGGATGCAATTCCCCGGAGTGCTTCGACTGAATGACAAGTAAATCAAGCGTATAATTGGAATTCAATTCGCACAGTGGCACAGATACACGGCATTAGAATTCCGCTTGCGGCTACCGACGCGTTGTACGCTTAGCTGCTTGACCGCACACGCACGCGTGCACGCACATACGAGAGGCCTGTCAATCGCGAGCGAAGAAACGATTCGTCGTCTTCGCGAAACACGAGCGTGTCTTTCAAACCCGTTAATGAACCAACGAAATCGTCTTTAAGACACTGATTACTTTCGAAGCAGGGTTTAAAATAGTTATTAATTCGAGCGAACAACGAACACGATACTGTTCGATTCGCGATTGGATCTATTCCGTCGTATCATCGTCCGTGATTGTTCGTCTGAATTGAATAGGAGAGGCTACGCTCGATGTGATACGGTTAGATACGTATGTCTCTCGTCGTCGCTTTCATCCCAGCTAATGCTCCATTTGTTTCTATCGCGTTTATTGATATTCGCGTTTCGTAACATACTGTTGCTCGAGCGCGAATCGTCTTTCAACAAAATGAAATTCAATAAACGTACGAAAGTGGAATCGTACGAGCGGAACCAGGCTTTATACGCTTCGCTGTTTGATTAGCAGTGATCGAATTCAGGCAAAATTCAGCTAAGAAGAAATTCAATCAACGTACGAATTATAATTAATTTATTCTGACGATAACAGTGAAAAACCTATTAAGATATTTTCAACATCTTCGGTAAACGAAAAGAAAGAAAATTGAAGGAAAAGAGTGCGAAAGCAGAGAGTAAAAGGTAGAGCAACGCGACAGCAAGATGCCATTTGGTGGGGGAAGGGTGCCGTTGCCGGCAGCACGGGGCGTAAGGGGGATGAAAGGGGGCTAAAACCTAGAAGGTTAACAAAATCAATACCAGTGGGTGGCAGAGCTGGTGGTTCGACCCGTTGGGGGGCTAGGTCGGCCACTGACCTTTATCCAGGCCAACTGCATCATCCCCGTTTGTAGGCGCGCACGCACACCAAAAGGGGAGGCTCTATCGTCGTCTATTTTCACGGCGAGCCATTTTCGTTCGGATGAAAACAATCCAACCGTACGTACACCCATCGTCGTCTACCGCTGCTGAATGTCTGAGGAGAGCGATGCCGATATCATCTTTTACGCTCGATAAAATCGCGATCATCGATCCGGCCAATAAACGCTTCCTCTCGCCTTTTGCTAGCCCCCGGGCAATCCGCTGTTTCAACGACTCTCCCCCCCTCCTCCCATCCAATCGAACTTCCAATATGGAATAATCCAGGATGGAAAATTCAATTTTTCAAAATACGCTCCGCCTTCCTTCGTTTTCTAACCTTCCATTCGGTTCGAGGAGAAATTAATATTAATGGAAAGGACTAACTAGGGTAATCAACCGATACATCGAATTTTTCATTCATGGAATAAAATTCCACGATATTTGCATTCATGCCTTGAAGAGCTGGACGATAATTCACCGCGACCTGACAGAAGTAGAATGATCAGCGTTCTACCTCCAAGAGGTAATTAAGGGCAGGGAGGAAAAAAAGGGAGGAAAAAAAGGGAGGAAGCTTATTTCAGTGAAAATTCATTGCGCCTTCTCACGATCCGCGGCTATGAACTGCTGTTCTTTAACACGAATCGTCTCGGTGATATCGATAAGCCGTTACCCTTTTAATCCGTTCGAGACAGGGTCGTTTTTGAAGAGTTGAAATTTCGACCGTTCAAATGGACTAATCGGTGGGCCAATTTGGGGTGAACGAACGACAGAATATTTTTCAGCGTTATCAATCGGCAGGATCGTTGGTTCACGAATTCCAGCGATTAGCCTACTTACGCGAGAGGAGAATAGCCGACGAAATAACGCGTATCTGAATCGTCGATCGGTGAGTAACAGGAACACGAAGGGTTCTTACGGGTTTTACGAGATACCCTTAATCGCCCTGAAAGGGATGTTTCTCGGCACGCGAACTTTCGAGGAAAAATATTAGCTCTGAATTTGTTTCCACGATTTTTTTAAGGCGTTGGAAAAGAACTCGAACGAATTATTCCGGTTAATTTCACTGTTTGCGATCGCTGTTTGAAAACGAAGCCCCTCATCCGAGAATTCCCTTATCCGCGGTCGCAATTAATTCGGATAACCGAGCTTCCACTGTACGTATATTCGTGTTTAAGGCGAATCATTAGATCCGTTGGTTCCGTGGAACGAATTTGGCCCGAGTCTCGAACGAGTTCCGCTGAACGTCACCTTTAACCATTAAGGAACGCCAGACGGAACTGAACTTCCGTGAACCGAATTGGAGCGCGGTGGCAAAAGATCCTCCGTCTATATATAGCCCTTCGAATCCCTAATCCTAGCTGGGAAACTTGATATTCCGGATTATTATTAATTCTAAACGGACACCGTTTGCATCGTTCAACCACGATCCCTCAGAAGCTTACGAAAGAAAATTTATATAACAATTATTTGCAATCAACTCAAATATTTAGAAAATAGATTTCTGGAAGCTTTCAATTTTTAAAATCTGATAAAATGGACGTGTGTGATATTTCTCCTTATCTCTGATTAATTATTCGATTATACATTTTAGGTGCCAGTCACCGGTGACTATTGCACTCAATGCGTCAGATCCTTTCTATTATCGAAGGACTGGCGATCCTGGTAGTCGACGTACGTCTTGCCAGGCACAACCGTATCCCCTTGCACCTACCGCGAATCGATCAAATTATCAGTGTTTCACCTTACGGCGAGCTGACGCAACAACAAACGATATTATCAAAAGTTTCAGAAGACAATAGGTTTCGGATCAAAGACCCCTCACCGAGGAAACTCTGCGGCGATTCGTACAGACCCGTTAAGTGATCAAGCGTGACTCGTAAAGCACCCGAGCGTTTATATTAGCCACTGTGAGATAAAAGAAACGAATGCTTGTAGAGATTTTACGATGTCCCTCGTAAAATCGGTCGCCTAAACCTGACCAAACGAGACGGGAAGAAAGTAAGAAAAATTGAAATTTATCGGTACGTTAAGAGGGTACGAACGATTAATTTTCCAATTTTTTACTCTCGACTAGCGAGCACCGTGACAGTGAACGCTTAACAGGCATTAGCATGCTGCGCGTTAGTGACTAGCAAAGCCGCGATTTAGGCCAAGAAACGACAAACACCGAGACGAAGACGACGATGGGCGGTCGTCCTTGCCGAGCAATGTTGTCCTGTCCGACGAACGAACGTGACCCGCTTTTTTCTAGGATGTGGGACGAACTGCTAACGCGTGCTCTCTCTTTCATTTAGAAATCCACGCATGCGGGAATCCGTTTCATTGACGGATCTCAATGACCAACGTACCTCGTGAATCGTTAGGATCCACATGGATCAGAAGATGCAACCAGAATTGCACTTCCATGACTTAGAATTAGGAATACGTTTGAGAATTAATTTTGATACCATTGCAAAAGTTTGAAAATTATTATCGATAGTCCTTGAACATCAAGTCACGATTCCAGTACCACCAATGAATCGAATTTATTTATCGACAGAAATACGAGTTATCGAAAGTGGTGTTACGAGTCTTGCATCCTGTTTACCAGAAAAAATGGCAAAACAAAAAACTGAACGCAACAATGTGAACACATTCGTCCCCCCTCCACTCTTCTCCCGGATCGTGCCACATCATTGGCTCGTTCCACAGGAAAAACAGATTCGAACGAGTTAAGACACCATCTTAATTGAACCAGTATCCGATGAGATAACGATCTCGTTCGACTTGGTCCGTGACGAAGGATTTTTCATAGATGTCCTCCGCGTGTTTATTACGCGCGTCCATAGTTGGACGCGGCGGCCTCGGGACGAAAGGAGAAGGAAAAACGTGGTTACGATTCGAGGATGGTTAAAGGCAGAGAGGTTCAGTGAACGGGACATCGTTCTACAATAACGATAACAGAGCGGTACTGCATATCGACGGGCAAGAAAGATCGCTAATAGAATCGAGTGACGGCGAGGGGGGGGGGGCCTTGTTCCACGATGGAACAAATGAAAAGAAATGACGAGCGAGATGAAGACAAATGGTTCGCGGTACTAGACCCGAACTCCTAAAAGTAACAGAGGCAAATCAACGGAACGAATCGAACGTCTGAACGTCCAGCCACCAACAGTTCATGCATGTAACATGTAACATATTCTCATAAACACGCACCGAGCCGACGACCTCGTTCCGCTTCGTGCGGAACGTTTCGAATCCGCGGCCATTATTAGAGCAGATTTCAATTTTCATTACAAGCTTTTACGCATAATACGTTATTTGATGAACGCCTACTGCTCTGGACGACTTTCCAGACACCTAGTACACACGTTCTTCGTACATTTTATTTTAGAACAAGATGACTGATGGTTCTGCGAGTATTTTGAGTGTATGACTAAGCTAAATCGTTTTCCATCTAGCTATTTAGAGGGGAAGGGTTTGAAAAAATGGCGAGACGGGCTGAGATAGAGGCACACGGTCGTGTTCACACGGAAGATCGGCTGATATCGCGGAGCGGTCGAGCTACGCGGAGAATTGCCGATTAGCCAATTCGAGCGGATGCAAATGACGTTGGCGGAATCGTATGATCGCCGTTTCCGACGTATATTATGCAGATATTCGCGGGTCGAACGGACATTTTCGGCGCGAAAAGCGCGTGAACCCTCGACAACGTCGCCGATCGGAGAGAAATGTTCGCGGAATCATTGAATTTTTTACAACGCGTCCCGATCGATCCACGGACTTCCGTGAACCCATAGATTAATCGATACGTGGACAGCATCGATCGAGGATGATCCAACACCGTAACGCTCGTTCATTTTAACCCCTTCGCTCGTTAACTTTCAACCAACGGATCGACTCTTTTCCTGTTTCCATTCAAAATTTATGAGTGCTTCGTTCGAAGCACGTAGCGGCTTGGAAACTTGTCAAATTCCAACGCAGTAATAAAATTAAATTGAGATACTATTCGAAATTTCAGATAAGTTCATTTTCGCTGCGACGGTAAGAAGTATTTTTATTTTATTTTGTGTCACGTTCCTGCTTATTCTATTGTTATTCAAAAATGTACGATCCCGTTAACCTTTCATTTCGTACGGCTAACTTTTTAACTGAAAATATGCGCGGACGTTGTTGCCGGTCGATCATGGGACAGATTAAAACACCGTTGAAAGAGAAACGCGCCGACACGTTTAAACGCGCGTTCATCAGTTAATTACGCGAAGAAATAATCAAGTTACTTTCCGCATGCAACCAGCCAAGCGACCAATTAGGCATAACTGCACGCAATGCAAACACGGCCCATGGCAAAGCGTGTGTGCGTACGTAGGACACACTCGTTTTCCACGTATATACCGTTCTTTCGCTCGCTCCGTTTCTTAGGCCGCGTATTAAGGCTATTCGCGGCCACGAAACCGGACAAATTTAAACATAATTTACCGGGGAACATTGTACGACGAGGATCAAAGGGGTTTCGATCAATTTTAGAAACGTTATGTACTGTTGCTTGCAAACTTAGAACGTATAATTAGTACCTGGTAGCTTGTTTTCTAAGAAACTCATCCCCAATGGGCGCGGGATGGTCTATGAAACCGTATAACGGGGAGTCCAAATGGAGATTTGGAACGATTTTATTATAAAAAAAATTTTAGAAATTTTGAAACAGTATTTTTGTGTATTTATATATATGTATATATACGTTCTTAGCAGCAAAAAGGTTCAAATATAGTCAATAAAGTGGTGGAATAAATACTAGAAACGGACATAGCACGATACCGCAGCATAACCTCATCGAACAATCTAATGTTACAAAGTAAGTTGAAAGTCGAGACTCACCGCATAGCTCGTCTCCAACGAGGAAGGGGCACACCACCTGAAATTAAAAACAGATTTTATTAATTCTACACGACCACCATCTTACGTTGATTGACATAGGGTGTAACCAATGGGTCGGACATTTCAAACTTAATACGTATCTACGAGTCATTGAAAAAAAGAAAATTCTGAATAGCATACTAATTGTAAGTATTTAAATCGTAAAATTGATCGACTACGTATTTAATTATTATAATAATTGTTACAGTAATCAACATGCTAATGTTTTTGATGGTGGATAATTGTATTAATGCATTTGTAAGAAAAAGAAATAATATTGGCGGACAGAAGAAAGAAATTCTGTTTAAAAGACGCCATGTTGCTTTTTTAAGCAATGCGTCTGTACCAGATACCCAGATATTTCAATTCGAAATATTTATTCAATTACAAGGTTTGAGCAGTAAAACAAAGCTCCAAATATCGACCAGTGATCATAGTTTTCAATTTCAATTACTATTTTCAATGATTTTTCAATGTTTTACTGTATTTCGTATTACGAAGCGTTTGTGCGTTTCCCGCTATTCTCTTTGACACTCCGTAATACGTAATACTCTTATATTACGCTTAAAATTATGTCATACATTGAAAATATGGTCTCTACTTACTGCAAAACGTGTAAACTCATGTGTCGTTGCAAATTTCAAGTAATATTCGCACAATTACACATCACAATTTGTAAAAAACTACACCAGCACTTTGCACTTTTAAAAATTTAATCGAAGGGTACAGATCTGACCACTAACAACCTCTGGCGTGTAGTTTGGGTTTCGCAATCTACATCTAAGGATCTACGAAAGACGCGACATCTATCATCTATGAGAACGCGTACAAAAGCTTAAGCTTCTTAAATTGTGCGTTTTTGAACCGCGTCACTTTCAGTAATTCTATGCTCGAAGATTTGAAAAGAAAAGTGGAAGACATATTGAAAACGCGGTTCTAATGAAAAGCGTAGTTTGACCAGTTGAAGTGATAAAAAGTGTATGATTCTGATTGAAATCGCGAGAAATAGTGCGGAAATACGCATTTCGATAAACGGTACGCGTGTGTGAAAAGATTTATCTGTTTGTGCGGCCTTTAAATCGTGCGTGTAAAAAGTAAGTGCGTAAAAGCAACTTCAAGCTCTGACTGCGACAAAGCTTCCCGCCAATATTAAACGTTTAAAGGAGGAGCAGCTGAAAAGTATTTATCCAGACACCAGTCAAACATACTTGCCGGGATGCCTGACACCTGTTCACTTTCGTACACTTTTTAAACAGGACTACAAGAGAATCGTCGTCGAGTGAAATTGTGCACGCAAAGTCAGACAGAACGGTGAGTTTTTAACACAGACAGTTGTAATATGATCTCTGTTTTTCATTCGACTCGTATCTTACGTATCGATATCAATTGATCATGTATGTGAAATTTATTTCGAAAAAAAAGTATGCGATTGATAATTAGTGCGGAAAGCAAATTTATCAGAGGGTAAGAATATACCACTGACAGATTCAAAGGGAGGGCATTGCCCCCTCCAAAATAAAATTGCTTTTTATAGCGACTTTAATATAGTACAAATCTAAAATTTAATTTGCGTGAATTTCTTTATTTGAATCATCGAATAAACTTGTTAATAAATATATTACAAGAAGAAAGTCTTAAACTCTCATAAAAAGATTCGAAAATATACTTTTACAAATTTTGCCCCTTCCAAGCAAGGTGGCAGGGTCAGTCGGTGGTACATTCTTGTCAATTTCGAAATAATAGTCAACGTTATACGACAAGCGTATGTTCAACGATATTTCAAGCGGTGAAACGTTTAAAGCTTCAGTTTGTCAATGATCAGACTGAATAATTAAAATTTCATTATTGCAACGATGCATTACGATATATTTGAGAAGGAGCCGAACGCGGACATTGGGCTCTCGTGACCAGAACGAATTACGCTCGTACGAATTGCGTGAACGCGACCACGCATAAATAACGTAGCCTCTGTGTACGCAAAGTGTAGGACGGGGTAACAGTGACGACAATGTGGACACGGTTGATCGCGTGAATAAATACACACGTGCATACGAGAGTATATACACGTAAATACTCTCACCTCGATACAAATCGGCAAGCAGGCAGCGGGCCGTCACAACACGATGGTCGTTGCATCCCCTCCCGCCACGCCTCGATCCTCCTGTTCCCGTTCATTCATTCCTCTTCCACGCGACGCCGTTGTTTCTTTTCTCGGACAACGTTCGTGTCAGTAACAATAACAGACGACACACCATAGTTAACCGGTGTATTTGTACGATGGCGTACTTTACGCAGTAATCGAAGTAAAAGACAAACCGCGAATCGCAATTCAATCAGAGACACGCACCATGACGCGAAATTCCCGACCTATCAGACGGACGCCATTCTTACTTTCAAAACTGTTTTCATCGCGTTAGACATCAAGATCGGAGCAACTTGCAGCAACGTACCATGTACTCACATATTCGCGCACCAATCGCGACCTATTACACATATTTCGATCGTTGAAACACCGCCACTTATTTACACCGGCGATTATGCGGGCAAAAACAAAAATAACCTCCCGCGTGTCCCGAAAGATCGCGCTACTCTTCAAGTCTGGCGTTTCTAGGCGGCGTGACGCGAACGCGGCCTACCGTAAATACAACGATTAATAGGAGAACAGCAATGACGAGGAACACACGACAACACCCAAACGCGAAATGATCGACATCGGGTAGAAAACTATCGTAGACCAGACGCAGTACACCAGACACGTTCTCAAGGACGTCCGCGAACGTCTCGCCGGCGACCTCGCCGCTACCACAGCAATCGAACGACATTTGACCAGTTATCCGTGTGGTACCTTCAAACGTTCTGACTGGACGAAGTATGACGAGCCGAAGCCGAGAAATAAATGGGGAGCACCCATAAGAATGTCGCGCTATAAACCGGCGCGCCGCGACAACACGACTAAACGGGCTAAGCGGGTTTTCGCTTTCGACTGAAATCGAATGTCCTGCCGGCTAGCCGCTATCGCAGACCGTGTGTATATATGTGTGTGTGTGTGTGTGTGTGTGTGTGTGTGTATGTTTGTACATATTATGTATATACGTATACGCACGCGTGCATGTTGTATGTGTTGATCATCATACGCGTGTTTCTATCCAGCATCCAATATCGAGTATCTCAACGTGTAAACGTAGCCTTGTCGGACTCGTGTTACAAAACGCCAGTGTCGACAAGATGAGTCAACCGATTAAATTACAAGTGACACGCGCGTATTGCACTTCACAATGACAGGTAGTTATGTACATCCTTTTTTTTTATTTGTCTTAAGTTCATACAGCATCTCGGAGGTAATCGCTCCCTTACGGGTCTTTACGTGTACAAAAGTGTTTGTACACAACTTACTTTTACTTTAGTTTGTATAATAAAGTAATAAAGTAAGTAATTAGTATAAAATCTTATATCATAAACTTTATTAAAACTGATAACAGTTTGTATTCATGTATAAGTATTAGAATTATGTATTTGTTACTTTGATAACTAAATAGTTTCATAGTACAAATATATGAAAGCTATTAAAGGAGGAATAAAATGATGCATCAATTTGCATCAGTTTCTTTCTTTTTACTTCCTTCCTAAAATTACTTATCATGCTAACATGTAATATAAAATAATTACAACAAAATTATATATAAACATACTCTATTATTTTATTTTGTATTTTCTTACAGCTATTTTCAATTTGACAAATTACTTATGTCAATTATACAATGGGTCAAACAAAAAGTAAAATGATACTGATTGTTTTTAAACTTACAGAAAGTATTTTAGAATTTAATATATTAATTAAATTAGGAATTACATGATTATTTCTTTTCTTCATTGAGATTATATTTTGTTTTTAACTTATCTATTTCTTCCATCTTCTTATCCACATCAACCCGTTTAAATGCTTTGTTACTTTGGTAATATAAAACTACTAAATATCTGTTGCAAACATTAAATCCACTCAGGTGATCACATGCATTTTTAGCATCAAATATATCTTCATAAACAACAAAAGCTGTTCCTCTAGTCTCAGCCGTATTTCCCCTAAAATAATAAAAATTGTTAAAGCAACAGTTGTATTTATGTTGTAAACTTGTATTCATGACATTACCCATGATTGAGTACTTACACTCTAATTTGTCTAATAGCTCCATATTTGCCAAAGATATCATACATTTCTTCTGCTGTAATTTTATAAGGCAAATTTCTTATGTACAATACTCTATTTACTTCTGGAGGCAATCTTACCTGTTAAAAAAGAAAATTCATAAAATAACAAACATAAGTTAGGTTAGGATTGATTCAATAACAGATGCTTTATATGCTAATTTATATGCTTACATTTGCTCTCCGTTGCAGCATAGCCATAGTCATTTTGAAAGAATTGCTGTTTTTTCACTTTGCACAGGAAAAGAAATTAATTACAAAAGTAATTTGTTTACTAAAACGAAATACGTTTACAAGCTGTCAGTGATCTGTATTGTATAGTTTGTGTTACCAGAGAGCAGCACTGTGCTGCTGAATATTCTCACAATTAGAATTTTGTATTGTAATAAAAATATTGTGGGGAAAAAACAGAAAATTGACACAACAAGATTTTTTTACATTTGTAGTTTTTATTCATAGTAACAATGCTCCAAAACAAACACTTAAAAATGGTACTAGTAATTGGCATTATTTTACTTGCAATATCATTCATTTTATGAAATTTTTCTCAAATACTATTACAATTAAATAAAATGTTTTTCATATTATCACATTAACGTTACAATTTCATATGTTTGGTTACATTTACAACATTTATAATATGATACCCTTTTTCGTTCCTTTGTATAAATAGTATGTTCACTTCTTGATTATACTTGAAAAATTTACTTTAGTATTACAAACAATTTGACAAATTGACACACTGAGTATTAAACTTGAAGTACAATAGTTAGATTCTGATTCTTAGATAATCACATTTAAATGTATAATATCATGTATGCAATGAGTTCACTGAAATAGATATTGCTAGTGGAATGAATAGATGGCACAACAGATCAATGCCTGATTGCAATTAGAACCGTCAAATATTTTCTATGAAGGAAACTTTGTTAGTACATCTTATACTTTATTAAAAGCTGCAATATCTACGCTTTGTACATAATCCTCGATTTCTTGAATTTTCTCTGTGAGCCAATCTACAGAAACCTTGTCGTCCTCGACGACACAGGAGATTTGAAGTTTGTGAATTCCAAAAGCAAGCGGAACAAGTTTCGCTGCGAACAGAAAGAAAATATTCAGGTGTCGAATAATCAAAGTGTCTATCATTCAAATAATCCACACTCACCTGCTCCCCATAAAAGTCCATCGGTTTCAATTTTTCGCACCTCAGTTTCCATAGCCTTCATGTCCGTCTCATCGTCCCACGGTTTCACGTCCAAGATGATGTTCGACTTGGCAATTAGGGCTGGTTCTATAAATTATCAACGTGTAAACGTTAAGGAAATTATACTCGAGGCAGAAGTTTAGGGAACAGCTTACTTTTGGATTTCTTCGCGGCGTACGCGGCCAATCTTTCTTCTCTAATTTTCGCAGCTTCTGCGTCTTCTCCCTAGTAAGTCAAGTATTTGAAGAATTTACAGCATAGGCCATAAATAAAAATATATAAATAGTTGTGTGAAGTTTTGTGTTGAACTGATGTGGTATATAAAAGAAATAGAGTCGAATGTATTAGTATTCTGGGAATATCTGGTGTATTATTATCTCGTAAATGTCGTATCACTTTTAATCACTTTTTGCGGCCTACTTGAAAGAAATGTGTAGAGTGTACTAGATGTATCGTGCATAAATGATTTGGAATATCATGTAAATAAAGGGAGATAGGTCGAATGCTTAATATCTTCCACTATTACTGCTCACTTGCCTCTGAGTCTGAACCAAAGAGATCGACATCCTCGTCATCGTCGGCTTTCGCTTGCGATTGTTTCGTAGCTGGTTCAGGTTTAGCAGGACAAACTGCTACTGTTACAGAGGTGGATAAAAGAGAAGCCTGGTCTTCGAGAGCTTTCACGCGTGCCTCCAATTTTTCAACAGTATTTTTCAATATTTGGATGACTATCGATGAAATTTTACAAGATCGTGAATTTCATGTTACCAATGAATGGTTTTTATAAAAAGTATAATACTCACGGTTAGCATCGAAAGTTTCTTTCTTATTATCATTTGGAACAGTTAGTCCAGCGACAGCTGCGATATCATCCATCTGTAAAATAATCATAATAATATAAATTGTAGAAATAGACACAAAGATTAGTTTTCCAGTTAATAATTAAAAGTTACATCTACAAATTTAAGTTACTTTCGAATATCATATTAGTAAGCAGGTTTGTGAATATGTTATATAAAGGTGTGCAAAGAGTGCAGTACTCACACACTGTAAAGACTGTTTAATATGTTGACGAGCCTTGGCCACTTCATTGGCTAAACTTCCACCAGCAGATAGAATTGGACTAGCGGTTTGCTGATTTCCCTGCATTCACCAATATTAAAGATCAACTCAGACTAAACTCATTGTCATTGGTTTAATACCATACCTCCACTAAGACTTAAAGAATGATGTTAACAAAATTGTGTATCTACATGTTTTCTAGCTTAATAGTTTTGTACAAGATGACTTGAGTTAAGCAGGATATAAAAAATATTTAACAAATTATACTAAAAAATTTGAAGTATTGCCAAGTGGAAGTAGATATTTTCATTAAGTGTATAAATAAGCATATCAATTTTGTTAATACAAAAAATTTAAAAAAAATACATACACTGGTTAAAAAGCTGAGGATTGTAACAAAACACAAACATTGTGAACACATACGAAATAAAAGCATGCAAAATGTTAAAGCAAAGTAATAATGCATATGCTACCTCTCCTAATTGCTAATACCAAATTAAAGTATCAAACAGTGATATCAATTTAATGTTTATAAAATGATTACTGATTGGTGACAACATGATGATAAGAAAGAACAAAATAATATTGTTTTTAATAAATGTTCTAAATATTATAAGCATTTTGCTGCAATAAAATTGATGTAATAATGAAGTAAACAAAATATTATAAAATGTTCAATTGATGCACACAAAACATTAAGTATGCATTACAGTATGTACCTGAGGAGGTAATTGTTGCTTATTCCTTGTCAATGATGCAACATTTTCTTTAGTTTCCTTAGCATCTTTCTTTGCCTTTCCCCTATTTCTATGCCTTGTATCAGCTTTGTTCCTTTCTTCCTTTACTTCTTTTGTATTATATTTTTTAGGCACCTCATTTGAAGGACTAGTTTCTGTCACTTTTACATCTTGCTTGGTACTATCAGTCTTTTGTTTTTCCTCAATATTCTCTTTTTTCTGCATACTGTACTCATCTTCATCTTTATTTGTATTTGGTATCTTTTTCTGATACTTGGAACTTGTTATATCGTTTGAAATATTATCGGAGATTAATAGTTGATTATCTTTAGATTTCTTAGACTTTGTCTTAGATAAAGAATTACTATTCATTATATCTTGACAATTGTTAGTGAGAAAAGCTTCAGATTTAAGGGAGCAGCTTTCCATAATTTTATGGGACACCACCTTGAAACATGTTTCAAGCTATGCAAATAGGAACTAACATCTTGTAAATACTGTATAAAATGGAAACTAAACCAAGCTTGTCTTTGTTACAAACTCAATATGTTTTTATGTTGTTTCAACCAAAATACAACTGCACAAGGATCGAATATCTTTGGCAAATGTATCATGCATTATTGAACTTATGAAATATAGAAATATGTAATGTAATACATGTGTGTAACCAAATGATATACACAAATTAATAGGAAATTATATTGCAAAATTTTATACTTTAATATGATATGATTTATATTTATTGCAAATATTTTATACTGAGCAAAAAAAAAAAAGAATGATCTCTTGAAATAGACAATCAGACATGGGAATTAAGTTTTTAGAAGGAAAATAAAATTCCCAACACCTTGTGAAATTATAAGCAGGTGAAATGTTCCCTATCACCAGATATTCCCTGAAGTGTGTGTTAGAAATGTTAGTTTTCAGTTAGTACAACAACACAAAAGAAAACAAGACATAACAAAACAGCATACATTAGTTATACATAGATGTTGGGGCTAACAATAATAGGTTTATAATTTTCTGTTTATAAACATACTTTCAGATATCATAATTGTTAACAAAATTCTGTTTTAACATTATCATAATCAAAATGAACAAAAACCAAATGTTCTTTGTACTGACTTTACTGTATGTTTAAAAACATTTATCCTATTCCTGTTGGCAGTCATCTTTATTCAATAATATTAGTATAAAATTGTTAAAAATACTTACCTTAGCCATTCTTTCAAAATACAGTCGTTCTGCCTTATCATAGGATGGTTTATCAAACCATACCTTCTCTTGGGCTAAAGCTGACTTTTCCATATCTCTGGTAATTTATTCAATAATGAAGGTGCAAGATAATTTCTGTAACATGAAATTTTATTTATCTCAAAAGTTTCTGAAACAATATTATTAATTTATCATTAGAAGTATTTGACTTTGAAAAATAAAAATATTAAAAAATGTTTAAACAACTGTATTTATTAATACAATTTTATGTATAAAACACATATAAAATATATACAATTTAGTCATGTAATAACATATTATAACAATTAATAGTCATAGCTTATTAGTAGATAAGTATTAATTAGTATCATAAACTATCATCACTACTAAAATATTCAGATTTGAATGGAATTTTACTTAACACCTCTTTATGTGGAAGCCTTAATTCATATGTTTGTTCAAATGCTTTTGATTCATCTAATTTGTTTGTGATTTTATTTAACAAATAACAAATCTCTCCTTCTTGGTCTGGTTTGGCTACACAAGGATATATTTCTAGTGCTTTAAAATACTGAACAAATGCTTTAAGTTCTTCAAGAGAGGAATGAGTAGCATAACATACATTGTATGTTCTTTCTTTAACTTTATCCCACTCTCCTATTATGCTTGTATCCTTTTTCCTCCATTTCATTGCAGAAGGAATGATAGTCAAGATATTTTCACTCTTTACACTGCTTCTGCAATGTAAACCCAGTGAAGATATCTTTGGTTTACAAGCATGAATTGGTGTACTAATTGGATCATTTGTGACACAACATGATAATTGTGCAATGCGACAATAAATTTCATATACATGACTTTTTACATGAATCCTCATTCCTAACATTTTGGATATTTCTATAAAAAGAAACTCTGCACCATAAGTGCCAGAACATTCCAGAATAACAACATTTCTTGGGTCTTTATTTAACCAGTCTTTAGTGACATTACATATCTTTATTACACTCTCTTGTCTAGTTGGAAAAGAAGTAAAATCATTGCTTAGAAATGTTGTATCTAAATAAATTTTAGTGAATATTCTAGGAAACAACATAGAATCTTTATGATAATGTAAACCTTTCAATTTTTTAAAATCCATTGGATTAATACGAAAATCTCCTGTATATAATACAGAGATATTATTCTTTTCAAAAAGAAACATTACAGATCCAGGACAATGTCCTGCAGAAATAGAAGTTACAGAAATAAGGATCTCATCTTTATTCTGTATTTTATATTCTATAACAATAGAGGTGTCAATATTTATTTCTTTTACACAAGTGTCTTTAAATTTAAATCTATATTCTAACAATGCTTTTGTAATATGGCTACAATATAGACATTTGTTATTCTCATCCAAATACTCGAAAAAAAGGTCAGATAAGCCATGCATATGGTCAAAATGACAGTGACTAAGAAAGAATACAGAAGATGTTAAATTGTCTCCATCAAAACGATCCACTGAGATGCCAGGTATCTCCTTAATAAGCCCAAGAAAAGTTGACATTCTGGCATCTATTTCCTGTAATTTATAAATCAGCCATCAACTACACCAATATTTCTTCAAGATAAAATTATCTTAACAAAAGTGATATGCATAATTGTTTATACATATGTAATAAAGCATTGTGAAGAAACAGCTTAAAGGTGCTTGTTTTAAATAATACTTTTAAAACTAATTAAAATATGAAACACAATTATCTTAACATTATTACACATAAAACTTGTTATGAAAAAGTTGGATTTGGATATTATTTGGACTTTAAATATCGTTGCAAGCAGAAAACACTTAAACAGATGTTTGCAAGATTAATAAAATGATCCACTATAGGTTATAACTATAAATTGAATTATATACCACGTCGATCAATGAGAGAAATTAAAAGGGGTCATTTACGAACCAAAGAATGAACGGTTTATGCAACTGTGTACGAACAAACAGTAAATTTTTCACTGGAACATTAACAATTTGAGTCCGCCATGTGCCGTATTGATCGATTAATTTGACGATTATATAGTGAAGTACGTCTAATTCAAATGTCGTTGATATTGCAAATTGTTAAAGTGTGCGTGCGAATTATATGCCGCCTAAATATTATTAAATCTACCTTGACTCGTCACAGGTTGTCAGATTGCTGCAACAATTGTTCACTCGCCAAAATTTCTGTATGCCGGATATAACGTGCCAATTAAAAAAGAAATAGAAAGACTGGTGTATGGTCAATGATGAAAGATGTCACTAGGGTACCATATTACCACCGACGAGCTCAAAACACTTATTTTAATTTAGAATTGATAAAACTATTATTTTAAAGAAATATATATATAACTATAAGAGAAATATAAATAACTATTGAATTTTCACGCGTGCCCTAATTATTATCAAATCAAAATAGATGATCAGATGTAGATTGTTTTAGATGTATTAGTTTTTGCAATATAAGTTGCATGTATTGAATGAATATAAATTCATGAAAAATGTTATCATTTATTATCAACAATTTTAGAACAACATTTCAGTAGATTTTATAACGTTACATTTATTAAGTTGATACGTAAGGTACAGAGTTTGAAAATTGCCGGCAACTAATGTGCAAATGTACGTAAGTACATTACTGTTGCACAGTTGGTTTACGTTTGATCTGGTTTGATCCTAGCAGAAATCAATTTTTCGTAAAAATGACTGCGCAAGGATCACCTGCTAAAATGAAGGAATTACGTTTACCTATGTCAAGGGTAAAAACGATTATGAAAAGTTCTCCTTATGTTGATACTATTGGTCAGGATGGATTGTATTTAGTCACGAAAGCTACGGTAAGATCAATACTGGAACATTGAGGTTAAGAGACGCTTAAATGCGGTTTATGTTGTATATTCGTGTAGCTTCCATGTTTGGTATTTCGCGGGTTAATTAAAAATTCCTGCTTTCTGCGTGATTTATACTTAAGATATTTTCACCTAATCGTCTTACTTTTAACTTGCATATTTTATAAAATGATTATTTATTTTGTGTGATAATTTTAAGTTATTCAGAACTGTGGGTACAATTCTTTTAGGAATTATTTATTCATTATTTAACTGAAGAGGCACATTCGCAGAGCAACAAAGGAAATTCTTTAGATTACAAACATTTGGCTGAGGTAGTGCAGACTAATGATACATTGGAGTTTCTCAGAGAAATAATGCCCCGGAAGATAACAGTCAGACAATTCAAAGAAATGATGGCTGCCAAAAATTCGCACAGTTCCTCTGAGAGTAGCTCAGATTCAGACAGTGATAGTGAGTCAGATACGAATTCTTGTTCTGATAGTGATGATAGAAAAGCAGATGGCAATTTGTCGGGTAGTGAAGCAGAAAATGAAACAAAAGAGAATGGTAACTGTGATTCAACCAGTGACAAAAGTGAAGCCAGTGGGAAAAGTGACAGTGAAGATGAGACTAAAAGATAGGGAAACATACATTTAGTTTCATTGATATTTTCACACAGACAGGCTCTCTGATTATCTGATGAACATTATAAATTTATTTGTAAACAATATAACTTTGCAGACATTTAATTCTATGAGAATGTTTAAAGTATCTGTCGATATTTGATATCTAGATCAAATATAGATAATAATTTTAGATGCTCAACATTATTTTTGTATGTATTCATTAAAAATTAATAGAACATTTCCATTTGTGTTAAAATATAATCATACTATTCCATATTTAGGCATGTCATGAAAGAGTGGATAAAAACATGTACAAAGTAAAGGATTTATTTATTTTTCATAATGCAACAGCATAAAAAGCTCCATGCTACTTCAGCTGAGTAATTATATGAAACAAAATAAATGCATCAATCTTTCTCTGTTGTTTTTTTCTCTTCAGTTTATCATCATTTATCTTGCCGCTTTATGTACTGGCTCTTTATAGAAATTGCAAAACGATATCAGTTCTAGGAGAATACATTTTTATAATGCTCTATAAAATTTTATTCTTGATGTAATTTTTTAGGCGCGGGCGTCGTAACAGCTTCGTACGTATCTTCGTTTAATTTAATAGCTAAGAAATAAATTTCAGCCAGGGCTATGATCAATGCACAGATTATACCTAGTAACAATCTGAATCCAAAATCTAAATTTCCAACCATCAACTCCACACCCTTAAATCCAAAAACAAAACCTGCTAATACAGAAAATACAAACTGTGCAACAGCTATGAGTTGCCTATTTATTTGCTTCACTGAAAAATAAAAATAAATATGAATATATTAAGTTCTTTTAAAAATTCCTCATTTTAAATAAAAAAAATCTTACTTTGGTAAGAGATACTGTCCTCTGGAAAATTTCTTCTAGTAGAATCAATACTTTTGGTCATGGCTTGATATTCTCTGGCATCTTGCTGTGCTCTCAATTTTTGTATTCTGGCTTCTAACTCAGGATTTCTTGGTATGAATTTTGGTGTAGGTAATCTTATGTCCACCTCTTCTAAAAGTTCATGTAAATAAATACTTTCCATTTTTGTGTTTCTGTATTCTTCCAAGTATCCATTGAGCCACTTAATGTCATTCAGTTTCAACAAAATATCCTTTTGGTTGTCTTTACTAAACTTTTTCAAAGCAACAATATTAGATGGAGTGGTGCTTGTTTTCTTAACATTTTTACAAATAAAATCTATTAACTTTTTATTTGGTTTGATTTTTATGGAAGGATCCTCAATCGATTCAACTACCATTCTTATATTTTTTAAACAAATATTCTATTACTAATAAAATAACATTGTTACTAAATTTTTGGATATTAAATGCAGGATTGGACTGCTTTGTGTTAATTACTATAGAGTAGAAAATATGGAAATAATGAAATAAGTTTATGGTGTGCAATTTATGTGATGTGCAATTTTCTTTCCAAGTCAATATAAAATTCTTTTATTTCGTTTTCCTTTTCCTCAAAAGTACGATTTACTTTCTCACACTTTTCGCTCATATCATTAACAAACTTTTCCCACTCTAGTTTTCTTATTTCTCTATTTTCCTGCAATGCTCTGTCCTATAAAATGATTGAATGTATGTATTAATGATATGTTTAAGAATATTTATACCATATTCTTTCTGTCTTATATCAAATAAACCTACAGAATCAAAGTACTGTTCTCTTTGGAGAACTCTTTCGCACATACTCAGTGCAACTTCAACATTTGCTTTTAAGCTTGGCAAATGACAATCTCCAAGTTGTTCTGTTCGATCAAGTTGACTTTCCTTCAATTCCGTTGTGTATTCAAGTATTTTGAAAAGACGTTCTACTTCTTTGTCGCCTCTTTTCTCCTGCAAGTATACAATCATCAATCCTCTTTTCTTTCCAACAATTCTTATTCAAAACAATTAATCTTTTTTCAACTTTTTACTATAGATTACATGTAATAATTAGAACTGTTATCAACTCATAAGAGCAATGAAATTATTATAAATATGAGTGACTGAAAATTTTTACCTGGAACTCCCGCAAGAAGAACGTGATTTCGCCTTGGACGAATGGTCGGTGATCGAACAGTCGGCTCCAAATCTCACCCGTGTCTACGAAAACGTGTAATCGCGAATTATAATAAGTAATCGTAACTATAAAGCTTACACTTGAAATGTTACGTATTTACATTGAATCGGAATATGCCGCACCTTTAATGACGGACGCCATGTTTCTCCGTAAAATGGATGCAGAACTCGTGCCATTGTTTTCGCGCATAGCGCTTAATACAAAAGTTTCTGTAAAAAGCGAAATGCAAATTCTGTTAACCTATTAATTTTCAAAGAACGAAAATATATTGCTTTCAATATGGTATCTTACACTGTACAAGAAACTGCGTAGAAATAGGTTATATGATCGTAATTATCAATATTATAAATGATTATAGTAAAAAGTTAAATGCATATAAGCTGTAATCAAACTTAAGCTTTTAATTTGTTAGTTTTTATTATTTTTATTATTATAGTGCATTGTTAACCTTAGTCATTATTTTTTATATGCTGCTAATTTTTGAATCATATTTTTCGTGGAATTCAAAATAATTCTTGTTTGTTTTGCTTATCAGATTTTTCATTATTCACGCGCAGAAAACTCGTATAAAAGGGAAGAATTACAGTGCTGTAAATTGTAAAAGCTATAATATTAAAATGATTTAAAAATAACAGGGTGTGGGTTTACGGTGTTTGTTGAAAGTAATTACAGATAGGAAATTGCTCGAGGAAAATAAATGGCCTTTCCATTGGATCTCATGATAGATTGACGTTTAAATCAGAGATAATTATTCATCGCTCGATAATCGCGAATTACATTATTTGAAAATTTCATCCATTATTTTTACAATATTTCTGTTATTTCTAATTAAATAAGCAAATACCTAATGATATAATTTCTATGGAATTCGTATGGATAACGTGACAGTAGATGTATTAAATAAAAAGATCTTCTGTCGGTTCGTTTAACGAAGAAAACGATCGTACAGGTGTCAGAAAGGAGACAATCGTTCGGAATCGAAGCGGCCGGGTACTCGACACCCGGTTTCATTTTGTTCTCGCGTTGCAACATATCGAATGTAAAAATTTGAGACATCCAGAGGGTATCGCGGCCGTGTATTCTGTTATTGTGCATAGGCAACGACGATGGTAGGGATCCCGTGTAGTCTATAAAATGAAAAGTTCCGGCCGATTGTTCGTCTTGTTTCGCGAAACTACGCGACCGGTGCTTGTATCGATTCGAAGCGTGGAAAACGTCATCGATACACAATGGATCGTTTCCTGCATTTCGTTCTGTTGTTCGCCGTTTTACCCTTTGCAATGTAACAATCGCGCTCGTTCTTTTGTTCGTTGATATTTTTCATCGCGAAGAAAAATACTGGGAATAGTGCACGCGAAAATCATATTTCGTTCTCGTCTGCTTTTGTTACATTTTATTGTTATTGATTGGATACGCGATCAGTATTGAACAAAATTCGTCGGTTTTTTGTTTCCTACTTCCGATCATAGGATTTTTAATAGCATTCGTATTCGGATTAATTTAATGAATTGCATTCGTTTGCCATGCTTTTCCATTGTCACTAACAGTAGCGATAATTCTGCTAATTTAAATCATTTTCTGTGCAGAGTCTATTGTGTATTAATTAGGTCGTGGTGGTTGTGTTATTTAGTTATTATTAATGATTAAGTCATTAGTTAGTTAGTTTCCTTCTGACGATTTGACGTTTCTTCCAGAGAAGGAAGCGAAGAGAAGGGAGTCTGCGGGTGCGCCGTGTTTCCGGCGGAAGGCACGGAATTACCAGAAGGGTCAAAATCAATCATCGAACGCTTTTTTGAATTTAATGTCGAGTGCGGCAGCGAAGGGGAGGAAAGGTGTCGGTTATTGTGCATCGCACTGGTCGGTGTTTCGTTCGAATATTGTCGAAAATTGTTGACTGTAAAGTATGTTTGTTGAAATACGTGTTGTTTGCAGGCCGAGGGCGCCAAAGACCAGGCACCGCAAGTGGTCTGCGAAACAATGAACGACGATGTGGACAATCTTCAAGTGAGTCTAGTCTGTCCTTCTGTTTCTTTTATTTAGGGTCCAACCCCTTGCCAGAGTAATTACGGAATTAATTAATCCTAATGCTGTAGTACGGCGACTATTTAAATTTCACTTTTCACATATTATTATTTTATTCCTAGCCTCCCCAGAAAGAGGGTCAAGAGACCTCTTTAAATACTTGTAGTTTTATTTTTAATCAAATTTTTTCAATCGTTTAGTTGGCAGTGTTCTCGAAGGTATGCAACGGGACCAGCTGGAAGTACAGTGGTTTAAGGAGCACGGATCAGATTTGCTGCCACCAGAGGAAACCGAAATCTTGCCAAGAATCGTCATTGATCACCGACAACTGAATCAACTCGTTCACCTTAAGTTAACTCGTAACATTTGTTTATTCCTTCATATATTTATCCAAGGGTAACACAAGTAACGATCAAGTCTTTTCTTTCAATTACTTAAATGATTTCTGGCTCGTGCATTGTGGTCCTTATTTGATACAATTATTTTTTAAATAACTTGTGCACCTTTAACCTCCTATACACTCGTGTAACTTTGAAGCAACAAATAAATTGTAAAATAATGGAGCAAACATCGTGACCTAAAAATAACCTAGTTGAGAAAATTCAGATTTTAGAAAATGTTATATTTTAAGGAGACATGCCAGTATCTTCCGAGACTCGTATCTTTCAAAATAATACAATATAAGAAGTGCTCGTACAACAGAAAGTATTTTAATTCACTTAAAGAAAGAGGTTGAACAAATATACATACATATTTCATCTCTTGGACTCCACTGCGAAACCAGTTTCTATCTTTTTTTTGTTTTATGAATTTCATTTCACCATTTCGTTTGCTTCGTAGATTCGATCTCACAGAGCGAAGAGCATCAAAAGCTTCCTCCGGATAAAATCCGCCGGCTTAAAAGCATTAAACGCTGTCCGTCTACCTTCGATCCAAAGAGTTTTCGAAACGATTATACACGTATGGCAAAGCCGTTCCCGTCTCTCTTTCCCTCGTAAGAAGAAGCAAAATACAGAGCAGGTCTCACGGATTCCAGATATCTTCTATTTCGTCAATGGTGTCCCAAGATCCTCATCCCAGCAACCGAACCATTATATGAATAGAGAGAGGGGTTTGTTATCGTTCTGCCGACTTCCTGTCGATGAATCCCTCCCTCGTGGCTTCGTATATCGACCTTGCCAGTCTAAAGGTCCATTGTGTAACCATGGTTTTGTCGCCCTTTCTTCTCCAGATTTAATGACCGCACCATTCTCCTACCCCACCGCCTCTAGACCTCGTGTGAAGTTCATTTGCGTAGTCGGTCAGGTACCATACTATTTTCGCCAAAGTTCTTCATCCAGGTGGCTGTGTGATTAAATTCAATATATAGGGAAAGAATCATTTTTTAAATTAAACCAGCTATGTTTCCAATTCTTCATCGTTGTATTTTAACTGAAATAAGTCCAACCATGGCATATCGTCATCGATTAAATTGTCCAAAATTAATTCTTAACGAGGTACAGTCTTCATAGTGTCAACTCGGAGTCTGGTTTGACCCAAAATCGAAAGATTCACAGCCAGGATCGTCCGGTCCGAGCGAAGCTCGATACATCGAACAGAAAGCCGGTGTTTCTGTGCTTTGTGTCGCACGGGGGTGGCACGTTAACTCGGTCTAACGAGGAAGCTTGCGAGTAAAAGAGGATACGTCGAAAATGGGGTCAGTTGCTGGTACTTTGAGTTGTCGGTTTGCACGGTGCCAACATTGTGCCGTGTAACACGCTGACTTTGACTACTAGCGTCGAACCGAGGGGATTCGTACGTGCCAAAAGTTGGCCGAAGTAATCACCTGCAGCTCGGTGTATCGGCTTTGACTGTGGTCTCTCAGGAAGCGCGGACAATTTACGATCTGTTTTGTCCGACGGAAAAATTCCTATCACTAATATTTAGCTTTTTTGAAGCGTTATTTTACGACATTTATTTCAATTAATTTATTTTAATTCTACGACATTTCTGATCGCATTAAATTTAAGGAATTGTACTCTGGCCTTCTATCACAGACAAAAGAGAGATTCATTATCTCTCATGAATCCAACAAAGTCTGAACGATACGCGAAAAGTAAATCCCTGGCTGTGTATCGGAAGCGCTGCTCGATATTCTCTATTAATCTATCATCGGGTAATTTCCATTCAACAAACATCCTTAATCGTACGATTGGAAATGGTACACATCGGTAAATCCGTTCGCGTTAATTTGCCTTTCATATCGCGCGCATTCCTTCGTATTTGTGTGTTTGCGCGGGTGTACGCGTTATCCGTAAACCAAACTGTACGGCATGCGTCGTTCCGACACAATTAAACGAAACGGAAATTGGGATAACTAACTGTGAATTTCCTGTTCTTCTCGCGAATCTTCCCGTGTCCGTATACACGTCGCGTTTCTATTCGAACTTGGTCCTATTGTTTGAATAACACTGATGATACGAAATGTCAAACCGAGGTGTTTGATTAATCCTTGATAATGATTAAATTTTAAATTGTTGGATCGTCAAAGGCAATCTTCTTAAACGTCGGACGTCTGAAATCGTTTTCGAAAGTCGAGGAAGCAAACTTGGACTCTCTGCTCGCGAAGTAGTTAGGGTTGCATGATCAGACATTGACGAGCAATCAACGTCGCATCTTAAATCGAGCTGCCGCGTTTAATCAACGTTCCATATCCCCCATTCAACATCAATCTCTCGCGCCTTATTTATTATGAATTCTCAGACGAGATTTATCGTCCAATTAACTGAACTAATTTACAAAACATACGTGACATTTTGATTTCAATATTTCAAATTTCACACAGTTTCGTTACAAAAGCTGCTAGAATATAATAGAAAATCGAGCATCAGCTCGACGTACGTGCCAATCAAAATAACATCTCTGTGTCTCTTCAATTTCAACGAAAACAAATAACCTGGGCAACGATAAATTTCCCGAAATTCCGTTTTCCTGGAAAAATCAATGTTTGACGTTGCAATCGTTCGTACGGGATCGTAGAATCGGAGGAGAAAAAGAAAAGGGGAGGGACAAAGTGTTTTCACAATTGCTGGATAAATCTGTCTATGAAACGTGAACGGGAATTCGCTTGCGGTTTATCCAATAATATGTAGCGTAATCGAATTCTCCCCGGGTAATACCAACACGTATCCGACGGGTTGAGAGCTGCATTTGCGTAAATAATTCTACACCGATAGGATAATCAATGCGTGGGGGAAGGGGGAGTACGCGAGGGGCAGGGTGAGGGGATTACGATGTACATATATCGTTAGTTTGTTACCGGGGATATTAGTTTCCGGCTGTTCCTGCGCGTGCATATGAACACAAAGCGTGCGAAACGATAGATATGCCAGGGGATATGCTCGGTAGAATACATCATCTCCCGCGATACAGTTGTGTCTGGAATTATTTACCGAAACGGCATTGCTTCTTTGATTTCGTTCTGTTCTTATACCTAGTACCTATATAGTAATAATCTTGATTATAATCCAAATTGCAATAATTTGTAGGGGTTAGGAATAATTGAAAATTGATTGTTTTTTCTAATTAAAATTCTCGTATAATAATTCCTAATAAAGTTACTATTAATATACACGGCACGATCCTTTAAAGCTACGATCTACACGAGATAAACGAATTTTCCTGGAATACAGTTTCCATTAACCGAACAAGCGATTTATCTTTATCAGCAACGTGTTGAGCATCCTTTAAGGTTTCCACGATTTACGTGTCTCGTATTAGTAACGGAGCTGCGGGACAAAATTATCACTTTCAGTTAATCCTGGAATTGAAAAGCCGGTTCAACCATGACCCAGACCTAGAAAACGTATTAAAATTTAAATTGTGCACTCTTTTCAGGATTGAATCGATTTCCGCCCCAAATATCGGCTAATGTGCATAATTATATAGCGGCTCGCTTTGATTACTTTCCAATAATACTTTAGTGTAACTCCAATTGTACTTATGGGAACTGATCATTCATCCGATCTAATCACGGTTCCCTTTTTGCGGTGTCCTTTCATCGACGCGATCCATTCTGACCCTTGGTTTTTTCAGTTTCTTCTCACCTTCCATCCATCCTCCACTCGTTATTATTTTCGAGTTGATTTTAAATTAGACTTCAAATTTAATCAAGACTTTGCTTATTTTATTTAAAATAAGGTTCCTCGATTTGGTAGACTTTAAAGGTTTTAACATTCATGAGACAAGTTTCAATTACGAGATACTTTTATTTGCTTGATCAACGAGCCTGGCACGTGTTAATTACCGTGTTTGGCTGTCGGTGGTGGTCCAGGGACTACACGACGTGCAAACATCGCCTTAAAGCACTTAATCCGATTTAATCCTGTGCACGCCTTTCACGCCTCCTTAATGTCGCTTCGGTTCGTAGGTTGGTGGCTGGTTGCATAGCCTCCTCGAAGTTGCTCGCTCGATTATTCCAGTTTGAATAGCAAACACCTGCTCGAGAACACTTCGCCAACTGGTTATCGCGTTGATATCGAAAGAACGTCGATTCCATCGTGGAACGTCCATTCGCTGTTCGAAACGCCTTTGCACGCGTTTAAAGTTGTTTGAGCGACCGTGTCATATTTCTGGCGCTTTCGAAGAAACAAAGGGTCGAAAGGGAAAGGTATTTCGCGACAATTATCCGCGAAAATCGAGCGTCTCCGGTTCGATCGTTAAGCCATCCGCTCGGTGTCGCGTCACGACGCGCGACATTCGTGTAACGTGACGTGCAAACACCGGGTTAGCTGCCTTAAGCCGGCACACCAGCCCGTATTAAGCTTTCCGTGTCTCCTCGACGCCGGCACAGATCATACGTTACATGTTACTTCGGCCGGAAATCAGCTTCGGAAACTACATCTACTACAGGTCCGACGCTCACGCGTGGCAAACGTGTATTTATGTACACGTGCGTTTACCTATTAGCGACATGTCAGCGTGCCGCCGCTTTGCCTGCCCGAGGCTGCCCACCGATTATTGGCTGCAAAGCAGTGATTACTCTCGTTCGATCCGCTCGAATCGAACGTGAAATTGCGACGCGAATCTGGTATCGCCTTTCGTACCTTACGCTTCCGTCATTCATCGCGATTGGATGGAAATATTTCGAATTTTGCGTATTTCTTGTTAATTAATTGACTAGGAAAAATTGTGATATAAAATTGTTCTTGAAACTGTTATCGGTTGCTGTAATTTCTAGGAAAATTAATTGTTTCATAGTTGGTCGTGTACACCGTCGCGTCGGCTACGTATGATGATAATAATTAGTTGAAGGGATCGCGGGATCGAGCCCACAGGAACCGGAAGTGGATCGGTACATGAAACTTGGTGGTTCCGTTTATTAACTTATTGCGTCTCCTAAGTTGCCGCTAAACTGATATTAATTATACTCCACTCGCCAGAAGTTCTAACTTTGCTCGACTTGTTGTCGTGTCCCCTTACCTTCTCGACCTACTTTCCAATCTTTCCTTTTATTTCTCCCTTCTCAATTTCCTGCGACCACTTGCAACCCTCGTTCCTTGATGGCAACATTTTTGCTCTTTTAGTTGTATCCTTTTATTTTCTAACCTTAACCATGTCAACTTTCACTGTGACAGTCACTGTGTTAATTTTAATGTTTGAAGCAACATTGGTCGAATTGTAGGTACAAAAGGAGGCCACGTAGGTGGGATGAAGAAAAAGAGGATAGCAGGGCGAAAGCACAAAACCAATACCGGCGTGCAAGCATCTTTCACCGAGAAAATATTTCCCACTAGACGCTCCAGCAACGAGTCTTATATACGATCGGGATCTCAACACGGGTAAACATGATTCTCGTCGGCCAACATGTCCCTGGAGGTGAACGAAAATACGACGTATCTGTAACACGTTCGACGACTCGTTTAACCCATCCTGGATGGCTCTTCGAAGTCATCAGTTGCAGAGGTGGTAAGTGAGAACTAGTTTATTTTGCAACGTTTAAAAAATTAATATAAGCGTACTTACTTGATTTAGTAATTCTTATATATATATATATATATATATACTATCGAAAATATTTATTCAGAGTAGTAGAGATAGGTATCTTGTAGATCCGATCCGTAAAAGGAAGGCAGAAAGTTTTCGACACAATGTGTCTTCTTGCCGGGGAACATTTCTATTGGGAACAGAGCGTGGTGTTCGAAAATGTTGAAACAAAAGTTTCGAAACAGTTTTATGTCTGTATCACGTATCGCGATGCATCCTCGATATCCCCGCTAGCATACGAATTTCTATACAATTCCCGCGGATAATCTTTTACCATTAATTTGTTGTCTTTGATCGGGAGCCCGTATCGACGAGTCCACTGCTAAATAAACGTTCGCCGCGATTTTCGCTGCACGATTGAACCCTGATTCCATTCATTCAACTTCGAATTGAACGCATTGAAATAACATCCGGTCTCGTTGTCAATTCAATCGGGATACGAGCGATGGTATTACGAATCCCTTTGTTAACATGCTCGGTCGTCTTAGTTTCGATCGGGAACCGAAACGAAACGATGGAACTGAAATTGGAAAATATTCCTGCATGGTGAGCGAGAGGAACTAATCCAATTTCTTTTCGTTGCGATTCAAGGGAAAAGATAATCAGAAAGTCTGACGGGAATATTCCAAAAGTTGAGAAAGCACGTGAATTCATGTATACCAGGTATAACAACTTTAATATGTAGGCTTTGACTGGCTGGAAATAGAGCATACCAAAGGGGTTAATCACCGAGGTGTTTGCTGACTGGTACACTTTATTCCAACTGGCGGTGGTACAATGATACGGGCGCGACAATCTACCAACGACCCTTCAAGGGGCACGTCAACGCTTTCCAGCTCGAGCCTCTCCCCTTTTCCCTTTTCTAAACTTGGCCGTTTTGTCCTTGCTGGACTCCCTCGACTCGGTCAACGCGTCTCGTCCAAAACCTCTAATTGCCACCAAATACAAGGTCAAAGGGGACCCGGAGGAATGGTTGGAGTTTCCATCGGCCTCCCACTTTCGAGGACTAATGGTACCGTTAAAGCTCCATATTTATTAATGGGCAGTGGACAATTAAATGGAGAGACTGTACTTTATTCAATATGGGTTTTATTTAAAGTGGAACTCAAATAAATAATTTAACGTCAAACGTTTTCCACGGATAATTTCATGCTGATTAAGTAAACAATTTAAATATCCGTGTAAACTCGTCGATTGGACAGGATTTTAACGGTCCTTTAGAAAATATAAATTAAGCTCTTCTGTCCAGGCATAAATCCACCCCCTCCATCGTGTCCGACCCTTTAACGTCGCCGCATCCCTTTCACGCCCGCGATAATACGCGTCGATGTTATTAAATTCCATTAGTTAAATAATTAATTCGGTAATTACTTAATGTCAGATGTTAACGGACGGTAATTTACAACGAGCGATTCGGCCCCGTCGATGACGATCCCGGCGTGCATCGTTCGATGAATTTATCGATTGACGATAGAGAATAAGTCTCGTTACGCGGATAACTCGTTATAAAATATTCGCGAAACGTTAATTCGTTAGTTTAAATATTACCAGGCCGTTCTCTCCGGTACCGAGGTAGATTTTATCGCCTCATAGGGGATGTTTGATTGGTCGATACGCGTTTAATTGTCCTCCAGAGTGGTATATTTCATTTCCATCTTTATTTCAATTAAGAATTTCAAATCGATGTTCTTTCAACCAACAGAAGCCTATTACTTAATATATGTCTTGTTAGTCATAGTTACTTTATAAAATACATTTAATAGTGTCGTGGTGAAATAAATATAAAGTAAATATAAGCGATTGACACAGAACGCGATATATCGTCCTGCTTTAAGGCGGCGTCTGACCAGTCACTGACTTATACTACTTACGTCGAAGTCGCAGCGCCTTCTGGCTATACATACTACTTATCATCTCTTATCGTCTTCTTGTTTTCTGCTACTTTCAAAAAGAATAATTATTGCTCTCTTTGAGACATTTGTAAAACTTTAGAATGGATTAACTTTGCTCTAATGAGGATTTTTTAGCCCCTAAATTAAAGCAAATAAATTGGACAGGAAGGAAGGTGGATGACGACGATAGCGACAAAATGGCGGTGAATATTGATAAAAATCGACAGTTTTTTAACGCGTCACGGACGAACGATTCTTTCTTGCCGCATCCGGCGTAATAACGATTGACGTGTCGACGGAAACACGTCTCGACGGCCTCGGCTAGGAAAAAGCGTATTTCCGTTTCGACCGCGTTACGATTCGTCGTCCATCGAGCCAGGACAGAATTAATCAGTTTTTCCTGTGGCACGTCTGTCGGTCGGTCGGTCGGTCGGTCGGTCGGTCAGATCGACGTTTTATGAAATTTTCACATTCGTGAATCGAGTGTAACCGGTTTTTGCCCGCGTGTAAATAATCATCGTGGTGACACCGGCTGCGTTATAAATTAAGGCAAATAAATTGATATCGAGCGCTCGTACGATCCGTGCTAAATAATCCAGATCGCAATCATTTCGTAGCGGACGACGAGAACAGTTTAAATCTCCAATTAGAGGGATTACTTTTCAACGAGGATAGAAACCTTCAGAAAGGAATCCTTAATCTCTGTAGAATCCTTCGAAACTTGTTATCCTATTTTTTGGGCTTAGTAATTTTGCATTTCTAATTTATTTTATATTTATCCCTGATATTGCTTTATTTGATTAATTGATCTGAAAGGTAGACGT
Organism: Anthidium xuezhongi; assembly: GCA_022405125.1. Classification (NCBI taxonomy): domain Eukaryota; kingdom Metazoa; phylum Arthropoda; class Insecta; order Hymenoptera; family Megachilidae; genus Anthidium; species Anthidium xuezhongi. The sequence continues at coordinate 8,676,445 of CM039644.1, read as the reverse complement.
GTCAGTTTTTTATTCAGACAGATTCCAACAGATTCAAAATTCGTTCCATAAACTGGCAACAGCTTGACGGAGGAGATATTGATAATGAAAGGGTGGTTGGTATTAGATGGTTGGGGTGGGTCACTTACGTAGCCACCTTCTGCTGGTGTGACCCGGTAATCGATATCGTTTTCTGCACATTTTGCAGGCTGAAATTTTTATAACACGAAACTTCACAAACATTGCATTGGTCGTGAAAATTCTGAAATTTTCGTCGACAGAAATTCGCGGGGATTTATCGAGCTTCGCTCGTACACAATAATTATGCAGTCTTTTTCAATATGAACGACGGGAAATGAAATTCTTGGCCGCATTTCCGCTTGCAATTTTCACCTTCTTCAATCATTCACATGCTCCTGTTGATTTTCGACTGATTGTTTCCTTCTAATCATTCTTTATCATACACCTAAACTCTGTTATTAAAATAATTATTGACCAGCTCAGAACTTTCTATAGTTAACATATTTAATGTAAAAATGCATAGAAAAATCTAATAATTAAAATAGCCATCGATCGTTTTTCGGCGATAAGAAAAGCCAAAAGTTTTTTCCCAAAAAACACTCTCATTAAATAAAGCTGCTCTTAATTTCATCCGGGGCGATTAATCATCCTGTCAATTATTCTTCTCATCCTTTTTTTTTTTTTTTTCATTTCTTTATCCCTCCAATCGCGTGGTATCTCTCTCCACGGAATTTAATGCCGATAAAACGTCTGCAGAGTGCGTCAGCCGAGTTTTATCAACCCGCAGCTCCGAATCATCAAGGGAATTGAATGAACGAATTAAGTTTTCATTGGTCCGATGAACAGGCCACGCTCTCTTTGTCTTCCTCTGTATTTAACTCGATCCATTTTCTCTCTTTCATTCTTATTCTTCTTGACGGTTACGTATTCGTCTCATCTCTCTTTGTATCTTTCGCTTGTGTCAAACTTTATTCTTATTTATACGTGATTTAAAAATGTATAATTCGGTAATTCGATAATTAACATTTTCTGGCATATATGTTTTGATAGTTTCTACTCAAAGTAGAAATCTAATAGAAGGGATTAAAGGCTCGCAGCGTAGAGTATTAAAAATTGTTGTTACCGGGGTAAAACTCGGTTAATTGGGGGGCTGCTTTAGAACGGATGCCATCAAGGATTAAAGAGCAGTTTAAAAACGGTCAACGGAGTACTTTCGTGCAATTATATTTCAATTTAACCGGAAACATTGTTCTCTCGACGCGCGTTACTTCTTCGTTGCGGTATTAAAAGAGAATTAATTTTCTTCCCTGGATTACTGCGAGAGTTACATACATCCACTGATATTCTACTTTCGTCGTTTATCTCTTTCGAAAATATAGTATTAGATAAAGAACAATTATTAAATTATTCTGGTGCCAATGATATACGAATTCACAAACTTTCAAGGGATTCACATAACAATCTCGGTTGCTTTATAATAAACGTTCCATGGCTCGGTAAAAAATAAGGAATCTTATCAGGCGAAATCGCATTATTTCAACGTCTGCTCCTTATCGCGTTAAGTCGAACAACCTGGTTTACTTTAACTTCGTCAAGGTTGAAAAGTTGTTCGTTAGAAGGATCGTTCTTTTCCATATTTCTTCCCCGTGCTTCGATTTCTTTCGTAATCCTCGATTCTGTAGCGCAACAATCTTCTTGCGCTCTTCTTTTCCTCGTTCCTCGTTTCTCGATTTTCTTTCGTTCTCTCCGCCCCGACAAACGAACGCCGCCCGTACGTATCGTTTGTGAAACAGACGATCGAGTTAAATCCTCAGAGACGAGTTTCGATTCTCTCGATCGTACAGTCGAGACAAGAAACGAGGTTCATCCGTACAGAAACTTTTCCAACTTCGTCATTTTCGAAATCGATTGATTTCATTACAGCGGCGATCTATGTCGCTGTTTGGTATGATTAAAACAATTTGCTGGCGAATTTGATTAAGCCTTTGTCTGTAACGCCGGACTCGATCGATTTAATTACACGCGACATAATTGCAATCATGAAAATCAGTGGTAAATTACACTTAAAAAACACTTTTGTGCCCGGTGACACGCGTTTAAAGCACCGTTTCAAATTTCGAAATATTCTATTCTACTTAGGAAGTTTGGTACACATAACAGGCTTAATAATCGTGAGCCGCGTTGGTATCCATTCCCGACCGCTAACGACCCCTGGAAATTCGAAGGAGAGCCACGTATCTCGAAAATTGATTTCATCCCGGGTTACTCCGGTGTCTCGATCACGTCTCTAATCCTCGATCCCTCCGGCTCGTACGGGTCCGTTCTTATTTTCTCCCCGCTCTCTGCTCGGCTCGCGTCAGAGGCGTCGCGACGATCGGACGGTAGCGAGGACCAGCCGACTGGGAACCGCTTTCAGAGTGCCCTACGACTGCGTCGCGTTCGCATCCCTCCTCGCCGCTAAATCGCACGAACAATTTCCGAATAAACAACGATCGATCGTGAGAATCCTTAACGATCCTCCGGTGACCAGTGGATGAAGAAGATATTAATCGAACACCTGTGATCTACGAGTGTCCATAGTGGTTCCGTTCGGATCTTGTGCCATCAAGATTTTTCATCGATCAGGAATGCTTTTGATCGAGGAATCGAGCCGACCAGTCGTCGAAGGGGACGTTTAAGATGTCTGTTAGACAACGTGGTCGATCTTAGATCGCGAATCGATCGGGAACAAAGGGGGGGATTCGATTGGGTCCAGAAGACGATCGAGAGAACGATGCGTTGAGAAGCATCGATCGCCGGGGAACACGTAGGAGGAGCGCGGGGATGAGCGAGGCGTTCAATTAAAGCGTGCCAGAAGCGCGTCGGCGGGCGAGGAGCACGGGAGGGAGATATTAGTCGCGAAGAAAACACGATTTGCCATGTTGCGTCTCGTTATCGTGACCGCCACACAACACGAGTGTTGACGCACGGATCCCCTTCGGTTTCAAAGTTTTTACTTCGTGGAAGAGATAATTGTGCGACTTGTTCGGTGATCGATGGTCAGGGACGATCGTGATCGATCGATTTGGCGCGAGTGAAAGATCCCAGGGACTTTGGAAGCGTTCCAGACCCGGATACAACGCGGACAATGAAGTGGTGCTTGGTGATGCTGATGTTGGCCGGTGTGACACGGGCCGACAACTCCGTCGATTCGAACTATATGATCTTCAGGTGCCCCGAGCTCAATTCCCAAGAGGAGATCGACCTGAACGAGGTGAGTTTTTTAATGAGTTTTTATCACGCTGGAAGGTGACCTCGATTGGTCAATTTTGATCAAATATGGAGTTATCGTCACTCGATTAGCAATTGGCTGCGCGACCTTAAGATTCTTTACCGTATTTTTCAATTATTAATTTTCAATCTCGGGCCAGATTTTACGATAATCGGTTCTGGAGTCAGATATTACCGCGGTTACAATTCTAATAATTTCGACAGGAAATTGTCGCTTATTCGATTATTTGGCCATGACAGTATTTGTCAAATCTCGAGTAACATCGATAAATTAGGTTGCCTACGTACAGTTAATATCAATATTGAATATTAATTAATGTTAGCCATATATTAATTGATATCAGTTATCGTGGCTACGAGTACGAGCCTGTAACATATTTTAATTAAAATCTGTTACGTCACAGAAATTAAAATATTCATTATCTTCGATCTCTTCCGAAGTTTCGTTATTGAAAATATATATTTCGGTCGTGGATCGTAGAGAACAATTTTTCAATGGCCAAATGCCCCGTTCTATTACCGGGAAAGAAAATTGAAAATCGTTGGCGCAACGTCAGTTCTTTTTCCTCGGTTCGCAAACGATTCTCGAATGTCTGAACAGATCGACGAGGAATTTACTTGGTTGGTTGCTTTTACGATTCTTTTCTTTTTTTTTTCTCTCTTTTTTCAAAGAATAGAAAAGAGCGGAGGGGGGTAGAAAACGCCTGATGTTCCTGGAATACCTTAATTGTGTCATTAAATTCTTGTCACGTAAACTGGGTCGACCAGGATTCTTCCGTGATTACTTTAAGACGGTTGCTCGAAACGAGTGTTTGTGTTTCGACCAAACTGAAGATTGATTCCTGCCACGATAGAATTGAAATCCTCTAATTGTCTTTGAATCGCTCTTAATTACGCCCGTACCCACCGGTCCGACTACGTTTCACGATCGTTTCGATGCTTAACTTCTTTATTTTGCCGGTCATTGTCTCGTTTCCGTTTGTTGCGTCCTCTGTTAATTACAGTTCGCCGATTAATTACTCGCCTTTGTACTTAAAATTTGTCCGAAAAGTCGTGACTGCTTTCTTCAGGATATAATAGACTCTCGTATAACGCGATTAATTGGCATCATAGAATATCGTGTTACATTTTTCCCAGCGGGGGATGATGTTTCACGAGGTAAATATTTTAAATACAACACAAACTTCTGTCCTAAAAGTATTTATTTTTCAAAATTGCAAGAATACTTCATTCCCAAAATCCAAACTCTGTGCATGTTATTAATCGTGGAACACGATAGTTCGAAACTGATAATTAAATAATTAACTAACGAAACTTCTCAACTAAATTACCTCGAAGAATCTAAAATTTCTGGAAACGTAGAACCCCCGAAATGTTAGGGAACTTTGAATTTCATCAACAAAATTCTCCGCTGTTTGAAAAATATTCGAAGAAGTTCTAATGATTTTGTAAAGTGACTATAAATTCAGAGCGCAGTGGAGAATTCGGATGCTCGGCGAATAATACGCGAGCCTGCCGCGCCAAACATTCTCCAAAATGTTTAATCGATCCGCCATTTAAAACAGAGGGCAAAATATCGTAGGAAATGTGTTGTTCCAGCTTCGTTCCTTTTTTTTTTTTAAATCTATCGTTACGTACAAGGGGGCCACGTGTCGCGATTCGAGCCAATGAAAATGCAAAGATCCCGGTGGAAAAATGATTTGTAGGATATTTCTCGAACGGGGGGAGAAATTTATCATGGAAAGATACTGATCCGTGCGCGGTCTCGGCTTTTTTTCCCGAGATTAATGCGATTCCGATAACCAGAGGCGGTTTGTTGCGAGTTTGAAAGCCGCGACAGCCGTTCCCCGTTTCTCTATTCTTTTTCTTTTATTACCCTGAAGGGGGTAGCGAAAAAAAAAGAAAGAAAGAATATCGTGGCATAAAGAATGGGTCCGTTTTACAGGCGAAAATTAAAAATAGAGAAATAGTAGTCAAAAAGGTGGGCAGCTCTCGATGCGCCCTCCTGTGATTAATGCAATACCGATAACACCTCGAACGTGTCGCGAAGTTCAAAAAAAAAAAAAAAAAAATAAAAAAAAAGAATCTAGCTTTTTGTTCCTGTCTGTCTGTTGACGATCAAATGAACAAAAAATAGCATTTTATCATTTTATGAGATACAGCTTTCTATGTATATTTTTTTAATTTTTTTTACGCTTCGTTTCGCGTTTGATAGATAAAGATCGATCGATTCGTACGGCCAGCTGATCGAGGGATAAAGCGTTTTCGATGGCGAACGCTGGCATGGAGATTCTGAACGTCGGCTCAGATTAGAGCATTTTTAATGGACGACTCGTCGATCACGTCCACGCAAACTGTACCCTCTTTTTAGTTAAATATCATTCGAGTTCGGCTACGAAATAGTAGAAGAATTATCTCGAGTTTGGTGCGCTTTGACTGGCACAGTGGAAACAGACGTGTATGGTCAGACACATTGAAATTCCAATTATTACGAATTCTATATCATTTAAATTACTACCTTACACTATTAGTATAATACTAACAACATCCACGATTTATTTTATCTTTTCTTTCTGACTCTCGTAACACGTTCGCGCCTTGCCACGAAGATATAATCGATACTCGACTGCGTGTCGGTGGCTCGATTTTCTTTCCCCATCTTCCACGGTGCGTCGAAAATACTTCTGTTTTCGTTTCATTTCTGGAAGCCTCGGTCGGTCGGCTGCGATTCTATTCGAAGCCCCTGCGGAATGTTTGCAAAGTGTTTGGCCCGATTTTTCATCGATGAAGCTCCGCGAAGGAAATCTAAACGGTTTTCGCGAGAACTTTTTCAATCTTCCGCACACCGATACGGTATTTATCTTCTTTTAATTACTCGGGTTCGTAAGATCGGGGCCGTTTCACGGAGAATCTCGAGAATTTGATCGTGTCTCGGTGTCGTACGATAACGTCGGTCGAAGGAAACGCGGGGCACAGAGTACGAAACAATGACTATGGAATAGAGATTAGAATGTAGAGCAGGGAGGTATATGGGATGCATTTTAGAGGGGCTGAAAACAGAGGAGCATCGAGGGCACGGTACAAAAACAGGCGCACAAAATACTCTCACAAGCTGTATGTATTCGAGCTTCTTCGACCGAGTGCGGCTGGATACAGTTGCGTTCAAAACTTGCCTCACGTTTCCCGTGAAATTTGATTAAAAACAATTTGATTAAAAACCGACTATCGATTCGAGGCTCGATGAAATTGTTCGGGTAGCCGGTAAAATTAACAAGGATGAAATCTCAGCACATTCTTGAAACATCGTCTGTTAATTATCTGCTTAATTGAACCCCTGATTGGATTCAAAGTCAATAGATTCTTGAGATATTACCTGGTACAAGATACACAAGAGTGCCCCGTTTCGTCGGTTCGATCCTCCGCTCTGGAATATGTTAGCTCTTACTGCTACAGGGTGTTTCAAAATTACCGTTCCTTCTCGAAATAAATGAATTGTATAAGAACGACTCGGTCTGATTACGAGTTTATTTTTGTAAGTGGAAAACATTCCGGTCTTAAGAGCTAGGGAGAGCCATCGTGGCTTAAAATTAGAAATAGTAGGGCCAGCCCTGTGTCTTTTTAACACTTCATCTACCGGAAGTCGTCTATTAATCGGCCTTTTCACATCGTGGGTTGTTAATAAACCTTCGATTGTTATTTTTTCGTCGTGAAAGTATGCAATTACACTTCCAAAATTTTCATTCGTTCACTACCTTTATCAAAATCATAATTGCAATTGTACAAAAAGTAGGAAAACAGCGTTTCCGCTGTGTCACAGTTGATTTCTACATCGAGACGGAGAACGTAACGGTATGAAGCTGATTCGAAGCTTAAAGTATCGTTAATTCAAAACAATTACCAGTTCCTGGCACGCGGCCTCTACGAACATGTCGAGTCGTTCAGCCTTCTGGTTATGTGGCGAGAGCATTAAGTAACGACTATAATTTATTTGTTTAGTTTCGGAATTAATCCCATGTACGACGGGTTATTTTAAGAACATTTATGATTTTATCAATCCTGACACTTTTTTAATTAATGGATTTTTATACCTTTATTCGTGGCAATGTTTTGCTTCTTAATTTGGACGACTTTGAAAATTTATTTACCGTGGACAAATTTGAAATATGTAGCCATCAGAGTATTAATCATCCTATTATAAATCTGGCTTGGGTGAACAAGGGTCAAAGACCGTAATGGGGTGATAAAATGTGAATGGGATTACGGGGAAAAATATTCATCGAGAAATCTTTTCGTTCACTCTGCGGTATATATTGGAATATCTCGGATTCTTAGGGAGTCAGAGACATTGACGTGGGGTTATATTACGTTTCGAAATCCGCAGGAACGCGGATTTCAAGTTTGACGATCAGAATGTGCGATTAACATGGTAATTGAAGTACCATTAAAAGTTACGAAAGTATATTTGGCAAAGAATTCGATCGAGTAAATCTCTGTGTCTCTTAAAATGAAGCTTAAGTTCAAATAATGATTTAAAGTTCCAATCGTTTGAATTTAAAATAATTACAAAATTTTTATGATACGATTCAAAGACGCGACAATATTTTTGGAAATTCTCTCGATGGAATAAATTTGTAACGCTGCATTCTTTTCCGTGTTATTTCTGACGTTATCAATTGTTATTATTCCCCGACGTGGCATGATTTCCGATGATTTATGCATTGGATAGAAAATGATGAAACGTTATGACACATTGACTTATGATAGAATCACCGTCGCATAAAATTGAACACATTTCTCTGGTCGTTTTGGATCAGGATAGCAATAAAAATTGATTTCTTCTTTTATTTTGATTCCATTAGCGTTCAAATATCGGCGCTCGATGCGACGTGATTTTATTTTAAATTGCAAATAAAGCACACGAAGAAATAAACATAGAACGAAACAAACTTCATTCGTGATAAAATAAATCGTAATAAGAAACCTTTAAAGTGTTGCTTTTTTAATTTAAAAATCTCGAATAAAAATAATTGCAATTTTTTAAAAACCATTTCTCTCGTTATCCATCGGGATACAAAAGAAATGTTCCCATCGTTGTTAAATGTACGTTTTAATGTAATAAAAAAAAGTCCAATTACCGAGGGGAGTTAATCAATCAGTATTAATTAAAGCTTCAATAATGAACTGCATCGATTGAAACGTTTCTGGAGAGAATTATTTACTACGTAACAAGTTCCACGAGGCGCCATTTTATCCGGAAACGGAATTCGATCCGTCGTTCGGAGATCTATGGTTTATCCTCGGAAGACGAATCAGTGATTAGGCGAATCTTGACCGGAGAACGTTTCCTTCCACGACTGGCTGAAATAAAAGAAGCAGAGGAAACGAAATGGGACAGTTGCTTAAATCGTTGGCCAACTGTCGTGACACTAGATTGGCTGTAACCCTCTGGTGATATAGCGGATACGTTTGCGAATGCAGCAGGGAACTAGAGTATTTGCAGTTGCAAGTGGGTTTAACGTTCAAGCGTTCGCCGTTTCTTGTGCTCCTTTTTCCTCCCTTCTGGGCCTGGGTCAGTTTGCCATCTTGAAACGTAGGCATCGCGATTTTTCAAACACCCTCCCTTGTCCTTAGGGCTTTTTCGGCCCTTGATGCAAGAAATACTCCTTTCGTTCTTGATTTCATCCACACTCGTTCCAGTATTATACTTAATAAATTATTGGATCGGTTAGAAATTTGTTAAGACTTAAAAAATTATAATTCCACTGACACTTGTCACTCCAACTCACTGGTTTAATTGGTTTTTTATGTTGATGTTGGTGCAGAAGGGTCCTCGTATCGATGAACGTGTTAATCGTTCGAAATTTCCTCGAACGTTAATTTCACATCGGCATTGTCGAGCACGGTAAACTTTCCAATCTGGTGGCCTCACGGCAACTTCGATCACAGAGCAACTCAATTGGGGTCCATATTGTCCATGTAAAGCGTCCAGGCATCGCTTAACTAATGTTATGTGTACGCTGCTGCGTTACATTGGCTTCAATCATACCGGTGAACTTGGTACCATAATGGGAGCACCATTGACAACTGGCCCTGATCAAACAACGCTTCTCGTAATCTTTTTTTCTGTCATCGTGATTCTCATTCATTAAAATCGTATTTTTAAATAACTTTCCTCATAAACTTCTAATTTTAAGACGAACACTCGTGTTCCTCAATGAATTAACGTTTGCCTTATCTCCTACATCGAGTTCCATAATTTAATGAAAATTTCTCCAAGGATTCTGTTTTGTTTGGAGATCGTTAAATGAATCACGGTCCTCGAGCTCGACCATTTAAATTGATCACTGACGGAATTATTTCCACGCGATAAACCTTTTTCACCCTCTGGCGTCTCTGAAAATCCCGCCTTTCATCCATGCCCAGCATCGATTTGGAACAAAAGCTGTAACAAATTCGAATACTCGAATTATCAAAATTCTATTGTTGTTTAACGCGTCCACTGTTATAGTCGAAGCTGGCGCTTAAATTTCATTATTAAGGATTCTGTCAGTTGATTGCACTATTTTGCATAATACTATCCACGGTCTGTTTTATATTTTCCTTTATCTTATTTTATCCAAATCTTCTCTTAAACTTTCCTAACTCCCTCTTTCCTCTAAGTATTTTCTTTTCACCTCTTTTCTTCGAGCCTCGTTCTCTCCAGGGTCTCGTGCAAGCCTGATCAATGTCAGATTGTACATTTGGCAGCCAGATTGGTACGAGCCCGCGCTTTTCTCTTCCACCCTTTCAATTTTCTACTTTGCACTTCGCCCTCCTTTGCTGTCGTTGTCTCTTTTCAAAAAGGCATACAAATAACGGCATATAAAATAAATTGAACGATGGTCATTTTTGCATAAATTAAATACTATCGTACATCGATCGTAGCTCTCGAACAATTCGAATCGGTATTCGAGTATTGCAATATTTCGATATTCAAATAGCGATGTGGAATTCAATTGGTCAGAGTATCGTCACTTCCTTTTTCCTTTTCGATTCAGGAACCGACGAGCGTTTTTCTCTTTTGCTGAGGGCCCGACGCGATGCGCCCCCCGTTGATTAGCATAAATTCCATTTAAGGTTCATGTACTGAATATATTGCTCCGTGAAAACGTTCCCCCGCGGCTGAAATTATGGGCAAGCTGTTGCAGAGAATTGATTTCCAACGTTACTTCGCGTATGCCCTGTAAAAGGCAATCAGCCTCTCTTGGGGAAATTTTCCGACCGACCAACAACTTCTTCCGAAACCGCAACGTTGTCGGCAACTTTTTACCCGCCCGCCGCCTTTTAATTACGTCGATGATTTATGGATCGATTCGTGCAGAAAATTCTTCCCTTCGTTTCTTTTTATTCAATTAAGGCATTATTAATATAAACTCTTGCAACCACTTGAAGTTCACCCAATCGTAACTGGAGACTCGCAGAAAGAAATTAGAGACAAAGTGGAGAAACTACCCGAAGGAAAGCTGAACAAATAAACGAAGGGTTGGCGTAAAAAAATTCTCTAAAAATTACTGCAGAGAGAAGAAGATTGTTCCCGGATCCTGGTAACAAGCTTTCATGTACAATGTATAAGTTGCAAATTGACGCGGTTAGAATTGATAGTCAAAGTTTCCCGTATAAAGTCACCGTATAAAAAGTGGTCGAGGTGGGGGGGGGCCACGAATTTTGTTGGAAATTCTTGCGGCGTGTAAAGGCTGAAGGAAAAGTCGTATTATGAGCAAGCTGTTGCAGCTGTGTGTAACGTGACGTTGGGGGTGTGGGCGATGTTGTTGCAGAAGGGAAAACGTGTCGTTGCCGTGGCCGCTTTTCACTGGCTGGGAAAGAATTCGATGTTTTCCACGCGGCTGCATGGAAACGCGAGCCTTTTCTTTGCGGCCACGATCGATCGGGATTACCGTGAGATTTATTGCTGTCTCCCGAACGCGTGCCTCCTACCGGTTGAATAAAACGTCTTATTTCTCTATTGTTAAATAAAAAAGAAAAAAAAAAACAAAAAAGTAAGAAAACAAGAAAGAGTATCTTGCGGTATCGAGCTTCTTTCAACGTCGTAACAAACTTTCTGATCGATACCGCCCGCTCCGGGGAAGAAACTCTAGTGTTTTTCCACTGTCAGCTTTCGGAGACGAAATGAAGAACGGTTTCGTGTTTTCACAAATTTTTTATTTCATTTTATACCAGCTTCGGGTATTATGGTGGATCGTGGGAATTCAGTTCGCTGCCAGTGGCAGACAGTTGTTTTTTATTAGGAATACTGCTGGTTTAAATTAAGAATGTTAAAAGGGCACTTATAGTGTCATTTTCAGTAAACTTTAAACTTTAAACTTTAAAATGGTATACCATATGTAGCCTTCTGTGATACTTTTATGTCACGAAATTACATCAGAACATATTCTAACATATTCTAATCTGGTGACATTAAAATCTGGTATTTTTTACATTCAACGGTGTCGAGCAAAGGAGAATTCTGACAATTACCACCGGATCTGTTTTAAATTCCGTTTTGAGGCGATGGAAATCCGGGAAAGCGCTTTTCCTCGAGATATATGGTCGCCAGAGATTGTAGAAGATTTACGGTGTTAGAGGTACCTTCATCGACGAGAGATTTGTGTTTCAAAGGCTTTCTATTATTCCGTACACGTACCCGGCTATGACACGTTGTACGTGCTGTCCTTTTACACAGATATAACTAATTCTTAATTATATAATTAAGCCACGCTTTTGATCGATATAGAACATTTGCAATTTTATTTCTAATATTTTCCAAACAATGATTGTGTCTTCTATTATTGCAAACCCATAGAATATTTCAAAAAATTGTATTCATTATCCAAGGAGAAAAAATGAAAAAGTTGGCATTATTTTCTGGCAGTAGAAGTTGTAATGTTGCGTTGGTTAAATGCGACTAGCCAATTCCAGATAGAATCAAGGTTGCTTCGCCCATTATTCAAAATTCTGGGTGCGCTGGTCATTGATCTCTAAACCATTATTTGCGAATACGAATACAAACGCGATATAGGTCCTTCTCCGACGACCCAGGAAACGAAGACGAGACTTATCTCCGAGGCAAGGTTTGTTGTATTCTAGTGACAGACGGCGTCCACGTCGAGGAACCTCTATATTACGTGAGAAATGAAAAAGAAATGAAAAGCGACGGTACGCAAACGGTCGACGATATAAAATTTCCATATTTAAATTTCCCCGCTGTCGCGTCGTTGCGTTTTTCCTATCCTCTTAGCCGGCCGTTTTGAAAATATTCTATGTTTTAATTAAAAATCTTGCGTCGTTTCCCAGAATCGTTACGGGTTAGGTCTCTAATTTCGCCGAATTCGAACGTCCCTCCGCGCGTGTCCCGTATTTCATCCCGAAATCCTTTTTTTCGGCCGGAAGGTACATTTTCAAATATTCGATCTTCGACAGAGAAACATTCTGAGTAATTCGATGCTTTCATTTCGTTTCTTTTAACATATTTTCCTTCACCTTTCCGATTACTTTTATACGAAGTTAGGTCGTATAATCTTGTTTAATCTCCTTCTGCTCCATTTTCCAGGCAGCTCGGGGTAAAGCCGGTGTTAAATACTTTACTACCGTTAAAAATATAGCGAATGGGAAAAATAATTCCCATCCAGTGCTATTAATTTATATTTTACAAGCTTAATCCCGTTATTTGTGTAACGCGCTTACAAGCTTGTGCATTACTTACATTTTTCTGTCGACAATTTTATCAGGCGGTAATTTCAAATTTGCACGAATATTTCTTGTTACATTTACCAAGCATTCGATCACCTGCATTCCTACGAGTAGTTTAAATTAATTAAGTCGAAGTGTAAACGCGTCCCATCGGTAGGTCATTTTGTTTTCGACAAACTTTCGTCGATCGCAAAGGAAGCAGCGGTAATTCACGTAGAAATTTCTCCGGGGGGGGGGGGGGGGGTAGGGGCGAAACGTTAAGTAATTAACTTTTTACAGGGCGATCTCGAGCGTTCAAACAGCGGCCGGTGATCGATCGAGGAAAAATTGCGAGGATCGTTTCCGTTCCAACGGAAGAGACAAGTCCCGGAACCGGGAGCAAGATAAAAATAAAAAGGGGGAAAAAATGATCGAACTAACGTTTCTTGCGCTTAGTCCTTGGCAGTAAGTTACCAGCTATCTCCGAGATGGGGGGAAAAAGTTAGCACGGTTTCTCGGTTCGAATCTGTTGAGTGACACGAGAACCCATCAGGTTGACTTTAGTCGGCAGATTGAACTCGTCTTGTCGACTCTAACCGTGTGGAAGACGTGGAAAGATGAAATCCTTTCATGCGAGATTCGACCATTGAAATGGAGGGCTTGTACCCTTTCCAGATTTTTGGTACTTCATCTATTAAAACTGGGCAGGTAGGATGTTCTGACTGAGATCCATTGGTACTCGAGTTAGAGACAGGTTTGATGGTATTCCAGTACTCGAATAGATAAGTATTCAGTTTCGAATACTTGAGAATTCGAATTCTTCAATACCCGAATACCCAAATCGAATATTGAAATATTCGAGTTTAAAATTTCGAATACAAGATAGGAGGAAGCCTCGACGTGCAGGCCATTTTGATGAAAATATTTTTATCGGAAAAGACGTCAGCGTATTACGCGAGTAACGGGAATAAACGATTCTTATGTCAAGTTGCTCGTTCGATTTTTCTTTTTTTTTTTTTTTTTTTTTTTATCGATTTCACGGGTTCGCAAGGATTGAAAAGGATGAAAAAGGGTGACGGGCGTCGAATGAATCGCGTACGAGACACGAAATAAAATTCCAAAGTTCCTTCGGAACTTCCGGATTGCTTTGAGTTTCGTTGAGCATCGAATATCGTTTACTCTGAAATCTCATTTCCCGAAAGTTTCTCTGGTGTCATCATCGATGTACTTTTAAATTAATTTCAAAACAAATTTCTGGCTTGTAAAATTGAATAAAGAGCTGGAGACACCATCAATTTATCCCTCTTTTTTTTGTGTGTTTCTTAAACAATGCTCTAAGAAATATGTTTCAATTCTCGTCTCGAGGAAAGTTTATGCAAGGGGTAGCAAGTTGAAGAGGAAACGCGGCTGAAAACTTGAAACTTCTATGACGAACAACTTCCGGATTGCGTTCTTCGAGAAATACGGGCATACGTTCGTCCAATTTTACGCTTCTCTGTTATCCACTTTACTACATCTTTTTCCCCGCGGATGCTGGAACTTCAAATAAATAGGTACGAATCAGTAACCGGTATTTACTATTTGTCCGTGCTTCTTGCAACAAATAGAACGAGTTAACTTTTATCGCAAGTATTTGTCAATAGAAACTTTTATCCTCTCATCCTGGCAATATTTTCGTTTCCGTTTTCAATTTCTTAACCCGTTGTTCGATCCGCCATAACTCACGCGATATTACCTTTCCACCAACGAAATAATCTGTTAACGACAACTTTATTGCCAATACTTTTCGCAATATTTATTGATGCATTTGATAAGCAAATATACCGTGGCTATTTATTAATCGACACGAAATTGGATCGTTCCTTCTTACGAGATATCAGCGTTCCTTTTTTCTAAACGAATGGTTGAAACACGGTTAAATGTAGCGTGAAAGCAAAAGGAGAAGCTAGCATAATGCCTAGTAATTCGAAACTTGCGGACTACTTTACCAGGACGGAAATGCATGCAAATTCCTGGCATGAAAAACTCGCCACGGACAAGAGTGCTGTGCCGCAGAAGTTCGCGTTGCTTTTCCCATTTAACCGCGAAACTCGCGTTCCTCGGATTCCCTGTTACTCGATAGTCAAGATTTCAGCCAACGAAGACACTCTTCGGCAACTATACTACCGCCGTGCTATGATTGGCATCCTGAAACTCGAAATTGAAAAGAAAATAAACTTCCGGACTACTCCGTATTTGAACCCTTTGGGCACTGAATTACAAATATGGCAAGAGGTTAAATAAATCTGGGGCATGTCACATCGACCCCTTTGGTGGTTTCGCAACTTTCTTCCAGTCAGAACTTTTGGAACTCTCCAAATTTTCGAGGCGAACACCCAAGATTCTCTTATCGCGTCTTCTCTGTAAAACTCGTTATTGTTACCTTCCGTGAAAAATTTACTTCGCCTGGAAACGCGACTCGTCGCGACCCGGATAAAAAAAAGAAGTTGTCACCGCGGACGGAATTTTCTTTTCACGTCGGGGGTACACGCGTCACGTGATACCGGGAGAAACTGAAATCGAAATGGACGGAACACAGTTAACGGGACAGATTTTCCTGACACGAGGGTGGTAACTCTATAGCATTCGAAAGTTCTCGCTGAAAGCCTCTCGTTGAGCTATGAAACATTTTCCAGACGAGCTGGGAAGCGGCGAGAGCTTTTAGCTTCGGGTTTCCTGTGGTTTCGAAGCTCAACTTTTCATCGCGAACGAGAGAAAGAGTTGGAAACGCCAGTCCCAAGGCTTTTCCAGTTTGGATATTTGCCGTTGAAAAATGTTGTCCTATATTTGGATACCGGGTAGGGGAAGGGGGAACTTTGTTCTCGACAATCCACGCGGCTGAAACCGTACGATTCCGTTTCCTTTTGTTTGATCGTCCTTTATCCATCGATCGCCGCGTCTTTTTTCAAAAATTCCAGGAACATCGAACATTTTAAATCGTATCCTCGTAATTATTTATCGATTCGAGGCTGAAAGAGTTAACGAGCGGAACGCGCAGGAAGGAACGAAGGAAATCGTTTCTGTAGCAGTAGTAGTTTGTCTTCGGTTACGGAACTTTACATATGGAGATAGATTTTTCTGAATATTTATAAGTGAAAATGCTCGGTGTAATACAGAATTTCACGGCGAGGGAGGATTATATATGCAAACGAGCCGCATTTCGCGGTGGCTGCCCGGCCAGTGATAATCGAGAACAATTAAAATGCAATATTATGAAAGGTACATCCATGATGCGGATAATAAAAGCGAATTCAAGGAATCATTCCATTCATTTTTTCCCCTAATAGAATTTATCCGCTTGAAAATTCCAAAAATTCAGAGAGATCATTATTTTTGACGTACCATCCCGTTTGTTTTATTTTTTAAATCTTCCATTTGCATACTTTTATTATATTCAATCAACGTTTGTGTTTCTGCATTTGTTTTTGTATTAATTTGGAAATCCTCTTATGTACTTTATGTACTTTTATGTACTTTTGTTTTATTTTGCAAATAAAATCGGGCCATTTTCGTCGATAGAGATCAACGTTAATCGCGAAAAGGACATTCGCTCGTGTATCATGAATGCAAAGACCATTTGCTTACCTTTCAACACGTTTGCCCGTCGGTGACAAGTAATAATTAATTTACACCGTGGTTTTCGACGTTCGCTAGCTAACCGGGCTAATGAATGTTAATACATGCAACACGTACATTGGGATTCATCCCTTTCTACATAGTTTCCTTCCTGAATTCACTTTTGCAACCAGATTAACCCTTTTTGTTCCTGTGATTCTATGCAACAGCGAAATTCTGAGAGGAAGAGATTAACTAGAGTTTATCCTTCCTGTGGAAAAATAATTATTCTCTAGATAGTGTATCTACATATTTTGAATTATGTCAACTACTAGAGAATTGTTAATTATTCATTGTCTTTTTAACTGATATTCGAAATAATTAATTAATATTTCAGTAGCATTCAAATACAACATTCTTGAAGATTATTTACACCTGTTTACGACGAAATATTAATCCCTTGCATTACGTTGAAATCAGTCTGCTACCAACTCTCGTGTAAACTGAAGAAGATCTTGTGTACTGTCGGATAATCTCCCGGGGATCCGATGCTTTGACTGGCAATAGGCTTTGGGCTTGAACGTTTAGTTCGAAACGGATTTCGTCTTGATCAGGAATGCTTTATCAGTTGCTTTTCTCCCTCGATGTTCCTACGAAATTCCATGAATTTATTGCACGATTCATTCATTCCGAAAAGGTTCGTAAACGCAATGAGATGTGACACGGTATTTCCATTGTGCTTTTTCAATTCCTTTGTGCACAATTCAATTAGGATCACTTAATTTCACTTCATTTTACGACGTGTTAAGGAAACATATTTATAAAATACAAATCGGTATAATATCTGTAGTCAAATTAAATTTATTCCTCTCAAATTTTGATTCATAATCGTAATTCGTGATTACAGCTGTCAGATTCTCGTCATTCGATGTCAATGAGTGAAAACTGTGATTGATTAATTCAAAGAACTTCGTACCGCGTGCAGTCGTAGCGACGATTGCAAGGAATAATTACGGGACAATTAATCAGCTTGAGTAATTATCTGCGCACGGCAGAGAATTCTGCGAAGCTTGTTGTGGCACGCATGAGATATTAATTATTAGATATTCCAATCTCGTAGAAATAATAGGATAATAGTTAAATAACGTTTCGTCACTTATCATTCTTATTTATTATTTTCGCCCCCCTCCCCCCCCCCCCCCCGTGTTCTAATTAACTAACTTTCTCTTAAAATCTGAAAATATAAGAACAAGTTCTGATACTCGCAGTTCTAAACCCAGAGTTTAACGCACAATCGTTTCCTGCAGCCGACAGTTCGTTGGCACGGTACAATAACAACGGAAACAAGTTTCGAAACGATCGAAAATTCCATTCCGAATGGAACCGTGCGATTAATATTTCGCCGGATCGATTCCATTAGAAGTCCGATGATTAGCCGGGTGCAAGTTATTCGATTAAAAATCAAACCGTTCGTAGAATTTAGACGGGATATTTATATTGAAAGGAAAGAAGAGGAAGATTTCTGTTAAGAAATTAAGATTCAGCTCTTTAGCGATGATGAAAGGATCTAAGTGAACTTTGACCGACGTGGCAACGACGACCCAATTTAATTATCTAATTAGACACCGGGCTGAACTGCAGAATCAAATGATTCAAGGGGGTACCAGGGGGGTGTTAATCCGATCTCTCAAGCTTTGCCTATTACATTCGCAGTCTGTCGAGGTGATCAGACAAGGATTCATCTTTTTCGATATCCCTTTATGTACTTAACTACCGTGAATATTAATGTAATCCCGTGTAATCTGATGAAGCTTCATTGATCATTTTTGATTCCATCGCTGGAATAAAATTGTACCAGGTGGAAGCGGGAATTTTTGGTACCGTATACTTTGGGGAAATAGATTTTTGATAGGGTGGAATGTGAATTACAATGAATTCAAAATTATTCCAACTTTCATGTTTTTTAAATTTTTATATATTTCAAATTGCACTCATTCCAAACCGTAGGTATCACTTTTGCACCTGAAAACACCTGAAAAAAACCCATGCATAATTTTACATCGACCCGAATTGAAATTTCAGGGTATCGAACGATTCATTGCGCTAAATAAAGTTTGCCAGACTTGCTCCAGTGTAAACCAGAGATTGAGCGGAAGTTCGTCATTCATTGTACTCGATTAACATTGTCGTATTAATACCGGCCTATCTATAGATATAGGAAATTGTGAAAGAAACCTGCAAGAACCGATTCAAATGATATTTCGTGAATTTCAAATGATTAATAAACCAAGTAACGATCAAGTGTTTGAACAATAAACGATGCGATCAGAATAATTTAAACGCGCATAAATCAATGAATTATACGCGGATGGAATATATTATGATATTAGTAGCATGTCGAGAGGTTGTTTGCCGGCAATTTTATTAAATGACTCGATTTTGCAATAATCTGTCGATATTATGTTTACCCGTGTAAACGTTTGGCACGAGCTTCATATTATGGAACAATGTACGTGCATTTCGGTGGGATGTCTGATACTGTACGTGCTGGTTATTATGCAACGATGTAAATCTACTTAATTTATTACGAAACCGTCCCCTTCCCATTCAATTTTCAATTGTTAGAAAAATATGGAGCCCCGTTTTTAAATTACACTACTTTTTTTTAAGGATCTTTTATTGGCCCACATACTCGACTCGGATGGTGACCTTAAGATAATTTTTTTAAGCGTAAAGTGGTTCCACGCAATCGCACCATAAACTCTGTCACCGAAACGAGGTGCAGATAGGCGACGTCCCTGGGGGGAAATATTATCCACGGAATTTGTTCCGGAATGGAATATCTAAAGTTGTGCATTTCACGAAAAGAAACACCTACCATGACAGAAGGGTGCAAGGAACTCTCCAAATCGCTTGGATATCCTGCATACCTTAAAATCCACGAATCGTTCACACTGTTGTTTTTCGAGTCGCTAATGGCACGGAAAAGGTTTTAAGCGTGTTCATTTGGTGTCGCTCGAGCCAGCACCGGTTACACTGGGTCGTTAATGAACGAGCAACGAGGAACTTGTTAACATCGGCTGATAGATGTCAAACGAGAGACAGACTGGTTGTCAAGTGGCTTCGTAATAACGAGGCGAAAGATGGCGTGTTCGGTGGCGTGCAATTTCTGTCTTGTGCAAGCAGAAGAAATTCCCTCGCTCTTCGTATGAGGCATGTGCATACGTGTGTACAGCTTGCTTCTCTGCAAGCATGTGCAACTGGTTGCCAATAAGCCGTGCGGTGCACTATGGGCCCCTACAGCCTGATGTCTGTTCCTTGCGTCTTCATCGATCTATTCCTAATAGATGTTTCAAAATTGCTCGTTTATTTGACCTTTGTCAAACAAAAATGACAGAGTTGCTCGAATAATTTCATCGAAATTGCACAGACGAAAAATAATGATCAGGATGTCGATACTTCCGTAAACGTCGTAACAGTTACGTAAACGACGTAACAGTCGCACGCAACGGAAGAACTCGAATAAAGTAATTGGTTGAAATGCATTTCCAATAACGAAAACGATACCATAAATCGTCATAACGTGGCTGGCAGTAATCGGAAGCTACTTAATTCGTAGAATCAGGTCATGGTTGTCGGGGCAATTGCATCGGTGTACATTAGTCTGCGACCTTATTAATGTATCACGAGCACACAACGAACATAGGGGGGCCAAGTATAGCCCCGACGAATTTATGGCGCTGTGCAAATGTCTTATTATTTTATTCGTTAATGGAGTCAAAGTTGTTCCTCAAACCGCATTACACTTTCATTTTTTCTCCTTTCCAAGCGACATTCGCTTGATTTCCCCCGGGATCTATTCCGCCTTTCTCAGCTGAATTATTTTAAGTAACTATTTACTATTTCAATTCTTAAACGCGGTGTCCTGTTACTTCTCCTTACTTATCCTTTTCCATTTTTATTCCAACATTCTAACATCCACTACTTATTTCGCCCTTTATACAAAATTTGGCGGCCCCCATGGCAGTCAACATGCGAGTTCGAAAAGTTGGTACACTTTTCAGAGTATCTGTTCGTTTGATTAAGTAAAGGAAATAGAAATGAAGACGTTCGGACGCGTGTCAGTGTGCACAATAGGATAACCGTACGGGTGGGTGGTAAACGCGGCCGATCGTATTTGCGAAGGGAAACGGGGCCTGTAATCTAGGCCATGGGAGCCCGGGGCTCCTTGTGTGTTCGTAACCTCCAGCAGCACACGGTTACTGGCTAGACCTACATTAGGGTGGGCAAAGTTCGACTTCCAACGGCGCGGATGCTCCCGCTTTTCCACGCGCCCCTTCCGCTCGAATTTACGATTCAACTTCCGTCGCCTGCGCCCCATTAAACGCCACCTCTCTCTCTCTCTCTCTCTCTGGCCTGACGGGATCCAGAATTTCGATGCCGGGGCTACAACCCGACACCCTTCCATGGATTTATTACCTTCCGGGCACATTCGATTTAACGACAGAAGAATCTATTCCGTTCTCTTTGTTCGGCCAACGAGATCCCTCATTTCGAATTCAGTCAATTGGAATACTTTCCTTAATCAACTCAATTTTTACATTGTTTAGAAATTGTTAAGGGATTTGTGAGTTTGGTTAAATTTTTAATCTTAATAATTGTGTTCTTTTGCTTTAAATTGGTATGTACGAAGGTTATTAATTAAAGTTATAAATCTTGACGATTGTTACTGCTAGAACTGCGTAACAGTGTTAATTTCAGGCAATTAGAAGTGTGAGAGATGATTAGGGAATACACGGGTCTGACGCGTCAGATCACTCATTGACCTATACCACTTACGTTCCTGTTTTCCCCGTTGCGTTCCACATCTTTTCACAATTTTATAACAGACTCGATTAATCTTGCCCCAAAAATGACTAATTAACTCTGTAAATATTTAACTGAATATTTTTGCCACAATTATGGTTACACAGTTTTAAAATTCATAGAGAGTTTAATTGCTATTTCTGCAATTATCATATTCGTTCTTATGCAATAAAAAGGCCAAGGGTTTATCTTTGAGGGACAGTATATTATTTTGGTTAATTTCAAAAGAATTCCACAACAATTCCAACATAAATTTTGTTCGCGCAAAGAAACATCCAACGTGTCTGTTCGTAAAGCTAAAGAATATCCTTTTTAGAAAGTTGCACGATGTTCAGCTTTAAAAACTCGTTGGTCCGCGTTCGCATGAAATCCACCGTACGATCTTATTAAAGCGTTCTCCTCCCTAAAGTTCGCAATGGCCCCCGGGAAGTTAAATGAAAATTTGTAAGAGACGGCAAAGTCTCCGGCGACGTGCCCTTAATCTCCAACGTCGTGTGAAACATTTTGTATCAGGGATTTCATCGTGAACTTGCCCCCTCGTCTTACCTTACACGTTTCGCAGATAGTTTATATAAAAAAAGAGAGAAAGCTCTATCGCTTTTGAACTACTTGCGCAAACTTTGCCTGTCAATCTTCATTTTTTTTTTTCAACCTGCCTTACAATTGCTTCTGTCAGTCTTTTCTTGACGCTATGGAATTTTAACACGTTGCCACAGTGGATACAGACCCGTGTGGTCAGACACACTTAAATTTTAATAATTTTCAAGTGTAATCATTCAAGTGTTAAAAATGATAGATAAATTTTAGAGTCGAATAAAAATCAATTAGCTAATCGTAAATATTAAATTATATTAATTAATTAAATTATAAATAGTAAATAATATTTCTCGTCGTATTAAACTTTGTATTTGAAATTATCTCGTTTCCTTTTATGAAAGTAGAGTAAAGATTTTGAAGATTTTTGTGCCCGGATATCGGGTGTAGAATCAAGTAGGACACAGGTGTTTCTTCAGAGTATGAAACTTCGTTTGTAAAACTGTTTTCCTCGAAGGAGCTGGCTTAAAAATTATTCGAAACTTCTCTCTGGGTTGGCTGCCGCGAACAAAGGTGTCGAGTAACAGTACGGTGGATAAAGGAAAAGGAAGAAAAGGATTCTTTGAAGCGAAGTTCGCGTTGAAAACAACGAGCGTATCTCGCGACGACGACGAGCCGCTTATTAAGATTATAAATTAACGCGCTTTCAGCTTCTGGCTTTGGCTGCTGATGACACTCAGACCGCGTTAACCCTTTCGTCCTGGCATTTGTTTTGCCGCGGCTGCTAATTGATGGTCCGTAACGCACGGCTGAATCGTAATCGTCCAATTTTTTAATTAAATCCTGCAATGACAAAAATAATTCATTAATTGTCAAACTTTTGCAAGAAAAAGTTATAAAATTATTAATTCAACGAATTGAAAATGTTCGTGAAACGACCATAAAACAGTTTTTGATTTTTTTAATTTTATGGACAATTGTGGTACCGAATTAAGGATCGAAAGCTCAACCTTGAAAGTTGAAAGATAATCGTTTTATTTGTTTTCACGGTCGAAATACGGGGAGGAAAAGCTGGCTTCCTGTCGTTTGCGTGAAACTTCTTCGGGAATGGTTCGAGTTAAGTCGGTTGAAGTTACGATCAGCGAAGTTTGCTTAAATGCAAAATATAATAGTGGCTCGGCGCGAGGATAATGGGATCGTCTAGCGTGTTGCTTCCTGCAGAAAAGGTGAACACTGTTCAACTGTCGTGTCGTTTATTCCTTCTCTTTGCGGAAGATTCTTCTGGAAGAAAGAAGTTTCTCTTCTTTCGGAACGAAGAATATTATGTTTATCTTCTGAAAAGGATTGCTTGTATAATAAAAATGTACAATTCCATTCGTTTATTGATAATAATTCACTTGGTCTGCGAAATTCTCTGTTATTGGATGATTAAAGTAACGATTCATGTAACAGACGGCTTCAAGGTTCTAATAATTCATCTCTTCCTTTTGATGAAGAACTTTTATCATTTCTGTACCTATATTTAAAATTACAAAATTCTTCTTAATTTATTAATAATCCAAAAGTTCTCTTTCCATAAAATCCCTGCAACAAATCAAAGATTTCAGAAGAAAAGTAGTTGAAACAATTTGTGCCTTTAAAATTTAATTTACCGCAATACTGTCGTTACAAAAGCATAGAAGGAACGTCACTGTAAATAAATGGCAGAACTAGTGTTTCCTCGGCGACACGCGTCAAACATTCATTTTTCTCTGTGTTATTCGCGAACAGTTTATTTGCATCGGTCCTGACGTTGCCTTTTGAATAAAGCAACCTCCAGTTCGCCCGTGCACTAAGGCGCCACGTTTTACAGTATTTATCATCAAAGCGTCGCTGTAACGCGATTGTCCTCGATCCCTGTACACGTATTAAAAACAAAAAACAGCTTTGAGGTAACGTCTCGCTGTCGTGGACGTTTTTTCGCGGATATTACTAGCGTGTAATTACTCCCTGGGAGACCAATGAGCGACTCGTCTCTGTCAGAGTCGCGACACACGTTTTGTGGCCCTTTTTTTTTATCATAATTCAATGATTAACCCCTGTGTAAAATATATTTCTGTACTTTTTTACATATTACTAGTGCAAGAGGCGCCTCAAAATAATAAGTTTTTATTTAAAAATAATGAAATTTATTATTTTTTATTATTTATTCCTGGATTCGATTGTTCACGAATCAAGACCAATCAGCGACCGTCGAAGCGCAGCGTCCGCTTGTCCGAAAGAACGCGTCTATTAACAAACAGAAAAAGAGGAACAAAGAGAAAATAGAGAGACAAGAATGAGTTTTAAACGAACGAATCTCGAATCCTGATGACCAAAGCCGAAATAAAGAAACGACGGATCGCCGGTTGCGAATTTCCACGGGCGCACGGGATTTCAGAATCCAATCTAAACGTGACTGACAGTCACCGACGGATTTTCTTTTCAATTCCTATCCCGAAACGCGAAACAGAGAGAGAGAGGAATTAGAACGAGATCGTCGGCTGCCATTGGCGCCCTTGCATCGGCAACTCTCTGATTTCGGGAAGATTCCCGTTGCATCGGGACCAACCGGTCGAACTTCCGTGTAGATTAACGGACACACGCTCGAACAGATAACACGATCGTCAAAGCATCGAACCGATACATCGCTGATATGCAAACGAGATTCAAATCCACGGAACCAGTCTCTGTGAGCGTCCTTCATCTTTGGCTTTGGCGTTCCCGATTGGATGAATTAACGTAACTCTAGGGAAATCATGATTATTGATCGTTCGGTGCTTATTGGAAGTTTGACGAAACATTTTAAGTTCCCTGGGTTTTGGTTAATAATTTCGTCGATGTATTCATCAGAGTGTTAATAATTCATTTCTAATTTCAAGAATTCTAATTTCTGGATTAAAGAATTAGTCTTTATGATGAGAAATTCTTATTTGAAAATATTCAAATTATAATTACAGCTGAAAACTTCTGGGAATTTGTATTTCCATTACCCAAATCACCCTTCGAATAATTCCGCCCTAAAAGCATAAGTTTGTGATTACATTATTCCATCATCGTTGAAACTTCTGTTCTCTTCGAAGCAAAACAAATGTCCCCCCCCCCCCCCCACCCCCCCCGAGGGGGAAAGGCAAACTTCCGTTTCCAGTCGTCGTTGTTTCGAACCGTTTCCACTACGAATAAAGCAAAAGAATTTGTTTTTATTGTTCGCGACAGCAGCGTCAAATATCGTGGTGGCTAAAGATCGTAGTCGTTTGTCTTGGACCGATGGCGTTTCGCTACCATTGAATCCGTTCCTCACCGTCCGACCAGCAATTCAATCGGCCATACTTCCGTTCCGGAACGCCCTCCCTCGTCTTCTTTTCGTCCTTCTTTTTAGCACTTTCTTTTTACGACGGATCCAATGTGGTTAACCGTTGCTGGAGTTAAATGGGAACACATCGAGCGTAGAATCGGTGCCGGGGTCCACGAAATTTCCTCGGCTATGGTTTGAGTGTCGCTTTAATTTCGTTTTATTTCACTGGCGATCGACGACGATACAGAGTAACAGGTTCTCCCGTTGTTCCATGAAACTTTTGTGTTTTCAGTTCTTACGTTATAAATTTCTAAAATTCTAAATTTCTAAATTCGAGACGGATCGCTAATTGCTCGAGTTTCGCCGATTGCGTGGAACGTTTAACCAGGATCGGTTCCTGGGCCGGAATTTCCTTTCATCTACCAGCATTTCGGCACGTTATCGGAGAAGTTTCGCAATATCTAAGTGTCGTTTAATTCTGCCCGTCGATTCGAGTGCGTCTCGCTCCCTCTTTTGTCGCCCTCGAACCTTAAGAGGATTGAACGTTTACGTTTCGCTCTTTTTCCCTAAAACGATTCAGGATCGACTTCGATGAAAGTTCGATTTTTAAAATACAAAAGTCGTAGAATAAAAATTCTGATTCCAAGAGTAGAAATCGAGTTTTCATCGATCCATTGACGAACTTTTTCCATGAATGGTTTGAGGGACTCGTTGCTCACAGCTTAGCCGGACAATCCAATCAGTCCGGCGGAAAGGCGGCGTGTTTCGAGCAGAGGCGAGGATTGCGATCGTACAACTTCGCGAAATCTTATAGCTGGTCAC
This sequence comes from Anthidium xuezhongi, assembly GCA_022405125.1. Classification (NCBI taxonomy): domain Eukaryota; kingdom Metazoa; phylum Arthropoda; class Insecta; order Hymenoptera; family Megachilidae; genus Anthidium; species Anthidium xuezhongi. The sequence continues at coordinate 8,650,341 of CM039644.1, read as the reverse complement.
GGACACGAATGGCCCTTCGGGCGCCCCTCTAATCGTGGAAGCCATAAACCTCGTAAAACATCACCTTTTCGTCTGGACAACCTGGTATCCCTTGTTTTCTAAAACTTCCTTTGTATCAATTCAAGATTTTTAAACTCCAAGATTAAAAACTCTGAGATATTTTAAAGTTGTGTGATTCTAAAATAAAAATTATTGTTGGAGCAGGACGGTGTTGAATCGCTGATTTTTATCAGCGTGCATTTTCTTAGGAAGTTGACCGATCCGGGGGGAGGCAAAGTAATCGGGAAAGAGGTACAGTAAAATTATACGAAAGTTTTCCGGTAGCGCACGAAAACATCTTTAAGTAGGATAGATGTAAAGTATTAAAGCAGCAGTTCGACTATCTTAATAAGCTCTTAACGAAGAACTTTGGCCACGGGAGCGAAAGAAAGCCGAGTAACTTTCGCTCAACAAACGGCTGCAAATTTAATCCTACTTATCTGAAATCTTTTGTTAACAGATGATATTTGGCAAAGTTTATCGTAGCAATAAAAATATCCATAAGAAAAATACTACATAAATTTAAATAATAGAAGGTACTTTAAAATAATTTTGTTATGGCACGAGATTGCCGTACGATTTATGCCAGGGTGATAAATGGATAAAAGAATTCGTGACGTCGTAAATTTCGAGTTGGAATATTAATTTTAAAACTTTCAAGAATGTTAGACAAGTCTATAAGACCATATTTTACGTAGCAATAGCGTATCCTATAGTTTTCTACTTTATAACGTAATAAAGTCTAGATTTAAAAAGATAAATCGATACTTGTGGCGTCAAAATTTTATAAATTATTCCAATTTACAAAAAATATTTCCTAGTCTAGAACTATCTGAATAAACAGAAGCGTAGAATGTAAATTGCTCGAACGTGAAAGAAAAAAAGAATGGAATTAAACGAAATTGTTCGGATTTCCTTTTATTTTCTGTTCTCTGCGTTGGCTGAATTTCAGCGCGGGATTCGGGTAATCAAGCGGGTGTAATATTAACGGCACTATTTTATTTGGAGGTAAAGACGAGGGAGGGGGTGGGGTGGGGGGGGGGGGCGGTTGGAAACATTTCGTAGTCTGATAGTAGGGTGCACGTTGTCTGATAATATTGCCAAGTAAAGTCGGGGTAACGACTTCTGCTCACGTCGTGTGAAATTTCACCGATATTGCCTCAATATGTTGCCGGCGGAGTGCATTTTATGGACGTGTGGGCCAGCGCTTAAAAACAGGAAGTACCGAGAGGTGGTGCTCGTTTAAACCCCTTCCAGCTTGATTTCTCTTCAACCTTTATTTTTCTAATGCTTTCAACTTCGTTTTTTTTTCTCTTCCTTTCCCACGAAAATAGGGGCGTAGCGTTTAAAAAAATGAGACGATTCCCTGACGACTTTCGACCGTGGACGGAGCGAAAATTTAAGCCTGAATTCAAAGGAAACCGTAAGAGTTACTTGGGCGGAAAAACGGAAAGATAAGGGAAAGGTTGATAAAGTGCATGGAAAGATAAAAACTCGACACCATTGTGTCTCCTTTGAAGATGCGACGGGATCCTGTGCACTCGTCAAAAGAGGGACATCGATATATAACATTATACGTACATCTTTACTCGCAGGGTCTTATATACAGGGTGATCCATTTAAATCTCTGTAAAGATATGATCCTTGATTTAAAAATTCCAAAGTACCCAAATTTTTGAAATCCGAAACCTCCAAGTACTCAAATTTCTAAAATTCTATATTTCCAAATTTCTAAAACTCTATGTGTCCAGTGTCCAAAATTGCCAGGGTTTCCAAGGTCCTAAAATTCCAATATCTCCTCTTCCAATAACCCAGGGGGAAAAGATCAAAGGAATAACAAAAAATGACTTCTTTCATCATCTTCGTTCTCAAATACTTCAACAAATAAGAACTCACCGGTGGCCATGGTCGACTTGGCACGGTGTGGTAATAACGCGGTTCACCTCTCGGATTGTAGGCCGTCGTCGCTCGAATTGTCTGATCCTTTTCATTGCGGATTTTCCAGCAGCTTGTAATATAATTTATACGAGAGCCACGGTAACAATAACAAAACAACGCGGGCGGGGGGAAGGCTGCTCGCGCGTATCCCCCGGGTTTCGAGATGACTTTAATATCTGATCTCGAGCGTGGCGAGACAAGAGGAAACCGGTGCTGTTTCTCGCGCTCGAATACCATGCGAAATCTCGGCGCGTATGCAAATCAGCACGAATTAGTTAGCATAAATAAAGGTTGGTTCTTGTGTACGCAGATCTGCAGTCTGGACAACTGATTCCACGATAAATTCGAGTTTTCAATCTCGGATAACTGTTTCTGTAATGCTACTGAATCGTGTAGATAATTTATAATAAAAAATTGAAAGATCATGTCCCAAATTTAATCATAAAAATTGAAATAGTTTTTAATAAGATACCTTAAAAGATAGTAGAAGATATGCCCTGCAAGCTGCATTTTGTTGCAAATCGGTAGCTCGATTGGTTCCCGAGATACCAGGCTTCAAAGTAAATCATTCAGAAAAATGAATATCAACGAACGATGGTTCAGAGTTCTTGGAAACTACGTGGCCTACATCTTTTCTTGGAAATGCGTACTCCGTACTAGCGTAGTGGAAGAAACCGGTTTAGTCAGCTTGAATCGCTAAGCAGCGGAACAGGTGGCGCCCATTGGGATAGGTCAGTGTGCGAGTGGGAGCAAGAGGTCCGAAATCCGAAGATTGAAAATAATGCTGCTCTTTAAACGACCATATCTCGGGAACGAGAAGCGATATCGACATGAAATAGGCGCCATTTTACAGAGGAAGATTCACCCTATCTTATGGATATAAACATAAACAGCTGAGTTACGGGTTTCCGTGCTAAAAAGGGAAACGCTTTTATCCCTACTTTAGTCCGGTTATGGCCTATCTGGGCTGGGTTAATGCTGCGCTAAATTAATGAATATAAGGGAGAAATGTTTAAATATGTATACGTAAGTGTATGGAAGGCTTTGGGTTAAAAATCAGTGGGTTGTGTTTTAGATCAAATTAACTGTAATGTGCAAACTTTAAATAGCCTAATTCTAAATACCCAAATTCCAAATATTACGCGTAGGCCATAATGGATATCTTTGCTAAAGTTTCCAGCTAATTAAACGTCAGCCGAAGTTGGCGCGCGCCGATTGGATAACAATGTTTCGTTCGTCAATCGTATGAAATTCATCGATACGAATTGATGAAATTTGTGGCTGGTTAAAAGTGCCGCAAACGAGAAAGCTGCTTGCTGCTATTGATCCTGTCTAACCGATTGGAAAATATCGAAGGGTAACCTCGGGCCAGATTTGATTAATCCTGTCGTTCAAACGTATCGTTTCGCCGGCTACACATACATATAATTAAACGCCTCTAACGAACAATATATGCTGGTAGCTCGATTTCCAAACAAGAACCGATCATCGCGTTTTAGGCGCTCCACCGACCAGTCGGAATCATATGAAATTCATACAAAGTCTAATCAACGGTGATTAATTTCACGTCAGATGTTAACAATCGAATACGTCGATCATAGATGTTTTTGATATTTCATCCCGTTAATCAAATCATCGATCTCCTCTAATTTCACCGAATTTCAAATTCAAGTGTTCGAAGGATGAATATTAAAAATTGTAATATATCAATATTCGATGAAAATTCGAATGTCACGGAAGGAATAACGTCGGCTCGTAACGTGAGCCCCAGCGAAATTGACTCTCATAAATGATGTATGAAGTTGACAGAAATCCGGGGAAAGGTTAATACGATTCTTTCTGCGTCGGTTTTCAGGGACTTGGTAATTTCAGCGAAACTTTCGGCGAAGACTTTTAACACGTCTTCCGTTCGCGAGATCCCCGAAACTTCGGGAAGCCCGGAGATTCTCATATCTGGCCCGACGATCGGACAATGTTTGAAGTCGGTTTCAAAGTTTTAATGATTAGTTCCGCGGCGAAGATCTTCCTTGGGTGGTCGCTAAAAATTTTAAACTACTTACCATCACCTAAATCCAACATCTCTTTTCATTTTTATTATATCAAAGAAATAAATAATTTGGGTTTGCAATTTTAATTCCAAAATAACGGACTTGCTTAATTTTTCACCTGATTTTACAGAAGGGGTAACTCGAAACGTGTTTAAAGCAACCACGTGATGTCGATATCGGATCCCATTACGAGGGGGGGGGGGGGGGTAAATATAATTTCGAAATTGTTCGAGCGTTTAATCTAAGGCGCAACCGAGGTTTCACGCAGGGTGAAATTTATAGTGGGTATACGATAACAGATAGATTTTGCGGTTATGGTGCATAAAGTATAATTTTCTGTATTTGATATCCGATCAGTTTTATCTATTAATATTTTCGAACGATGTTCACGTACATTGATCACCCGGTGTTTATATAAAATTTATGAAACGTTATTAATTCATCGACGGGTGTTAATAAACGCGCTCCACCCCATCATGCAGGCACCGTGTTTAAAGTAGAATATCGATTTGGAAAAATATATACACTTGCTGTGTAATCTTTTTATCCTCAATTTTTGTTCCGGTAATAATTCATTTTAACTTCCTGTTAAAGTATTTATCTTTTTTATCGATTTCTGCTTCTGAGCAGTATGTATGTTGGAAATGTACTTACTATATAACAAACGAGTACGATTAATTTATTCGACCACCCCCGTTAACAATCAACGTTCCACGAACGAGTCCACAAACACAATGTTGAAAGTCCACAAAATTTCTTAATGAAGGCGATTATTAATTAAAGCCACATTAGAGCGGACCGGTACCGGTATAATTACAGTCGCGTGGCTACGAAATGTTACGTTATATATATAGGAACACGGTCGTTTCTTGTTCGATTATGTCATGGCCACCGAGGGTGGTTAAGTGACGCCCCGGTTTACCCAATGTATAATTAGGTGGGCTCGTAAAATAATGGCTTTCGGTTTGGTCGTGTAACGTGGCCGAGCAAATATAACAATGGCCAGGTCAGTGTACATTTGTCACGTCAGCTAACGGCTCGTACTTGCACCCTATGCAATCCGATATTAACCTTTACGCACCGTTCGAATGTTCTTTATTAGACTGCCGATTCGATTTTACTCCAAAATCGTCCAAAGTGTGATAAAAGAAAATATTTAAACTGTTTTTGGACTTGCAACGTAACTCAGTCTCGCATAATTATTTTAATAATTGTAATTACCACTCTTTGTCGATCGCACGATGAAAATAAATATTTCTAACGAAAATGACAGAATACTCGTACGGTTTTAAAATTCATAATTTTAACAGAAATGAAAATAAAAAAATCGGTTACACGTGCAGCGTCCAGCTCGAACAAAGCTGCATTATAAAACGTGGATGTCCGAAAAAAGAAGGAAGGAAAAGAATCCTTGTACCCGCCCCAATATTTATTTCTTTATAGATAAAGTTACCTAGTACGTGAAAGCTGTACCGTGTTTCCGCGAACAGCTTCCAAACAGTTCGCCAACAAAAGCATCGAAAAAATCGCGAGAAAAAAGAACCGCGTCAAAGAACGAAAAAGCCGGCATATCCGGTCCGTGAAAACCGCGCATCCGGTAAACGAGAGGAGGGGAGAGATAAAAAAAGGAGGAAACTGGAGGCACGAAAATTTCTTTGAAAAGCAGAGAAACGTTTCTCGCGCGAAGAATAAGCGATCTGTTGCTCGCGCGATCGATTTCTCGTTTTTTTCTTTTCTTTTCAAAATGGAAAACGTCGACCAGAGGAAATAAAGTCGAACGATAAATGTGCTCAACAGTCGGGCGACGACTGAGCCCGTTTCCCCAAGGAGAGGCTGTAAATCGTGTGTTTAGTCGGTGGATCCGGCCACCGAAACGCGAGATTCAATTCTCCTGCAGGAAATCTGCTCCAGGAGAAGGAATCCGGAAAGAGGTTTTCGAGAACGTCTGTCCCGTTTTAATCGAGGATGCCGGTTTAATGAAACGATCGAATCGGGGATGAAAAGCCTCGACGCGGGATATTTTTCGATTTCGAAAGCCATTCGTCCATTATTTGGAATTCTTTGCAGCGCAACAAAAATGATTCTATGCGAAAGGAAACGATCGCAGATTATTCTCGGCGGAATAAAAACACGAACTTTGAAAGTATCGTCGGGGTTGAAAAATGAGACCCTCTGAAACGGTTCGTTCGCCAAAGGAATTTAATTAAAACGCAAAGATCGCCCCTCCCTTTTCCCCCGGCTTCGCGTGCATTGACAGGTTCCAACATATTCCCCCCTTAATGTACACAGGTGAAATGTTCCTTGCCAAAGGCTGTGGCACCGATAATTCCCATAAACTGTTTCTTTTTTTCTTCTTCCGTCCCTTTGAACCTTTGACGTATCATCCCCAGATAAAAAGACAAAAAGACCGTTGATTTTACAGAAAGGAAGCATCCAGCAGCTTTTGTGTCGTCTTTGCACGGCCTGAATTTAATGACCGGACCCGTCAGGTTTCGGAAACGGGTTAGCTCGATAAGCTTCCGCGCGGATAACGTACGATCGTATATTTTTCGGCGGGGTTGAGAAAGGGTTCGGAGATTCATCGGCCTCGGGACCGTTCTCGATCGCGACACCCGGCAATTTTTCTGCGAAACCTGCATTTGCATCTTTACGACCCACGATCCCCTCCCCCTTTTCCCTCCCTTTCATTTTTTTCGCCTTTGCCCGTCATTTGACCGCGAACCTGCTGACAAATCGCCCGCCATGTTCCTTCTTGGCGAATCAGAATCTACTTTCGAAAAGCTTCCAAAGATCGATGATGTTTGCAATTTTGAAAAATTCAAGCAGAAATATTGTGCCAGTACGTTTAAAAAAAAATTGGAATTACTCGATTACTCGTTTATTCGTTTAATTATTCAGGTTGTGCATCTACTCGTTATTCATTCGCCCGTTCGATTATTCAATCGCTAATTCACATTGCATTCACTTATTTATCCGTCAGTTCGTTTATTCACGTATCGTTTGACTCGTATGACTGCTCGATCGTTTGGCCGATTACTCGTTTACTCGTTTCCCTGCGCGCTCGGTGCAGCTCGAACGAAAGCAATTAGAAAGTTCAAATTATATCACCGGTGCTTTATGAAACGTTTCGCCGTTGAGAGTCCGTATGGAAAGCCGGTCGTGCTAATAACCGTTCGCCAATTAATTGATCGCTCTTAATTAAAGACGACACTTGTTGCGTTCTCGGTCTTGCGTGAAGTTAATTTAAAACTTCAAACGCTCTGAAATTCGAGCCGGATCGAATCGAGCGCAGAAATGTAGATTTCACGGTGCAGCGGGACGAGAGTGACCGTTTTGTGAAAATTCTCGAACAAATTCGATTACAGGCACGAATCGGGGGCGATATAAAAAAAAGGGAATAAAAATAAAAAAAAAAAAAAAGAGGAAGCACTTAGGCAAACAGGCATGGCAGGCGGCGGTATTCGATGAACGCGTAAAATCCGATAAATATTGCCTCGACCTATAGCACCTTTATGGAACACGGAAAGTAAGTTTCCCTTTATGAAGTTTCCCCGCACACGGTCTCTGAAAATTTCCTATGCATGTAGAACCGATGAATATACAATAGGTGTTCGCGAATCTCGAACCTGCTATCAAACGATGAGAAACACTTTGATTATACGATGAGTTCCCCTCTCCTTTTTCCCTTAATTTAATATCGCGACTCGAACGATTAATTGTTACCGATAAACATCACAATTTAATAATTAAATTATGCAGATAAATTCATTACCTGTTATCTGATTTTAATTCCAATTTATTACGTATTTTCGCGTTGTCGCGTTGTTGAATAATATTATATATTATTTTCACTATTGGTTAACTCTCAAACAACAAAACAACATTTTTAACGATCTGTCGAAGTTCATTATCCCGAGTTTCAATTGTTCTGGATGCTCGATTCCCGTAGTGTAACATTTTTAACATTCATTTCATATTTCGATAAAAAAAAAAAGAATTTCGCTCCCCATCTTCCGCTCGCGAAAACAAAACGTGCCGCGCGCGTACGCGTTTCATGAATTCGGTCCGGTAAAGAGAGTGCATCGTTTTAAACAAGCAACAGTACAAAAATCCCTTTCTCGTCGAATACCGTTCATTGTTTCGTTAAAAAAAAAAGAAAAAAAATCGGCGGGGTCCGCGTGCCGGTTGTTCCCAATTTCGCGTACCGGTATAACGAGAGTTTAAAGTCGTTAAATGTTGTAAAAATGCAAATACCGTAGCTGTTGGAAGCGTGATGTACGTGACAGATGCGTCGACGATCGAAAATCAAATCTTTTTTTTTTTTTGTTTTATCGAAGGGCGACAGGCATATTCGCGCGCGGCAGCGAAAGGATTAACGACACGATTGTTTGATTTTCCAATTTAAACTTTCAATTTGTTACACTACTTTTGTCATTCGATGTTTTCGTTCTTTATTTCGTAGTTAATTTTAATTTCATGACGTAAAAGTGTTGCAAAATAATACTTATCGTACATCATTTTAAAGCTTAAAGTGTCAAGAATATTACTGATATTCTTGAAACAAATAATAATATAATTTATTTAAAAGAAAAGGGACTTTATAATGTCTTGTGGATTATTTTATGGATTGTTCAAAGTATAAAAGGGAAAAGATGGTGGCACGGATACCTTCTTCTTGAATTCGCGTGTACAATTAACAAAATTGCTTTTCTTTCATCTTCCCTGTTTTCCAACATTCCCGTTCTCCTTTCTCCCGTTTGAATTTGAAAGAAAATGAGTTCACGGCGACCTCATTGCCAGAGAATGCATAGCTTTTTGCGAGCGCAACGGTATTCGGCGCTTGCGGAAAATTTATAGTTCGCGCAGCGGACCTGTTCGCAATAATATTTTCTCTGTTTCCGGCGGTTTTCCCTTCCTCTCTTCTTATCTTCCCTGCCCCCCCCCCCCCTCCCGACGAGAGAGAGAGGGGCGAAAAGGGGGACACGACACCGTTGCGAACTTTAATATCTGTTCGCGAAACAATTATTTTCAAGTATCGCGAAACTTTCGCCCAACCTCCCGAGTCCCTTTCGTAATGAGCATGGACACGATATTAAATCAGACTTCCGCTGTTTCATAAATGTCACGGAATAACGTTCAGTTTACTAGACGACCATAATTGCATCGTTGAAAGTCATCAAGTATTGTTTGAAACTTCTACGCTGCGAAGTTACGCTGGAATTTTTTCGAAATTAGATACTCGTCAACTCGTGAAATTAGGAATTACAGGATGAATGTTGTACAATTATTAGGGCACAATGTGATATCAATTATTAACTAAGAATCGACTTATAGTGAGAGCAATCTTCACATACGACATGAACTACACCAATAATTTATCGAAATCAGTACAGGTGATTAATAGAGTGGATATCGCGGAACTGTTCGTAAAAAATGTTTGGAAATCTACACTTTAATTCGTCTGAGGAAAAATATATGACGGCAATTGTATTCTAATATCGCTTAACGAGCAGTTAGGAAGATACAGTGCCGGGTTACGCAATTACCCTTGAAAAATGAACGCTCCACGGCGTGTACACGTTGCCACGAAATATCCAGTGGGGAAACAAAGGACCCCAAACACCCCCCTCCGCGTACTGAAAGAGTGCAGTACCTTTCATAAAGCCGCGTAACGTAATTACGCGTGGCTATGAGTCCCGGTAAAGGTCCGTGTTCGCTGCAATTCCGAGAACGAACGCGTTCGTTGTATCAAGCGATGTTGCTTTAATAAATTGCCCCTGTACAGGCTGTTTCATAACGTATTGGATCATTGGCAATAAACGAAAATCGTAAAGGCAATACCGACAATGTTTGTACAAACTATTATACACCCTCTGTCTAGTTTTTTCGAATCGATTTTGTACAAATTTCAATTTCACATGCAGCACCCATGACTGAGCGATCTGGGTGCACCCTTGGGTGCACCTCGAGCAAAATTTGTTACGTATACTGTTTTACATCCCCTGATAAAAAGGTCTGTAACTCGGATTAAACATACAAAGGAAATTAAAGAAGAAATCATGAGACAGGCTGTACACAACGAAGCGAGGAGCAATTTCCACGCTCGAATCATCCCCATTACGGCATTTATTATTTTAGTTACACGTTTCTACGAGCACAAGCGGACCGTTATTCCGGGGGTGTTTTTAACCCGGGCGGCCCTGTGTCCGGTCAAAGTTGCGGAACTAACTGGTCGGACGAATTAAATCGCGTTACTTCGGCCTGAAAATTGCGTTAGACCGAAGTAGAAAACGAGAGGAATCGAGATAGCGGCAAGGCTCATTTTGTACCAGTTGGTTGCCCCACGAGAAGGCTTTGACTTTGTTTCTAGACGAATTTGATTAACCATCGAACGGGACAAACGCGAGTCCGGACCATATGCACGCTCGAACTTGTAATCGATTGACAAAGAAAAGAAATAAAATTTAAACATTCTTCAATCGACTGCTTCTTACTCGATTTCGACGTAATTCCACGAATGAAGGAAACGAAGGTGGACGAATTTCTAAAGGGATCGATAGTATTTCAGCGGGTTTAATCGCTGGTGGTCGACCCACCAATAAATCGTCCCTAATTTGGTTGGACCACCTCCTGGAATTATCTGTACCTACACCAAGATCTGTGGATTATCTTACGAACGACACCGTACCTTCTCGAGAACGAGCCAGACTGTAAATTAATTTTAATCATTCTGATCATTCGCATCTGGTCTGAATGGGAAATTTAATTAGGTACGTGATTAATTCCCCTCGTCGTTTTATTGTTTGATTTTGCTCGGAAGGTGATCGTAATTTATGAAAGATATAAATAACAAGGGAGAGACTTAAATAAAACCTTATATTACGATAAAAGCATTTGACAAGTTCTATAATTTAAAACAAGAAATCCGAGGCGAGTGTTAATAGAATAGTGGAATATTGGATCGCCAATAAATCTGAAGCGAATTTTTATCCGGATAAAATATAAAATGTGCCGAACAAACTGAAACGTTGCCTTATGAAACCGGTGATCTTTTCGCATTAACGGCGCGCCGCGACCAACAATCGCATAACGTACCCTGACACTTTTATGGCTCCTCGATTTTGCAGTTTAATGTGTTTTTAAATCGCCCGTGATATATATCCCGGGCTAAGAAGCGAAATCCCCCTCGATAAGCCTGCTTTCAATTAAATTTATAGCAGTTTGCTTTGGGAGCCGATATTTTTGCATGGTTGCGATCCGTGTATTCATTTTCGATATCGTACCACTTGATGAAACAACGCTCGGATTAATTGATCTATAATTGTTTATCGATTACAGATAATGGGCAAATGGTACGTGGTGGAGGTGCTGGAGCACAAGGTCGATCCATTGAAACCGTCGGCCGCCTCGTACGTGATCGATTCCTGCCCGATCGTGAAGCTGAGAGCGATCGAGAACTCGTCCAAGTTTTTCTCCTCGTTGAGACTTTTGTGGTCCGAGGAAGCCGGTAATCTTGAGTACACGTTCCGAATACCGGACATCTCCAGGAAACCGGGTTTCTGGATCTCCAATTCCCAGCAAAACGGTAAGCACACCGGGTCCCTCCTCTTCGTTCGCAAATATTTTTACTTCGCGACTACTCTTCAAATTGCAAATACGAGTTTCCCATCTAACTGCGAGAGGAAAATTTCGAAACTTTCGAACGGGGCTAAAAGGAATTCGAAATCGAACCGAAATTTATGTTGAACCCTTTTAAATGTTTACGGACATGAATAAGTTAAGGTCCTTGTATAACTTCAGAATTGGTATTTTCTCATTTTTAAATCTAGAAATTATTAACAATCTGTCTAATAATAAATTCTTTGAAAGATCTTCATTCGCAAGGACGCAATAATTTTCCGTCGAACGAGAAATTTCCTCCTGAACGATCAATCGTCCTTTTTTTTATATATGTATAAAAATGATTATCGTTAGCCGGCAAAGCTATCGGCGAATCTTTGAAAGGAACAATTCTCACGGAATAAAATGAAAGAAGGAACGGATTGGTCAAGCGTACGAGTGTCTTGACCCAGCGACAAAATTAGAAACGTGCTTCTGATCGAGACGTGATCTGTGTTCATGCCTGAAAAATGAAATTTCTTCCGGGGATTCTTCGATTCTCGAACTGGAATCGAAGCCAGATTCGTTCGTTCATTTTTCCAAAAGAAACATGATTTCTGTGAATAAAAATGTTCTAATTTGAATGTTACGGTTAGTGATATAAATTTGTGTCCATAGAAAATTCGCTGTTCATTGAAATCCATTGGCATTCTTCTTCTTCCTGTTTCCTAGTCACAGTCCGATAACTTCTAAATAGAGGTAGCAGCTGTTAGAAAGCTTCGAATATAGCTTCTGTTCAGTGAATCGATTGGGATGTCCGTAATCGATGAACCGTATAAACGCGATAGGATAATACGTACGAACCAGAGTGGAACCGAAGTTGAAATCATGGGTCATCGGACTGGCTCTTAAAGTTTACAAATATTATATTTGAAGGTACCAGGAACTCTGAAAAAACACTCTACCCCTGCAACATTTAAGAGCCCATTTTTATACTTTAAATACATTATATCTAATATAAGGTAATCAGTTAACCCTCAATCACCCTGGCTTATTTCGATACCGTGTCAAGGCAAAATTCCATCGTCCATGAAGGGTTAAATTTGTAACGGTGCTCAACGATGCCCACCGTGGTCTGCCTAGCGGGTTGAAAGAAAAGGGAAGAAAACCGAAGAAAATCCTTCGAGGGGTGTTCGCGGTTTGAAAAATAAAAGGTGATTTTGCACCGCCGTCGACACGTTTCGCGAATAAAATGGCGGATATTATTAGTTCGAGAAAACGATCGTCACGAAGCCAGTACGTGCCAATAGCAATAACGTCAACCACCCGGCCCGCTATCGTAATATCACAGTCCTTGCCCATTAAACTGTTTCGTTGTGTAAACGGACGCTATCTCCGCGGTATTGACGCTAAATGCGATGAAATTAATTGTGCCCGCTCGCGTGAAATTCGTCTGGACACGTTTTGACTCGCCGTTTCACGAATCGTGTTGTCCAATTTGACGATGATGGTATCACGATCAAAAGGAAGATCCTCCTTTTTGGGTCAGGCTGAAAGCTCGGAAGACAAATATAAGCAGCTACTTTCGATCCCGTTTCCTTATTTATTTTTCAAGCCGCGTGCTTTTATCGAGATTGTATCCGGCCACTTTCAATCGAAGAATCGTTGTCGACAGCGGACAACTACGAATGAGAATCGTACGTTTCTAAGTTCCTTCTTCCAACTTTATTTCATTATTAAACGTATAATATTTATTTAACACAAGTAACAAGACAATGTATCAATTTTAATTCAACGATATCGATTAGTGAAACGTTATCCTTGGCGACTAAACCGCATTACCGTTCTGTAGAATTAATTAACTGGTCCCGAATCGCGATATAATTAAATTACGCTCGGCTACGTTTACGTTGGATTAAACTTACTATTAAATAACTCATAACATTTTACATTGGTGTTTTAAACCGTACGACATCAGCTGAACAAGCGAGTTTAATAATAAACCTTTTGATAAGATTCTTGATAAGATTACAGAAAAAAAAATTAAAATTAAAACTAAAGTGACAGTGACTGGGTTTATGTGATGCGTATTTCCCTCAAAAAATTGAACCAGGTCACTGTCTCATCGTTGTCACAATCTCACCAAAGTGATGATTGTTTTAACAGGTACGCTGGTGCAGAAAAAGTACACCCAATTCACCGGTAACGTGCACGTGATGAAAGCAGTCGCGTCGGACATGGTGTTGACTTTCTGCGCCGGAAGTCCGGACAATCAGCTGTACTCGTTGCTGTTGTCGCGCGAGCACATCCTGCAAAAGAGCGACAAACGCAGCGTTCACAATCTCCTGGCACGTCGTGGACTGAAGATCGTCAGTATCCGTGAGACCTGTATGAACAGCGCTGTTTGGCGACGAGGTTCCATCAATCTGATCGGTTTGCTCGGATTGATAGGCGTGCTGTTCAACGTCCTCCACGGTTCTTGGTAGTTGGTGATCGTCGATCAAGCCGTACGATCGAATCTTCTGATCAAAATCGTTAGCTGACTCGGGCGGTTTCTTTTCTTCTGCGTTTTTAGTTCGAATTAACGATGATAGAAGAGGGAGATGACAATATGACGAATATACAGGGTGCTTCAACAATGACATGCAGCGTGAGGAATTTATGAATTTATCCTGGTAGAAAGAATTGGTTCGAATTATTTCAAATTGTTCAAACTTTTAGTATTTACGTTATTTGAATTTTAAGCATTCAATTTCAATCCCCAGCTACCCTGATGAATTCACATCTCGCGCCTTCATTTTGATCCAGCCTGTGCACAACGAAATTTCGAGCAGAAAACCGAAGCTGCGTAATAAAATCAAAATCAATTTCAGCGAACAATATCAGCCGTCCTGAGATTCTTGGCGACGCGAAACCAAGATCGTGGTGTTCTCCCGAATATAAGGTAACGAGAAACAATTCACGCCCGGGGCTCTTCCATTTTCCAAGAAGCGAACGAGTTGACCGATACCTCCAAGAGTCTCGGTTGCTCTTTTGATCCGCGGACGAAAAAAGAAAGAAAAGAACAAGCCCTTAATTGCCAACGCAGCTAACGATCTCGCGTCTTGTATCCGTTGTACGACGCAATCGTAACGAGAATCTCGCAGAAAGAAAAAAAAAAAAAGGAAAGAAAGAAAGGAATTCTATGGAATTCGTGGACGACCAACACGATTCGAGCGTCCTGGATTCTATTTCCAGCGACAATGCCGGCTTCCAGGGGAACGATCCGTCTCGTTTCCGCTCGATTCTTCGCCGATCGGAATAAGAGTTGACTCGTGTTGTCTTCGTTATCAAGAGATTTCGTTCCTCCTCGAAGGAGACGCTGATCCCTCGAGCGTTCTCGACTGAAACAATACGGACTCGACGACGATGATATACCTGTCCATTCGCGTATTTATAATAGCCCGGGCCAGGCCTTTCCAAACTGCTCGTAACTTATTTTTTATTTCAAGAAGAAATAATTCAGTGTCATTGTTCGAAATGCTCCGGTCACTTTTAACGTGTTACTCGTTGATTCGAACTATTATCTTTTAAACAATTTGGGAAACACTGGCCTGGACGAAGATTGTCGTTTTCGTCGATCAAAGTGTTCAATGTCTCAGTGTCGTGTTAACTCTTTCGGTTATTGAGATGAAAATCACCTTGGTATCTCAAATATAGAATGTTTGCAAATTACAATTCATCCCTAATTTTATTTAAAAGGCTTTTCTATTTTTAGCATTAAATATGATTAATTTGGAATTTGGATTGCAGATTCAGTAATAATTGAAATACTCAGCATTAATTACCGCGTCGACGCACCCTCTATAGCGTTAATACTAATTACATGAAATTTCAAATCTGTTATTTAATCGATTGAAATCTAATAATCAAAATCCTTTGATCCTCGATGGTTTACAGAAGCTGTACATCTTTTATTGAAAATTTATGCTTAAACTTTCTTGGGACAGTAAGTGTTCTCGATAAATTATTATCAGATCGAATTTATAGCTTACAAACGTTTACGATTTCATTATCCTCCATGATTTTCCTGTCGGACAAGTAGTAACTCTAACTCTTAGGAAACATATCTCAACCATTACTCCCGAAGAGAAAGTAAAATTCAGCTGGATAACAAAAGAGGGATTCTCGTGGAACACAGAGCAGAAATATATCAGATAACCAAACGGCTGAAAGAGTTGAACACAGAGAAATATCAATTCTTCCAAGGAGATTAAAGATAAAAAAAAAAGATGATCCTCGTTTCTGAAGCGAACGAGCTTTTTCGATGAACATTAGTCACGTTAGATAGAAAAGTGCATGTTTCTATGTAAATTCTCGAATTCGTGGGTTTAAGAAGACAATAGCATCTAATCAAATGATCGATCCTTGTAGCTGGTCATAAGAACTCCAAATACATCTTCACAGTATTCAAATTTAAATATAAATTGCCATTCCAGGATTTTTTACAACACTCAAAACTTTATCTAATTTTCAACAAATCCTTAAACTGGATTTTGAACGAATCATACTTTTACAATTGGCAGCGAAGCTAAAATCGAGCAGATCTGATTGACTTTTGCCAATAAACGATTGAAGAAAAAATTGAATTTCTCGTGAAACAATCGATAGTCCATTCGAAGCGTTAATCAAAAGAAGAGATCGATAGAATCGTTCATTGTTCTCTTTAATCAATGTTTTTTTTAACTGACCATTTATGCATCGATCGCGTCGCAATTTAATTTCTCGGACCTTTCTTCTGCCTCGAATTCAATTCTGTAAGTAAATAACGAGATATCGATTCGATTCCACGTTCATATGGGGGGGAAAAGAAAGAACCGATGTACGTTGTACCATTGTAAAATAGTTAATCTTAAAATCGTTAGAGAATTATCATTACAATTATTATCCGTGTCATGAGAGATCGAATTCGATTTCGATCACGAGTAATCGTGTCCGTTTAACTCAATCGCACTCGCTTCTGAACGCAAGATTCTTGTACCGCTGTATACACGATCTTCTCTTTTTATACTTATCGATATACCGTATGTTCGTTCGGATAATCTTTTTATATAAACGTTCGATTCCGCCTGTATCGTATGACTTTTTATACGGAACTTCGGACAAAATTCTATTTGTAAAAGTTTTTTATTTCATTTCTCGCACGTGCAACTGAATTCGAATGCGAGTTGGCGCGTTAAATGTGGGACGCACGCACAATTTTTATTTTAACTATTTTTCAAATAAAGGAAATTCAAAATAATAGAACTAAAAGTGTGACATCGTCTACTCTGGCAACAATTTGAAATTAATTACAAATATTTTGAAGAATTGACTAACAATGAATTGTCCCACAGTTAACAAGCCAAAGTATCTTTTATTATAATTAATATTAATGAAAGAAAACGAATGCGTTTGAGTGGATACTTGTTGCGTTGTTTAAAAGGTGTCGAAGAATCGCAGCTGTTACGATTTATTTAAATAAAATAATTATACGAAGAAAACCGCTGCCTGTATATATATCCTCGGATATCAGTCTACTGTTGTAACAACGTTGATGAGCATTTAATAAGAACGATGATGATGATGATGATGATGATGATGATGATATACATATAGGGAACTCGTTAAATTATTGTATAATTGAATGGCAATCGCAAAAGAGTACGCCGTGTTATGTTTTAAATGCTCTAGAGTCTTTATTTATTGTACAAAAATAAAAAGAATGCTCGATAAAATGAAATATATATATATATATATATATATATATATATATAATACGATCTAGTACCTAATACGATGTAATCGTATGCTTATTATGTGTATAAATATGAAACAATAAAGAGATCAATTGGACGGTTCTTCAAGATTATTTTATTTTCTCAAAAAGGTAACTAAATTTACAATTTTTGAAAAATTCCTGGTGCCTCAGTCCTCACCTTTCATAAATTCTTATATTATAAATTTGGAAACTTTCAGAGAATCTTTCGTAGAAGATTAGGAATCGAACAACCCTGTGTCTGGGTGTATCGTAAGACTTTCGGGGGATGGTGTATTTTCCCCGTCGCTCGGAGCACTTCGCAGCCATCGAAAGTTTCGCGAACAGCGAAAAGGAATAACGAGATATTCGCATTAGCGCATGAGTGGTGAATGCTAAAAAGCTCGTGAAGAATCAAGCACCAGAAGAGGATGAAGAGGGAAAAGCTTTCGTCGTTACGTAACCCTGCGAACAACCAGAGACTCAGCAGTATAAAACAACGAGAACAACATGGAGACATCTCGATAATTAACTCGTCGATAAGGTAAATAAATTTACAGCGATCAGGATTAAATAAAAAATTCACATCCAATTAACCCTCGAACGAAATATTCGCGTTCTTAAACTTTCACCCTTTTTGTTTTATCAGTTTTCTTCTTTGGCTGAATTTTCCTTGCCATTCTTGTTTCTCAGCTTGCCCTTTCCGGTTTTTATCCAACCCCCTTGCTCTTAGCCGCGTCGCTTAACAAACTTCGATAAGCCTGCAAGAAGTTCTATAATGGTAGTCGACAAAGTCCAACTACTTCGTTCTGATTCTTAAGAAGTTCTAATATCGCGACTAATTTTCTCCATTAAGGTAAATTAACGTTCTTTCCTTCCTCGAATCCTTTTTGAAGGATTACGAGGCACGCTAAGAAGAGGCAAAGAAGAGGCAAAGAAGAGGCAAAGAATCGATCCTCGGAAAGTGCTTTCTTCGTCATCAAAACAATGCAATCTTTTACGAACCGCCGACAAGTTATTAAATTAAATTTATAACAGAATTGTTATAAATTGTCTCGAGGTAAATTATCTGTTTAAAAAATAGATAAAATTTGAAAACACCGATTTTAGTTAAATCGAGCGTTTGGTAAGCAAAGTGCAGACAGTATCGGGACATCTTGATTCAAGATAAGAAGAAGAAAAGGAGGTTTGCGATTGGAAAATGTCCAAAGGGAAGGATGGCCAACACTCGCATCCTTTCAGATCCTCCATCCCTTTCCATTTTCATCTTCGCCCGTTCTTTTTCCTTTCCGTCACTTTCTTCGAAAGTCTGGGGCCGTTTCTTCGCCAGCTATTCTTCCGGTCGCGAACGACTTGATCTAGCTTAACGATCCTCGCGCGACGCGACGCTCTCGCAGATATAAGCCGACAGTCAAAGGGATCCGGAACACAAAGGGATCGTGGCAGTCGAAAAGTTTGCGTTGAATTTCAACGTTGGCAACCGCCATCCGCAGGCCGGCACACAACGAACGATGCTGTAATCCGTTTAAGAGGGAACTTGCGAAACTTGAGGAACGTCTGCCGCCCCACACGAATACGACCCACTTGTTATTTCACCGCCGAAAACAGATTTAATGCCGCTGTCTGCCGTCGCATCTTGTCGTTCATCATCGATCCAAGCGATTCTGTGTGCCGTGGAGCGCTGTAATCCAAGGGTGTCATGAAAATTTCAATACTCGACTGTTCCAGTGTTGGAACGTTCGAATATCGCTGGAATTCGAATTCGAATACTGGGATTATTAAAGAATTTTAACAGTAAAATAGTCAAAATTAGACTTTGAGTAAAAATTTTAATAATTCTGAATGTTCGAGTTAACGTATTAAATTCTATCATGTTCGATCGAGTGTAAAACACCTTCCATTAATATCCCCGAAGAGAAATATCAGCGAAATATCAGGACATGTTGTTTCCACACACGTGGCTCGTCTGAAATATGGAAATCGATGAAACACGAGCGGTATCGGAACATCATTATCGAACAATGACGAATGGCCGGTGGTAATCGACTTCCCGAAACAACACGCCGATTAAATCATCAATGTAAATTAACACTATAATCGTCACGTGGGTGTACCGCGTTTGTCCGACGATTTTTCACCGTGGACAAAGGGCACGTGACCTCTCTGCCAGCCAGAACGAACAAAACGGATTAATAAATTAGCTAATGACCGTATGCTAATGAATTGAACGATTCTGAACAGGAAGTAGAACGAACCGACTACTGTGAAGGCGTTCGTCAACGAAACCTTTTATTTTTTAACTCAAGCCTTATTATTATTAATATAATAACGTTGGACTTAAATATAATTATACTCGGGTGTTATAATATTAATAATTTTATGAATAACACCAAGGTCCTAATAAAAATTAGATCACGCGAGGCGATAAGAAGAGAGTGTCTCAAGGAATACACAAGTTGTCCAACTTCTAAGATAACAAGAAGCATAGCCGTGAATTTCTCGGAACCTTTAGTTCGGCTCAAAGCTGAAGAGTTATCGATGCTTCCAGGGGATGGAGGGTGGCTCTTAAAGGTACCAGGGAGGAATCACGAATCGGGAAAATAGAACGGAGGCAAACATAACGACGGAACACGATGCGTCGACAGAAGAAAGTAAAAGAGAGACGGCGGAACAAGTGTACTCGAGTTTACAGTTCTACGAGACCCACGACTTTACGAGACATACGTTCCTGGAATAAGAATTAGATTCAATTACCGGCAGCATTCGACAAGCGTCCATTCGCATAAACTTCCCCTCCTAAGTGGCCCCTTTATTCCGTAGCACGCGTTCTCACCTTTATTGTTAGTTTCTGGTCGAATTCGATGGTCCTCGAAACGGTTTCGGAATTATCAGTAGTAGAACCCGAGCTGTAGTCAGACACATAACTCTGTATTTCGATAAAATCAATAAAATTGATCAAATTTGCCAAATTTAAACGTGTAAAATTGACGAAGATTCACAAAATTGTTCGATTAAAATTTGCATAGAGAGCGCAGCACCTTTAACGCTTTTTTCACACAATTCTCACGTTTCAATGGTGAAATTTTCACTCGTTAATCGAACTTACGGCACGATGCTCGACATGCAACAACGTGCAAAGAATACAATTTGTAGAAAATTCGCGATCTCACAACGTGCATGTAAAGTAGCTTCCCGGAGAGCACGGGGCGACGTATGCACGGCGCGGAGTTGCGAGCAAACTTTTCAGGTTTCAAGTTCTCATGCCTGGCAAGCTTTAAATTTGATCGGCAACTTTATGCTTTGCCGGAAGAATCCGCGTCGGGACGCGTTTATGTTGTTTTGCAATGCGATCGTAAAAAGCGTGCAAAGAAGAAAACAAGTCAGAGATATAGCGTTTATTATAAAATAAATACCAGTAGTCCTATCTAGCAGCTGTGTAAATGAAAAATGAGACCAACTGATGATAAATTATACTACTCGTGGCATAATTGTTCTGAAAATGAATTTTTTACTAATAAAAAATAATTCGATGGTTACGTTTCAAAATGAAGCTTGATGAAAGTTTGGTACAGTAATTTTTGTCAGACCCCAAGCATCGAATCGATACGTCACAGGTATCATTACGTGTCACGAAATCGTGTCAGACAAAATTATTAATTATTCCGTGATGTAGACACGACGAAACGTGCTGTTGGCTCGCTAATTTTCCTCCGTGTATTAACTTATTAACGAAGTATCGTATTTCGAGGAAATTCGTGCGCACTATCTATTCCGCTGTAATTACCATCCGAAGTAGCAGATAGTTAATTATTACAGGTTAATGGACTTCGGAATCGAGGGTCGGGCGTTTTCGAAGGGATCGATCGAGACATCGACGAGAGAAGAAAGCGGATCTCGAGACGACGAATGAAAATCGGTCGCGGAAACCGAGCGAAATTATTTATCCGCTCGCGGCTAGAACGGTGGACGTTGATAAATAGACCCGTTGCGCAAAACGCTTCGAGGAAACGAGAAAGGACGATTAAGCGAGCACGAGGGGGCAAGAAAAAAAATTGTCGCTCTCAACAGCCCCGAGAGAAGAAAGATACAAGCTGTCCCGCGCGGAGGGCGTCTCTTTCACCCTCTGGGAGAATAAAAATACTTAATCCAGGGAAACAACTGTCTGGACCGTGCTGCGAGTCGCTTCGGTTAAAAGTTCCTAGAGCTTGAACCTTTTGCGCCTGAAATCGTTTTTTTATTCGATGCACCCTAAATTACCCTCGCAAACTTGCAAATGTTTGTGAAATTATTTACATTTAATATGAAACCTTAACTTCGCGTCTTGAAATGTTCTAATAATTGATAACTTAATAATTTGTATGGGCAAGCGGGATTTTGTGGCGGGGCCAGATGTTGACCATCGTAGACGAGGATTATTTTGTCGAGGACAGAAATTGTGGACGGTAACGAAGAGGAGTTTCGTCATTGGCGCGTGATAAAATCGCTCACGATCAAGCGAGCATCACGCCTCCGCGAATTTTCCACGGTTGGACAGGTTGTGTCACAGGTGTACGTGTGTTCATTGGCCAACCATGACCCCGTGCACATAGCCGACGTTGGATAACTGAACACCATATAACACCTACACGTACAACAAACACCACGAACGGCAATGGCAATGAACGACGAAATTTTTCTCCCCAAGAAAGTCTATTTTTAAGAATATAAAACTACCCTTAAAATTTACCCTTAGACTTTGAAATATTATTCGTTTCTTAAAATTACTGAAAAATATAAAATAATTTTTGAAAGGGGGGTAAAAGTGTGTACCCGATTAGGGTTACATTCTGAGAACGATGTCAACTTTCAGACAGTCTCGTGCCGGTATAATGGCGGTCATACCTGATTCACATCTAGACTAGCCCTATTATCGTCGGCCCTCTAAGCCCGATGTCGACAAAGCTACTGTTATCGTGCTTAAGGGGTTGGTTGAGCTTCGGCTTTCGGGGGTTGAACACGGAATTGTACGAAGCGAACTGCTGTCAAGATTAACGCGTTGGAATTGTACAACGAGTTTAAAGCTTCTTCGAAGTTCAGATATACGTAAAGGAAATTGACACAGATACCCCCCTACCTGCCCCCGCGGCGTCGAGTTTAATCCAACTCTGAAACTTCTGCGGCAATTATGATTAACACTTTTCAGCATCGTATCTTGTATAATTCGAGTGATTTGTGGGCCAATAAATTCGTACTCTTCGTATCAATTCTGATACTTAGTTAAATTAGAATTTAGAATTGTTTGGAAATAAAATTTGGAAAATTTCGAGCTGGCAATTTTGAAGTTTTTAAAATCTGTTTGATCTTATGTTTGCTCTTTAAATTTTCTAATTAAAGCGAGTAAAGCAGCCACATTTTCGAGAACGAAGCGTGGCCTTGCCTGGCACAGGCTAACCTAGTGCACGATATTAAAGGAACGACTGCTTGATGACATAATCGTCTGAATCATCAATTAAGATCAATTACCCCGGTGTCGTCGGTTGGCCAACGTGCTCCTCCATCTCGAGGAACACAAATTACGTTTCGTGAATTCAAACGACCGCTGAGGTGATTAAAAAGGATCTGGTTGCTCGAACGCACACACGCTCGCGAGGACGACAAGAAAATTGACGTGTTCGCGCGCGTGTGCGCGATACGCGCCAAGGTGTCCCCCGGATCAATCTCTTTTATTCCGCTGTAGGGGGTGGATAGGCATAATAAAAACTTCATCGTTTACGAGGTTCCTGGGCGAAACAAGGGACCATTCGTCTTCTCTGACAGCGGCTAGGAAAAAGCCGGGATGCATTTAAATTACAAATATCGAGCACTCGGCTGGATACCGTGGAACGCGAAACGATGAATGTTCCGCCGGGGAAATCGGTATTGATTTCCTTGTCGGGACCGGCGAATTGATAATGTTACGCGTTCGTACAATGTGCGTGATATTCCGTTCACGGATATGGAAATATTCGGTTTGTAGAGAAAGTATTTTACGTTTCGAAGTCGATTCTTTCAAAATTTCATTTTACATTATTATACCAAGACAGCGTTTCCTGTTACGATTACCGGACGAACTCGTCGGAGAATGTCAGGAATTTCTTGAAGAAAATGAAAACTTACAAGAAAGATTGATCTCGAGTTTGGTATATCGTGTACAATTAGACAACGCGTGTTGCTCGTACACGCCCTAATCACGTGCGAAGGACTGGGCAAACATATGTACAACACCGTGGCAGTAGATTCTATTGTTGTAATACATAAGCACATTAGGAGCATTACATTACGCGTATGACCGGTAGTACGTGATGTGGGTTATGCTGATTCTTGTTGCCGTTTCGGGTCGCTCATTACCAAATTACGAGTAATTCCATCTACTTTACCGCACAGAAACATTACTCGCGTTCCGATGCGTCCATTTATTAACAGGCAAACAACCGGATATTACGGATCCCGGTTCTCGATCATCGATCGAACAGTATCGATGCAAAAGTTCTGCTATTATTCGGACCCAGAGAAATGTAAGATCGATTGCTATTAAATTATCAACTAATTATCAACCCTGGCGCAATTAACCCCTTGGTCTTGCTCAATTTTAAATTTTATTTTGGGTGACATGGCAGCCAAGGTGTTAATTGTGATTCTAGTTTATAAAAGACAGTAACTTGACAATTTTAATTGTATTTTTATCCGGACCTGACCAAAAAGATCGAATCATTTTAACGCAAAAACGAGGAAGGATATCAGCTGGAAGAAAAACAGAGGGAGCCGTGGAGAAGCGTATCTGGCAAGCTTGAAGAGATCCTCGAGCGGAGAATCATCGCATCCTCGAAGCGAAACGTGGTGGAAAACGAAAAACATCGAGTAGAAGTGGCATCAACAGGTTCCAAGGAAAGTTTTCAGAAGCTGCGAGCAATTGTGGTCGACCGATGCTTCGCGTGAAATGTTTTGCAACCCCCTGGGTACTCCGTTCGTCGAATTCCAGTTTCGACGTTGGCCCCGGCTTTTAATTAATTCATCAGCGACGTTTCCTGGAACGGTATTGCGAGGAACTGGCGAAAAAATTTGTCGCAAAACAGGGTTTGAACGCTGAAATCTCGAAATTCCGGAGAAAAACGGATTTTACATTCAGCTTATTGAAAATTTATAACCCTCTGTTGGATGTTACGACATTTTTTGTTTGTCGAACAGTGTAATTAACGCTAAAAATGATAAAATAGGATAAATAAAAATTCAGAAATGCGAAACATGGGGAAACTGTGTAGGGAAATTCGTGTAAATCGTCGCGAGGGTGGATGATCTCGCGCCAGCGAGCATCCGTGTTCTAATTACAAAATTAATGTAATTAGAGGGAGCCGGCGATGAAACGAAGCGACGATTCATCATCTGCACGTCGTTTCGGGATCGTTTATCGAAAACACACTTGTGATCGTTCATTTATCAACACCGAGTAATAATTCCATTTCGCGTGATCGAACCGCGATCGAATACTTTGCTGGCAAAAATTGTATACGATTTATCTTTACGCTTGGATTATTGGAAAGAACAGCGAAATGTTAATGACGATACGCAGGAAACGGAAGAATCGTCCTCGTTTCGCATTAGCATCCTTATTATCCGTCTTCGCGATGGCAGAGTCAATATTGCGAGGATCTGTTGTTTCCTTTGTTCGAAGGATCTCGAATATCGTTTTCATAATAAATACCCCGTCTCATTTAGAACGTACTTTTGTCTCTTCTTCTTATTTTATTGATCAGCGCCACTTTATACCGTCCATTAAGAAGAAAGTCATATTTCAAGCTTAAAATATTCATTTTCTTACAACATAGATTCTTGTTGTTTGTCAAAATTGAAGATTTTCAATAGCCCTTTAATGTCCTGGCGCTATTTTGGCAAAGCTACAAAATAAACTATTTGTTAGAGATTTAAAGGGTTGGTTTTTACAGCTTAATGACTGCCACGATACCTATATCAGCCGCGATGGGTATTAACATCGCGAGAATAAGCTGTTGACAGAGATCGACAACGCTCCAGCAAATCCTTTCCATTAATAACGACGGTATTAAACGTGACGTTACTGTGAATTTCGCTAACTGATAAGCGCGACACGTTTCCGCGATTGCAGCGTTCGTGATCATTTATTATCGACACGCTTGCATAGGCGATTATGCGTGGATTAATCAATGATCAAGAAAAAGTGTATCAGCGACCAACGGACGTGGAAATTAATACTGTTACAGGGTCTGATGGACCCAAAACACCCTCGTCCCATAAAATCGTCGGTCAATGATCAATCGAAGAGCTTTCGCGGAAACTTTGAGAATTCTTCTTTAATTTCAGTAACCGCGTACAATTTTATACTCGCTCCAAGTATCTCCTGAATTTTTCAACGCTCGTTATTACCACTCGTTCGTTTTGAAACTGCAGTCCTGAAAAAGTGAGAAAAGGAGAGAGAGGAGAAAAAAAGCCAGGGAAGAGGCTGTTTCGCGTGTGTTGGTCGTAAGCGTTTTATGAAAAGAGGATGTTTTACGAGTGTGCATCTGGCTTTTAATTTCGCCGGTAAGCCAGATGTTTATTACGATTTCGAGATTTGTTCGCGAGGGAGAAGCAATCGCATCGGTTTCCGCGAGGGTACGCATTAAAATAATTTCTTCGGCCAAGAACCAAGCACTTTTTCCCCCTCTCGTGTCATTGAATGCACTCAATCCTTAATAATATTAATTACTTCGTGGAAATATTTACGAGAGGATGCTTCGTGTTCGAGGAATAGGGGGTGGTTTTTGTTCAAATAAATCGTCGAAGATTCTTAATTAGTTGATTAATTTTCTAAGCGTTTAATTTGATATTTTACACTTGCAATACCAATAAAGGGTGGTTTTAGAATTTCTGCTAAAATAAATACTTGGCAATTCAGTGACTCGTAAAATTATTTTTTGAGGAAATGTGTTAATTATGGGAGGACCATGGTCGTTGGACCCTACCCTGGTGTCCTTTTTCCATAAGAAGGAAACTACTTCTCTCCAGTGAACAGCATAATGCTTTTAGGAAGATAGTTGATCTTTGTTTCTACTTCTTAACTACATTGCGACACAGGAAGGACCGACTTTGAATCATGATTAACTGTTTATTTCGTTGCGACGTCCAGGGTGGCTGAATCCCTTGATCCCAACAATTTTATTCTGTCACGATATCAATCATTTAGCGATGCACCAATGGTATATCTGAATAACGAATGAAAATTTAAAGCAACGTTGATATTATTAAAATTAAACCTGCGTTCAATACATTTTTCAATGTTTTATGTTGAAATTATTAAAATTTTATTGCAGAGAAATCGTAAATGCTGGATAATTATTATTTATCGAGTCGTAAAAACAATGTATTATTTAGGTAAAATAGCGAATTTGATTATCAGGTTGGAAAATGGAAAATAAATAATAAAATATTCAGCAGGATGTTTGTAAAAATCAAACTTTTGAACCTCGTTGAAGGAATGCCGTAAAGCGAGTTCGAAAACGGACCACCGGACAATATCGGGCGATGGGAATTTAATAAAGCTGAATACCCGGATGTTACGTAGCACGTGGCTGAAAGAAATGAACCAGAAGCGTGTTCCGCATGCATATAGGATCTTTTTCTGTTCTTTCTTTCTTCTTCTCGCCACGACGATCGGTTCGGTTGAAAATCACTTTTCCCTTGCCGCGTTTACACCGAGTAAAACGAGTAAAATGTCCCTTCTTACCTTATACACGCCTTATTTTTACAAAATTACAGTTCTGAGATTGTTAACATGAAAATAAATGTGACACATTTAAAGTTATCAATGGGCAAGTATTTACATTGTATAAAATTGATTATTTTGTAGAATATCTGTTCCTATTTTTAATTCTGACGTTATACAGGGTGTCCCAGAACTCCTGTAGGAGTCGGAAATGGAGGGTAGCTGAGACTATTCTGAACAACAATTTCCTTTGCAAAAATATCGGATGAGGCTTCGTTCTTGCATTATTAAGCAAAAACACTGACCAATCAGAGCGTGTCTCGGGCGCGCGCTCAGTACCGTCAGTGTAGCGTCGAGCCTAGAACAAGAAGCGTTAAGGCCTGGGATCATCTAATTTCAATAGTAGAAAGATAAAACATTGTATTATTATAAAATAATGAATTTAATATCGTTCAAGCTTTATTTTTCAATTGTTTTAAAGAGCAACTGAGGACGGTACATGGGGTGTTACCGACGGAATATGCGAAACAGAAAATTGTGTTTTTTCAAAAACCAGGCCACTTTTCGGATAAACTAAAGTTATAGAGACATTTATAACAACAAAATATTTTATGTAATGGTGTTAAAAAGCCGATTTTTAATAAAATAATTTTTACCGACTTTTTATTTTTACCCCTGGCGCCACCTTCGAACAAAGTGCTGAAACTACTCAATAATTGACAGGAATCTGCCGTACCTACAATGATTATTTTTTAAGAAAATAATTTTTTGCTGTTTTCGCGTGTTTGAAGCATCTAATCGCTTCTATTTTACACTAATTATCGATTCCAATTGTCCGATTAATCCTAGAAGCCCGAAATATTGAAATATTAAAGATTAAATCGCACATTGAGAGAGTGAGAGGTGAGATTGGCGGACTAGTGTTCACTCTCTCGCACATTGGTGTTGTGCGCAGGCGCGAGTTTGGCGTAGAGAGAGTGAGAGATTAGATGCTCGGACCTCTCACTCCCACAATGTGCGAGAGAGTGAACACTGAGAATTCCGAAACATCGTTAAAAATGGCGGGCTTTTCAAAATGAGTAATGTAATATTTTGATATTTCTTAATTAAATTCCTTATAAAGGTTTATTTATTCAATTCCTACTTGATTATGAGACTAGAAGAACTCGTGTATAATTTCTGATAGTTTAGATAAACGAAAAACCTTCATTTAAGAACTACAGAAGTGATTTTTGAGCACTTACAATAGTAGCAGAGTATTCCCTAAAGTTATTAATTTTTTACAGCTTAAAAAACATCTTAAATTAATAAAATGCTGTACACAATCGTACTGAAAGCATTGAATATACGTAGATTAAACATCATTTGATAATAATAAGGCAGGACATTACGTTTCTGTGCAGTATAAGGTATAAAAGGATATGTTACTTGTAATTATGTCTCGAAAATTCATATTTTATTTACACGTTACAAAGCAAGTCATGTATCACATACTAATATATGTATATCAAGTATTAACAGATTGTTCACATATAAATCTCTGGTTTGAAAACCATGTTTCACAGTAACATGGTAATTCGTTTGAGATTCCAACGAAGTGTCGTACATAATTCGCGCGCTTTTATAATTTGATTTTATATAAAATTTAAAAAAAAGAAAGAGTTTATAATACCATTTTGTAAGCAGAACTATACCTTCGCAAATTGGTCGTTTCTGGAAACGTATAACGTATTCATAAATACTGTCAGAACCAATATATATCTTTAAATAATTGTATAATAAAAAGAAATATGCACTGAACAAAAGTTACGTGCTTTTGAATTTATTATGTTGGAAAAAGTGTCGTGAGGTGACGCGATAAGTTTCCGTATAAAAATCTCAAAATCATAAGTTGTTTAACTTAAAATATTCTTTTTTACTTTTGTATATACTCTATTATGCGATGCCAATGTTTCAATTTACCACGTAATATGTGGCTTTCCTTTTGAATAATACATTATCACAGAAGATGTACTATACAATATCATATGATACATATCTTTAATTGTTATAATTGGTCGCATCACTTATCTTTTAAACTACGGTAACCTC
Organism: Anthidium xuezhongi; assembly: GCA_022405125.1. Taxonomy (NCBI): domain Eukaryota; kingdom Metazoa; phylum Arthropoda; class Insecta; order Hymenoptera; family Megachilidae; genus Anthidium; species Anthidium xuezhongi. The sequence goes on along the minus strand of CM039644.1, from coordinate 8,621,117 downwards.
TTTAAACTACAAAGAAAATAATTTTATTGTCTTTGACTAGGTGTTAGTCGTAATTTTTCCTCGTTCCACGTCAACGCTGAAGTTTTTATACTCGAATAACAAATAGGCTGGATTGTAAAACTTAATTAATTCAATAATATTCTCGTACCGTAAATATAAAAAACCAGTGGAATTTTTCGTAATTCACCGTCTGAATCAAATTTCTTTAGTTTAACGTATAGCAAAACATATAATCAATCAAACTTCGTCTTTTTGAAATAAACTGCGTCTAATGTAAATTTTATAGCAATCACAATATTGAAAGCAAATAATAAATTTGGTAAAAATACTTAAAAGTTTCCACATAATGTACATAAATTTTTATATGAATCCTAAAATGGAAAATTTCTTGTTGGTTTCTTCGATCTAATTTACATTCGTATATACATCTAAATGTAAATAAAGAAATACTTTAATGAGTTTTCAGTTCCTGAAATTAAAGTCAAAATTTGTATACATTAATTTACGAGTGAGAAATCCAATATTTTTCACTTACATTTTCGTTATTTATTCATCGCAGATGCAAACCACATTATTTGACGTCAGACACTCTTGAGGACATTCTGTGGGTTCCATCTCTATATCGTAAATCGTAGTTCTCTGCGGTGGTCGTTCGTATCTGCATATTACAGCGTACATATCGCCGCCCAACCGAAGGGCTAACCATCGATTTTTAATTACTGCTAATTTTAAACATTCGCAGGTTAGTTTAGCATGAAGGTTGGTATGAAGAGTTCTGCCCATTCCCTCAAGTACAATAAGGTCAACATTATGCTTCACCATCGCGAGGCATAAGTCCAAGCTTAATCGGCTATTGGATATAAAATTATTAATTAAAGTATACAGAATGTTCAGCATTTTTAAAAACAATTACCTCAAATCCAGACAAGGACCAGCCTGAGCTGTTTCCATAGCCATCAATCGATTCTCCTTCAGAGCTTGTTTAATAACTTTACATATTTTCGCCGCGTCTCGTAACGTGACAACCAATTCAGGATACGTAACATCGTTCAATGCTGGCATCGAATTAGCGCACAGAATAACCTAAAATAATATTTAATTGATTTTAACTAAATTATCGGACGATCTTACGGTCACAAATATATTCTGACTAACCTTTGTCCCTCGGAGAAGTAAATCTCGTACGAATGGTAAGATTCCCAGCACTATGTCGACTCCGCTGTTGTCAACAAAGATGGCGGCACACTTGTGAGGCGGTTCCGTTTCCAATCTAGTTATCCATTCGTCCAAATCATCTTGCAACCAGGGTCTACCTAAGTTTAACAAAAATTGACATATGAACCTTGTTGATACTTTTTATCGTGACATATCGATTGCAAAAATAATGTATAATAACGATGGGTCGCAGTACCCGGTATTTTTGCTTGGGCTTCAGCAAAACCAAAGTCCGTGGTTTCCATCAATGTCGCGACCGCTTTCGCGCCCCAATCGAACATATTACCGCTCAATACTCCGAGTATCAGAGCTTTTATTTTTTCTTCTCCTTCCAAATTATCGATAGCGATTATACGATTTTTCAAGTGTTTCAATGCTTCTTCGTTCTCTTGCTTCTTTTGCTGCATATTAATTAAACAATTATTTGCATATACAGTACTTGAAAACAGTCTACACCTCAGAAATAACTTACGTGCAAATAAGGATCCGGAAAATCAAATTCTTTCATACAATGTTCGATGGTGTCCAACAAATGTCTCACAGTGAGCGTTCCATAAGCACTACAACATGATATCGATTAATGTGACGTTGCAAGATGCAGGACAATCATGCGTTCTTATAAAATATTACATTTTTAGTAATTAGCTTACAATGGTTGGAGATGAAGATAATGCAGTCTATTAATATATTTTTCCTTCAACTTTGAGGCTCTATCTTTCGCGGTTGGGCTGTGCGGCTGGCTATGTATTGCTCTTGCCACGAACTTATCTACCGACTCTTCAAAACACTGGAGCCAGTAATCTCTGAAAACATGGAAATGTACCATGTATTCACCTAAAAAAACGAGGTACTGTTTAGCTAAATACTTTTACCCACGACTTACCTTGCTTCCTTGTCTTGCGCAAGGTCCGTTGTATCGGGGATGTAAGATGAAGGATCTTTTAAGAGCGGGCAAAAGGTAACAGCATTTTCTGCTTGATCGATTTCGAGTTGAGCAACTTTAATTCCAAGATCGGTAGGTATGGAGTCTTTGAAACCTGAAGACCCTGCGTAATTCTCTAACCAGCTGTGTTCATCGGATTGTTCAGCACCGTACAAAAATGCTCCGATCGCACCAAGGTAGCCCTCGTGGCGAAGAAACAAAGGTTTCACTTTGCCCTGGACAATTAAAAAGGTGTCAAATTTTTTTATTACATAAAAATATAAGAAAAAAATATCGAAACTAACATTTGACCAATACTTGATAGAATATGAAATAGTATGCATCGACAGAGGATGATTGCGCAGAAAGTAGCCGCCGAAATAAACCTTATCCATATTATGTACAGTAGCATATAAACTAGCTATTTGTCCAATATCATTACTTATGGTGAGCAAAAGACTTCTCACGAGATCTGCATCAGAATATTTAGGTTGACCTAAAATATAAATGATTCAAGTTACTTTAAGTTATATTAGAATATTTCATTGAATCATTCAGGTGGATTGTTCAGTTATTCACCCTCATAAGACACAGTCTTGCCAAAAGAAGCTGCAATTAGGTCTCCAGCTAATCCTTGGGAGGAATAATCACCACCATAAATATCTTTTACTAACATATCAACATTACGATGATCTCCTCGTTCTGCAAGTTGCAGTAATTCATCAAAGCCCTAGCAATGGAATTGTTAAAGGTATTTTTATAATGTGTGCATTTAATTCAAAGTAGTTTTTTGCATGGTTGAATGTGTTAAAGTAATATTCATAAACATGTACCTTTCTTTTTGTAAGTAAAAAACCCAATCCCCAAAATGTTCCTCCCCCAGTAGCTGTTCCACCAACTCTTTCAAACACATTATCAGACTCTACCTGAAAGTATTAAAAATTATGTAAATTAAATGCTTAAAAACTATTTGATCAATATGTGTGTTACTTACTTTAAGAATACTGACACCACTACCAATATTCACCAACATATATGGAAATATGTTAGGATCAGCTTTTTGAAATTTATATTCAGGATTACCATGTCTTTCAAACTCAAATGCTTCACATGGGATATTTTTAAGTAAAAAATTGCAGCCCTTTATTAAACATGTCACCTCATCTTCCTTATCAACTCTGGAATATTTTCATTTTTCATATTAATAATTTTAATGTTATACTATGAAAGCTGTGTGTAACAAGGTTTATGGAATATTTTTATACATTAAAAAACTTACGTTAAGCCTAATTTTTCTTGCAATAAGGGGGTATATTTATATGCTCCTCCACCAGTTACTTTAATACTTTTGCCATGAAATCTTTCAACATTCACTAAATTCTCTTTCACAAAATCCAAACAATTTTCAATGTATCTTGTCTCAAACTTAACAAAGTGAAGCCTGTTTCCTTCATGTACCTTGTATGCTCGTTCTCCACTATTTCCTAATCCTGCATCTTCATACAATGCTTTACGGTAACTAACTGTTGAATAGTAGGCTATTTTTGTCAATGATAAACCTGTAATAAATTCGCTTGATTTAATTCAGATCAAACATTAAAAATGCACACAATATTGAAAGAACGTTGAAGCAAATAACCTTATAGGAATGAAATTTTGGAGGCATACTGATACAGCATGAAATGTAATACGTACCGATGTCAATCGCGAATTTGTGAGCATTTTTCAAATTTGCAAATACCTCGACTGCCGCTGGTAATTTTATGGAACGAATATGAGTTCGTTCGTCGTCGATTTCTGCCGTTTCCATTTTAAGTTAACGCGTTCGCGGCGCTACACCTCTTTCGATCGTTTTGATATTTTCTTAACTAGTAAATGGTATAAGAACTACATCACGATAAATGATAACCGTATCATTATTTAAATATTCTTTTCTCGATGTCGCATATAAACGCCGAAAAAGATCCTCCTGTCTTGCGAGACGCGCATGTACGCGCATAAATTAAACTCTTGTTTATTCAAAGCTTATCCTGTTAATTTAAAAATGGCTATTAATATTCAGCTGATAAATGTGCCGTACCATGTATGTGGCGCTAAAAATTTAATTTTAATCCATAAAGATGAAGAATGCTTAATCATGTTCAAACAAAACTAGTCGCCAAGTTCTGATAGATCTGTACACATATGTATCTATGTTTATTCGTATCTTATCGTTTCCAAAAATTTCACGTAACAATTGTAACAATCTATTTAAAAATAGGAGAATAACATGTATATCATATAAAAGTATAAAACATTATGTATTGCTTTATTTAATTATATCATGATAATTAAATACAGGCTTTTACAAAAATATTCAATAACAAACGAAGTAAACTATATATTACAATAATTTATAGTACATTTATAATTAAAATCAATTATATTCACATTTGCATAAGTATCCTATTTATAGCCACACTTGTATATATGTACAAAAATCTGGTAATTATAAAATAAGTACCATTCAATAAGATACAAAAGTTTTTGGTAAATATTCTTTTTCTAATAAGGTAACTTAATATTTTTTATAATCTTGTATTTGGTTCCAATGATATAAAATATAACTCTTTCAAATTGAAATCCACCTTTATATGAAAAGAAGAAATCAATAAACTTTACATAACAATGTTGTTGGACAAGATTTATATCATATGCTATTATGCACGTATACGCAGTATACATGTGATCATATTTGTTAATGGTTTACACAAATGTCCAGTGGAATGTAATTTTATCAAATGTTCTACATCATTTTAATTATGATATACACATATTTATATATCATAATTTTTTAAAAGTACAAACCAACAATTTTTAATAAAACACGAAAAGTTATATGACATACAACATTCGTAATTGTTTTGAATATTCCCATTTTCAATTATTCCTTATTAATTTTTATCATTACTTACAATTTTATTATCAAGTACAGAAATAATTTCCCTGACAGAAACCCTGTATATTAAAATCATAAATTCCAAACTATCCATTTAAGATCTTGTCTGTCTATCTTTTGTTAAAAGAGGAATCGATTTAAGTTTAATATTTTGTAATAAATTATACGAGCCGTATGTACAAAATTTATGTGACACAAAAGGTATGTAGAATGCTCTAAAAAATTGATGGGATCTGAAATGTAAATAGTAAATTAAACAAAACGATATAACAGAACACATTAATCCATAAAATATGACACACTCACTTTGCAGCATTCAAAAATTTAGCTGACTTGATTATTGCAAAATTATCAACTAATCGAGAATAATTTGGTTCTAACTCTGTCTCGGTATCAATATCCAGATCTAATACAAAGTGGCATTTATTTACGTTAAACTGAAATAACAAAATATTTTGTTGATTGTATTAAATAATTACAAACATTAATATTAGTGTGCTTTAATGTTTTTGTATACTTACATATCGGGTCGGTTCCTCCATGTTCATATCATTAAAATGAGGTTGTATTACACTAGTTGCATTTTCATGATCTAAGAAAGGTTGTGGTAACTGGCCTTTAAATTCTGATTTCAAGTATTGAAGTTTCCAACTGAATATAATATTGTCATAATAAGTTAACAAGAAAAGAGAATATATACGAATTTCAAATCGAAACCTTACTTATTTGAAGGAAAGAAAAAGCTACTCGGAAATCGATGCCACTCTTTTCCAACACAGAAATTTATATACACATCTTTGGGTATTTCTCCATCTAGTCCAAGTTTATTAGCATCAATCATTACTTCCATTGGTGCATAATAACCTGTTATAAAAAAAAGGTCAATAAGCTTCCAATCGATCGACGTAAAAATCGGAAAACAGATATGAATTTTTATACCTTTATATAGAGCCAATGATCTCGATATGCCGAGAAGACCGCATACTAAGATAGCAAACAATGTAATATGAGCAGTATATTGTAAATAATGATAAGCAATGTGTAAAGGACTAAGTTTTGTTCTAACAAAGAAGTATAATTTTTGAACAATATCCACAGCTATGGCTCCAGCCAAGCAGATCATTGGATAGACAGGGAATAAAAATCGTTCTTCCTACAATAAAAATATTTTTTGATGCATGTATAAATATCTCATTTTCAATATGCTAAGAGTTTGTATTTAATTTACCTTATGAGGCTGTAAGAAAAACACAAGAAACCACAGATACAATGGTGCCAAAGAATACCAATAAGACAAGCAAAAACGATCTCTTGGTCTTGCTGGTACAATCAGCCATACTAAAAACTGTAGATTTCGTTAAAGTATTAACAACAATGAACGTTTAAAAACTGTAAATTTATAGAATATTACCAATCCGAATGGAGCAAAAAGTGCTCCAAGAAAAATGAAATTAAAATTTAAAAATCCATTGTAAATATAATAACTGAATGGTTCTACTCCATAAATATTTGGTCCATGGTTAGTAAACACATTGTATGTTATAATATTTAATGGTGCTATCACTAATTTGCCATAATACATTGAGTCAATCCATACTATGGGTACTAACACAACAACACCAGATATGATTACCCATTTTATGAATTGACCCCATTCCTGCTTGTTTACTAACATTTCCACTGCAATTGGTAATCTGTAAAAAAAAGTTTACAGGATTAGTAAATTTGTTCTTTATAAATGATTCTAATTGTGGACATAAATAATACCCAAGTAATGCAGCAAATGGCCATCCTAACAAGGCAGATATGGCAATAGCAAAGATGGCTAATTCATATTGGCGAGCATACCAAGCTGCTACAGCAACAGTACTTAAATACCTATGCAAAACATAAATATAATATTAATTTAAATGATCATTATCTTCATTACTTATATGAACATTTTGTAAATATACATTGAAAAGGAAGATGGTAAAAATGCAGCACTAGCAATATACATGCCAGAACTTAGAATAAGAAATACTAATGTCAATCTTCCTATATGAATTCCAAATTCTCTGCACACATTTCTGAAAAGAAAAAGATTTGGTAAGTATTTTATAATAAAAAATTTACTTGCAACAAACTATTGCAGATACATACTTATAAAAGTATACTTCAGATAATGCACAACCCACAGACAACAGACATCTAACAAAATAAAAGACCAGAACAGGATTAGGTTCCAGCAAATAATGATACAGTTTGGCTGGTACCATATGAATTAACAAATATGTATATGATCTTAACGCGTATTGTGGACTGTATTCCCATGTTTGTTGTCCAGAACCATATAGTAGATAATGACTCTGCAAAAAGACATAAATGTAATGAAATTATATTCTTATAAATTAAATGTGATATCATATAGGACACTGAGAATATTCTTTACTGGTTCCCAATAGTTATAAGTTTCATCACAATCTGTTATGTGACTCCATATGGCTGAACAAAATCTAGCTGACAAAAGCAATTTAAATGCTGTATCCACACCAGGATAAATAAGACCAGTGCCAGATGATTCTTCTGGTCTGAAACACATATGCTTGATTTTCTTGCGAACTCTTCCTCTTTGACTTGTATTTAACTACTTTGTTCCAAGTTATTACTTTATTCTGAATTATTCTAAACAATACAGTCTATCAGTTGTACATTAAATACAGAGATACAACAAAATCATTAACGCTTTTATAAAATGACATATCAAAAGTCTTCATCATTAAATTTCAATTATTTGAAAAGGTTAACCGGCATACAATATGTTCATGTTTATTGAATATGATATAACAATGAAATTTCCCATTTACTGCTTATAAATAAAAAAGAAATGTTGTCTTTACTTTGAAAATCTTCTGCCATTCAACTTTTTCAATTCTTTCTTTGAAATAAAAAGCTGACGTTGACGTTGATTCGGCGCCATGATTTTTCTCAAACCTTCAAAACTTATCCATATACCATGTTCATATTATTGATATTTCTATTAATGTAAAAATCAATACTAACAAAATGTCATTTATTTATTTTATTAACAATACAACAAGTTTTCATTAACAAAACGTCCTGTATGAAATGATTTCAGCTTATCTTACAATTTTATATGTAATTTCTATATTTTTATGAGAGTATCTCCCTCGCACGTTTTCGACTAACTTTTATATATTTAAATAACTTATGAAATGAATACAATTATTAAACATGATGGTCATGCATAGTTAGATCGATATATATTCTTTCCATGTTTTCGATCTCTATGGCAATAACATAATTGTTTAAAAATGGAAATCGAACCCGAATACACGTTTGTGCCTCTTGTGCAAAAAAATTATTTTGGAATTAATGATAATGCAGTACAGCAACTTCTTGCCAAATGGTAATTTATGAGCTTGATACAACGCGTATACAATACAATAAAATAATTTTGCACTTTTACAGGGGAATAAAGGGAAATTTTGTTATACAACATTTTTCATTCAATGAACCCTTTCAGCAGTACCATAAATACCATTTAGCAGAGGTTGGTGGAATTGATATTAATATATAAATTTAAGTACCTATTGCAAAGAATTATTACATTAATTCATTATGTTTTAATTACCTTAGGCATTTTTTAAAGATGCTTCTGTTTCAAAATCATTGTTAACAAAGAAAGGGAATTGTTGGGCCAAACAAGGTACATGAATATTTTTATGCATCATGATATTACACTTAACTAATTTTGTTTTTGTAATTTGCAGATATAACAGCAACAACAGTAGAAATAAAACCTGTGCCTTGTTCTGTTTTAAATATGTCCTTTTTCAATAAACTAAAGAAACCAGAAAATGGAGTTATACATAAATCTGGAAATGTATGCAAAAGATATGATATGGAAATAGATGGTTTTATGGTTTCTGATAATCTGAGAGGAGTATGAATTTTCATTGTGAATTATATTTTAGTGAAATAAGTACACTTAACTTAATCATTTCTAGATGTTATTGGATGAAGAATGTCCACAGTATAGTTTATATATGAAAGATGAGAAAGAAGAATTCATATTTCGTATTTTTCAATTACTTATTCTTGGTGGAATATTATGCCAATATGAAGATGTTCTAGATCCATATTTGGATGTTACAAAAGCTATTTATAAAGATTTGATCAGGTTATACAATATTTTTATAAATTTTTCTTTGCAATTCAGTACACAAATATGTATTTTAATTATTTCAGAGTACAAAAAGGAAAAGACTCAGATTTGTCAATTAGTACACTAGTTCTGGAAGTAGTAGCTAAAGATAGTAGAGGACAAGCATATTTTCCATGTGATCCATTTCATATACAAAATGTTGGATTCATGCTAGTAGATAGTATTACACGCGAGATTACAACATTCTTACATCAATTTGGAGAATATTGTCTTTCAGAGTGAATATTGTACAATAAAATAATATTTATTATATAAACATTGTTGTACCACAATTATGAATTTATTACATTATATTGTGCATTATTTACACCGTCTGTTTATGCTTTTTACGCTCACCGACTTTAAAAAAATGTAATAATAATTGAAAATGGTTAATTTTAACTTGCATAGATAATTAATGAAATAGAAATAGTCTGGAATATTGTAATGGTTAATTGGCACTATATAGTATATGTAAATAAACAGGATCTATTGTCACGTGTACTAATTAGTAACCTCGCATATATACATATACAGAGTAAAGAAAGTGTTCCTTGTACAGGGTGTCCCAGAACTCCTGTAGGAGCCGGAAATGGGGGGTAGCTGAGACTATTCTGAACAACAATTTCCTTTGCAAAAATATCGGATGGGGCTTCGTTTTTGAATTATTAAGCAAAAACACTAATATTGGACATAAAAGTAAAAACCAAATGGTAGAATGTCATGAGAGTAATCGTACCTTAGAATAAAGGGAATGACTGAATGGCAGGATATCCCAACAGAGGGAATAAGTAAAAATTGCAGAATATTTTTCGGTATTATAAACACAGTCCTGGGGTCATCTAATTTGAATAGTAGAAAGATAAAACATTGTATTATTATAAAATAATGAATTTAATATCGTTCAAGCTTTATTTTTCAATTGTTTTAAAGAGCAACTGAGGACGGTACATTGTCGAGGAAACTTTATCCAATAGAAGAGATAGGTACGAATTTTGAAATAAAAATTTTGTAATTATAGTGTAGAGGTATTCATCAGTTAGAACACCTAAATGATTAGGGTTTTTAATGCTAATTTTAAGAAAATTTGTGTATTACAGGAGACTGCATCGAAATTGCAGTGAAATTAATATCGAAATGGCACAAACCCTCGAACACGTCAAGCATTAACAGAATAAGAAATGGAAGGATATAACTTGTAATTACCATTAGGAATTATAATTGACCATAATTAATTGAAATTTGTTGAGATTAAAATACTGAAACAAATGTTAAATATACCATTTTTATAGCACTGTTATATTAAGAGAAATATATACTCCCCGTTGTATTTTCTTCATTTTGCAAGAACTAAATGATAAAAAATACTTAAATTGTTTATATTTAATGATTTTTTTCATTAAAATCGTTGTATTTTGCATAAATAATTAAAAATTAAAAAATATTTTTAAATTTTTACCTCTAGCGCCATCTCTTCGAAAAGTGCTGAAACTGCTCAAAAATTGACAGGAATCTGCCGTACCTACAATGATTATTTTTTAAGAAAATAATTTTTTGCTGTTTTCGCGTGTTTGAAGCATCTAATCGCTTCTATTTTACACTAATTATCGATTCCAATTGTCCGATTAATCCTAGAAGCCCGAAATATTGAAATATTAAAGATTAAATCGCACATTGAGAGAGTGAGAGGTGAGATTGGCGGACTAGTGTTCACTCTCTCGCACATTGTGGGAGTGAGAGGTCCGAGCATCTAATCTCTCACTCTCTCTACGCCAAACTCGCGCCTGCGCACAACACCAATGTGCGAGAGAGTGAACACTAGTCCGCCAATCTCACCTCTCACTCTCTCAATGTGCGATTTAATCTTTAATATTTCAATATTTCGGGCTTCTAGGATTAATCGGACAATTGGAATCGATAATTAGTGTAAAATAGAAGCGATTAGATGCTTCAAACACGCGAAAACAGCAAAAAATTATTTTCTTAAAAAATAATCATTGTAGGTACGGCAGATTCCTGTCAATTATTGAGTAGTTTCAGCACTTTGTTCGAAGGTGGCGCCAGGGGTAAAAATAAAAAGTCGGTAAAAATTATTTTATTAAAAATCGGCTTTTTAACACCATTACATAAAATATTTTGTTGTTATAAATGTCTCTATAACTTTAGTTTATCCGAAAAGTGGCCTGGTTTTTGAAAAAACACAATTTTCTGTTTCGCATATTCCGTCGGTAACACCCCATGTACCGTCCTCAGTTGCTCTTTAAAACAATTGAAAAATAAAGCTTGAACGATATTAAATTCATTATTTTATAATAATACAATGTTTTATCTTTCTACTATTGAAATTAGATGATCCCAGGCCTTAACGCTTCTTGTTCTAGGCTCGACGCTACACTGACGGTACTGAGCGCGCGCTCGAGACGCGCTCTGATTGATCAATGTTTTTGCTTAATAATTCAAAAACGAAGCCTCATCCGATATTTTTGCAAAGGAAATTGTTGTTCAGAATAGTCTCAGCTACCCCCCATTTCCGGCTCCTACAGGAGTTCTGGGACACCCTGTATAAGCACCATATATACAAAAAAATTATAAAATAAATACTATATTCATTCTGATTATTATGCTTGGATATGAATGGTTATATATTCCTTTGTTGTTCATTAATTGAATAGGATTATATATCTCTTCTTTCTTATATTTGTAAAGACTAGAAATAAAAATCGATTGTAAATATAAAAACTAAATATAATGCTAATCACAGCACCGTTGTTTTGTGAAAGCTAGCATGTAAAACCCTTCGATCGTAATGTTTGTAACCTAACTACTATTTTTAATATATGTATACTGAACTCATTAGAGGTAAGTTTGTTAATTCTTACAGTAACAATACTTTCGTAAATGGTATAAAGAATTTTCTACACATCTTGCTTGAGATCCGTACATGTTAATTCTACTGACATCCGATATCTGGAATGAAAATTTCGCACATTTTTAGTTAATATTTACTTCGTTAATACTTTATTCAAGTTGTATACAATTTTAATGAAAAACTTACTTTAGTAGAAAAAGTATTTCTTGTTATATCATAGATAATACTGACTTCAAACAATCCATCTCCTGGTTCTGTCTTTACTTTCAATTGATACATTTCAGTTGTTAATTTTGTTTTCGCGCTAAAATCTCCTATGAAACCATCTTGATCTCCAGATTTTTGGAATTCTAATAAACCTGCGATCCAATACTTCGTTAATGCAAACATGAATTACAAACGGAAGTGATTATAATACCTTTGTTAGGTATAAGTTTAGCAGCCCATAAGATTTCTTTTAATTGTAATTGTTCACAGATGTTGCGATGGTCCTCCGTGTACTGATTAAGGAATTCAATGAAATATTTAGCTGCAGCAACCACGTTGTCTTCGTCAACCGAAATTTCTTGCCAGCTAAGGCAAGCACACCAGTGTGGTTCTATAAATGCATCTGCACACGTTCTGTCTAATGGTACCTGTATGATCATAAAATAATATTGGGTTATCAAACAAAGAATGGTGGCAATAATAAAGACTAAAACGCTTACCTTATCAAATAAACTAATTGCTCTTTGTTGGCGATTTTCAGTCTTTGGTGTATCAAAATCCAATATATTTTCTAACGTTTTATGCACATCAAATGGTGTAGTTAAATAATGCGTGTTATGTAAGAAATTCGCATATGCCTCTGAATGTACTTTTTTAAACCAAGGAGGGAAAACAAAGGAAAAGAATGGTAATCTTTCTTCCTGTTTACCCTGAACGGTATTACGAATTTCTGCAAATCTTCAGATGAAAATTTATTCAATCAGTTCATATAGTTTATAGATGATTTCCATAATGTGTAAACACAAACCTATGTCCGTGGTCGCTCATTAATATAAGTACTGTATTATTCAGATGACCGAATTCTTGCAAATCTTTTAGCCAATTATACAAGTCGTTATCAACTACTCCTATATCATTGTAAGAATCGTGCGAAAGTTCACCGTGAAATCCAAATAAAAATTTTGGTTGATTTTTATAAACATTGAAAATTTCTTTTATATAATTCAACATCACCTGTAACAATGATAGTGATGTATAATCTTAGAGCCGCAATATAGCTACTAATACTGAAAATTGAAAAATACCATATGCCTTGGAATGCCTCCAATACAATACTTATTATAATATCTAAAGTATGGAGCAGCAGCTAGATAGAATGTTCTCATATAATGGTCAGTGGGTTGTTCTTTAAAACCCTTCAAACGATATGTAAAAGTTCCAATATGATGTACATCTTCCATAAATCCTGTTATATATCCATTTTGCTTATACTGATTCCATATCATCGGATACACATTAACATAATTTGCTTTTTGGCCCATTCGCTTTCTGGTATCCGGAAGTTCAAGTTCAATTTTTCCAGTAAGAATGGGAATGAGTGCTTGTGGTGTCCCATCACCTACTATATTGTATCCTTCTAGGACTAAAGCATTTAAATATTCTTTTAGGTACTGATATGTCTTTGGTAATTTGCGTATGAAGGTGTTTCTAGACAGAGAATCAAAACCAAACATGAGCACATTTAATTTAAGAGCTTTGCTGTCAACATTTTCCCACAGATTCTTTCCTTTCACCTCAGGATCATCCTTCACCCCAGCCATAATAGAATGCCACCTAAAAAACAAATGAATAAATGAGATGAGAAATTTCATATAACCTGTTAGCAGCATACATTTAATAACTTCAACTTACTCATTTCCATCTTTCGACTCACATTTAACATCAACAAAATCACTATGTCTAAGAACATAAGAGTCATCTGATTCAACAGGAGACATGAATGCTACATTGTAGTCATCGTCTCTAAGGATTTCTGTAAAGACAATGCAAACACATCATAATCTTGCTAAACAGTATAATGTTGCACAACTTACCACTGAAGGAACAAGATATAGATCCATATTTCTTTCTTGCTTTATTACTAATTATAAGTCTTGAACCACTAAGAACAACCCAGTCCTCTGGCGTGCAAGACAAAGGAGGAACATCATGTAAAAATTTAGTAATCTCTGGATTGGAAACATCCAAGTGAGGTAGCTTGCAGGCCACAACACCTTCTCTATAAATACACAAGTTTTATCAAATCCTTGTAGCTAAAATATAATTTTCTTTTGTTGAAGTTACATGTATATACCCAATAGAAGGCTGCTCAGATTCCTTAATTAATTGAGATATGTGTATCCTGAAATAATTATGAATTAGTTACAATTGAACATGAAACGTACTATGATGTATTATATAATAAGAGGAGAGGTTGCTCACAATTTGTCCAAATTCGACAGATCATTGTCACTGAAACCTAATTCTGATCGAAAAACCTGGACGATACAGAACAGCAACGTGACGAACAGCGCTGTTATTACAATGCGCCGAAAATAACATGACATAATCCTCATCTTTGTTTAGTTTATCATACTGTCACGCCGGTTAATTACAAGATAAACCAATGATTTATTAGCATAACGCGATCAGTACACAACGAGAATTACGATTCTAACCAGTTCAACCCCTACCGTTACAGATGTTAAAGGGGATACCCTTCAATCAATATTCACGGTCGTTCTTCAACGATTGCAAAATTGAGTGCCAACTTTAGCTCGATCTTAAAGGCAACTTTTCACAATACCTACGAAACGAGACAACATTCATATCAAGTCACACATTTGTACGATCTTAAAATAGTTTTAATGTCGAAGAAATCGAAAGTTGTTGAAGGAATGCAAACATGACCCAGAATTCGAAAACATTCTACAGTACTTCGATTGTTAAGTAATAAAACTTTGGAACGTAAGATATTTGTATCTAAAATTATTAATTCTTTTCATAATTTGATGTTCGAAAGATTTACACATTACTTGCATGATTACTGTTAGTAGTTTTTTAGATTCACGATAACGCATCACCGGTTAATAATTCATCAAGTAGAAAAAAAAAATGAATGTAAATGTGAACGAATATTAAACTAAAAAATACTACCTTTAGGATCTCCTGTTTGCAATATTACACGTGTTAAAAACAAATGGTATCTTCAAGTAGCAGTGAATGTTCTGGCAAACTTTTGAGATTTTCTTGTTTATTTCTACAGCCGTGTTTCCAGTTTCAAGCCTTCCTTTCTACTAATAATCTTTCACACTGACCGAGCTTGTTTAATGCATTGTAATATCTACAATTAACATATTGCTTCGTTATCGAACTGGCAATATGCCTACATTGGGTCGTTATGAAAGATTTGGTGTAGATTCGATTATGTATATTGTATTCTTTCGATATCCTGGTTATAGCTGATAAGAAACTTATCAGTTTACACCGTATCAATTCACGTATGGTACCATTATCGTTTTCAGAAGCGTTCGTTGAACAGGTTTCTTGAGCCAGTGGTCGTAATTAGCACTATCATATCCTTCAGGCAATTATTAACCGCTCATAAATCAATTTGTAATAAATGAATAAAGTATTGTGGGTTTTCTCAAACGTTTATTACAAAATTTGATTACTTAAAAAGTAAAAAACAAAAAAAATGCGTATACTTCAGTTGCAAAGTACAAAGACACGTACTTTTTTCTTTCATTTTTATCCTACGCTCTTAATCTAACTTACAATTTATCACTTTTTTATATATACACAATAAAGAATGAAAAAAAGAGACATTTCACGTAAAATGTTCAGAGACATTACTGACGGTTTTCTTAATTACTTCGAACACCACAAATCATTCACTATATCTTCGAGAAGAAAAAATTCCGTGAAACAAATATAAAAATCGTTCGTTTCATAAGCTTCGTGAAAAATGGATACAATAAATATACAAATATTTACAAGTGTTGATAAATTAATGAACGACTTAACGGATAAAATATTCATTCAATCGAACTTCCTTGGCACGAAGATGTTCCTCCATGGTACAATGTAAGAAAGACTTTGGTACTGTGAAAAATCATACATGCATTGTTTCATTATCGTTCTATCAATCAATTATAGCTTATCTACAGGTGTAATTCTTTTAATTCTTACCCTGGTCCGTAATGATACATCGTCCGAGTTATTATCTGTGAGGTCGGGCATACGCCGTTGTTCTTCGTTTCTTCTCTGTATGAAAGTTGGTCTGTAGCTATTGTACACGAGAATCAGATAGTCTGGTATTAGGCAGACAATGACGACGATGATTGTTAACGTCCAGAATGTCAGCGACGATAGCAGTATTTGGAAAACCTTCAACATATCGCCATCGTACCTTCTGATAAAAGAGAAGACATTCTATTATTGCGAGGAACCTTAAAGTTACCCAGGACATTAGCTTTCAAAAACTTACATGGTTATGAATGAATAACAAACTGCTAGTCCAAAGAACGATAGCTGCGATAGTATGACTATCGCTACAAACGGCAGTGTCCAATATGAACTACGTAACAATACCTGACGATTAAAGAAATTTGTTAGGCATCTTACGTAAGGTATCCTGATATGCTTAGATGCGGAGTTAGAGACGTACCACTAGATTAGCTATCAGTGTAACTAAATGGAAAAGGCACGTACTGAATGACCACTGATCCACTGGTGTATTATTGTACAAAATAACGGGGTTGATGTACACATAAATATACATCATAAAATATATGACACTGGTATGCCAACAACCTGAAGAAATGCAATTTTTATTGTAGATCATGTTTGTAAAAAAGGAAGAGATTTTATTCATTGAAATGAAGTTCACCTAAAATTGTCCATATCAGGAACTGATTCCATGATAATAAATAATTGTGTCGATACAGTTTATATAAATACGGATAACGTAGAAGTTTGTCGGCAGTGTAATCCTGTTCCAGTAATCCGTACGCCAGTATTGGCAGAGACGTGAATAATACATTGAAAAGCATTAAAAACACACCATCGTAAATTGCCTGCAATTCAATCGTGGAATATTTTTTGTTAAGCTGATAATTATATAATTTTTTTTCAGTATCACCGTAATACCTGGCCAGAGAAACCGCTGTGAAAGCCGAAGAACAATTGTGGCGTTATGAACATGAAGTTCTTGTAAAAAAAATACTGCGTCAAAGTGCTGATCCGTAGATAATACCAGTGGCCGTGGACCAGCAGGACTTTTTTTAAAAATTTGAATTTAGCTATAGCGAAATCGGAGCACATGGTCGCTTGACGACCCTCCTTGCCCATTATCCCGATTCCGACATGGGCTTCCTGTATCATCGACACGTCGTTTCCTCCGTCACCGATCGCTGCAGTGTGTGGCTGACTTCTTGCTTTTTTTATTACGTTTACAACCTACGTAAAAATAATCGAGGATTAATTAATTGGGTAATTTAATTGGGTACACGAAGGTAATTGTCTAACTTACTTCGCTTTTTTGCAAAGGCGTCAACCTGCAACAAACCACCGCGTCGCAGGCCATTCCAACAATTCTAAATTGCTCAGGATACTTTTCTAACGCAATTGAAATGCTACAACCATCTACTATCATTCCGTATTGTTTGTACGGTTCGAGTTTCATTCTTCGTCTGAAATCATACATGACAATACACTGGGCATTAAAAAGTTAATCCCAAGACTGAATATCGAACAAATAATAAATGATACCTACTCGAAATCCGTAAGGCGTCGAAAACAGACCCTATTTTCGGTTATTTCGAGCATCCTCAATATTTCGGTACCATCTTTGAATTGACCGCAGAGAAACGCTATATTCTCCGCGGTTTCCGCTTTGTCTCCAGTCAGCACCCATATCTAAATTTGAAACATCGAATTCGGATTAATCCTCGATGGGCAAACACGATCTTCCACGCTCCATAAGTAAACTGGGTCGTTTTGGAGTCGATGAAACTCTCAATAAAAATAAAAAGATTAGACTTTGCTTGTACCAACAACCCAGGTTGTCTATGGAGGATCCCACAAATAGACAGTGAATTAATTAATCGAATTACATACTAACTTTAATACCAGCAACTTGTAAACTTTCGAGAGTTTCCTGCACACCTTCTTGAAGACGATCCTCGACGGCGGTCACTCCTAGCAGGGTGAGACCGCTTTCCATCGAATTGTAAGCTCTTTCCATGTGGGCTGCCCGTTCGATACCGATTATTTGTCTGGCTTCTTCCACGTTCGATACCAATTGATTGTACTCCATTTGATTCATTTTCTTATATCCGATGACTAAAGTTCGTAAACCTCTCTAGAAGATAAATCCTTGTTAATTGAATTGAACTTAATCTCCGTTGTGGTCAGCAGTGACCACTACGGCAGTCAACGTGTGTTAACTCATTAATTGATTTTTTAACGATCGAATAAGACGGTGAACGAACCCTAGAAAAGTCAGCGACATGAGCAATGGTTTGATTAACGTCTCCGGAGACTATCAGTGGTAAGATAGCCGAATCCGCCCCTTTGCAATACAACCAGTAATCGCCGGCTTCGTCTTTCACTATTACCGACATCCTCTTGCGTTCTGTCGAAAAAGATATTTTTATCAATTTCATTCTTTAAAAACAAATTCATAATGGTATTAGGGGGTAGTTGATGTTACCAGAGGTGAATTCTAAGACTTCGAGCTTTTCGAAGGTCAAGATGTTTCCATTGTTGATTTTCAGTTCCACTTTGTCGCAGCTGCTTTTATAGAAAATCACCCCACACCTGGCGCTGGCCTCGACCAAGGCCTTTTCGTCTGCAGATGCTGCCTACCACATACACAAAATCGTGTTTCCTTTTCAAAATCATGTTTCGAGCAGCGCTCAAATCAGATACGCAAAGAACACCGACGTTATCGTTCAACTGGGTATTTCCTGCTACTCGTTTACGCAACCCAGCTGTTGTTTACTGTTATTTATCGCAGTTATAAATAACCATGCATCGGGTGTTTAAGAGTTCTCTTTTTTTTTGATGTTTTGAAGTAAAAAGAGGGTTCTTCTTTAACTCCTCTGTCTTACGAGGGATGAAAATATTTGTCAGACATTTTTACCTGGTACTCTGGTAAATCTGGATGCATCAATAAGGAGCTGTTCAGTTGCGAAACCTTCTTTTGCCTGAAACTTTCTTGATACTGTGTTCGTTTCGCAATAACGCTCATCTTCTGACTCGATGGTGAAATTTGAACAGCGTGACACAGGGCGATGCTTATCATAAAGTGCCAAACCTCTTGCTGCAAATATAATAATCGTATCAGGTTTTATTAATTCCCGGTATTTAAACGTTAATTTAATATCTCACCTCCCACGTGGTTAATTTCTCAGCTTTGTCCTCGTCCCCGTCAGCAGGCAACAGATACAAACAACCGTCGCAATTTTTCTCCATGTATATTTTCCCATTGACGGAGCAACGTTTGAAAACCATCAGATTTTCAGTCAGAGTGCCGGTCTTGTCTACGAACAGGTACTCGATTTGTCCTAGTTCCTCGTTCAAGTCCGACGAGTTGGTCAATGCCGGTTGCTCGGTGTCCTGATCGTACATGTCCAGGTCCCAGCTGAAGAAAAGCGAACTCAAGAATTTTTGTAATTCTGTAACGAGAACAATCGATCGCAGCTAGTCAAGTTTTTTATTCCAATTACGTTTGAATAAAAAAAAAAAAAAAAAAGAAATAAACGGGCAAGTTGGATCACGAGAATATGCAAAACCCTTGAAATTGAAAAATTGAAGTGTGAAATTTAGTGAATGGAAAGGTATCTTTTAATCTTTAATTGATCTAGTCCCAAGATAGCAATCAATTTTTGAATCGTAGATAAAAGTGTCTAATCGTGAATCATAAATGCAAGATACGATCATTACCTATGGTAACGTACAATGATATGGGCACGATGTAATTATAGAGTACCGCGAAGGATAAAAAATCGTTGAGCAACGTTTGTATGGAGACGCGATTATCGTTGCCTAAATACGGTTGCCAGTTTACGATTCGCTCTTGCACGACTTTCAGCGTGCAGGACAGTATTATTTCAACCAATAGCAACACCATGAACACGATGATGTATTTATTAATGGATCTGCAATCAGGAGAAATTGAATATTACATACTGATTCGATTGATTTCCTTAGAAAATCTTACTTTTCGGCTGTGGAGAATTTACTGTTTCTGATCTTGGAATTGAGAGACAACTTCGTGTCCTGGCCGGTGTAGACCGCACAGCCGATCACATGATCCGTGTCTTTCAATCTTGATCCACGAAGTAACAGATTTTCGATCGTCAAATGACCGCTGTTTACTTCGCCGTTGCGATAGACCTCTAATTTGCCATGGAATTGATAGAGATCGGAGGAAGCGTGCTGGCAAGTGACAGTCGCCTCCATCGATGCTATTTCCGATGTATTCATGTTCGACAACAGCTTGGGAACGTGCAACGTCTGAACAAGTAACAATTAGAAAGCGACTTGTTAAGTTGCAACAGTATACTTTCATGGCATAAAAGCATTTCGAATTAACACTTGTTCAACATCAAATCAAAGCTTTGAATTTGAGAATAACGATTAGATATCTTATAAATATCTTATCGACGATTTCACTAATTTGAGGTATAAGCGAATGGAAATTAGAAATCCATTAAAAAGCGAATATTCCCCTAGTATTACTTTAAAAATTACCTTCAAATTTGTCTCGCCGTCAAGATTCGACGTGGTGACGTAACAACGTCCAGAATGCTCCGTGCTGAACAGGAGCACCAGATCGCAGGGGACATCCTCGTCGCGACACACCTTCACCAAGTCGCCGACTATTATTTGCTCGCACTGTATGCTCTGGAAACGTGATAAGAGGTAGTTTTGTAAATTGACCTTGAAGGAAAACGGTGAAGAAAATCGAAAAACGATGTAGAGACACTTTCAAGTTTAAGCCTCGAGATAAGCAACGTTACGAGAAGTGATTATAGTGATACGATACGTAATACTACGTAACATGTGATTCACTAACCTGCGTGCATTTGTTACGAATCACCGAGACGAACTTCCGATTGATCCTTTGGTCCAACTTGTGACGAAGATAATCCTCGTATCCTTGTTTGCAGGCGGTCACCAGTATGACGAAGCTTAAAGGTAGGATGCTGGTCAGGGGGGAGATCGGCGACGTTATTAGCATCGATATCACCGCGGTTAGGAGAAAATAGAAATTTGCGATTCTTCTGAACTGTTCGAATAAATTCTTTGGCACGAAATTCCATATCGTATACTGCGAATGAAATAATTGAATGCTGTAAAACTCTGTGTCGATGTTCAACCCTTGTAACAAATTACTGCTGTACCAGCAAAGGGATTAATACGTACCTTCTTTGATACGATTTCGTTACCGGGGAAAATTGTTTCCGATGGATTGTTATCCGGGCTGATACGTATAAGCCTCTGATCGGTGTACACTGATGTGGTGCTACCCTGAAGGAAACAGTAAATTAAGTGATTACTAAAATAAATTATTTAATTGACGTTGAAAATCCTTTAATTGACCAATGTTCAAATGTTTAGTAAAATAATTTACAATAGCAAGATAATACATATAATTTATCTTGGGTGACACTGGCTCTCAGGTACAAAGTTAAAAATGTTTTGAAATGTCGTGAAACATCTTTCAGTATGTTTATAAAAGTTTGACAAACTTGCTTGGACAAAGAGTATCACGTGGGCAAAGTTGTGCTGCGTTTTCAATAGAACCGGAACTCTCAACAGCCTCTTCGATTTGAACCATTTCCTTCGAATAAATTGCATAAACCTTACACCGAAAGATTTAATATCTAATTGTATCTCGACGTAGGGGAGGTTAATCAAATCGTCGATGGGTTGTGTAACGTGTAGCATCATGTTTTTCTCTCTCTCTCTGTATCGGATCGTTCGATTCAAGGCACCTTGTCTTTTACTATTACGTTATTAATATTTATCTCAAACATTTCTGTAAAAAAAGAATATATCGATAAGAAATCGAACGATGTAATGAAAGCTGTACAGGTCAAAGAAGTTGCCTCGGTATTTATCGCTTCAGTTGTTTTCCCTTTACACATTACTTACAATTTATGACGCGTGTTGTATTTGAAATATGTACATAAATTGATGTAATTTTAGTTCAGTGTTCAATGTTGACGTTTCTCAGTTCCATAATTTCGGGTATCACTTATATATCTCGATCAATTTTAAACGTTCCCAAAATATGTATAAATTTAGGTATTTATCAAAAGTTATATCGTGAATTGTACGTTCGAGAAAAGATCGAAAGTAACCGCGAGATGCGATTTTTCAAACAGTCAAGTGTCAATTAGCACTCGAATTGAGATATGGTGCAATCAATAAATATCAAAATTCCCTGAAAATCGATAAATCCTTCATTCAGCGACTGAATGATCGCGAATACGAATAAATGGAAGGATGTACCACATCCCAAAATTTTCTTGTGTCGTTAGATCCGTTGCTGTTCAAGTCTTCCATGCATCCCCTTGTTGCATGCCAAAACAGAATAAAATATTCCATTTATCGGAATGCGTGTCTCGTTTCAAACACGATGGCAAAGGAAACAGTAAAAAGGATAACTTCGACAGCGTGCTGCACATGACCAACATCCAGTACTTCGAGAGCATATACAGATCGTGGAGAAAGGACCCGAAAAGCGTGAGTCCTGCGTGGGACTCTTACTTCAGATCGCTTCATGCGGATAAGTCGTCGACAGCGGCTACAAGTGAATTGTCGTCTGCGTCGGGTCCAACATCCCCGGGTCCATCGTCCCCGGGTAGATTTTCATTGGAAATTTAGTATCCAAGTCCGTGTGTACAGTTAGACGCATGGAAAGAAAATTGTCCCTTCTAATTTTATCTCTTTCGAGGAATTTTATGATTCAGTTTAATTTTAGACACTCGCGGTTTTATCTTGATACGATAATAATTTGAATATCAGGGATCCAGTTTCAAGACGCCAGACAAAACCCCGGCGGCCAACAGGATGATAGCTACGTAACCGGTGCCCTCGATATCAACGCGACGATTCGCGCTTATCAGGTATGAAAAAGTTAGGCGTAGCTGGCGAGTACGAGGAATTGATTTGTTTGTATGTGACCGAAGGCACGAGGTCATCTGATAGCCGACACGGACCCGTTGCGTATACAGAATCCGGAGTCTCATAAGCTTCAGGGTACGCCGAATTTGCCGCCTGCGATCGTGGTTCGACGACATCTGAAGGGTATGACCGAGGCTGACATGGACAAAGAGTTTCCTCTTGCTCCTTTTACCGTAATTGGCGGACCTAAACGAACTCTTACTTTGCGCCAGATATTAACCAGGTTGAATCAGGTTTATTGCGGTCATCTGGGACTCGAGTACACTTACATTCATAACTATGAAACGGTACGATCCATGAATGAACGGTGACGTCACTGAGTAGACAATTAAACAAGATAATGTTCTTATTAAATTGAATCGTAATTAAACATAGTAAATGGGCGACCTTCCCTTGAATTTCCTTTCAAATTTTACCACGAATTTAATTACCAGCTTAATAAAATTAAATTCTAATAGATTTTAAGAAACTTTTGAAGGCATTTAAAAGTAGAATTATCGTGATTTTTTCAGTTAGAGTGGATGAGGCAGAAGTTCGAAATACCGGGTGCTTGGGAACTGTCCGTCGAACACAGAAGGTTCGTTTGGATGAACATCATGAGAGCAGTTGTGTTCGAGAGTTTTCTAGCAAAGAAGTATCCCACCGAAAAAAGATTTGGCCTGGAGGGTTGCGAGGCTTTCGTGGCATCGATGGTGGAATGTTTGGAGACGGCAGCCGAACATGGTAAAATATTTCGTTCGATTTGGAACGATTGCCCTGATGTCAAACTATTTTGTAGGAGTTGAGACTGTTGTGATAGGAATGGCTCATCGTGGCCGATTGAATACTCTGAGTAATGTTTGTTCCAAACCGTTGCTTCACCTATTGACTCAATTTAATCCGGTGTCCTTGGAGGGTTTCGGCTCTGGTGACGTGAAGTACCATTTAGGGACGCATTCGGAACGAATACTGGAAAGGTGGAGTTCATTAGCAATTTTAAAAGTATCAATTTTTAATATTCTATAAAAATCTAGTATCGTAAATATTTGAAAAGGACCCAGAAGAAGGTTCACGTATCCGTGATGGCCAACCCCTCTCATTTGGAGGCCATAGCTCCTGTGGTGGTTGGTCGTGTTCGTGCCGAACAGGTGCAGAAAAACGATGCTGTTCGTACGTGTGTAAAGTTTTGACAATCAAAAGTTGTACAATTCGAAGCTGAACATGTGCTTGTTTTAGATGGTAAAAAATCCTTAGCCATTCTGGTTCACGGTGACGCTGCTTTCTCGGGTCAAGGTGTCGTTTATGAAACAATGCATTTGTCCGCTCTGCCACAATACACGACAGGAGGTGTCATTCACGTTGTAATTAACAATCAAGTAATTATCTTTTACTATTCTGGGTCGAGGGACGTTCGGTTCTAGGGAGTTATTATGACTCCAGGTACGGAGGGTGAATTTGGTCATTGAACATCATAGAAATTCATCGTAGTAGACCTTAAGTTTAACAATTGGGATTACTTTACTTTAGGATAGGTCTAGATTTGTTGTCTTTTATTTCAATTTTAATTATTTTGACGAATTACAGATTGGTTTTACCACCGATCCAAGGTACTCCCGGTCCAGTGCACACTGCACGGATGTGGGACGTGTTATAAATGCACCTATATTCCACATACACAGTGACGATCCTGATTTGGTGGCTTATTGCAGTAAAGTTGCTATCGAGTACAGGTATAAGAAAATTTCTTTAAATTTTCCCTTTAATTTCTATTTAAAGGAAAGAAATTATATTAGAAATAATGTTTAAGTATCAATCAACATGTAGGACACAGATGCACAACGATGTTGTATTAGACATCGTTGGATATCGAAGATTCGGCCACAACGAATTGGATGAACCAATGCTCACACAACCATTGATGTACAAACGTATCAAACAGCATCCAAACGTGCTCACTATTTATTCCGATAAATTGTTGAAAGAAGGAGTGATCACGGAACAATTTGTTAAAGAAGTACAACCTAACTTACACAGACATTAGTGAATTTTTTGAGGATCAGCTTTTGATGCAATCTTTTCCTTTCTAGGAGATACAAAAATATACGGATTACTGTGAGTCCGAGTTCGAGAAATCAAAAAGTGTGGAATCAATGCATTTAAGCGATTGGCACGATATACCATGGAGCGATTTCTTTGCCAATCAGAGCCCCAAACATAAAATACCACCGACTGGCATTGATACGGAAACGATAATGACGATTTGCAAGGCTATTTCTACACCTCCTCCAGACATCGAGACTCATAATCTAGTATGATCTTATTTTCAATATTAAATTTGTCTTAAAAGTAAAAGGAAAATCTGCAAATTGCACCGAAAAAGCTTTCCAGAATTAACTTTTGTATTAGCTCAGGTAGGTAATTACCTGCTTCTGTAGTTAAATAGTATTTCAAACAAAGGACCGCCCGATTAATCGCGTGAACCTCCATTAAAACTAATAAATCAATGTTTCGAGGGTAAACTGGTAAATTGGTACTGATACTGTTATTACCAAGGGGTAATTTTTACCCTCGGGTACTTTTAAGTTTATTCACGCTTTAAAAACAAAATGCAAATAAAAGTTTGAAATATCGAACCTTGAACGGGCGCCTATTTATGTGTACAAAGGTTAAAGGGTACTGAATTTCGAAAATTTATGCAGGTTTTCAGGGTGATGGATAAAAGGGCGCAGCTCATGGAGGCCCGTAAGGCGGACTGGGCAATGGGGGAGTGTTTGGCGTTCCTCAGCTTATTAAAAGAGGGTATTCATGTGAGGCTATCCGGCCAGGACGTCGAAAGAGGCACCTTCTCTCATCGTATGCACATTATCCACGATCAGAGCAAGGACAAATCGTTCAAGAACATTTTGCACGGTGTTTTCCCCGGTCAAGCACTGTACACCGTGACGAATTCTTCGTTGTCGGAGTATGGTGTTTGTGGTGAGTTCAATGAGCGAAAGAGTTGGCAAAATACAATTAAAAAGACATTACTGATTGCAGGATTCGAGTTAGGATATTCAGCCTACAGTCACAAATCCTTAATAATTTGGGAAGGTCAGTTTGGTGATTTTTCAAACAACTGCCAGGTAGTTGATTAAAAATCTTATTCCATGGTGTTCATAATCTTTTTCATAAACAGATAATGCCAACATTGTGATACATATTGTGATATCTGAGAATTAATCGATTAATACCATCACGAATTACATATGAAACTTATATATCATATATAGGTTATTCTAGATTCTATTTTATGCAGTGGACAAGCAAAATGGGGAAGACAGGTAGGGCTGGTGCTTTTTCTACCCCACGGGATGGAGGGACAGGGCCCTGAACACTCGTCCGCGAGAGTGGAACGATATCTCGAGCTTTGCGACGATGATTGCTCGTATGTTCCCGGAAAGGAACCAGGAGCACCCAAGGATGAGACTGTCGAAGAAATCATGACCAGACAATTATTCGAAATCAACTGGATCGTGTGTAATTTCTCTACTCCTGCCAATCTCTTCCACGCACTACGTCGTCAAATTCTTATGCCATTTCGAAAACCATTGGTTAGTCTGTTTAATGTTGGTTAAACTTTAATCTTTCGATCGATGACTCTTCATGTTTTTCAATCAGGTCGTTATGACCCCTAAATCCTTGCTACGACACCCAATGGCTATGTCGTCTTTCGGAGATATGGAATCCGGCACGTCCTTCAAGCCTGTCCTCCCGGACCAGATGGCCAAACCGGGAAATATACAGAGGGTGTTATTTTGTACGGGAAAGGTGTTCTACGACCTGGTGGTGGAACGTCAAGGAAGACAAATGGAAGACAAAGTAGCCATCATTCGTATCGAACAGATCTGCCCTTTCCCGTACCACCTTGTCGCGCAGGAAGTAGCCAAGTTCCCCAACTGCAAGGTAAATGTGAAATAGCCGCGTACTTCGAGTCTCAGGAGAACGTAAGGTGTTTCTTTTTTCAGATAATGTGGGTGCAAGAGGAGCATAAAAATCAAGGCGCCTACAGTTACGTAAGGGAAAGAATAGCCTTAGCCCTCGGGATACGTTTGGATGATATCATGTACGGAGGTCGACCTCCGTCGGCCGCTCCGGCGACCGGAAGTAAAATCATTCACAAGAAAGAGTACGATGATATGATCGCGACCGTTTTCAAGTTGGATTAACACGAAAAAGTCATTTCTATATCTGTAAATCCGGAAGTGTAAAGATAAAGATACTAAACGAATAAATAAGCAATGGGTAACACGATGAATTGTTCGTTTTAATTTCTATTTGGAATGAAATCGTTTACTTACCAAAATGCATACGTATTTAGTGTACGTTTGATTGGGATACAAACAATTCCACATCGAATATCTTCAACGATTGCCTTGACTGAGACTCTAGGCACACACCTACATGACGTGCGAAATGCAACTGAACTTGAGAACTAGACGGAAGATGCTAATAACTTGATCTATACATATACGGATGAAGTGAAACGGTATCATGATTTCTTCAACGCTTCTGTTCTTTATTTATAAACAAAATTACAACCTTTTAGTTTCAACAGTTTGTTATTTCCACTCTACTATTTTTTATATCGCTAGTCTTATATAAAATTATATATAGGTTTATTACTTCTTTTTTTATTGTACCAAGGTGCCATTAATATTCCTTCGTAGGTGAGTATTGAAATGGATTTCCTTGACGCGTTGAATGCATTAAAGGAAACCGGTGTGCAAATAAACTTATGCAACCTTATAATTTGTGTCCTTTAATGAGAGGACGTATTTTTTCTAACAAATAGGTCTAATGTATTTACCTCTTGCGAGGGTTAAAACTGTAGGAAATTTTCAATTTGCTAAAGTGTTCTAAAGCAGAAGCTAATAAGAAATTTGTTATAAATTTAATTTTCAATGAATGATATTTGTGTCTATGCAAAACAAAAACTGCTACGAAAGGTGAATATGATGGACTTTTATCTTGATTTTATCTCATGATAATTTACGTTCAGAGAACTTCCATATGTTATAATTTGATTGCCATACTCGCACAAATGTTGATATTTCAGATAGGACAGCTTAAATCGATTATTAAAGAAAAATAAATAAAAATTTCCTTACCATTTTAATGAAAGATTTGAAAGACCAGTGTTTCGCGGTTGAAGAAATGTCTGTTCCCCTTTCAATTTACTTCTTTTCTTATTGTTAGTTCATTTGTTGAATGACAGACGCGTGACTTATCATTTTTCACTTACTATAATTTAAATCGTGCACCATATAAAAATTACTCACTATTTGTTTGCTTCCTTTTTATTTTGCAATTTATTTATTCGAGAAAACCTGTTACAAGTTGCACAAATTATACCGATTTATTTAATTAACACGAAAATTTGAATGCGATTCAAATATACCTGTTACATGTCAACCAAACAAGAAACAAAATCTTAGTCCTTCACGAAATTTATTATCAATTACACTTGGCGAGAACGATGCGGATCGATTGATTCACGAACTGATTCAGGATGTAGTGAGAATACTAACTGCGATACTTTATCGTTGACAACGGATAAAAAGGTTCTTTATCCGTTCATCGATCACGAATACATGTTCAGCCCTATCAGACATTCAAAAGATAAGCAATTTCTGGCCTTATCGAACAAGTTTCGCCAGTCAGTTTCATCTTTAAAATTATTTAATCGATACATATGTATGTAATATACTATAAAACACAATTTATTTATAGACATTGTACTTACGTAATTCAAGTTCTTTTTATATACAGTTTATATGTTTAACTGTACATTATTTTTATCAATGAGTTAATTATATATTGCAACGTTTCTTTGTGAAGCGATTCCAGAAACTTGAAGCAATAAAATTTTCAAGTATTTGCTTAAATAGTTTGTAGGTTGCGGCGCGCAACCGCAGTTCAAATCGTATTTGGCGCGCGATAATGTGCGCATTCTCCGCCAGAGGGCGATCACGGGACAAATTGCACGGGACGATGCGCATAGCGGCTGGCACGGTCAGCCGAGTTTTCAGTATGGTAGTGTACGGTACGTGTGTCGTTTCGTTCAGTTGCGTAATCGCTTAAAAGGAGCAAACGAGAAGGGAAAGGGGATAGAGTCGATAGAATAAATTGTAAAGGCAGAATCGTGTCTCACGTTACCGTTAATTCCACGACCCTGCTTGGTGCGGATCAAGAGATATGTCGACGAGTGGACGCAAGGATTGCTAGCGTCGAGAAGGATGCAATTGGATTTTCCGCTAACAAATCGATAACGAACGACGAACAGTTTGACACGGGAAAAATGTCGGCGATGAAATCAAGTGGCACGCCGGAGACCGCTCGTCTTTTACCCATGCTAAGCCGCTTAAAATATGAGCATTTCGTCGCCGGCATATCCGGCGGTGTGGTGTCGACGTTGATGCTGCATCCGCTGGATCTGATCAAGACCAGATTCGCAGGTAAGTGAACCTATTTCATTGTCATTGCTGACGAAACAACGTTGCAAATGGCGGGTACATATTCGATTTGTTCGATGATACACGTGGTGTATGAATAAGTTCATTATTAATACGGCTCGTGACGCAGGAAAGTCACCGAGCTTATTCTTCCGTATGATTCCTATCTTATGACCCTGTAACCCGTTCTCTCGATGTCGGCTTAAACCGGAACGTTTAAAGTAACTGTACAGTCGAACCGGTTAATTGATGAAACGATTGCGACAAGTAATGTTTCTAATCGATACCAAAAAAAATAGATTTTTGCAACCGAACAAGTAGGCGCCATTTGCAATGAAAATCGCTAGGAATATTAATTCGAACGTCACGCTGAGTAAAAGTAACTAGGGGGAAATGATCGTGTGACAAGTCGTCCTATATTAGTCATTGTCGAATATAATTATAACAGCGTTTCGCACCGTAAAGACACGAATAGTTAGAGTTAGAAATAGTACGGGTTTCGCGGAACATTTACCAACGACAATCATATGTAAAATGTTAGCGAAATTCGGTGATGTTTTGGGTCGACGATCTTATCGATATTCGAGTAGCAAGGTCAGCCGGGGAAAAGCACGTGGCGCTATCGAGAAGTATCAAGAATTTTCGATCAATCTAGAAACAGGCGATTAACGAACGACTTGGCTCGCTCGTGCCATGGTCTTTTATAAATAATACAAATATTTTATTGCACGTGCAACGAAATGACGCTTTTCATTGTAGCTTTTATTATTCGGTTTTTTGGGTGATCATTTTTCAAACTTGATCATCGAATTGACACTATGGATAGATGCGCTGATATTTTCTTTTTAGTGTATCAACTTTATGTAAATTATCAACAAAACATTTTTCTTTTCTTTTGTTGTTTACTATTACGTTTATCTAAATATCACGAAGTTAGAAATGATCAATTTTGAATACAAAGAAACCTAATATTAACAATCGACAATCGAATTGTTTATATTTCCCTTGTTATTACCATCGATAAACAATTCTAAAAATAACGCCTTATCGCTGGACTATACTGTTACAACATAAGAACAGGGAACCACTTAGTAATAATCTTATCTAGCAATTTGGAAATTAAAATGTGTATACTTTACACATAATTAATGCTGAAATGAAAAAATTTCACATGTTCCTGGAATTGCTAATAAAATGATACGAAATTTTCGAATCAAATTCTTAAATGAACAAATTTATTTATCTCGATATATTATCGTCATTATCTTTTGAGTTCTTAATTAACAAAATCAAACTTAATTAAGACAATTGACCGTGGTTTTTTATTGTTTACAAAAATATCGTGAAATGCAGACATCTTTCGATGACCTTGACACATGGTAAAAAATGGAATATCATTAGGCGGGAAGTCGCTTGATTGTGAGACAAAACGAAATGGAAAGTAAGGAACCACTTTCGAATATAGCGGGGAATGGAAAGTAGAAATTGTTGTGGTTTCATTGGGATAAAAATCTTGTTCTGTATTTGCCACTTTTATTGCGAAATTTACTGTTCACTTGGAACGATTGTACAAACTGTTCCTTGCTCCAAATAGTTTATTTAAATTTATTAAATTATTTTAACTATTTATAAATCGGAATTTATACAAATTTTAGATCGCATTACTAAAGAAAATTGTATCGTGTATTTATTTACTAGTTTCTTAGTTAACTCGTTCTGTTTGGACAGAGATAACGCGGTAAATAATATGCGATCTACTTAACAATACAGCTATTGAAACTTTGTAGCAACGAATAAATAGAAACTAATCTCGTCGGAGGTAGTCAGCGTTACACTTATGGCACAATAATTTATTTTGTACGTTTCAAAACAAGCTAAAATCAAACTTCGTAGAATAACGCGGGAATTTCAAATTGTACGCTAAATCTATTAACACGTGCCAACAAATGGAGAGCAGTCACGATTTATTTGTAATAATTTAAATTATATTGCTATTGTTATTGCTATTAGCAATAATTATTATACTAGTGTTTAGAACTGTTTGCTCGCACTGTGTGTACTTAAAGTTAAAAGCATTGACGAACGCTGGCGCGTTAATTTGCAATCAAAGAGACTTAGATATACCCGCGTATCGCGTGTATCCGTCTCGACGGGGCTGAAAAGTTTATTCATCTCGAGTTAACGATTTCGTTATCATCGAAAAGGCCGACGACGATGTAACAACGAACGAGGCCCGTCCATCGGATGTATTTTCGTCGTAAAATCCGTTGGCCGCACACCAAACAGCAAGAAATTTAACGGATTGCGTCAGAAGCACGTGAGATTGAACGATCGCGGCATTTAACGCGTTTCGCCGCGATTAAAATTGCTCCGAATGAGGAGAACCTACCAAGTTTCTCATTTCTGACGTCTTTCCGTGGTTGCAAAATGGAATTTATTTCAGAAATTTGCTACTATACCTATTTGTGCTTGCAGCGACTGCAGTCGAAGCTAATCTAGTTCGTTATTACCAATTATCCCTGTTCACAATTCTTATTATTTGTAATTATTATACTAATTGTTAACCCTATTGAATAATCCCCAGTATACTTATTGTATTTTAATAAAAGTTTGAAACATTTCGCCACATCCGGTTTTACCGCACGATAAGTTGTCACAGCAGATAAACGTTAGTTTAGCTTTTTACGAAGACGATTCAAAGTACTACCGTGTACCTTAAAAATTCGAAGAATAACGATATCATAAAAACATGGAATGTGATTTCCACTCGCGAGCCGAGCCAGTCACGAGGCTACAGATAAATCGTGACACGTGATGAAAAAGAAGTAATTAGACTTCGTTTATCACGTGGCTTCTCATTATCGGCGCTGAAGAAACGGCGGACGAATGTTGCTGGACACAATTGTTTCCCTCGATGGAATTTATACTCGAACTTTCGTTCCTATGTTGCAATAAAGATCATGTTTTTATTTGCAGTGAGCGATGGTCATTCACGCGCGGGCCCGCAGTACGAGAGTCTGAAGAGCGCGGTTTTACAAATTGTAAGGACCGAGGGGGTCAAAGGTCTTTACAGAGGTGTAACGCCGAATGTCCTAGGATCCGGAAGCGCATGGGGCTGTTACTTCTTCTTGTAAGCATTTTAAGCTAATCTGAAACGCACTCGATCGCTTAACATCTTGTTTATTGCTTACAGATAAAACAATGTCTATTATTACTTTTGTACATCTCATCAAGTAGCAATATTGCAATAAATAGTAGTTGTTTAACAGGCTTCTGATAGGCAAGATGTTAATTACCAATACTTTGGATGACTTTTGAGTCATGAATGGGAATTGTTTCCCTGTTTAGCTACAACACCATCAAAACCTGGATCCAGGGGGACAACACTAGGAAACCTTTGGGTCCCTTGATGCACATGTTTGCCGCCGCCGAGGCCGGGATCCTCACCTTAATTATGACAAATCCACTTTGGGTAGTAAAGACACGTCTATGTTTGCAATACATGGACGACAAACATCTTCCAGAAACGCTTCGGTACAACGGCATGGTAGATGCAATTAAGAAAATTTATAGAACAGAAGGAGCCAGGGGCTTGTACCGGGTAAGTTCAGAAGAATAGGAGCATTGATTTTGATGATTAGATATCGTTGCTAATTGTACTTCTTTTGAAAATGTTACAGGGCTTTGTTCCTGGAATGTTTGGTGTCTCACACGGTGCCATTCAGTTCGTCGTGTACGAAGAGCTGAAGAAGTGGTATAATAATTATTTGCACGTACCCATTGACACGAAGCTGGTAAGTTCGAGTGTACCCTGATAAATTGTTGTTTGTTGCTCTTTCTATAAATATTTATAAGTAAATTTGTTTACAGAATACGTTGGAGTACATCGTCTGCGCGGCGCTGTCGAAGTTCGTCGCAGCAACGTCGACTTATCCTTATCAAGTTGTAAGAGCACGTCTTCAAGATCATCATCATAATTACAGGGGCACCATGGATTGTATACGATCGATATGGAGGTCAGAGGGATTAAAGGGTTTTTATAAAGGCTTCACACCATACCTTTTACACGTCACACCAAATATTTGTCTAATTATCATAATTTATGAAACATTTTCTAATGTGCCTACAGATTGACTTCTTAGATTATATTAATCTAAAACTGAAAAAAAAAGCGTAGCGGATAAAAGAAACGTATTAGTCTCATTTTGAAATATTCTGTAATTTACCGAGACACGATTTGTGCTTTGATATTTCAATTTTACCAGCCGTCGTGAAGTCTGCGACAACGTTGCAGAAGTAATCAACAAAAAGAAATCATTTTGTTTTTAATCCTGTTTAAGGCAGCCTGTACGAATTATGTATTTTGGACGTTTGTTTTTTTTTCTTTCGTTTTGATAGATGAAGATATATTTTTGAAACAGTATTACTGAGAAGAAAAAAACACAGTTATTTTCTCTTACGTTATAATTTCGTACAGACGGTAAAAAAATAAGCAATACGTGTTTCAGTAGCATCTCTCGGTGTACGCATCTGTCGTGTCGCTGTTTACTTTAAAAATTGGCTAACGTCAATTAAGAAGAATATCGTTGTTAGTTGACAATTGAATATTTCTCTAACAACGTGTAAGTGTATTATAATAGTGTAATTTATGGAAGAAAGAAATGTTGCTCTGTGGTTGTAAAATGGTACAGCTACTCAATTAATTTAGACAATACTAATGAGAACCCTCTCAAGAAAAAAAAAAAAGAAAAGACAAAGCTCATTCAAACAAACGATATTATTGAGAATAGTTTTTTTTTTTTTTTTCGTTGTTCTTGATAATAGTACTTCGCGGAATTATTTGAACGATAAAACGCCTTGATATTTTTAGCGATAGAAATTAATTTATTCACATTTGGTTCTCGAGAGACAGGCACACTGTTTCTCGTGTTAGCAAAGAAATGGAAACCTTGATCGTCGATACGAATCTTCTTTTTCTATTTATTTGACAATTGTACGCGGAATAATTTTATTTTCCCGTTTAGAGTGAAACACGCAGAGAAAAAGGTTTACGTCTAAGTGAAAATCGAACTATTTTTCGTACAAATGATTTTTATTCGGGCTGGCACTCAAATACCATACTGTCACGTGTATTAATTTTTAAGATGAAACTATATTTAATAATTAGCATAAATTAATGTTATCTGTGTATCGATTAAAAGTGATTCTGATTTGGAAATTTGTACTTCATTGTAAAAGAAAAGGAAATATAAAACGTCGAGGAAGATGTTACGAGTTTGTCGTGGGAGATGGGAGAGGAACGTTGAAAAGTGAATCGTTTAACTTACGATTTGAACAGTCATAAATGCATAAACAATAAACACCGACACGTGTATGTTTACGAGAGCTGGATAGCATTCTTTCCCTGTGACCTACCAGTCACGGTGTCGATTGTAATCTGAATTGAAAATGTCGGAGATAAATGTGCGCAAGAGTGCAATGATTACAAACAAACTTCATTGTTTTTTATGTCGCCATTATATTTCTCCTGTTGCAATGAATAAATACCTCATTTTCGAAGAAAAGAAGAAAGAAAATAGATAAATACATCGCATAGATTCGTTGTTGTTGAGTCTGGTACTCGAAACACCTAGAGCATTGCAATCTTCAACGAATGCATAGATTTCGATTTATCTATGCAATTTATTAGTAGTAAAATGAATACTTACGATGATTTTAATAAACATCGGATAGCAACACTTGATTTCATTTTGCAATGATATTGTCAAAGAAAACTCCCGTTTGCCTAATCGTTTCAACGGAGACTCCTTGCTTTTGTATTTCAATATTTCCCCCTTGGAATCTGTAAGATAGTTCAGCGAGCAAATTTTGTACAATTGTGCATAATTATAGAGAATTGCTCGAAGAAGAATATTTACGCTAAACTTGATCGAAATTCGAATCGGATTCAGAATATTTTTCTTCGAATCGAATGATCACTTCATTTTTTAATTAGTGCGCATCTACTACCTGGCAATTCTTACCTTGATTTTCTTATTTCATTATTTTTACGAAACAAAGCGCTGTGGCGGGACCACAGACGATTATGAACGCACCAGAAAGAAATATGTAAGGAAGATGTATTGTTTTTAGCGTGCGTGTAATTTTGCGTGTATGTGAAAGATGTGGGTGCGATTTACGAGTTTTGGCGGTTCGTTTTTCCTTTTGTTAAACCACCAGCAGTACGATTTTTGGACGTGTTTTATTGTATTGTACCTATAATGTGTACCAAAACGCTCGATATCAGAACGATCCAACAGAAACGAAAGGAAATAAATTGTGTAGAATTGGAATTGTCTGGGTTTTGAAGAAACTCCTTTATCCATTTCTCTAATTTATTGTCAATTAACAAAACATTGTTCGAATTAACAAAATGAATTTGAGTAAATTATATGTTTCTATGTGATCATTGTTTAACATCATATGACGTACGATAATTAGCATAAATAAAAAAAGACGACAAGAATCGTACGCCGGTTCAATCATTTTGGGGTGCGAATGAGAATTCTAAATCGAATTGAGTTTAGCTTACTTTATACGGAAGCCAATTAAATAGTCGCATTAACACGTTAAATCGCGGTCTAATGGAAATTAAGCAAAATAACAAGATAGTATTGCTGGTGGTTAATTGCAGGTATGAGAGGTGGCGTGGATTTTACAAGGGTCTGAGCGCGAACCTGACCAGGGTGACCCCGGCAACCGTGATCACGTTTGTGGTATACGAAAACGTATCTCATTATCTTCAACGTGAGAAGGACGAGGACAGAATGCAGGTGGCTGTTCTGGTGAAGAAGCTCGATAGATAAATTATTTCATCGAAATTGATACCTTGTCAATTGATTGGAACACTTGATTCCAACAGAAAGAGAAATGTGTAATTAATACGTTGACTTCGAGTATAATGTAATAATTAATAAAAGAGATAAGATGGAAAGCTTGAATATGAAAATTAACTATTCTTCTTATTTTATAACGTATGCTTATGTTCAGCATAGTCAACGTGTTAAAATCGTGCATTTCGATTCTGAATGATTCAAATATTTGAAATCTTTGAATTTTGAATATTTGGTACTTCACAGTCCCTCCAGAAGAGACCTAAGGTTTGAGTTGAGGCTTTTGTTAAAATTCGAACTTGAGGTATTTGAATATTTCTACACCTTAAAGTTCTACACCTTTCAACTTAAATACTCTGTGACAAATAGCTTTAAAGGATAGATTTAGTCGATCAGCTGGCAAGGCAAATATA
The DNA here is from genome assembly GCA_022405125.1 of Anthidium xuezhongi. NCBI lineage: Eukaryota > Metazoa > Arthropoda > Insecta > Hymenoptera > Megachilidae > Anthidium > Anthidium xuezhongi. The sequence continues at coordinate 8,583,982 of CM039644.1, read as the reverse complement.
ATGAAATTAAAGATATTAGTCGCTTGGATCGAACGCGTTTATGAAAATTTTAATTAAATCGCAGGAACGCATGCGAAATGCATTTAATTAATTCCGAACAATCGATCTGTCTCCTTTTTAGCGTGTTGCACCTGCGTCTAATCAGATTCAGATTAAATTTACTATTTTTTTGCGAATAGAGAAAGAAAGGAAAAGCATGCATCGATGTACGGAGAAACGAATTGCGAATACAGTGACCGAATTTCTATCAAGCGATCAGAGTTTTTATTTATTTTCGCCAAGTTCTTTTTTTCAAGCGTTATCGATTTCACGCTGTTTCGTTGCGAATCGTTTAACCGGTAATAACTTGACAAAAAAAAAAAAAAAAAAACGCATGCACAGCGTACAAAATTGGAAATTTTATCAACTGCGATGTTAACTTGCGTCGGAAACATTACATGGTCATTAGGTTTCATTTTATTCCGTGCTAAATTGGATTATCCGAAACTATAGGTATTTGTTTTTCCATTGAAATCGACCACTTTGTAAAACGATTAAAAAAAATTGATTTAGTGCCAAATTAAACGAAATTTTTATTGTAATTCTGCGATGGGCGGGCAAAATTATTAATCTTAAAGTTCACACCGTCCATCAGGAAATTATTAAGTATATAAAACTTCCTATTTCGAATTGGAACATTAGATAAAAATTAATCTTTAAAACATCGCAGCACATAAATGTAAAATATTAATGAAAAAAACTCATATGAATAATTGTGCGAAGAATGTTTAAAGGTTAATATATTCATAAATCCAGATGACTTTAGGTTCCTGTATCATCGCGACGTCTCATTATTAATCTCTGGATTTATGGATACATTTGATAACGATATCGATAAATCCGGCGTTTAATGCGACTCGTAATCAATTTGGTATTGTGCATCGATCATCGAGGTGTTAATAGGATATGATTTACACGCTCTTTATTTCGCTCATGTAAATGCGACGAACGGTATCCTTTAATGCATTCGATTTTAATGTTTATTCAGATACCGTGTCATTTTCAGTGGCCGCACGATGAATTTCATTCGTTCGAAATTATCGAGAGTAATTAGATGCTTGTTGCGTGTGTAATTAGTGCGTAAGTATTTTTATTTCATTTCATTTTACCTTTTTATCGTTCATGATAATTACTCAAGCTTTTCGCTTATATATTTCTGATTCAATATTTCATATTTTGGACGATGGTATCGTACCAGAATATCTAATAGTATAAAATTTAGAAAAAGTATTACATTATTTATCCAGTATATAAAAAATCTTTGATGCAAATTTGTACACATTTTGTAAGGTTTGCTCGATCGACTTGCCCACTATTAAAATTGCAATTAAATATAAAAATACTGTATAGCAAATGAAATTTGGCTGACAAAATTGTTTAATTGAAAACGTACGATAGATTTTTAGTGGCATGTATAGCCGTAGCGAAAAGGTTGAATTCCAAACATCTTCGCTGTAGACATAATGTTATCTTTGACCCTTGGTTGGTGGTACATTCGATAATTACAATCACATTCAACACTTACGGTCCAATTGACCCTATCCAATTTTAAAAAGTGTCTACCTCAAAGGATACACGAATTTTCGAGAAGCACAAAGAGTTATATTTTCACGCAGGATTATTAATTTTTCTAACCGTAATTAATTAATGTCTACTATAAGTAATTTAAGCTAGAACAATGTTGCTGGGCCTGGCGGACCCAAAGTACCACCCAAGGTACACGTTTGCGAACAAAGAAAGGGTAATGAATATTGCACATGTAATTATCAGTCACTTTAATTGCGGTATAAAGTAATTATAAATTATGTATTACTACGACTTTTCTTTCAGCAATCTGTCGCTTCGATGTTTCTCGAGAAAGAAAAACAAAACGATAATGGCATGTATTCTTGATGGAATAAACGTTACAACGTGATTGTTGTGGTAAATGTTACTCCTCTTCTTCTGCTTTCTCTTTTTTCGGAAGGTTAACGAAGACGGCGTTTAATATCACGGCGTGTTTAACTAATAATACTGTCACGGTGCTGGGTTATCAGAGCTAATGGACTTTGAGGACATTTTTTGTACCGGTTATTGCAGTCCTCCGTGTTCTCAGCTTCCGTGATGTCGCTCGGAAGGTCCTCGTCTTCCGAAGAGGATGGCCTGCGACAAAATATAGGTACAAAGTTCATCGTTTTGTTCCTTTCAAGTTTTTCTTACCAAGTTTCTATTGCGATTTTAGAAGCTTAATTCATTTCTTTTTCAGTTGAAAAATTTACAAGTTTTTTCTCAATTTTGTACATTTGGATCATGATTATTTTAAAACCACTGGATCAATACTCACGTGAATAAAATTCGTAATACATCCCCCAGCACTCCATTATCGGACAGAGGGTGGTGTGCGACCTCACAGATCATTTTCTTTAGACAATTCTCTCCAGAAAAACCGAAACTGTTGAAAATATTATAATTTTCATTGGTCTTTTATTTGAAATATTAACTAGACTTCTTACCTTTCTAATTTCTTCATAACAATATCGTATGCCATCCGTCGATTCAGGCTACGTTTCTGGAAAGGTACGTCGTCTAAATAATCGCTTGAATTCAGTTTTCCTGGTAGGGCATAATTCGCTTCGAAATAAAAGGAAACTTGTATCGATTTGTCGGGGATGTCCAAAGGTAGCCCAATAGCGAGAAATATCTGTAAATGCAATCTGTACACTTCCCCTTTCCTTAATAATAACAAATTAAATTATGAAACTAACACTTGGTAAACCCAGTCTATTAAAATAATTTGTTTAACGATTTAGTTGATGTTTTACCCCCATACCGCTGCCGTCGGGGAACGTCACAGATCTGAGGTGCCTTGCCACACCATGGGTGATGTTTTTCACCCCGTAAACCCCCGACAACCACATCAGATAGCACACCATGAGAACGTACATTATGATCGAGCACCTGAAAGTCGCACAAACGTCCATTTATCACTGTACAAGGTATAATTAGCGCGTTTTCATTGATATTCGTTAACTCGAAAGTTTGCCCCACTGTAACAATTAATTTGAACGAAAATAGTATCATTTAATTGGTATAATTGTTTGTGATTTTAGCGTACCCCCGAAAAAAGACTGGTTAATTAGAATCGGCGAGAGAGTATTCAGGATAGTTGGCTTCGTTCTCTCTTTTTTGAGGGAACATCGTGAACAAGACGAGCCGGAACGTTCCAACGATTTATAAACTTCCTGGTGGCCGTTAAAAAAGCGGGTCGTTAAAGTTCGCGGTGGTCTAATAATTACCTACGTTAATGAGCCGTAACCGGAGCTATTCGCGTCCAAGTGTAAACTCGGAATGCCGTTGCGGAGAACGAAGACGACAAAGGTACCGATCAATTTTTAAAGCTTAATTTTAATTCCTTGCGTTTGCAATCGTTTACCTCCGGCCGTTTAATACACTATTAAAATGAAATTTTCAATTAATATTAGGTGTAGAAATTTTGCAACAAAGGGAATTTCTATGTTGGAAAATAATATTTAGTATCCACGAATTTGAAAGAAACTCCCAAATTTAATGACGTTAAAGGATTAATCTGTGCCCAGAATATCTAATTAATAAATCCTGGCCTGACAAGATCGTAAGGGGTTGCGTTTATCATCGGCGAGTCGTTTAAAACGATCGAGCCTAGTCGGCCCGGGACAAGCGCCTCGGTAGAACAGGAAGCGTTAAACACAAGTAATATTGAACATAAAAGTAAAAAACAAATGATAGAATGTTATGAGAGTAATCGTACCTTAGAATAAAGGGAATGACTGAATGGCTGGATATCCCAACAGAAGGAATAAGTAAAAATTGCAGAATATTTTTCGGTATTATAAAGGAGGAATAAATTTGAAAATTACCTACATGGAATGTTAAAAAGTGAAGAAAAAATGTAAACTGGACTCAACCATGTATTTGTAAGTGTACATGGTAATTATTGATAAATTATTGATACTTCAAGGTAAAAGGCATGTCTAAAAACACCGTCTGCATAATCATTTGCAAGAAATAAGTTTGCACAACATTCATTCGGTTTAGAGCATTTTTTATCACTACATTTCAGGGCCTTTATTTATTATTTTCTTGCTTTATCGCGAATGTTAACTAATTAGAAACATTCATGGTACTAAAAAGCTGCATTTATTCAATAAACTATATGATTCATACATTCAGCTTTACAATAGTTATTAAATTATTTATAACTAACGTTTACAATTGTAATTTTGCGCATTATTTGTACAACTTTGTAGAATTTATACAACAATACAATTACTCTTATTTTTACTGTTTATTTAATATTTCAAATTATAAACGCAATCTTAATTTAATCCATCAATAATTTTAAAATGTAAAATTATAATAAAAACATTACATTACATTCATATGAAACCATTGCACAATGAATTATATAAAAAATTGTAACATATCTGTATGTAAAGTTATAAAAATAATGAATTCTGATAGATATAACAATAACGTATATAAGATATAATTGTAAAATTGAAAATAATAATACAAATATTTTATAATAAGTTAAGAAGGGCATGTGCAACGTATGTTTTAGTAAAGTTGATAAAAATAGTCAACCTTAATGAATTTAACAATAATATAGTTAATAAATAACAGTAACATTGAAAACAGTAATAGAAATATTGTACAATAAGTTAATAAAGAAATGTATAAGAAATGAGAACAATTTAATCAATAAATAATTAAAGAATTAATGATTATAAAATACATTAAAATGAACTAAAATAAAATAAAAGTTTGTAGGCATAACAATTATTCATCGTAAAACCATAAAATTATAATAATTGTAACAAAATTTGCATAATTATAATAATTATAATATTATGTTGTTAGAGTTTGTAGCAAAGGTAAATAAACGGCATGAAGAGATAAAGCAATTTGTATAATTAAATACAGTCCTGGGGTCATCTAATTTGAATAGTAGAAAGATAAAACATTGTATTATTATAAAATAATGAATTTAATATCGTTCAAGCTTTATTTTTCAATTGTTTTAAAGAGCAACTGAGGACGGTACATGGGGTGTTACCGACGAAATTAGCGAAACAGAAAATTGTGTTTTTTCAAAAACCAGGCCACTTTTCGGATAAACTAAAGTTATAGAGACATTTGTAACAACAAAATATTTTATGTAATGGTGTTAAAAAGTCGATTTTTAATAAAATAATTTTTACCGACTTTTTATTTTACCCCTGGCGCCACCTGCGAACAAAGTGCTGAAACTGCTCAAAAATTGACAGGAATCTGCCGTACCTACAATGATTATTTTTTAAGAAAATAATTTTTTGCTGTTTTCGCGTGTTTGAAGCATCTAATCGCTTCTATTTTACACTAATTATCGATTCCAATTGTCCGATTAATCCTAGAAGCCCGAAATATTGAAATATTAAAGATTAAATCGCACATTGAGAGAGTGAGAGGTGAGATTGGCGGACTAGTGTTCACTCTCTCGCACATTGGTGTTGTGCGCAGGCGCGAGTTTGGCGTAGAGAGAGTGAGAGATTAGATGCTCGGACCTCTCACTCCCACAATGTGCGAGAGAGTGAACACTAGTCCGCCAATCTCACCTCTCACTCTCTCAATGTGCGATTTAATCTTTAATATTTCAATATTTCGGGCTTCTAGGATTAATCGGACAATTGGAATCGATAATTAGTGTAAAATAGAAGCGATTAGATGCTTCAAACACGCGAAAACAGCAAAAAATTATTTTCTTAAAAAATAATCATTGTAGGTACGGCAGATTCCTGTCAATTTTTGAGCAGTTTCAGCACTTTTCGAAGAGATGGCGCTAGAGGTAAAAATTTAAAAATATTTTTTAATTTTTAATTATTTATGCAAAATACAACGATTTTAATGAAAAAAATCATTAAATATAAACAATTTAAGTATTTTTTATCATTTAGTTCTTGCAAAATGAAGAAAATACAACGGGGAGTATATATTTCTCTTAATATAACAGTGCTATAAAAATGGTATATTTAACATTTGTTTCAGTATTTTAATCTCAACAAATTTCAATTAATTATGGTCAATTATAATTCCTAATGGTAATTACAAGTTATATCCTTCCATTTCTTATTCTGTTAATGCTTGACGTGTTCGAGGGTTTGTGCCATTTCGATATTAATTTCACTGCAATTTCGATGCAGTCTCCTGTAATATACAAATTTTCTTAAAATTAGCATTAAAAACCCTAATCATTTAGGTGTTCTAACTGATGAATACCTCTACACTATAATTACAAAATTTTTATTTCAAAATTCGTACCTATCTCTTCTATTGGATAAAGTTTCCTCGACAATGTACCGTCCTCAGTTGCTCTTTAAAACAATTGAAAAATAAAGCTTGAACGATATTAAATTCATTATTTTATAATAATACAATGTTTTATCTTTCTACTATTCAAATTAGATGACCCCAGGACTGTGTTTATAATACCGAAAAATATTCTGCAATTTTTACTTATTCCTTCTGTTGGGATATCCAGCCATTCAGTCATTCCCTTTATTCTAAGGTACGATTACTCTCATAACATTCTACCATTTGTTTTTTACTTTTATGTCCAATATTAGTGTTTTTGCTAAATAATTCAAAAACGAAGCCCCATCCGATATTCTTGCAAAGGAAATTGTTGTTCAGAATGGTCTCAGCTACCCTCCATTTCCGGCTCCTACAGGAGTTCTGGGACACCCTGTATATCTGGGCCGAAGTTGCAGCGACGGAAACGCACGCACCCCATTTTACACAGATACAGTCGGCAAAATACATCATTGATTAGCGAGTCTGCCGTACGATGAATTTCTGTGTGGCAACTTGTGAAATCATTTTAATTTATTCATAGTCAATTTGAACTCGGTGCGTTTCGAAAATCCTGGCTGGGAAAAAGAAATATGTCGGTCCATAACGCGAATTGGTTTATTAAATCAAGGAGATTTAATATTTTTGTCATTCGGTCGTTCGAACCGGTTGTTTGGTCTGTTTTCAAACAACTTTTGTGCAATTCAATTAACGATGGTGCTTTAATTGTTTTTATTTTGTTAAAATTTTGGATAATTGAAACTTGACTTATTATTTATATAAGTATATTAAAGTATGAAAAATATTTACCAGATTCTGCATCTATTTTCTCTAAAAATATAAACGCGTATTTGCATAAATATTGGCAGTCTGTTTATAAACGTTTCCTTTCGTATTATTCGCTCGATAATAAATCAGTTCCGCGTGTATCGCGTATAAAAGTAGCTTTTAGAAGAGTAATTATTTTCATTTCCCCTGTGTCACTGTGTTAATGAAATTTAAACGATGATAATTCCGGCGCTAACACGAGTGGAAATTGTTTTTACGGTATCAATAATTATCGCGCTGTCTATTTAACGCGTGTCCGTCCATCGTCGATGAACAGGTTTGAATAGCAATCATGTATAATTAGAGCAATTTCATTCGGGTTCGTTGCTCCGAGTGTCAACTTTAGAAGAAACTTATTCGAAATTAGAGCTGTACAAGATTTCAATATTCCAATAATTTTGACAATTTAAAATTTTAATAATTTCAACATTTTTTCAAAATCCACAACGCTATTTAGAATATAATTAAATATTTGAACTGAATACAATTGGTTGCTAATAAATTTCACCCAAATGCAATAAATATCAGTGGCAAAATGGACGAACAAACTGCATCTTGTGCATAAAGGATCAAAGGAGCACTGTTTTCAGTTTATGGAGGGTTGTTTGTCGTCGATCAAGAGCAGGGGACAGAATCTCGAAGGTAAAAGGAGAATCCACAGAATTCCGTTATGGGGGTTGGAACGCGGAACAATTGCAACCCCTGGCTGCACGGGCTGCAGTTTCCAAGATTGTTCGAGCGTCGGTTTGCAGATGGCGGCCGGTGGTTGGTATCCAGGACCTTCAGCCCCGCCCATCTAATTTGAACGGGAACCTTTTCCGGCTTTGTTGCCTGGCGAGGTGAAAATTTTCCAAAATTAACCACCCTTCTTCATCTGCTTGGCAGTTTCGATTAAAATTCGAACGCACCTGGAAAAGGGAATGGACTCATCTGAACTGATTAATTATCCTACAATCACAACTTATTTCTAATCTTATCAATATAATCGAAGAATGTTATGAATTTCTGAAGAAAAATCCAAAGATTTATGGTCCCTCGACTTCAAATAATTTTTATACAAATTTTGACTTAAAGAGTGCAAAATAGGGACAGAATATAAATTCTACTTTTCCATGAATAGTTCACGGTAACCATAAACGCGTTATTGATTTCTTCATTTAATATCCATCGAAAGAAAATTGAGAGAATAAGAAACAGGAGGGGTGGAGTTGTGTTCAAGATGAAAAAAAGAATAAAACGCTGAACGAACAAACGGTTCAAGCAGATTTGTCGCATGAAACGTGACTTATCATTTTTGCGGACGTTAAAAGCATTTCTGGCGTGGCTAATTAAATAAAGTGACAAGTTTTGGTTGACTGGCAAACAACGGGATTACGCAGTGCTTGTAAGGTGTGTGTCCCGGCGACGAACAGAGAGAATATATCCCTACGGGGGTGTCATGAGCTAGGATCTGCGGAAATGGATATGATCCTTTTGTTTGCCGTGGAAATTTCGCTAACGGAACACCGGGGCGACAGTGAACATCTGTAAAACGGATGTGGTTAATGTGACTTAAGAATTAAATTAACTCGCGCTGGTTACCTGCCCGCTGTTAACAATTACTTCGACAACTGGCTGTAATCGTTCATCAAAAACAAAGAAACTTTGGAGATAAATTTATAAAGAAAGTTCGTATTCCGTTTGTTGAAAATATTGAAGGCAAGGTGATCGACCGATGTCTCAAGGTTTCTGGAATACGATTAATTTCAAGCTTACACACAGAGAATTGAAGTACGCCCCGACCGCAGTCGCAAGTGGAACAACATTAAGTACCTAACCAGAATTCCTGGCGTGGGACATCGAATTGCCTCGGGGTTGCGTCAAACAACTTCCTCTTCTGTGTCGAAACTTGGAGGGTTGCTTTGAGGACCCGCGAATCGGGACCATTATGAGTTTACCGAATGTCAGGCAGGCCAACGGTCGACGAGGTTTAACCCACGAACCTTTATTCAACCCGAGCCAAATATTTATCGATGCAATCCCAAATGAAAACAATTCAAATATACGCAAAGGCTTTAAAAATTTCAGAAAAATAAAAGATTTAAGATTAAGTTTCCGAATTTTCAAAAATGTATCATCACTGTATCGTCACTTTTGGAACGACCCGTATAAAACTTAAATATTCCCGGGCGTAACGAGCGTAAAAGAGTTTCGTCGTTCCTGTTTTAAAGCGATTCGGTGGGGACGTGTCGCGCGCGGGTCACAATAATTGGACAGGGAATATTAAAAGCGTTAACGTGATTTTCCAGGATCCAGGTGGTTGTCAGCGTCGTCGTCGCTGGGGCGCGAGAAGAAAAATTCCGCGAAGCTGATCTTGTCGTGGGGGTGAAAAAAAGTGTACCGTAAGCGTTTATTCCGCTCGAGCCGGCCACGGGGACGTAATTCACACGAGCTACTCGTCACTCCAACGTGGTTATTATCAAGAGAAATTACTTTCGGCCGGAAGGATCAAGCTCACGTTCCCGCCAGGTGCGTGTACACATTTTGGGGTAAGTTAATACGCCTAGTAAATTAGCTCAGCGACGAAAGCGAGGAGGAAAAGAGCGGGGATGCAAAAAGAGAGAGATTTTCTCTTTTCCAGATTTTTCATAGTTTTTTACCATCTCGTTCTTTCAGCTTTCACTTCATTATTATTTCTTTTTTATTCTTTGTCTTGAAAAAAAAAAAAAAATCGTATCACGAAAAGGGTCGTTCTCAGCGAGAACACGGACCGTGAAGAGAGACCCTCGTGATAATGCACGCCCCATTTTGTTTCCTCTTCCTTCTGCGATGCGAGTCATTTTTCTGCTTTTCTTAATTGCTAATTAGTTGATTATAATTATAATTATTTGGAGATTTCGCGAGGTTGTTTCGAGCTTAGACCGAATTAGACTTTGTTTGCAAAGTGTCAAGTTGTTGATTTCTCAAGTTGTTGATTTCTTCTTTACTCAACCGTATCGAAACAGCTGATATTCTTGTTTTTGTTATACCGCTCGATAATTCGGTCAACGCTTTAATCACGAATTCGATTACATACTTGCAAATAATAGCCGCTTAATCCTTTATGGTAATTTTCTGTTGCCCCATGCACTCAACAAGTAGTTTGTTAATTCATCGTGGACAACGAGCACTTTGTTAAGTCTTGACGAATCATTTAATTATGCGAGAATGATTCGTGAGAAATTAATTACTTTTGACTCAAAAGACTTTTAAAATTCTAATCGAATTTCTAATTAATATTATTACGAACTTTACCCATTTCTCCATTTTTCTATACTTATAATTATCGTAGTCGTACTAGAGTTAGTCAGTTTCGTCGTTTTATTGCTTGATCCAAGAACACAGAAGTTCCTTTTTGCCCCGCTCGAGAGTTTCGTCGAATTCAATGATATTTTAGATTATTGGAACACGTTTGCAACGGTACGAGGCGATGAAAGGCCTCAAAGGGTAAATTTGGTAAACGAGGGGAAAAACTAAGGGGTAGTTCGCTCGACCTCGATTCCCGTTGGTCAGTCGAAGAAGGGGGGGTTGAAAGCCGGGTTTCCCACTTGTACACTCGCCATCTGCAGCCACCGTGTACGTACCCGGTTAAAGGGCTGACAAAGCTAATTTTGTAAAGTGTGCGTCTGGGAGCTGGACGTGTTAAACGTAGAGAAAAGAGAGAGGGTGGGTCCTGGTACGTTTCGGTGGGCTTATAGCCACCGGGAAGAGAGGGGGGTTGAAGAGAGTTATTCTGAAAAATATGGGATTGAACCCGTCGCCGGAAATGGAGAGGGAATCCTGAAATATGCAATCCACCGGTTGTGTGCCTGAGACGTTTGAGAAATCGTCTTTGCCACGGTCCAGACATGAATCGCTATTGTTTCGTGAACTGAAAGTCCTTGGACGATCGTGGATCAACGGAATGTTACGAATATTTTGTGTATTTTTTAATCATTTGTTTGGGAAAGTTGGCATAATTGTAATTTATTTGTAATTGTGAACTCAATGATAGGGTATAAAGGTTTCTTTGGGGAAGATTAAGGAGATCCATAAGATTCGGTGGTCATTCTCTGTTTTTAATTGTGAGAGGAAAATCTCTGGGGAGGTCTATATATCGAGCTAAGAGCTGACGAGGGTAATACTGCAGGATCGTGCTTCGAATGGTGGATGTTAATATGACTTCGAAGTGTAATAAAAGCAACCGCTATAACGGTGAACGTAAAATTGCCACCTCTTAAATTGCCTCTTTATCTGATAGATAGACATTCTTTCCTATCATCACGTAAACCATATAGTAACAGTGTCGCATACAGTACTTCTAGTTTACTCGTATGCACGAGTAAATGTTCTGTACAAAAAATTATTATTTTAAATAGGCAAATTAGGTACTTTAAATTTTTCTCAATAATCGAGAATTCTTGAATCTTTGGAAACCTTTAAAAAATTTAAAACATAAATTATTAATTAATTGTTATCCATCATACGTTCTCAAGTAATTAAAGATTAAAGAAGCATGCATGTTCGACGGGCAAACAATTACAGCGATGGAACGAGAGGAACAAGAACACGTCAGGCATTATAAATACGCGAGGAAATTAGTTTTGTAAGCGGAAATTCGAGGCAGAGAGTAAAATATGCAATTGCCGTCGAAATGATATTGCTCGTCGAACCGGGAACTCGAGAAGTCGATCGTTCCTCACGCGAATCAACTTCAATCTGTCGTCGAAATCACGGAACCGTTTCTGCCGTGGCTCGTTTCTCGAAATAATCGATGTTACCATATCGTGAAAGCGTTCTGTCGTTTATAATAAAAAAAAAAAAATAAAACAAGGAAAACGAAAACCCACAGGACGATTACTTTCGACCCGTTGCAGTCGTTAACGACCCTTTTGGAATCGATACCCCCTCTCGTCGCGATCGATTGCTCACGACAGTTATCCTCGTTTTCATGCATGTTGATTCCAGTTAACGAATTTAAAGTCTTCCTTTTATTGCCAATCATCCTTCTTCAAGGATTGCATTCTCTGATCTAATGTCAGCTTGTTGAGAAGCCCGTAAGCGCTGCTTTACAATACTTTTAAGTCATGAAATTGCTTCAGACTTTCCACATCCTGAAATTAGTAATCAAGATAGAAGTTTCTTTTTCTTTCGATCTTCCTTCAATTATAAATTCATAAAATCGTGGTCAAAGATGGTCCTTGATATCGCGAAAGATGGGGGTGAAGTAGTTCGGTAACAATCGGATAAGAAGAGAGAAATAACGTGGAGCAATTTCAGTTTTAATTTCAAACAGGGTACAAAGGAGGACGGAAAAGCATTCGGTGAAAGGTAATGTCCGTCTCATTTCGAGGGAGTTCCGTGCCAATGATTGGACTAAAAGTTTTCCCACACAGGCGCACAGAGAGAAAGAGAGAGAGAGAGGTAGCGGATCGCGAGAACCGGGAAAGTTAATCTGCGACAAAATTACAATCCGGAAAGTTCACCGATGACAAAAGCCGTCGCGACGCTCGTCGATAATTGCACGTTAGTTAGCTTTCGTCGCGAATCTTTTACATTGGAATGCAATTACTTTTTTAGAACACCGGAATATCCGGGCGACGAGCATTTTTTTCAAAGTCGGATCGATCCATCGTTTCTACGAAACTTTACGTGATTATATCGAAACTTGACTATCAAACAACAAAAAGGAAGCGAAAGAAGGTTACATACTGGACGAAAGGGGTGGGAACGGAAAGAAAATGAAGAATTAAGCGCCGTTGGATGGGATATTTCAATCTTCAGCCCCAACCCCCTCTTTTTTTTAACAATTTGCAAGGTAATCCGCATATCGCGGCGAACAGCGAATAGATTTCGTTTAGGGACGAGGGTTGGCGCGGACGATGAAAAGAGAAGGGTGAGGACAAAGACCCTGGCCAGGGAGGGTGGTCGGTCGGGGTTGATTGTAGCCGGTCCAGCAGACCAGAGAGGAATTGCATTTCCCACCGCGTATATCCACCAGCCTTGCGTCATTTCGTTTAAACAAACCGCGTCCATCCACCGCTGCTATCCTTCCACCCCAACCCCCCCTTAGTTTCGTCTTTTTAACTAAATCCAATCCCCCTCCCCCCTCCTGCCGGCTGTCCATCGTTCTAGGAAACCACGAAACTTTCATTTGCCGGAACCGTGCTGGTTCTGGCGCGGACACTTTGATTACGACGCCGCAAAACGATTTCTGACCGGCGCAAGCATCCCTGTGTCTAGAGACATTCTCGGCTGTCGCTGTCGCGAAAAAGAGAAGGTTATTTCGTTCGCTTTGAGCTGTGCTAGGAGATTTATTTCCAGGTTAAGGTTGCGATTGATCAGTTTTCAAATTGGAGCCTTGGTTGTTTAACATTATGGTGCCTCTGGGGCGAAATTAACGAAAGAAATAAAAGTATTTGTACCTCTTTTCTCCCAAACTAAGGTTTTTCAATTTTCTAAGTTTCGTTGAAAAAGAAATCTAAATTTAATCCAAAAATGCTTCGAGGGTGTTAATATTAACACCGTTCGCGACAACTGAAAATCAAGCCCCAACGTTGACTCTATACATAAACGAAGGATCGATAAATCGTGGCCGTCGGAAATAAAAGGTCAGCGGAACGATCGTGATGTTTGATTGAGCGGAAAAAATCAAGGTGCATACGGAGGGTGAGACGGGGGCGACGGTGTCTGGCATCGATTTTCGGTTTCTCCCGTTGGCCAGGAACCCAGAGCCAACCGCCACCCTACCGGAACTGTCCGGTTTGGTAATCAACGTACCAAGAGGGTTTAATCGTGACCGCGGTGGCTTTATTTTCAGCCTGACCCGAACTTGAATCCTATCAGATTGCCTCATCGTTGCGGCATACACGGCCCCCGTTCCGCTTAGCGGTTACACCCTGACTCTCCGATGTCCTGTAACTCTTTGAAGTTGAAAATGCCTACCAACCAGATCCGATTGGTTTGTTCTTGGTTTCGGCTTGATTACATTCACCAATGAAATTCCATTACCGACCTCTACTTTCTCGTTTCACCTTTCAATCCGCCACATTCATGATCTCTTTTTTTCTTCTTCTTCTTCTTCTTCTGTTATCTTATTCGTTTCCATTAGATGGATAAGATTCGACCCTCTTGTAACAGGATTTCTAAGGAATACCCTGATAACATTAAATAAATAAGAAGCAAGATTCCACACCCTAAGAATTTTGAGAAATTCTTCAACCTTCAGATTTTCTGTGTTTAATTTTTCTTAATTGTATTGATCGAAGGAAATTCGAGGATCTCCTCGACGACATCGAAGCGGCAAGGATTTAGGGGGTGCTAGGTAGGAGATTGAATTCGACGACGCCCTTTAACGCGTGTTAGGCCGCATAAAATCGCAATATCTGTTCGTTTAAGCGTGTTCGGTGCAGACATCTTGGCACGATCTTAGAAAGTCGGTGATTTCCCTTCGTCGATAAATTCAGCCCGGAGGACCTAAAGAATCCTTAGCTCGCTGGCTCTCCTTCTTCGGCCATGGTTGTACGCGAATTTCTCTCGCCGAGTCGATATGCAAATTTCAGGTTTGCCGTAGTCGTCGAGAACCGAATCAATGGAAGGCTATTACCGGCAGACGGATTATTCGGTGAAATTCGCGGAAAGTAATTAATGCTGGCTGACGTGAATTCAATTCGCCCATATAAATATTTTAATCGTTGGTTAACGAACTTCCATCCCTCTAATCGATCGATCGTTCCCTTCTTTTCTTTTTTAATTCGACTAAGAATAAATAAAAATTCACTAAGAATTTTAAAAAAGGGGTTAGGATTAGAGATAGGGGTTTAAAAAGAAAAGGCTAAGACGAATTACAAGTTGAATTATTCTTTTTTTCGCGTACGTTATCATGGGAATTGGGTTCCGGTCGAATCAGTCGGCAAACAAAGTGATTTCTAACGGTCAAGGGAAATTTGTTTTCCGGGAAATTCGTTCGAAAAGAAGTTTGTACGGACATCAAAGTTTCACTAGACACGGAAGAATTCATCGAAGATTTTTCCTTCCTTCCTTCCTTTTCCACGGCCGAAGAAACAGACCGAACTTTTTCGAGATTTATCGTTCTATATGATTTCTTATCCACGTTCCTCCGGCTTCTTTTGTTTCTCATCCTTTTTATTAATATCTACGGGCAAAGGAAGTTCTTTTTGGGGGGGAGAGGGAAACGCAGACCACCGAGCGTACAAGTAAATTCCTCTTCTAATAAACGCTACCCGACGAAGGATATATTGTGAACAAAGTGGTGGTTGTTCGTGGAATTTGTTCAGATGTCTGCCGCATTCTTTCTAGGTTTATCATTCGCGTTACAGATTCTTTGTTCAAACCGAAACCCTCCAGTTTTATTACATATTTCTGAAATTTTGTTCCCTTGTCCCGTCGTTGAATATTAATACTAATATTTGGCATATTTTTACAAATTGTAATTGCAACTCTTTTATGCTCCAAATCTGAGATAGAATTACACATTTTTTAAATCGTGCGTTTAATTAAATTTTTCCCTGTTTCACTGTTGGATACAAATAACTCAAATGGAATAATTACGAAATTTGTATTGTACCACTATTATTTTAGAAATTTAGCTATTTTCTCATCAAACGACGCATTGCTATTAAAATTCGGATATTCCTGAATCGTACGCTTCAGATTTTCCACTTTCCGAATCATTTAAAAATAATAACATAGGCCGGGTACTATCGGATTCGCTTTGACGTCGATCCGTTTGAAGAAAAACACGCTAATAGCTTTGAAATCGTCTGAAAAGGCGATCTCAACGTGGATCTTTCGTCGCATCGATATACATATATATTCTTTAGAAATGATCCTGTGCCACCTCATGGAGGAAATGAAATATTTAAGGGAACGTTAATCCTCGATTAAGAATTCTCAAAGGGAATCGCGGTGCCCGTAAAGAGGAGCATCTCGACCGAAAATCATCGGTACGCCGGAAGTTCAGCACCGCAAAAAGGTACGATAATAGATGGTCCTCGGTTATAAGAGGGGCAGGGGGACCAGGATACGGAAGTAACGTACTCCTCAAAGGAAAATCTATGTTGACTGTGTTAGCTGGAAGTCAAAGGTCGATCGAAATAAGAAGATTCTCTCTGAGAAAAGTTGCCGAGCTACTTCTTCGGCTTCTTTAGGTTTACAGATACATCAAAGAGCCCTCGGCTGGCGATACTTCGCTAAAATGTCTCCGCTTCGCGAAGTATTTAATCGAAGATTCGTTTACAACTTTGATTTTTAACCTGAACCAAAAAAAAATTGCTCCTCTCGCAAGAAATATCTTAATACCTGTTTAATATTGATTAAATCGAGAAATTTTGGTCCCAGATCAAACTTGTTTCTTATTTTACCAAAATAATGATTCACTGTGTATGCTAGCGTACCTTCAGGCTAGGTTTGTGTGCAAAATTGACAGAAAAAAAAAAAAAACTGCGAGGAGCGGTATTTTTTTAAGTGTCACCAGGTTGTCACGATGTTCAGGGACTCGATGTTGTCGAGGGGGAGAGCTTGTTAAGGGAAGCACGGCTGATGAAACGAAATCGTGAAGTGTAACGTTAATCAATCTTCGCGGTTGATAAGATGAATTGCACCGGGGGAACGGCACTGGATCGGGCGATTAATTAGAGACCGTAACCTGCTGGGATACGATCGTTGTGTCTGTAACTGTCGTACGTGTGCACGTGTACGCGTGTCCGCGATCGTCCCTTCTTCGAAAAAGACATTGCTTCCGTGGTTTTATCCGTGGAATTTCTTTGATCGATACAGGGAGTGAATTAGTAAGGGGTGGGTTCTCGATACTTTTTCGTTTTGTAGTTGAAAAATGAAATCTAATTAAAATGTAGGAAGGTTACTGTCCTGTCGCGTTAATTGGAAAGGGTGTGCTTGCAAAAATTTACTAAACTCTTCTTCTTAATAACTTTGCAATAATTATTACTCAGGATCACGATCTTGGTAATTTTGATAAATTAGTAAATGTTTGTCCTGGAAACAGGACGTTCACGTGGCAAGATTCTGTGTTCGATGTGTTTCGCGAGCCATCGATTTGTCTCGTCATCGTTCACTAGGAACAGATTCGATGATGGATCATCTTCCCCCTCCCTGGGTAGATTGATCGCGCTGCCATCACCGACAAATTTTATTTATTTTTCCCGTATAGATCCATAGACGTCCATAGACGCGAATCTAATTAAACATTGTCTTCAATCAAATTCGCGTGTTGAGAAGGGTTTATCAAAATCTTCTCGCGATACAGAATTTTCATTTCCTGTATATCATTTCTTGAGACGGCTCGCGCAGAACGAAGACTATTAAGTGGAGGGTGAATTGACGATTTCTAGCGGACGGTAAATCTGTCAGAGACACAAGGATTAATGCATATTCAACGGGGTACGCGTTTCTGCACGTTTCAAATCGCGATGTCGGAATAATATTAGCGGGGCGTTCATGGGCTGAAGGAGAAAATGTGCCAAGTCTCGTGTGCCTGGAGAGTTCGGTTTCGCGGCGCTTTAATCGAGTCGTACTTACCGAGACGAAAGTTCCGGGAGCCGATTCAAACAGCGTGGCGCCAGTCAGAAAGCTCGAAACTTAACTGAAACGTCTTAACAGATCCCTCCTTTCCTACCCCATCTTTCCTGTAAACCTTTGAATTTCCCTGGAAACTCCCTGTGACTCTTTCGGTATCGTTTACGAATCCCCAAACATTGGTGGAAACGTTTTCGGTAGTGTTTCTTCGATCAATAGACGATTCATTTTTTTTATCACGATTAATCAAAGATTAGAATTGTTCGAAGATTCTTGTCGAGCTTTGATATTTCAAGGAGAGGGATTAAAAAGGAAATTTTCGATAATTTTTTGATAACGAGACGAGCGTAGAAAAAAATGTGAATACGTGTCCTGTAGGACGTTGAGGAATAGGTCCTCTGTTCGGGAGATCTTGCCATAAATCAAGTCCTCTAGATTGCCATGCCGTGGAGAGGGCACGACTGGAAAACTTTTACCTGAGAAAATCGGTTGACAAATCCCAGCCGTGCCAAGTCCTAAAGGAAGAATATATAAACCAAAATGAATAAACCAAATCCCTGAAAAACAGCCAGCGTCCTACTTCGTTCGTACTCTGAACCTGCTACGATACATGTATACTGTCGCTGCAAGCTTCTTAGAGCACCGAGTATGATATATTCTTGAATGCAGTAAACAGATGAGTCCATTTTCTTTCCATTCGAGCGGTGAAATATTTAGTAACCAAAGGAATATACTCTCAACTTCAACATTTTAATAGATTAGTAAACTGTTAAATAATTAAATTACCAAATTTTACATTTTAGTAAATAATGCCTCATTGTACTTGTGTTACGCTGAAAGTTATGAGAATTCACCCTAGGAGGGAAATTCGATGTTTTTCCGTCAAAGGGTGGAAACGATCGAGCAGGGTTGATCGTTTGGCGGATTCCTCGAGAATTTCCAGACCGTTGGCGATTTTCAATCGGCACAGTGGGGACAGGCAGGGTGATTTTAATCCGTGTGCAGGTGTGTGTCGTCGACGCGTGGAAAGTTCACGAGTCGAGTCCCGATTAATCAGCTCGTTGGCATGCAGCAACTCCGCAGCGATTCAAGCTTGATCGGCTAATGAATTTCGAAATTGGCCTGTTAATCGATTTCCTTTACACACCATCCTCTATGGTGTACATTATACATTATAGTCATCAAGGAGGGGGAGTAAGATTCGCCATTAAGTAAAACACCCCCCTTTTTTCCCCCTTTGAGTGAAGTGGGGGGGTCATTGATGGTCAAAGTACAGGGGTGTATAATCTCAAAAATATTTTGGGACTAATTAATAAAATTAATTTCCTCGGAAATTCCATCGCATGGCATATTAATTAAGTAACCTATTCACGTTCGCGTTTAAAATTCCTTAGTTTTATTTCGATTAAATTGGATTCTAATTAAGGGAATTAACGTACGGTGCAGGAAAGGGTCGAAGCAATTCGAAGACAAAATTAGCTGCGATGGTAAGTAGATGTACAGTGTGAAGATCGAAAGGAGGGAAGCGAGAACTCTCGCGTTATACGCGCACTTAAGCACTCTCACCTTTGAATCCCTAATGAAACTTGTTACAAGTTTCCGGTCGTTGTAGCCTGTAAAATATCCGACTTTACTTCCGTGACCGTCGAAATTCGCCCTGGACCTTTACGTCTATGGCGTTTGTAAAATTCAGCCGGTCTCCGCGAAGTTTCGGCATAAAGCTTGCTAAACTTTGTATCGTGCCTCGAACTTTCCTTTTTTCCCTTCAACGTTTTTCCTAGTCGTTGTCGATTTTTCTTTCGGCCGACGAGGGTGCAAATTCGGCCCCTTTCGATTTTTATTTATTGCCAGTTTAGAAAAGCGATCTTTAACATTTTTATTCCATTTTTTACACCCTTGTGGCATTATTAATTTTCTTCGTTTCAGCTTTTGTATTTTCGAAATTCGATTCAATTTAATCCAAGTACGTTTGAAATTTATAAATACGATTGTTGGAGAAACAATCACACTGTTTTCGGAAACACCTGGGACTTACGATCGTTGAGCAATTACGTGCAGGTATATAAACAGCAACATAGCAGATAATTCGATAATATCGAGTCCCCCCGACCACCTTCGCCTCCTTTACCCTTCTTCTTCCCTTTGGGGACGATAAACTGTGGCCATGTAGCTACTGTACTGTTACTCGAACGACTTTTATTCGCTCATATTGTCGCGCCAGCAGCTTGTATCTCCACGACAGATGTTCCCTTCGTTGCCTTACCTCTTTTGGCTGCAATTAACGCGTTCACTGCCGCAGAGGACACCAGCGGACCGACGTTACAAATTTAATACACTCGAACAATATTGTTTTTACATCAGGTTAGTAACGAAATTAAAACTCGTATTTTACAGAATTTTTTATTGCAGTTCGAAATACATAATTTTTCGATAATTTGTTAACTCCTCTCCGGTAGGAAAATGAAATTCGCTAATTTAAAGTTTCCCATTCGATTTTAAAAAATATTTATATCGCATTAATTATTATTCTAAATGAAACTTGCAGGTACGATATTCAAGCTCAGTTAATTTCATTGATACAGTAACTAATTAACGTCCGCGAGCAACGTGTCTCAGTCCACGGTAAACAATTTTTTCCCGCGTTTTAATCAATCGAACGATTCGTCTCTCAAATACTCACGATTCTACGTCAAAAACTTCACCAGGATGATCAATCAACAGAAAGTACACACACACACACACACAAGTACATGCACGCATTGTGGAAGCTGACCGGAAGTACCGGCATAAAATCGAACTGTTCAGCCGGAATTGGGAACGCGGCCGATGGTTTTTCACAGTTCAACCAAAGACTCCAATCAAGTCGAAGAGTCCCACGGGACATTCAGGCTGGTAGTTCGAGCAGCTTCCATTACGTCCGACCACTTCAGCTTGAAGAATGTCCTGCGGCAGTGGCTCGTGTCGGGAGCTTGTCGGTCTGAAAACAAGGCGGCCATCGTATGTACGTACATACATCCCGACGAATAATAAGGAGCTTTTTTTCCCTGCTGTGCGCCACGGTGCGATAACGAGCATCGCGTAACGTCGAGAGACTCGTTAAAACGAACGGCCATTAAATTTCACCCCATCCCCTCCCCCTGTGCTCGTCGTCGTCGTACGATTTCCTTTCGGGGCCAATTTAACGTCCTTCCAACCGCTATTCCGGAAATCGAACGATCTGCCAAACGATCGGGGACACTTGTATTGCCGGCCAATTATTATCGAGCTCTTCAGATTTTTTCTTTTTTTTAAATAACACCACGTCACATTTTGTCACGAGAATTATGAGTATACTTGGAATTTTTGTGTATTTGGGGTTAGGGAAGGTTTATAATAAAATTTGGAGATATCGTGAAAGTGATAAGAGACTGACAATCCTTGAAATTGAAGGGGTGCCAATACACTCTGCTCCCAATTTCGTGATATTGAAAGAAGAGAAAATATATTAACGTATTACACCTGTACTTCGGAAAATGCTGAGTTTCCCGTTGAAAGGATCCGTTCGAATGATAAGATTTCACGAGTGGCCAAGCGGAATCCTAAAAATCTGTCGGAATAATGGCAGCGTCCATAGTATTCCGTTCTGGCAAGTTCATTTTCAACGTTCCTCGTAGCTACGGGGAAATTTTGCACGAGTAGGACGCAGTTGACGGCGAGGACAACGACAATGTGGCGTCACGGGCCGCCTGCGGGCCCTCTTTTTTATTCATACGTCCCTGGCTCGAGAGTTTATCCATCTACCGGCACCATACACCCTCGCGTGCATCGGTGCGCGCACGTACACGAGAAAAGAGACGCGGGTAGAAGTGGTGGCGCGCGGGCGAGAAGCGAGAAAGCTAAACCAAATTTGCTTTTCTACACAGCTTCTGTGTATCTACTCCAATTTGCGCCGCCTTGGACCGGCCGAAAAAACGCCCGACTTCTTTTTCTTTTTTCCCCTTTCTTTTTCTTTTTTTTTTTATTTCTTCCCGTTCCGCGAAAGGAGGTCGCGTCGACGAAATTTTCCAGCCGAATCCTTTAGACTTTACAGCGGTTATGTTCCTGGCGAACAATGCCCTCTGTTCCCCCGCTCGTTACAAACATCGGCCACGAATGAGAATCTCAAACGGGGCGCTTTTTGATCCCCTCGCTGACTCGCCAGCTCGAAATTGGACTCCTCGTAAGCCGCTAATTAGCTTTCTAAACAGAGCCGCCATGGAAACTGAAGTATCGAAATTGACGACGACATCCGGTGTCCTATGGTTCATGGTTTTGCAAAGGTCGAGGGCAAGACCACTTTCTTCCCGCGTTGTTAAATTTTACCACCTCGTCCCTAATTTTTACTCTTTTCATTGCGGTGTATTATACGCCCCCGGGATTACAAAGCACCTAATCCAGAGCCTGATACGTCTTATTAGAAAAATGACTCGCTCCTCTGTTCAACATACTGTAATCCACGGTGGTCATTAATATTCATGAATAAAGGGGTTCGCGACGATGGCTCGATCAGGAAGATTGTTTACCCTCTTATCATCGTACAAGCGTAATCTTTGTATCTTGGCTGGATCTTTGGAACCGTGCTCGAACGAGGAAGTTAAATGAATTTCAACGAATTAAGGGGAGCAGCCAGGATCGTGGTCGGGGGGCGAGTTGGCGAGGTTATTATCGGATAAGGATTAGGATAATGTAAAAGTTAATGAAGAAACTTACGTGAAGATCACGTGCAGAATATCACCGATGAGGCCGTTATGTCTCAAGGAATGCTCCGAAGTTTCGCAAATGGCCCTCAGCAGACATTCGTGACCCTGATATCCGTAGCTGTGCGGCGGGTAAAGTGAAAAAAAAAAAAAGAAAGAACGAAGGAGAAAATAAAATAAGACCGTACCTCTTTCTGACCTACTACGACTTACTGGGTCAACCCTACGTGCCCGACCAACACCGAAAGCTTTCAACGTTCTCTACACCTTCTCCGTACACAAATGAATCTAACCGGTATTGTAACGTCTCGTTCGGTACAACGGCGTTCAATGCGAGTATTAAGGTCGGATCGACGCCAACTTACTTGTTAAATTTCTTCTCCACCAGTTGATAAACCGTCGATCTGTCCAGGCTGCGTCTCCTACGGTTCTGGGATCCTGGATCGAACCATGGATCGCTCACGTTCACTGGGAGATTGTACGTCGCCTCGAAGAAGTCCGCTATGGATACCGATTTGTAGGGGTCTTCCAGGGGTATGGCCAATGCAAAGAATAACTGAAAAGATAGGGCGATTTTTAGAAAGAATTTTTACAGCGAAGGGGAATTTTGGGTGTGTTGTGTTTTTAGAATTTGGAAACTTTTGGGATACTGTGTTCTTGGGAATTTGATGTTTCTTGACATTTTTGAATACTGTATTTGTAGGAATTTGGAAACTTGAAGATATATCTTAAAATGCAAATATATTTTTGAAGCTACAAAAGTCACGAAATCGTTAAAGAAATGCGAGTTATAAGGGGAGGACTCGAAAAACCGACGAGCACACTTACCGCGGCGGTACTTTCCTCCGGAAACGCCATAATATCTCTGATGGGTCGATGAAGAACTTCCGCGAACTCTGAATTCGAAAATTTCGAAGTTGCTCGCTGAACTATCACCGCCAGGTTGACCATTAAAAGTCTGCAAAAGATTCATCGTCCATCGTATCGGGAAATTTCGATAAGAAAAACAGAGAGAACCGTCCGCGGGCACAGAGTAATTACGAAACTTGTGTTAAATAGAAATCGAACATCTTTCAATCGATCGATACAGAAATGAAATTAAAACTTCGTCGATCGCGGACTCGAAATAAGACTGTGATCGTTCGATTCCCTTTGGGGACAACTTTCGAGCTCGCGCAAAATTGTTCGTTAAACCTGTTAATTGATCGGCAACTAATTTATCGAACGTACAGAACTCCTTCCAGACGGCCCTTCATGTTGTCCCGTGGAAGAAACACGAATGAAGAATTCGAAACTCCGTGACTTCTTTCTTGTTCATCCACGTTGTTCGAACCGGTTCCTTGATGATGTTAATTAATAAATACACGGCGCGGTAGGAGGAACAGTTAGAAAATTACGCGGGTTCATTTTGTAAATGAAACGAAAACGAGTGGGAAAGAATGTTTGCTCAGAGTTTCAGAAAAAGAAATCTTGAATATTAAATATTAAATTAATTACGGGGAAACGTTTATCGGGTGTATACTTTTAATTAAACGAAGAAAATTAATATGATGTGTGAAATAATTGCAATGTTTGTTTGAAATTGTACGATGATCGCGAATGAAATGAATATTTGCAAGGAAATGTTATCGGATCGAGATAAATAGTTCGAACATAGGTATTCATAAGAATTCGCGAGCAATCCGGTATGAAAGTTTGACACAGGGCCCGCGGCTTCGTTCTGGAATCGCGTAACCGGCTTGGAATTTAATTCTCGTCGATGAATCGGCGCGGGGAACGCTTTGAAACGATCCGCTGGAAACGTCAAGGTTCCGAAAGTCAGCCGGGGAAAAGTTTTCCACGCGTAACCGGCCACCGTTTTGAAATGCAATTACGATCCTCCACGTCAGGATAGTCCACGGAGCCTTTGAATGGCGGTGATTAAAAAACTTCACCGATTTCAGCCGTTGCCTCCGCCGGTTGAAACGCGGAGAGAGAGAGAGAGTGAGAGAGAAGAAAAAAACCGAGTGGGCCACCGGGGTTAAACCGTGCGTACGTAAATGAACCCACTTCGTACGGTAATTATTCTTCGTTTCTCCTCCTTCTTCCCTTTTTTTATATTACGTTTCTCCTGTTTTACAACATCGATGTACATTTTGGTTTCGAGGGGGATGAACTATTTTTACGAGTGGACGTTCAAACGCGAGATGAGTACTGTTATGCGTGTAATATCTAACAAGTTGAATGGTGATTAATATTGAAATAGGAATTAGGTGATTGATTTGGAAGCTGGGTAAAAATAAATTAGAGTACTATAAAACGCCAAATTAGAATACTAAATAATAAACGTAATAAATTTAATTAACTCTATTTTGAAACTTCATCAGTGTTTAAATTCATAACAGAATGTATTTGCGATATGATCCCTTTTAAAGAACGTAGGAAGGCAGAAATAACGCTTGTTATTGTGATTCCATGAAAGGGGCAATTAACTTCCGTCCACGTTACGATTCGATAGAGCGTATTAAGTTTGTTTGCAGGATTACGGACGTGGAGAAACGCTGATGAGAGGAGAAAATCGCTTTTCTTTCCTCGTGCGTTCATAATACCACGCTGGAACAAAAGGGAACGTGGTTACGTTTCAAAGATCAGACCTTTTTCTCACTTTTTTACACGGGTACCGGTGAAAATGTTTTTCTCTTTTTCTTTCAAGGACTTATTTTTGATCACTGATACTTCCAACTAATTTTAACAAAGAACAATCATTCGTATTACATTAATTATAAATTACAAATTAATACGTCCATCTATCCTAACAAAGTACCATTCAAACTTCAATCTTCTGATAAGGCCAGGATCGAAAGAAAAAGGAAAAAAAGAAACAAATTTCTCTTGTCATCTCTTCTGGATCTCGTCCCTCAGAAGATCTCGCGCGTTGAATTGCCGTTTGAACGGAACTGAAAGCCGAGAACGCTTAAATCAGCGAGCGACGTTACTACGCAATAAAATCCTCGCGAGAGTTCCAAGGGAACCCCTGCCGGGATTTCGCCGGTAAAGAGGCAGGGCGGGTTGTACAAGCGGGGCTGTAGAGGAGGGGATCCCGCTTCCAGAAAGAATCTCTCACCGTATCCTGCTTCGTGACCCGTAATTCGGAGGCGGAATCTTCGGACGGAGTCTACGATCCTGGTATTAAATTGAATTACAACCACCCACCCCCACTTTCATTGAACGGCCTCGTAAACCTCGTCCTCGTTATGTACACGAATCTTTCGTCCTGTGGAGCGTAACCGTGAACGCGAAGGACACGTATAACATGTCCTTTATATGTCTGGCTTGAACGATGTCTGCTTGTCCCTTTCATATCCCTTCGTGGTTTTATGGTCACTCGAAAACGCTAAATTTTGATGCCACCTAATGCTGAATGTGAATAATAGATAATAGTAAATTTGGACCTCAGAATACGCCAAATTTGGAAGCTAACTAACATTAAATTAAAGTACTAAAAAATGCCAAATTTGAACAGTAATTTTATTTTCGTATCATCGAAACAAGGCTTCTAATCAAGCTTGTAGTTTCATCCCGTTTCGAATAATCTATCGTCGAACGACAAAATGGAGCCCGAGGCACAATAATCGCGTGAAAATTCACAACAAAATCCAGCGACTCGTATCCGGAGAACAATACGTTCATTAATCTGTTCAATGCGAACGGATTCGTCGATCGCATGCATCGAGAATTATCGACAATTAACCGGTAAACGAATGGTGAATGATGGTCGACGGAGCGAAGGAGGGTGGGTTAAGGTAGTTTTCAAAGCTTTCGATCTCGCTGACGTTGTAACAACGTACCGGAACTTGCCAATCCCACTTTTACGCTATTTTCTCTGAAATTATTTATTAAAATCAAACGAGTAATTAAACACGCTGAAAGCTTAAATTAAGTCTTTCTCTTTTTTTTTTCTGTATAATTTGAATGAAAAAACGAAATTTCGTGTCACGCTGCATACACCAGTTCATGTTTTATCTCTTATTTATTTTTTAATCGAACGGTAAATCGTAGCGTTAATTACCAGGAAACGTTTCGTCCTAGAAAACGCTCGTTCCCTCTTTATCTCTCTTCCTGCTTCCGTTCGTTGTTCTCGATCGCAAACGTCACGGGTCATTTTTCCCCCCTCGCGTTCAGCTCGTCCTACCGCCCTCTATAAATTTCAACCGGAGTATTTTCTCTTTACGTGTACCTGTTATTGAACGAGAGAACTGCCAATAACGCCGGATAACTGCGTCACGTTTCGCCACCAGACCCTCTGCACCCTTTGCCACACCCTGTTCCCCTTTTTACTTCCACCCTCCCTATTTCTAATATCCCGCGACACATAAATTACTTCCTTGTTTCTCGATACAACGTCCCGTTTCGACCGCAGCCTTCACCAATCGGTTCCTTGTTTTCCAATCTGTGCAGGGCCACTTTTGACCCAACTTGTGTCTTAATTCTTCGAAGCACGATGGATTTAAAAATTAATTTTCTTCGATAAATGAATTAATTTTGTTATATTTGAAAAGAAAAAGTCCTGTTTCCTAAATTGAATAGTCTGAAGGGTTCATCAATAATGGACCAAGCCTCTCGACTCAACTTCGTAGCAATTTGTTAATCAGATGATTATTCATGCACCTCGGTGAAGTACTCGAGCGGACTTTCCAAGCATTCCGGAAATAAATTGTCGCAGGAGTTAACTGCCTGTCGACCCATAATTTCAGCCGCGTGATACACTCGATCAAAGTCAGTCCTGAAAGGCTCGGACGTTGTGGACGGCCTGAAACGTGAACAAAGTTGAAGCGGACAGGAAGTGACGTTTAACCCTTTGAGTAGCACAAACGTACAGCGAGTTATCCCTCTCCAAAGGTGGATGGTGATACATAGAAAGGATACGGAACGTTTAGGATAATTAGGGTAGCCCTTTATTAAATTTATTGATAGGCGAGGGAGGACTTGAGGAAATTCGAAGAAATGGAGAATCGACGAGAGGAAACTACAATTAATTTGCAAATGTACTAGAATCATCTTGATCCACCTTTCACACCGTTCTAACCATAAAATCGATACTCACGTGAGGAGAAGATGAATGAGCTGAGATGTAAGACCGTGAACACGGCTGAAAGGCACGGCGGAAGCCTCGCAGATCGCTCTCAAAAGGCAAGCCTTGCCGGATCGTGAATCGCCGAGAACCGACTCGAGGATTTCGTAAATTTCCCATCTGTTAATGATTGGTTCCTCCTCTGCAGACAGAAATTGTTCGTCAGCGTGGAAGGGGCGAGAAAGGGTCGATCAATCCTTTGAGTACTCTTCAAACGCGAAACGTTACCTCAATGCCTGACATTTACCATTACCATCTTCTTTTATTGTAATTTCAGTTACATATAGTTTTATCATTTATTATTAATTTTTTTTTGTCTTTTAAGGGCTGGTAGAGGACATTAAAGGGAATCATTTAGTTCGTCGAAGTAAAGGTTATGGCTATTGAAGTTGTAAGAATATCTCCTTTTTAAGTAGACTTCCGTGAATTTTATGTATTGCGATAAAGGAGGATCAGTCTAGTGGCGGATCCAACGTAACAGTCCAATTCCTCTAAATCCGGACGAGCACCCCTTCGCCTCGAGAGTCAGGGGAAGGAAGCTCAGTACCCGGATAAGAACAAGATCCTCTTCCTTTACATATTAACGAGGCTACTTTTGTTGCGTGTCATGTAACGCTGCTCACGAGTACAATATAGTACTTGCTCCTACCCCTCGGTTCATTTCAATTCCATTAATCTCTTTTCTTTCCTTTCTTATCAATTTAAACGAATAATTTATAATGTCTCAGTTCTCCTTTTTTGACACGTTATGCATAGAAAGTAACCAAAACTGGGCGAATTTGGATTCTGGGTAGCACCAAATTTTCATCCCAGGTGACACTAAATTAGGGTTCTAGAAAATGCCAAACTTGGAAGCTAAGTAATACAAAATTAGGATACTGGATAATGCTAGACATTGAGTATTAATTAACACTAAAAGTTCAGGAGAAAAATAATGTTTAAACGATCGATAAATCGTGTTGGAAGTTTACCGGATAGGAAAAGAAGGGAACGTACCCCGATGATCCAACGATGGTTCGTCATTCTCGTCGATCTGGACATCGGAACTGATCGATCTGTCATAGCGTACATATGAATCCGTCAAGTAGGAAGCGTTAGAGGGCAGGGCGTAATTAAATTTCACCACATATCCGATAATCAGGCTGACGTCGACTTCCATAGGTAAACCGAGGCCGAGGATTAACTGGAACGGTTTTCAAATATACCAAGGTGTCATCGATCGTTTATAATAACCGCCAATCGTATGCCAGCATAGCTATAGCAGCTGACAATCGGCTAGAATCAAATTAGACCCAGTAAACAGAAAAATTCAATGTTACTTCTGCTTAAGACAATTCTAATTTTTCTTTCGATATCAAGATTTGTAATTTTTCAATATTTAATGTCTTAAAATTAAAATAAAATCTAGATTGTTCGAAAGAAAAGATTGCACTTTTTAAGATTGACGTTTAAACGTTAACGAGCGAACGATCGTTTCGTTCGAAGCTGCACGCTATTCTAATTAGGTATCGATCACTAATTGTTTAACCGGTGGAATCAGCTGCACGTGTTAAACAAAGGTGGTAGGAAACACGAGGGGTAACTGTCTCGGGACAGAAACATGACGTTACAAAAGACACGACGTGATAATGATATCGCTGTGATAACTTGACACCCGTTTCGCGTGCAATTAGAATGCAGTATTGCCCGCGATTCTAAATGGTCCTATCGAAATTCAACTATCACAACCTGTCACACAAATTAAAAACACTTCTACATTTCATTTCTATAAAAAAAAAAATAATTTTTCATTGCAATAGTTCACCAAAATCAAACTCGTTCGACTAATTAGCGTTCGTTTAGCGTACCTGTAGCTTGGTCGGCGCCACGTTTCCAGATTTCGGGAACACCAGATACCTCTTGCCCCTCTCGTGCCCGAAACATTGCGATGGATATCTCAACACGTGATCCACGAACAGAAACGTAAGGAGAAAAATGGCCCGCATGATCACACCACGAACAATGCGAGCAGAATGTTTCAACGAGTGTTTTGCGTCCGTTAGGCCAGGCCAACCAGGTGCGAGGACTCGTTAATAAGGGCAATTAGTTCGTTATCGCGAGTTAAGCGTATAATGAAGCAGCTTCGATCGCGGTTCCTGTTAACAACCAAGGCGTGTAAACGTCAGATGGACAGGTTAAATCGAAACTACGGCCAAATTGCAGATCGCTTGAAATTAATTCATCCGTGAGTTTCTATTCGAATATCCACCACTCGTATGATCGATATCCTTTCTACGGCACCGCTGCAATTAACACGTCCCTCGTCGTTTGCCGTGTCTTTTAGCTGCTTCTATGCCTTGCTCTGCGAAACTTCTAACTTCTACGTCAAAGTTAAAAGTTAACAAACGGGAAATTTCAATTTGGATAATTACAAATTAAAAACTGTAGAATATTAATATTATCAATATTATTTATTTGCAACGGATCCACAAACAAGAGTTGAAGACCGGATCCAGGGATCCCAGGACGATTCCATCGGTGTCGTGGTTCTCTGGGATTCTCTCGAATTGTCTGATGTCCTGCATTTGCATTATTTTCGTATTACGCCCGGTCTCGATCATAAATCCCCGTTAACAACGTAGACGCCCGGAGAGGACAATATATCCTTCTCGAAGGCAGTCGAGCAGCCCGGCGGAATTGATTCGAGCCCGGGCCCGATATCCGTGCGAATTATCCGCGTATAAACATGGAGCAAGGGCGACGAGAGAAAACAAAGGGAGAGGCACGAAAAAACGTCGCTTATGAAAGGTGATTATCGAGGAAACTCGAGGCGATCAAAGCACTCGTTGCTGTCTTCGACGTTCTTTGCCTCCCCCTCCCCAGAATAGATCTGAAGAGGGTGGGTGTTTGATTCTCGCGAGCTTACTCAGATATCGGCTGGCAGTTTCGAGAGGATTGAAAAAAGCGTACGTTGAAGGGTAAAAAGTGTGAATCGTTGTATATTTATTTTGAAATTTCAATCAGATTCGATTGTGAGTTTTATTAGAAAGTAATATCGCATTGAGGGGCATCCGAGAGGAATCGATCGTTTCAATTCGACCGGTTTTAAGGATACGATTCACGGATCAGTGGAACACACACAATTTTCGCCCGTTTCCGCGCGTTACAACGTTCAAGGAAAGAATAACTATTTCCGTGGTGAAAGTGAGGCACTATTTTTCCAGTTTCCTGTCCAGATAGAGATAAATTGTCGCTGAAATAGACCAACCTCGTGGCTGCGCGCCCCCGTGAATGCGTTCATCGGGCCGAGGAAAGATGAATGAACTGCAGTTACCGACAGACGAAATGTGCCAGGAACCGGTGAAAAGGAGCCGACGATGTTTGTATTCCGTGCGAGAAATTGAAATTCTTCCGAATCTTCGGGAAAAACTGACCACCGTTCCTTTTCAAAAACCCCTGCAATTGAAAATCCATCCGTATTACTCTTTGATCGTTGCTGGATCTCAAAGAATCATTCATATTTTTCAAATTCATCTACTATTCCATTGACTAAAAAGACAATTTTGTATAATTCGTCCCTCGAGCCAATAATCGTTAAAATGGGGTGTTTAACGTATAAGTTTTAATTTGCCATTGGTGGAGGTTCACGGTGGAAAGTTACGAGCAATTCATTTACCAGGTATCCAGTAGTTGGGGTCAGCGTCGAAAAGAGCAAGGTAAAGCAAGTTCATTGTGCGTTCGCGTTATTTCTGTTTAGAGGGTGTGTACGAATTGTAATTTCAACGCGGCGCCTTTGAACAGATTTTCCCCGCGGTCTCTCAGAATGAGCCGAGGGAACGTTACATCTCTGTCATTAAAATTAGAATGGTCGACGCTCAGAGGAAATTACAGACCGCCGGGGAACTTCCTACGTACCATTGAAACTCGACGAAAATCTAACAACGTGGCCCCACCCCTCGAAACTCGAACGCGAAAATCCCTAAAAAATTTCATTTGATTGCGATTCTTTTCTTTTCCATCCCCAACTTCTGTTTTCTGATTTCAATCATTTTGGCATCCTTGTGCGACCAATCGAACCCTTAAAAATTAATTTTGAAGGGTTAAACATTTTCTGTTCGATCGTCGAAGAGAAATTAATTTACAAATTTCACCAAATTTTTCATCGAGTAATAGGTATCCTAATTTTTAGTATGATTTTTCTATTCGTGTGGAAAAGGAAAGCTTTAAGTTGGAGCAAACCTTGGTGAATAATATCCCGACCACTCAACGAGCTAATAAATCCTCGTTGATATTCATCGACACGTAAGGAGCATCGAGTTCAATTATTCTCAGCGTGGAAGAAGGAGCAGATATTAATTCATGAGGGTTCTTTTTTTCCACATGGATTATGTAGATCGAGCTTTCTCGCCCGCTTGGATATCGAGCATCCTTAAAATCTGTCAAATACCGCGAAGAATTTAACAAGTTGATTCAAGTTTCACGAAAACCACTCAAAGTAGTAATTAAATACAAAATTTGCAATTAGGCAAATATTTCTTCAATATCAAAACGTTAAATTTTTTCAGAAAGAGAAAGAAAGAGATATTTAAAAAGATCGATATTTTTAGCTGAATTTTATTTCTACGTCAAACGAACGGTATTAAAAAAAGAAGAATCAAAGAACGTAATATCGTGATCGTTACAGTTAACAAGTTACAGTTCGATAAATATTAGAGTTTTGTCTTTGATAAAAAAGCATGGAGTGATTTTTTTTCTCCATGTGAATTCTTTTTACTCTCCGACGCATCGATGCAAATCTGCCTCTGAAATTACGATTTAAGGGTCGCGTGTATAAATCAACGAAACGAAACGATTTTTATTCCTGGGGGGGATATTATTCGCACTTTTTCGTGACGCGAACAAAGGGATTCGTGGAACCATTTTGAATTGAAAAACGAGAGAAGTCGAAATTCTTTGATTCTCGAACCATCAGGATGAAATATATTCGACGCGAATGTTACCTCGTTAATTTTCCACCGTAGATATTATTTTCAATATATTTTGTAGCTAAGGTAAATATTTATGGTGGTACGATTACAGTACAGAAGTTGCTTATGGTATATTACGGTAATAAAATTTTATCAAATTCAACCAACAACAATTTCGACAACGCTTTGCAACATTGATAGTCGTTTTTCGAGGTTCTTGCGATGGAATGTGGACCAATTTTGAAACAAAACGTGCAAAGTTCTGGATTATTTAGGAATTTAACATATCAATGGCAGCAGGAAGGAAGTTCAAATTGCCTCGGCATCCATCGACAAATCAAAGCTGAACGGGAAACAAGCCAGCCGCCAAATTCGAACTCTAAACAAAGGCTAATCAAAGGAGAGCTCTCAGGAGCACGCGAATCAAGTGTCCTGTTATCCGAGTGTCTGGTTCGAGTTAGCAGCTTTCCAGGTGCAAATTAGCCACTCGAAACAGACGCAAAGATCCCCCCTTCTGTGTACGTTGAAACATTGACAAGCCACAGGTTCCGTCAAAGCGCAGGGTCAACGGAACGGCAAGTATGTCGGTTTTCGTTTCGCTCCGGGCAATTTCCGTTTCCTTCGCTGATCCCCAGTACACGTTTGTTCGTCGGCCCGATGACTGGCACGATCGTTTTCCTGGCGGTGTTGCTCGTTTGCCTGTCGCGGAATCCGGCCCACAGCGTCCAGGATCACGACAGGGACGATCCCACGGGGAACAACGGCGCCGTGCTGCTGAAAAGTCCCTCCAGGCGACCGAGGACTCTTACTTTCCCCGATCCCGGCCAGCTTCTGGTACGTACCGCCCGCAGATTGCGCTCGATAGAGCTAATGAGCCGTCTCTGCGGCCAAATACAGTCGTTCGAGTGACTGCGATCGGTTTCCGGTTCCCCTCATCTCCAGCAGAAATTCGAATCTATCCCTGGGATCTTTGGAACGTTAGAATTGTAATATTAATTACACTTTTTACTCTTATCTTCTACTTATTTTACAATTTACACTCTCCAAGAATAAAATATTAAACGAGTAATAATAAATTGCTTTTAAATTGCCGCGTCCTCAAAGGGTCGAGCTAACGAGCAATAAACCGTGCAAGGATGCACCAAAGTGTATTTCGACTCCCATCTTCCGGCGCGATATCGCGGGTACATATTACGGCTGACCTTTCAGGGCCCATCCAATTTCTGGCGCCCAGGTGGATACCTACGTATTCCGTGTGTGTCGGTCGGCTGCGTGTAGGCGAGCGGCACGATGGTATCGGGCGGTGTATGAATTTTCGATAAAACCGCGAATTTCCACGGAGAATCGTTTCGTGCCGCACGCGTCTGGGGAGGACAGTTTAACGAGATCCACGGAGGGCTCGGTTTAGAGCGTTTTTTGCATGGAAACCCGGCTCGTTGCCAATCGAGAGATCGATACACTTCAAAGAGCAACGATGCGCCGGATGCTCGGATACCTGGCTACTCGCGATAATTGTGGGCCTGCCTGCTTTATACGTCGTTTAATCAGATTTTTCTCTTCGCACGATTATTTATCGATCCTTAATTTTCCAAATATTTCTTAATTGCAATTAGAATACTTGATGGTCCTAAAATTTCTGAATTAGCCGAGTACAGGATTGATTAATTTTCAAATCGAAGCAAACATTTTTTACGATACTTGTGAACTCTGGCCATCAAGGATGGTTCTTGTTTGTTCCACCGGATGTACAGGGGATCTTAAAGGTCTGCACGAGAGCAGTCGTTATAAAGTGACCAGCCAGACCGTCGAGGACGCGATTCGATCAGAAAAGTCGTTGTTATGGCGGTTATTCATGGAGCGGGCAAGAGGATGAAACGAGTCCAAGGAGGAAATTGGATGAACTCGGACGAGATCGAGTTAAAATCCACTACGGTGTATCCGTCCATCGTAACTGGAAACGAATCGAGTAACCGCTGTTCCATGTATCCCGACGATGGTTCCTGCTGAAAATAATCGAAAGAGAAACTTTATCTTTCCTCGTAAAACCGCAAACTCTCAGCGTCATAAGTTACTTAAAAAAAAAAAGAATGTTGCACGATTTCGATTAAAGTTCGACACAAAATTGCCAATATTCAACATGGATTGTTATTTAAACGACTAATTCTCAAATTAGAATTGGCATACAACAGTTCAATTACCAGTTTTCTAATTGGAATTAGTACACGAGCGAAAAGTTTAACGCGTTGCTTGCCACGAGGGTCTCTAGCGACTGGCGCCCCAAATCTTCCGTAATCCAATAATTATACGAACTTTGAATAACGTTAGTATCGGGCTAATAATGTAAGGTACCGAGCTGAAAGCCTCTGAAAGTTAATCGATCGAAGTTAGAACCACGTATACCTCCACAGTAATAATTTTTATTATTTTTATTAGCTGATCTTCGGCATGGGCACACCGCTGCAGCTGAACTTCGAGAACGTGATCGTGGGCATATTCGCGAAATTCGTGTACAATATGCCGACGAACGCGACGGATTTCACCGTCCCGGGTGTTTATTATTCCCGAGCCCAGAGGAGCAGATGGAGCCTGTACAAGACGCTGGAAAAAGCCGCAGGACTATACGGATTCGGTGGTAAAGCGTGTTTATTGAAGGCCATCTGCGAGGCCGCGTCCGTCCCGTTCGACAGCACTCACAGCTTACTGGGACAGCTGCTGCAGGTGTTCTTCAAGTAAGGCATTAATTTGTTTACCCGTTAACGAGGCTCGATTACGAGCGGCCGTAAGTTTTATTCGGTAGCTCCCTCTGCAACGGTAACGCGAAACTTTCGACCTGGCTCACGTGTAACCACACCTAAACCCCACCCGATCCACGCCCCAAATCCTAGAGAATATAAAGCACCCTGTGCCGCGTTACACCCTAAAACCCTCTATCGTTCGTTTAACCCTTTAACCACGTCATTTTTTCAACCAGAAAAAGTCGATCTTTTGTGTTTGTAATAGAGGAAAAATACACATGCAGGGATCCGTTTTGACCCCAATTAATGCAAGTACAAGATAAAATATAAAATAAGATATTACATTTAAATTGTTGCCTGAGAAATACGATACGTTAATTTGTCCAATTTTTATAAACAAAATGATCATTTTTATAACGGATTACTCGTAATTATTATCCTCCAAAGTACCAGGACTTTGTAGTCGATTAAAATGGACCTTCCTTTCCACCCCTTATAACAAGGGTGAAATTTCGTCGATTTATCGCCGTCTTTTTTTTCCCCTCAGCCATCGTACTAAACATCGAGGATATAAATTCCGTCGGTATCCCTTCGCTTTCAAAATTATCCCCTTAAAGGGTGAACACCGGGGCGGACGGCTGAAGGGTGAAACTTTTCAGCAACAGCGTTAAAAGCCAAGTTACGATCACGTAACTGTTCGACCAGTCGATTATCCATGGTGTTAGTGTTGAAGGATTAACCCTTTCCCTGTTACCGACGCTTACAGGCGTTTCCAAAAATTTACATCCACGTTACAAAGTATTACAAAATATTACAAGTTTCAGATTTTTGACACGTTATCAATAAGTTTAATTTTCCAAATGTGATTTATATCTCTTCACTTTGCAATTTTTCACTTTGTCTACCTCAAAATGGGATTCAGTGGATTTTTGATTAAAATAAGCTTGTCAATTCTAATATTGTTTACTACGAAATGATGCATCGAATTCTGTCATAGCGAAAGGGTTAACCTTCCCGCTGATTAACGAGATTCTGAAGGGGGAGGATAACCGGAGTGTTTCTAGCGTGTTATCGATCTTAGGCCGACTCCTCTGTTCTTATCCTCGTGAACGCCTTTTTTTTTATATCAAATCTTGGTGATCCTTTGTCTGGCGGGAAGGGGGATGATCTTTCACGGGGAATTCGTTGGAATTCCAGGCCTTCGAGCACCGAAGAGCAATACGACGAGTACAGGGACCGAGAATATCGGGCGGCCGAGCGTTTGGGCGAGCAAATGTCGGCGGAAAACTGCCACGCCCTTTATCCGGAATGCCGCAGAAGTATCCTGGACGTGTTTTCCATGGTCACCGTATGAATTCCACAAGACACGACCACCGTTGGACAAGCCACGGATTTCCAGGCCCTCAGGTTAAGAGAGGTTTGCCCGATTGATCGACACTTTCGTTACATCCTGTGAATCGTATTAACCCCTTCGTTCGATCAGATGTCTTCCAATTTTTTTAGAATAAAAAATCGTATCACTCCATGGAATGGTAAATACAAAGGTATTTTAATTATTTAAAAGTTAAAAGTTTTTTTGTAAAAGTTTATATTATTATTTCGTAGAAATAAATAAAATTGCATTATACCTTCAGCTTTCTATATCCTATAATTAGTGTAATAGTCTTGGGAGTATTACATTTGTAGGAATCAGAAATTTTAAAATACCACACTTTTAAGAATTCGTATACATATCTGCGTGTTTATAAGACATGATTTACTTTCAGGGTACGAATCGAAACGACAGAAGAAAGGTAGCCGTAACGGTTCTGATAAGTCGTGTTTATTTTCAGTGCAACGATCACAGAAGAAGAGGGGTACGATCAAGTATCCGAAACACAACAATGGACGAATGTATTCGAGGCATTTCCAGCAGTCGGTGTATTGTAGCGGGAACGATTCTTCCGACAGGTTGAATCTCTTGGCCAGGCCGGTTCAACCGCTTGATTATCCTCAAACGATGGCGAAAATTCATCCCTTCGAACTCCAGGCAGTCGTTTCTTCAAGGTGTCAGACGTCGGTGAAAGCATTTCTTAAATCGCCGGAGCTTTAACCGCCCGGCATTCCGTTCCAGTCTCGAGCCAGGCCCGGTGTTTCATTTTCTTAAAAGTGCTCGCAACGTTTCGCCGGGCCACGGCAATTCCTACGAATCTGAAATTAAAGAATCTTCAACGTTCGTCAGGTACGGTTGGTTCCAAACGAACCAGTCAGGTAGATCCCCCGTAGCTGTCCCTTTTTCTGAACAAGAAACCTCGTTATCGCCAGGTGAACGTTCAACGTAGGATTGTTCTTTAAAGGTACCTTAACCTCTCGTGGTAATTTAATTTCTGTTATCTATATTTTGCCTTGTATCTTATTCTTTTTTTTATTTTGCTCGTCGCAGCGAATCTCACGCGAGGAGTACCCTTGCGAATTTAATTTTCTCAGAAGGCAGGCAAATTTTAAATACCAAGAAAATTATCTTAAAAGTATAATTTTACTGTGATAAATATTTCTAGCTTCCTCGAGTTCATTATAATTCGTGAAAAATTTAATTTATTGCAATCAGAAATTAATTCTCAGTTAAAATGTAATATATATTTAATGAACTCGTAAGTCCTTGATTTTACGCGATCCATGGTAACCGTGGTAAACGTTACGTCCACCAGCTGGATGTAATCCTTTCTTTCTTTCTTTTTTCTTTTTATTCGCTATGTTCTTCTCTTTTCTTCCGTATTATATGCACGCTATGTAAATGATCTCGCTCGGTCCTTCTCCCTCCGACACATTTACCTTGAAGCTTTTAAGCGTTACACGTACTTGGCTCACCCCGCGCGATAATGGACCACGCTCCTTTTTTTTAAGTGCTGTAACACCGGCCATTATCGTTTTGCAACCTGTTCACCGGCGTCCGGCACCGATAGAATTCCATTGGTCTATGCTTTTTCCTGTCGGGCTTCCGAGCGAAATCGATTGGAAATCAATGAGGATCCCGGAATGAAATTTCGAGCACGTTTAGATTTCCCATTTAAGTGTAACTTCCGTTATAAGCAGCCCCGAAGGTTCGGGCCTTTCAACTTTGAGTCCGAAGCAGCCTCCCTTTTCAAGATCTACGTACAAACCCTTTGGATTCAAACCTTTGCTCGCAAACGCGTTCTCCAACCCTTGAAATTATGTTGTAAATATATTCAGGGTAGTTTTGAACGTAACTTCTTTGTAGATTGTTTGGTAATTTTAAAGGTATTAAATTTGTGACAGAAATCTAGAAAATCTGCTAAAATCGAGAACACCTACAGAACACCCTGTACATAATACCGTCACGACGTAACAAATTTTTGTTATCGCTTTATTGGAAGTCTCTTGTTAGGCCATTGATGAGGATCGATCGATATAACGGTGTCGGGGCGCAACTGAAAAATAAGTCGCGACCACGATGAGTTGTATACCGTTTTGTTCATTGGTATTCCGTTCCGGTACGAAGCTACGATAGCGCGAATGATTTCGCGGGACGTGCTTCTTCTACTGTATTTTCATTCGAGCTCTTCAGAAGCAACGGCAGAAAGTAACGACGCAGGAATGAAGGGTGGAGGTTGGGGTGGCTGGTTGGAGAGAGAAGGAGAACGGCCAACCCTTCGCGAAGGACGCTTTGGATTCTCCGCCAGACTGCCAGATATCTCTCTGCTTCGTGAAAAGATACGTTCACCCTTTTTCTTTCTTTATCTGCCACAGTCGTTTTCTTCCTTCTTCCTTTTTTTTTCTCTCTCTCCCAGTCAAATCTAGTTCGTGGATCACGTGAAATGAGAATGAACGTCGGGGATGAGGGGGGGGTGGTGGTCGGAAAAGGAGCAAGACACGTTTGGCCGCGTTTCCCGAGTCATTTTTTCGACCCGACTATTATAAATTTTCGTTTCGGGTTCGACTCGA
The DNA here is from genome assembly GCA_022405125.1 of Anthidium xuezhongi. Classification (NCBI taxonomy): domain Eukaryota; kingdom Metazoa; phylum Arthropoda; class Insecta; order Hymenoptera; family Megachilidae; genus Anthidium; species Anthidium xuezhongi. The sequence continues at coordinate 8,544,771 of CM039644.1, read as the reverse complement.
TGGCAGGGGGGAGGGAGAAGGTAAAAATCTGCTTTCACCGGCGTTCCTTTGCCTCCTTTGTGAACAGGATCTTTATGGACGGTCAAACGGTAATATTTTTCGAGACCCTCCGGGCTATCGTCCTACGTCGTGTTTTTAAAAAGCGCGGCAAACTTCTTTACCGCCGATGATCCCTTATATAAGAATGAAAAACCAGAGGGGGGCTAAGATCTCAAGTTATAAGAGACTATAATTTCTGTTTCGAAACCTAAAAGTGTCAACCAAATCTCAGAAGAAAAACATTATAACATTGACGAAAGAATAACGAAACAAACACAACGCTATTATTTATGCAAATCGAAATTACTTTCTTGCCAACCCAATAGAAAGCGATGTGTCCTTCGATCGAACAAGGGTCTATCGGAACGACCCTCTAGGCAGCAAGCCATCGTAATTTACGAGGAGACCCTGAAGGAACGTCTTCTACCGGGTGCAGCGTAATCGGATCACGTTGTGGCGCGTCTCTAAAATTCAGGACCTTCAAAATGTCTCTTTCTTCTCCCCTCTCCCCCTTCAATTACTGTCCAGGGAGATTTTCAGTTTCCTTCGATCGGCTCTGTTTGCATTTCATGCATTCGATCAGTGCTCTCGACGAACGTATCGTCGCGAAATGTCTTCGTCGAAAACGTTTTATCTTCGTTCCGATAGAGGAATCATCGTCGAATGTTTATAAAACGTTTCTCTTACGAGCATCGAAGATTTCTCGTGAAACAACTTATAAGATTTATAATTTTCAAATAATTGTGGTAATAATAAGTTTATTTGACAGAAAAGACGACTGCTCGATGGTACTGGAATTCTTGAATTGTAATTGTAATAATAAAGAGAAGAAAAATCATCACCTGGTAATATAAGTATTCGACAATAAACTTCCAGTAAGAAAATTAAAACCACTCCCCTCACGAAAGAAAAATATCATCAAAATCGACCAAACTACACTTTTTCCTCCGCTTCTCCACTTCCAGACAGATCCAGCTCTCAACTTAAATATTTGAACACCTTGTGATCCTCGTTTCATGGTTTGCTGTCCGTGTCCACGAAGCAAGACGAAAAGATATTAAATTGTTTCTTGTGATTGAAAAAGTCACGAGCAAACAAGGATAAACGGCGCGAGTTCCTCGCCATTTCTCCTCCCTTCGCATTACTTCCGGCGTAAGTATCGCTTTTATTGCGCTCGTCATTGTGAACATAAAAAGAAAAAGGAAAAAGGAAAGAAAAACCGGCGAATGTCGATGAAAATGCGTGCTTTTGAAAAAACGCGTCGGCTGCGAGGAAAACCACTCCTTTATCGATCCTTCCGGAATGGACCCAGCCTAAAAAATCCTGGCCCTTTTGAATTTTCTCGCGATGCCTATTGTTCCCTTTCTTCCTTTCTTTCCCTTTCGATTGTGTTTTTTCTTTCCTCTTTCTTTCTTTTTCTTAGCCGTTTGCCGCGTCGTTGAAACGGTCACACTCGATTCACGGCTGTTGGAATTCGGAGGGCGAATTAAATCTGACTCGCAGCTCGTTGAATTTTAATTTCGTCGACGAACGAAAAGGACGATCCCGGATCGTTTGCGACGAGTTAAACGAACCGTCGTTTGTTCATCCCCGTTTCGTAACTGTTATTTCGTTTCGACGTTTGAGTCTTCCTTGTTTTCGATATCGGATTGTTTAGAATCTTTGCAACCCTTTAATCCATACCAGATTTTCAGAGAAATTCGATTTAGGATCCCTTTAAATTAAAATTAATAAGAATTGGCAGTCTGAAACAATTTCATGACATAAAAGTATTTCAAAGTCCCACTTACTGTATATCAATTCGAAGCTCAAAGTCTAAGGAAAATGGCGGTGTAATCGTTTCTTCGATATTTATAGCATAAAATGATTGATCCCCCATTGGAAACTCTAAAGTAGTTTCCTGTGCAGTAAATTGGTCGTCCCCTCGTTTGTTCCAATGACAGCCATTTGGTATTAAAAATATTGACGAAACGTTGACGTAACAATTTTCTTCAGGCTGTAAGCTTTAAATTTATGTGTCGTGAGTACTATTCAGCGATACTTTTATGACATGAAGTTCCAGGACAAATTTCATATTTTAATTTTGTAATTTATAAAGAATACAAAAAATAACGTCAGAATTTTATTTTTATTTTTTGTTTGTTCGACGATATCGAACAAAACAGGAGAGAAGTGTTTGAACCGGCGAGCAACAGAGCCTTTTCAGATGGCGTATCCTCGAACGAGATTTTAATTCAACTTCGCCCGTTAATCGCGCCGCGTTGGAAACGGAATTAATTAAAGCTGCTTAACGGGCCGGGCCGGGCAATTATTGGATTTACAACGCTATCGGTGGCAAGAGTTAAGCCGATACGCCTCCAACGAATCGAGCCTCGGTTTTCCAAGCAATCGTTGAATATCCTGATAAAACGTGCTCGTATCGGTGTCGAGCCCTTTATTTCCACCTCGATCCACCGTGTTACCAGAGGCTGGAATTTTATTTCTTTGATCGAAAACGATTTGTCTTTTCGTAACAATACAATTTCTTCTGTATCTGTTGACAAACTCCATTTCTTGGCCCGAGCAATATTTTATCCCTCGCTAGACACCTTTAATTAAATTTTGAAATCTCACATTTACACTTTTATCGAATTTAGAACATAATTTATGTGGTACAATCTCCTACAAAATTATTTGTAATTCCCTTTTATTTAAGTTTTATTTTTCCAGTAATTAGAGCGGATATAGGTGTACCAGCAGGAAAATTGCCAGACGATCCGTCTCCAGGGACGTTGTAAAATGTTTTCACCTGGCAATTTTGCATTGCAAACCGTTCACCGAACGCAAACATCATTCTGTCCCCCGCCACAGAACTCGGCCGCTCATTATCGTGTCGACACGAACTGGTCGACATAGGTGTGTTCGTACACGAGGAAAGGACCACTCGGTGCTAGTTCGTTGACCAACGGTTCCAAAATCAGCCTTCAAAATTATTCCAGTTAAACGACCGTCGAAATTCTCCAATTTTTCAATCATGCTTCGATCGTGCTCGTTGATAACTGCGATTTTATTTTTGTGCTTCTGGAGCGGCAGAGGTGTTCTTCTCTATCCTGCGAAATCGTTGTTTCAGGTAGCTATGATATTTTCATGATTTTATCAAGATTTTATAAAAGGGTTATGATTCGAAATCCTGGATTTTAATCTTAATTTCATAATAACGATGCTTCTAGTCTAACATAATTTTTGTTCTCGTCAATGTCCACTCGATTATTGACGTTTCAAACCGTAAGTAGCGTCTGTTATCCTCTTAGGCAGTCCGGTGAAATTTATTAAGTCCATCGCGGTTGGGATAACGAGCACTCCTTTCGTAAGTTTCCCTTAATTAGATTGCCGCTTCCGTTTGCATTGAATTCTTAATGTTTTCTGTCTAAGACGACCGAGGAAGCGGCGCAAGCACGACGGATATCTGCTTGTCGATGCTTCGCTCGTGGCAGGGGGATGATTTAGTTTATTCTTAATAAACAGTCTTCATCTCGTGAAGCGTCCGAATAAGTGCCTTGGAAGAACAAAATTAGTGGAGTAAATCAATTAATAGTCGAACAAATATAATCCTCAAACTGGTTGCTTTGTAATTAAGACGTCATTGATAAGTACAGAGTGTCCCTTATTTTTAATTAACTCTTTAACGACGTCGAAGTGGTTTAATTTTCCTAAGACAGAGGTACCATTGATCCTGAGGGTTCCTACGTCGTTCCCGAATAGTCGAGTAGCTTTTATTCATCGCGCGGAAAAATTGAATCCTAAATATTAGCAAATATGGAAGTATAAGAAGAAAGTTTCCAACGGGGGTGGATTTTTGTTCGAAAGTCTTCGAAACGCAACGACTCCTATTCCTAAACACGCGTCAAACTTTCCCAACGACTTCGAGCCAGTATCCAGAACCGTTCACCTTCGTCCCTGGATGAAAAAAAAAATTTTTTTTCTTCTTTTCTTTCTTTTCTCCTCGCCGCCCCCCGCGAAACGGGAAAGTTTGTTTCGTTGGAGAAACGATCGTTCCCCGTCTCTCATATACGGCGTCCGTTTGTTCCATTTTCCAGTTCACGACCGGCGTATCGGTTCCGGTTTCCATGAACAAAAGAGGCAGCGTGGTTTTCTCGGCCGCATTCCAATTCAATTATAAACTTCCGTCGAACTTGTCGGAGCTCGAGCCTACGATAATGCCAGCCAGGCAGACCAGGGATCTCAGCCTACGGGACACTTATGCCACCATCGAAAATTTATTCGATCGGTAAGCACCTCAATTCTTTCTTTTTTCATAATTAATTAGAAACGCTACACTCTTAAGCGGATCCTTACGATAACCTGTAATTTAATTAAAAGGGATTTTAAAAAGTTGTCAACTCCATAAGTTCCTAATTTCTATAAAATTAATCATTTTCATAGCTTTCTGAAATATATTGTAGATATATTCTCAAATTTTAATGAAAGCAATAATTGACGATTAATCAATGAAGAAATATCTTTTTTTTAATGGATATTACGGTGGAGAGTAATCGGATAAATTGGTAAACATGACTAGAAACGAACGAATAAATTCGTAATTAACTGGACACCGGAATTGGCTGTGATCATTCCCGGGGACGCTTAATGAAATTCCATTTTCTAGCCGAGGATCATCTGCCACGCTCGTGTTTACTACCGATAGAACTCACAATGGTTCGCTGATTACTCGAAACAAATGGAAAAGCCAGGGCCTCGAAACGTGTTTTATAAACCAACAGACAAACGTTTTCGTTGCTTTTTCAAGGCAATTTTAAGCTTTTTAACCCACGGTACCAATCAAAAACTAGAATAAAGAATAAAAAAGTGTCCCGTGCTTGCCTGTCGATAACGAACGTCAATTTTTTTTTCATTTTAGGGTCCCAAGCGTTGATTGATACTGCACAGTCATTATCACTGTTATTCCCATTCGAGATTGTGCAAATTAAGAATTTTTCTAAATAGAAATGTTCCAATTTCAATTGATCTAAATTAGAAATATTCTAATCTGAAATTATCCAAATTAAAAATATCCTTGTCTGAAACGTTGAAATAATCGATGGTTCAAGTAATCGACGTTACCGTCATAATTTCCTACTACTTATCGTCACTCCTTGGCGATCCTAGTTACCAAGACAATTGCTCTTCAGGTTAACAAAGGACATTCTTGCCGGGAGACTAAGCGAGTATAACGGCCCCAAGATCAAAGGGCCGAGGGATGAGGTAAGGTAAAGACGGGGAACCTGAACATAAATTAATTGCGACATAAGGCAATTACTTTAGCAGCTCGGGGTACAGACGGAGAGATGGAGTAAAGCGTGCTTGTAACAAAGGAGTCGGGCTCTGCTTTTCGAAAGGTTGTGTGCAAGTCAAGAAAATCGTCGGGGTTGATTCCTGGTTGACATGATGTCGAATTAAATGAGTCGTTAGCTGGTTCAACAGGGTGAACCGCGGGGGGAGGGGGGTTAATCATTCACATCTTGATTAACACCATTATGGAATTGAACACGGAAATTCAACGTCGTTTAACATAATTACAAATTTTGAAACGTAGAAACACGGAAATTGACGCTTCTACAATTTTCAAATTTCTACAGAATTAATGAAATAGTCTTCAGGATTAAAATTACGGTACTGCAAAGTGTTCCTCATCGTTCGTCAATTATTTCGCGCCTAATATTAAAAATTGAACACCCTATCGGGGCTGGGCTCAAAGGAAATATTCACAGGGTGTTATCCTTAATTCTTTATAGAAAGCTGTTCTAATTCGAAGGAACAAGTATCGAAGCACAAGCGTTCAATCTAATTTTCATGTTTCCTCGAGCAATGGGTAATTTCATTGAAGGTAACCGGCGAACGAGAGCGACGGAAACGAAGAATAATGAATTTCTCGGTTGTAGAACGAACGTAGGAATACGGGAGGGGGGGATAGGGCGAGAGGGAGAGGAGGGGACGCGTTTAAAAATTCTCTTTTACCAGTTTAGAGAACCAATATCATCTCGCGGCTGCACGACTCAAGGATCCTCGCCACTTCCTGATAAAATTACCTCTCTAACCTGGCCCTCGAAATGCTAAACGTGGCAAAAAGCGAGCAACGAGAAAGAAATAAAGAAGCTGTTTAAAACGCTTGGTTGTCAGAGAATGAGGGTGGATTTTGATGAAATTAACCAATTTTGAAACATGACATCCTTGAATTAAGGGTGTTAAAGATCCGACTTTGAAATAATACAAATTTTATGATTTCTAAATTTCTATAAAATCTAGAAATAATTCCTTAATTTCTATAAAATATAACAAGTATTATTATTTCCAAATTTTTACAAAAATATATAATTTTGATAAAATCGACTAGAGATGAAAATTGAACGTTCTGATGTTTACAGATACGGATGGCAGGATGGAAGGAAGTGTCTTTTAAGGAGCATTTGCGAACTGGCTGAGACACCATTTGGCAGGACACGCGAAGACGTCCTCGAGGAGGTGGTTCACTTAATTTTAACGTAAGTTCGTTGCAACGAATCGCGAGGCTTTCAAGCCTTCCCTTGAAATTCAGTTCTTGAGGAAGCTTCCGGTTAATGAATTCCGTTGGAAGTCCCTAATGGCCAGCCCTGGCTTGCTCGCGATAAAATACCACGACGGTGCCATGCTGGTGTAACGAACCACGTATAAAGCCAAGATAACAGGGATGGATCGATCTAGCGTGATGTTTTGAATATTTTCAAACAACTAACTTCGCTTGATAGAAAAGTATATCACTAGAATTGGGGTTACATTGAATTTCATCGTTTGGAATATTTGAAAATTAAATTTTATCATTTCTAATTACAATTCTATATAATTTTTTAAATATAAATATTTTCATATTTATATTTTTATAACTATTCCATTTTTCTAATTTAATATAAATTATTTCATTTTACATTGAAATTTCGAAAGAAAACAACAACGAGGGTAGACGCAGTAAGAACAATTTGAAGGGGGGTGATCTAGGAACGAATAGATAAGGATAGGTGGCGAGCAGAATAACGAATAGGGATTTAATTAACGATCGATTGGTAGAAAGGGTTGGTAGAAGGTGAAGGTATTCGCAGGACGATCGGTTTGCTAGAAAACTGGTCACGAATTTGCTATTCCAAAAGCGCCGGCACCGTCTACTCGAACGAAATTGCAAGCGATCCGCTAGCGGTGCACTAATTGCGACCAAGTTAGGCGCGTGCTAATGGAACCTGTTTCGCTTAGGTTTTCCCTTTGTGTTCTCCTTCCCTGTCTACTGATAAATTTCTATACACGTAATCCGCAGAAACAAATAGCCCCCTCCTCTAACTTATCGATTTCTGATTCTTATGCATTATATAGTTCGCCAATTGAATTCGCCACTTTGCTCTCTATTCTGCTTCAAAATTGATCAAATTCTAATGCTTGCTCCAATACAAAATTATTATTTCTCGAATATCGTAAATTTTGTAGGAAAACAAATAAGTAATAATTTTCTTTTCTATAAATTTTGCAAATTTTATTCTGTATATTTTATGAGATACTATTTCAGTTCTTGGGGATATGTTGAAGGACTGTTAATATTCGATTAATTTTCAAATTTAGCCTGATGCTCAACACCCTTTTGTGCTCAAAATGGAAACGTGTAATTCTGTCGATCAGGCCGTCGGAGGACTTGCCAGGAACGGCTAATTCCAGTCACCAGAGCGTCGAACAATTGTATCAGGAAGCAGAACTATTGGGAAGATCTGGCGGTGACTGCGTCCTGGCCTATCCCGATTGCATCGAGTCACCCCTGGAAACGTTTACGGACATCTCGTTCCCTTAGGAAATTCCCACGTTCAAACGCTCGCCTCACCCTCGAAATCGCATTCGTTTTCGTCCTTGAATCAGACGCTGTTAAGACTCGAATGGATGCGAATGTTTTGAATTAATTGTAAAAGTGTCAGAATGGTAACATTATGCTCTGAAATTGGAAATTTATTCATACACGTAGATACATCTTCGAGAAGCTCTCACGAAGCCACATTGTCTTATCAAAGATCCCGTGTCGTCGATATTGATGCTGATGGCCGAGGGTTAAGAAAATGCAGCGGCTTGGCCCATAAAAGAATTTATTATGAGGGTGGTTTGACACCGTCGAGGACAGCAAGGAAGTAAGGTGCTAAGTAAATTTCACTGTAGCTGCTTCCACGTTGCTCTAGAAACCTCTATGTTCGACTACCACCCTTTTTCCCTTTGAATAATTCCTGGCGAAAAACCCTCCTTACAATTCATATTCTACCAAGCCAAGACTTTCCACGAATACTTATGAAGAATTTCTTGATTAAAATCTGCCGTAAAATATCACCTCCTATAATTAAACATAAAAATCCTGGTCGTAAATCAATTTCTGACCCGAAAAACCGTTTGCGTTCGATATTAAAATAATTAAACACAGTCCTTGGTATTATAAGAATGATCGTCAGGATCAATTCGATAACGGTTTCGTTCAACAGAAGCGGTTCGATTGATCGATAAACGCGCTCTGTTCCCGCGATAAGTTATCGGGTCTGGCAAGCATAAGTCGGCTCGATTACGGGGATCGGTTCGAAAAATAAGGAAAAGTCTTGAGTAAATTTCGTTGTCGGTTCCCGCTCTAAAATATCCTTGAAACGTGATATTAGAGCGGCGCGATCACTTTTCTGAGTGAAACTTCCTGTCCGGTTTTATTTCCGCCGTTCACCGACCATTTTTCTCCCGATACTTTGCCCAACTCCTTCGGATGCTAAATGATTCGTTCGTTGCCTCGCTGCAAAGATTCCGCTCGCTTCGAAAGTATCGGATCGGAACTCGGGGAAAGAAAAAAATTATGCCAGCGTATTTTCGACCGTCCTCCTTTGTGATCCTGAAAGTTTTATTAAACGTCAACCCTCCGCGTCCCGTAATCATTTGATTTATGCTCGACTCGTACCCCTTTCTTTTCCTACCTTCGCAGACGAACTTGGGAACATCGTTCTTTGCTGAGTTTCCTTGAAAAAATCAGAAATCAAATTTATATCAGAGTGTTAAGTACCGAAATTTTCCACCTTGAACTTTGACTCGAGTAGATGGTACTTGTATTTGCAACATTTGACATTTAATTTCAAGCAGTTTGATTATCGTCGTTTGAAGATTTTCCAAGAATTCCACAGCTTCCTGTACGACAAACGATTACGAAAACACCTCTAATGAATCCTGAGAACAGAACCGACCTCGTGTACCGTGGAAGAGTAACGTTGTTGGTCGTTTTCATTATCGGGGCACGGTACCAATGACCGGAAGAAGAAGAAGAATCGGCGAAAGAAACAGAAGAGGGATTCGGTCGGGGATCCTTCGCGGTAGAAAATTAGCTCGTTCAACAGGGTACAGTCAAGCACAGAAGACCACTGGTGTAACTATGCCCGGGAGTTGACAGATGACGCGTTAATTTCGCGGAGGAACTGGAAGTTTCGGGCATTCAGAGTCTCTGGGTCGACAGAGTCCCGGCGAGTTTCGTGCTAGTTGCGTGCCTTTGTGCTCGCCCACCAAGGGGGACGAAATTCACTTTGAGATCGGGACAGAACCTTCTTTCATCCGCGAGGTGAGTAAAATGTACTCTGAAAGTTTGCCAACCTGCTTTTTCGGGAACGTTGTTCCACGGTTTTGACCGTTGCGCTTCAAACACCAAGAAATCATTTATACAACCAGAGTAATTTAATCGATTAAATTGAACAATTTAACTATATCAAATTTCCAAATTCCAAGAATGAGAGTCTCATTTTTCAATCATTTACTGCATACTTAATCCTTGTTTTTCTGCCGAAGACAAAGGGATCAAAGCGTGAAATAAACAATAAATAACAAATGGTGATGTTTATTTAGATGAAAGTGGATTGGAAGCTGCCTTTGTTATTCCTGTTCGCGATGAGCCAGACTCGAGAAAGCGAACAACTTCGAGGGAAGAGGCAAGCATTGTATCCTCCGCCTCTTGTTTACCCTTTCTCCGGCACTTTCAAGGTATTTATTTTATACTTCGATAAAGAACTTTTGTACTTTAATATCGGTGCGATTATATTAAATATTTTGATCCTTTGACGCGGATCGTTTTGCTCAGTTTCTCGATACCTCCTTCATCAAATTACCATTACTTTCAGACGTTTAATTTCTTAATCTCGACTAAAGAAACGATTAAAAAAGATATAATTGCTCATTTGTTTCGTTACATCGTAATTTATTTGTTACCGTGATCCGGTGGAAAAAGGATTACAGGAAGTGTTTGCTTGAGAGTAAAAATCCGAGGATTAAAAAAAAAAAGAGAAAACTGATAGCCCCGGGGGTAATAATAATAATAAACTGTTGGATTAATTATTACCGGGGAACTATTAATAATTAAATTTCAACGAGTCCGGTTTCTGTACAGTTGGATAATGGTCGGGCAATAATTCACGGTTTTCGCTGGTATCTGGAAACCATATAGAAGATAAACAGGCCCATTTAACAGGAAACGCGAATGAAAAATACGCTCGAGTGCACGGTGAACGTGTCCGGGGCTTCGTATTTCCCCCTTTTATTTCGTGTCCTTCTTGCCACATAAATATCCACCGACGATCGTACATCTTGCGTATTCAAATTTTCCCCGGTTTTTTGAACGGATTCGCGCGTGTGTTACACCGACCGTAAACGAATCCGTGTTTCATCGTTTCACCCGATCCGCCATGAAACTCGTTAACCTTCTAATTGATACTATACACTTTCACGGAGGAAAAGATAATATTTTTTTAAGAACAAGAAAAATGTCCGCAGGAAGCGAGAAACTTAACAGAAACTTGTAATTTGTAAATTGATGGGGATAAAATTATCAGTGTTCTAATATTTGCAGTAAAAATTTAAATACAAAGTATATTTGATTAATTTAAAGGTTTCCAATGCCTAGACAAAAATAATATTTTCTGGTTAAAATCAAATTTCTGTTTCTGTACCATTATTGCACTGTTAAGAATATCAAGTAGCAAGTTATACAAGGCTTTAACCACTATCACAATCACAGTGCAAAAGAACACTTCCGCCTGCAATCTGATATTTTTCTTTGGTTCGCTTTAATTACTGTTTCGAATGAATCCCAGGTTAGTCAGAGTACCCTCGAAAAAAAGCAAAATTTCACGATGCAAAGCTTGTGTCTACGGGGAGGCGAGGAAGGAAGCGAGAAAGGATCGTGCCGGAAGTGTCCATAGCGGACAGCCACTGGTGGTGTTTTCCTTTCCTCAATTAACGGTCCCGGATGTCGTTACGTAAGGGCACGAATTAATTAGTCGTCGGTTAAGTCCTCCACGGCTCGATCTCTTCTGGAAGTCGTCGAGGTGGACGGAAGGAAATCGGTACCGGAAACTGAACGCAAACTGAACCCAGATTCCTCGAGTTCAAGACTTATCTTCTGTTTCTTCCCCTCGAACTTCGAATCGAGAGAATTCCTGTTCATCCCTCTGATAATTAAGTGCAGTCTTATCTGTCTTGCAGCGAATTTTCTAATTAAATTGGAAAACTTCCTATAGTTTATGGAGGGATATATATATATTTGGCTGTCGGTGATATAATATAGACTATTTGTATTATTTAATTCCTTCGTTGGTACAGTCTGATTCGTTTTACGATGAACGACAATCGATTTGATTGTCGTGTATTGAATTATTTTCGAGATATGTCTGTTGTTGATCAATCAGAATGTATATTTTTGAAATGTTCGTTTCACGGATGGAGTGTTTAGGCGGCTGCACCACGCCCGGCAAATATTTGGGAATTTGCCTTATGGAGGGCGGAGGCGACTGACGCGAAATAAAATTCACCGTTTCTGGGTCAGTATGTATCTAAACAGGCGGAGCTGCACTGCGTCAAAAGCGCAGCTTCAAAGTGAGAAGAAAAACACTGACGTGGGTTAAGACCTAGGGTGAAATAAAAAGGGAGGAGCCGGCTACGACGTTGAATTACTTCCGTGCCTTCGCTTCTCCCAGTCGAACGTCTTATCAGATGGATGATTACGCAGTTTCTGCACGTGTCGACTCGCCTTTTTGCGCGAGCAGCTTCCCGGGAAACGATAAACGTTTCGTTTTCGGTTCGTATTCCAAGGGGTGTTAACATCGATCGTGGAAATAAGAAGGTTTAACGCGCCCTTCTTGAAAATTTCGATTACAATTTTGTTGGTTTCGTGTTGAACAGGATTTTGTTTAAAGAAATGGGAGAAGGTAACGAAGTGTATGGGCCAAAAGCGCGGGGCAAGAAAGAAAAGTTCAGCGACGGCTTAATATCTTGGAAACGAATAGGGGTTAAGCAGTATTCAAAAAGTTGAAATACGAGGACCAGCTTCGCGAAGGCGAAATTTCTCCACGAATGGCCAGACGAAAAAAGAAACATCTACGGCCCTGCTGTAATTTTCATCCTTCCTTTCGTCTGACTTCATTTCATCCCCCATGCTTGGGTTTCGTGAACCACCTATCCTTGTACCTTTCGCGTCTTTATTTTTTGATCATTAGTCTACCTGAGTGTTTGGATAATTATTTAAAGATGCTACCTGATATGGGGAGTCATTCTCCAACTGACAATTAAAGCATAAAATACTAAAACGCTAATAATGTAAGGTCGAGTAATTAAAATGTCCATTTTGAAAATGAACAGATTCATGGTAATTGAAATTTAAATGCCTCCGTGGCAATAAACATGTTAATTTAGAGCAGGAAGGATCATTAAGGATTCAATACGAATTTGTAATTATTTTCTGTTAATTCAAAATGGTTTCGATCCGATGGTTCGAACATTATCAGGTATCTTGGGATTCTGTGATACATCGATTTCTGTACGTACAATTTCCTTTTTTTCTTACTTGTTAAACGGCAACAGGGCCATTTTTGCTGTTCGTTTGAATCCGTTTCCTTGGGCTTTTCATTTCATTACATCCGGCACATTTATCTCGCTTGAGCAACGATTTCAAAGGCAAGACGAATCCGCGGAAAAGGGAAAACTACTTTATACAGACTTCCTTTTCGACTTTTCTCTTCCTCTATCCACCGCCAGTTAAATTCTTTACACTTGCAAAAGTTCCTTCCAACAATTCCGAGAAGATTCTATCTCGGAATTGAAAGAGAACCAACCATCCACCCCCCCCCCCCACCCCCCCCCCCCTCCTCCTCCTCCTCCTCCTCCTCTCTCCCTTACCCCTGCTCCTTTACGCGGTTCATCCCCCTTCCTCCTCCTCCTTTTTTTCTACCAATTACTCTTAGAATGGAAAGAAACTGTCTTCGACGTTGTGATCTCTTAATCATCGAGAAAAATCTTTTCAGACTTCGAACGATAAGAAAAATTGGTCCTCGTTCCAATTACCAAAGGTTATTAACCATTCATGGAAATAATAATTATCGGTGAAAATTGCATTAACGTTATTCCTTTAGTCTTTTTCAGGATACTTTGAACGCGAAGATGTGCAACATTATAATCTTTTAAAAAATATTATTTATTGCACGATTAATCAAAGAAAGAGAGACCGAAATATCTAATAGTATTACTATTATTATAAATTAACTGCACAGAGTAAGAAATTCGAAGCACAGATTTGAACATTAATTTTTATAAGTAGAATACTGGTATGTCTGACCATACGTAGTCTGTTTCACTGCGGCCGCAGACTTGTTATGGCTGTACTACTGAAATTTTGTTTTTATTCATATGCAACGCATAAATTTAATCAAATTATTTAGCAACGGTACCGACGTTTATAATGTCACTAATATTAAGTTTTCTTCAACTTCCTCGCGTTATTTGATTATACGAAATTTATGACGAGGGTCAACGATGACCTCCATGGCATTAAACGTGTTAAACTTCACCGCAATCTTCTCACCGGTCGCAAACTTTAATGAAATCTTTCGCAGCCCTTTTTATCCGGCCTGCGCTTTGAAGACAGGATTTTTCAGCTCCCTAATTGCTCTCTCTGCCTGGCTACCAACGACCGAGTTCTGCATTGTTTTTGCAAAAAGCCTTACACTCGGTCTCGAGGCGTCGCCAAGGCAAACCAAGTGAAATATCATGAAACAAGAATCATTTTGTAACGCACCACCTCTTTCACTTCAACAGGGGATGCTCGTTGACATTCTGCTACACACGACGACGGAATTTTTTCTTATTTCTATCGCTTATTTTGCCCGCTAAAGAACTGCTTTTGTTTCATTCAACCCTTGCATCCAGAATGTCAGCTATGATGGCATAAATTTAACAAAATGTCTTGAATCTATACACAAATCGTAACTGTAAATTTTTCATGATGAACGGTAATTATAATCATCAATTTGGAAGAAGAAATTATTGTTTCTTATTTAAAAGAAATAATTTTCCACTTTTTAAGAGGGTTCGAGTGACAGACAGGCAAATATTGTTGTGTTTCGTCGCTCTTAAATATCTTTTTGACACACAGTTTCTTTTTTTAAGAGAAAGCAGAAAAATGTGTCGGTCGTTGTCGCCGAAAGCCCTTTGACGATCCGTCTTCGGTGATCCAAAGAAAGCCAGAGTTACGTGGAAGAAGCTTTTATTATCTTGACTGCTCCACACGCTTACTTACTCCCGGTGATGGAATTTTTTCCTTCGACTTTCCTTTCTCCTCCTTTTTTTCCACCCTCCTCTTCCCTTCAAGCCTGTGAACGTCACGGACAAATTACTTCGTTGAATATGTAAGCGAACATACTCCAAGTGGCAGAGGTTTTTACACCCTCTGTACCTTATTGTCGGTTACTTCTCGCAACATTTACATTTTTTTTTTTCCTGGCAATTGTTAAAGTGGTAGGAAAACCTTCTAATTACTTCCTTTATTTCTAAAAAATTTACCGTATCGTTTCAAAGATATTTAATAAAATATTTTTCATAGAAAATCTGCTTGTCAATTGAAATGTTTATTGGAATTTTTGTCAAGCTAGTCGTGGGCCTAGCGGTGCCCGTCGAGCTCTCAGGGAAGATTTTGGTCTACGGCCAAAACTTTCAGTTCCAATACACGTTGCCAGACAATGCGACCTTCTTCACGAACTTCTTCGAGGGTTCGTCAAGGCGACGTCGCAGAAGCGTAAGCTGGAACGAGAGGGCTCCTGTTTACGACGTTCTGGAACAAGAACTCGACAGGTGAGTATATCCCTCTTTTCTGAAATTCCCAGTTCGCGGCGTTCAATGGTTTTCAGCACGAAATCACGAGCAATTAAGTACCTTCGGGGGCCTGTTCAAAACTTTAACCCCCTTCGCGAGCATTACGTCAGTCTGGAAATTTACAAATTGCAACGGATTAATAACTTTTCCCTTCCTCGGAGAATCGCAATTAATGAATTTCTGCACGGTATTTACGTTATCAAATAATTAATGTGTCAATGAATTGATGAATAATTTATTGACCTTACTGTTTCCACGTTAATGTATCTGGTATTTGTAACGCCCTGCAAATTGCATGTAATTTCAATAACTTGCTCCACACGATACGCGATACGTGTTATTTCTCCGAGTAGCTTTAATTAAAAGCAGGGACATTTTTAATGACAAATAATTATTTTCAGAAGGAACATCGACGGGAAGAGCTGCCTGAAGAAGAACATCTGCGAGGCTGCCGCGACACCTGTGAAGGACGAGGGTTTGGTCGGTGAATTATTGCACCTGCTCCTAACGTAAGATGCTTCGATTCAATCGATATCAATCGTTCGATCTGCAAAAAAACGAGCACCGTAAGATTTTACTCGTTTAATCTTCCACCTTAGACCCGATCGCGGAGATGCACTGACAATGGACCGGGAATATTTGGAGGCTGCCGCCGCCGGAAGACGACAAGAGAACTGCACGAACCTTTATTCCTCCTGTCCTGTTGGTGCAGGAATTTTAGATAAAATATCAGTCGTTTATTAAAATGAAAAAAATTGAGGCTTGAGAGGTAAAATGTTGAGAAATGTATATTTGGGGGTGAAGTGTTATAGGTAAGTGAAATTTTGGAAAAATTTTAAGGTCGTAGTACCTTACACAAGTAAAACTTAGAAAAACTTGTAACACATATGATATACCTTGGAAATCATACGTATAAAGGGGTGTAGCAGCGAAAGGGTTGAATCCAGCGTGCGATGGTTAACGTTTCCGTGGTTATCAGATTCTTCAGCGTTCGTCAGGCCACTTGTCCGTAGCCTCAGAGTTTCCTTTCTCGACCCAGTTGCATCCATCAAGCTCGCGTTACGTCAACTTTTCCTTCACAGCGGAATAAATCTCTTTTCTGTCTTGCGTTACACACGCTGTTACAGCTCGTTACGAGACGCGATAAACGAGCGAGCAGCCGGCACCCAACAGCTTTCGTAACTTTTCCACGCGAAATTCTCGTTAATTAAAGGCTGGCTACCGTCGAAATAATTTTCAGCGTGGCTTATGAAACGGAGATTCTTTGATCCACCACGATACACTTCTCTCTCTCCCTCCCTCTTGCTCCTGCTCTGTTTTTTTTTATTCCCCTTCTGCTGACGTTCATTTTCTCCGTGCTACTTGCTTCTCGAATTTCCTCGCATTCGAGGCACGATTAATCAGAGAGAAGGGAGGAAAAAAGTAAAGGGAAGTAACAGGAGTGAAATGCAAGGATTTTGTACAGGGTTCTTTTTTTTTTTAGATTAACCCTTAACAAGCCGGTTGTGATGGACACAGTTTTAAATTGATTCGTCAAGTGGAAAACTTCATTAGATAGCAGTCATTGTTACTTTTAACAACATCTATTTTAATCATTTATTATTCATAATTTAATGACTAACTAAGGAAACGAAAGGGTTCCTAATAATAAAGATGAAGAAATTCTATGGAAATTAATATTTTTAAAAAATATTGTACATTGATTATTCTTTTAATTTTAATGGTATTCGTACATGATTTAATCCCTTAATAATAATGATATGAATATAGTGAATGAATTTATATTATTCACTTTATGTTAATACAACGTGGGAGGATTTTCAGCGGTACTTTGTAGTTGAAAATCGTGTTCGTGTACAGGTGAGAAATAATTTATTATAAAGTGGCAGTTTCACGGGTTGTCCTGGCGTGAAAATGGGGACCCGTTTAAATGGAAGTCGCTTTAATCGAAAGGTAAGGTAACAGTTAAAATAGCAATTGCCGGCTGACAGGTTCCAGCCTTTCTGCGACTCATGGGAATTATTTCGTCGATTTTCCATCCGGGACGGGAGGTGCAGTTAAATGCATTTGCCAAGTTTAATGAACTGCCTTGTTTGATAAGTACATTTATGCAGGCGCGCATTTGGCCGTATCGAGTAATAAACGTTTCACCTCGATTGAGAAGTTTTTATCGTTCAATCGAGCCTCCACCAAGCTATTGATTTATACAAATGTTCAATTGCACGCTTGTATAATCCTTTCGAGTTCAGCATTATAATCATTATCAGAAAAATTATTCTATATAAAATATAGTGCAGCTACTGCATAAAAGTTCATTTAAATAGATAGCAGAATTAATTGTAAGGATTATATCTTAAAATCTTCTTTAAGAGGGATAATGATTATTTCCAATGCGTTTGCAGTGAACGTTAAAATTATAATTATTAAAGTATAATCCACATTTCTTAAAGTTATGAAAGGGTGTGCGGGGTAAAAAAATCTTGATAACCATTGTTTTATGCCATTATAAATATTTCAAAGAGAGTTAGTAAATGTAATAACAAAGTAAAATGGATGATGGGTTAAATAAACTATGTGTAAGTGGTAACTTAAATACAAAAGTACGAGTAACCACGAATCTACAATAAACAAACACGCGAATCGTCGTAAACATCCTTCAGAAGGAAAGTCCAAGTAGAGGCGGAGCCAAGAGTGCTCGAAATTTATATAAAAAAGCCAGAATCCTGGAATTGGTGGGAGAGAGGACAAAGTACCGTTATCAATATCCCCAGACAGCGTTGTTCGCCCAACGGATTCAATTGTAACGGGGCAAAGATTCCAGAAGGGACGAGAGTATCTCCATCGCAAGTTGTACCGAGTCTCGGTGCGACAAGTTCGCGAGGACATTTTGGCCCGGCTCCCGACATCCATGCTGATTATGCGACTGTTGTTCTGGGCCGTCGTCTGTGTTACCTTCATTACCGTGGGCAAACTTGCGGCCGCGGGAAGACCCACCAGATCCTTGACGTTCAGAAAGGGCAGCTCCTACTTCGTGAGTATCTGCCAAGTACCTTTATACTTTTGCTAATCAAAGTGTAACTTGGAATACTGCTTCGATAGTTAAACTTTGAGTTTATCTAGCAACTTTGAGAATGTTCAAGCACAGAAAATCTGTACGATTTTTGTCAATCGGTGATTAGGGCATAAAGTAAACCGATGGTAACGGCATATTTTCGAGTTAAAAGGGTAGCAGATGAGCCCCGTCTGATGTAACGCATTAGTGCACTCACTGTGAAGCCATCCCGGCGTAATTTCTGGATCGAGCTGAAAACGTGTTTTCCCTCGACTACGAGTCGAACGCATTATCCTAGTCGCGGTTGGTTCGTGGAAAATTTACTTTAGTAACGGAACCGCGACAATCTTCCTATCTTTTATACGTTCTGAGAAATCCATTAGGTTGCTTACCCGCAGAATCATTTGTTAATGTTCAGACATTAGAAAATATTATTTCAAACTTTGGAAAATTATTTAACTTGAAATTTTGCCACCTCGTAAATGAATTTTTTGCCATTCCTTTGCAATAAAATTTGACTAATTTTTTCCCTGAAAAATACGATAAAAGATCCACTCGAATAATTATTTATCGTCGAAATTTTGTTCGGCATGATAAAGGAAAATTTAGGATTTTAGGGGGCAGCAGGTGCGAGGATAGGTATAGGCTGCATCTCCTCGCGGCAGAAGAATTATGCAGCTCGCGATGATCCGGTGCACTTAGAGCTAGTACTGCACCGAGTATCGACGACACTGCACGTGCGCTTACTACTCTCCTAATGTACGAGATACCGGCTGAATTT
The DNA here is from genome assembly GCA_022405125.1 of Anthidium xuezhongi. Classification (NCBI taxonomy): domain Eukaryota; kingdom Metazoa; phylum Arthropoda; class Insecta; order Hymenoptera; family Megachilidae; genus Anthidium; species Anthidium xuezhongi. Next base: position 8,525,716 of record CM039644.1, on the reverse strand, counting down.
CAGATCAGCACCCATAAATCGATACACTCCTGGTCGACCGGAGGGCAATATGCAGCCGAGCAATAATAAAGTGCAAAACTACGACATCACGTGGCACTTTATTCGATAACAGAAACGATAGGTTCTTCGCAGGTGAAGTGAACGCGAAAGTGTACCTTGTACCTCAGAAACTTCCTTCAATTCTTTCGTGAATTTTTGATCGTTCGCAAAATGATGCGAATAAAGACTCGTTGCTCTACATTTCTTATTTTATATTACAAAATTAGGAGGCAAAAGTTAGTTTCAGTTACAGAAAAGTAAATGCAAATGGTTCAGGATAAACTTGTACGGCGGCGATCGGTGGTTGACTTTTAGGTTCCGAAAATTGAACGGAAGTGTATCGCGTGGAAACATTCTCTCAATTTATCATCGTTCCCTTTCGACAGCCCTGAATACGCTCCAGCGGGATTATGCAACACGCTGGAATTTCTTCGCGAATTGTAAACCCTGTTTCGAGTTCAAATCCACGAGACCCGTTTCCAGAAGAAATAGATAATTACGAAAAATTTGGAGCAACCGGTATAGATTGGATTACAAGCTTAAACTAATTCAGATTTTTTCTGTTTTCAGTACAGAGTGAATTACAAGATCACCTCGTTCTCGTATACGACGATCTTCGCGCACGCGGCCGGCTTCAAGCTGGTGTGGCAGCTTCCTAGCGGGCCGGTGCGGATCAGGAGGTCCATCTCCGACGTTCACGAGGCCGCGGAACTCGTGTACGAAAGGTAATAAATAGTTTAATAGCCCGTGAATAATGCAACGGACGGGATTGGCCGAGTAAGTGTTCGTGCAGCTCCGGGGAAATAGCCCAGAAGGGTTGGGGCTCTGGAAAAGGGTGCCGGATGGATTTCTGGCGATCGGGGCCGACGGTTTCCGGCTAAGACCACCGGATCGGCCAATGTTTCCGCACTCGCTCAATGCCCTCCACGTTCCCTTCGTTTCGATGGGTTTTCCTCTTCCAGCCTCGTCGTTCTTTTTTTTTTCCTCGAGCTAAGACGAAAGCTTTCGAAACGTCGATGTGCGACGACTGACGGAACAATGAATTTTAACCACGTCATTTCGGAGTTTCGGAGAGTTCTTGGAAGCGTTCCAGATTCCGATATCAGCCTCCGGAAGAGTAACCGGGTAATATTATGAATTATAACTTCATGAGCAGGAAGCGCGGTGGCAGAGGGAAAAATTTCCAAGTTCCTGTTCTGTCAAATTGATCCGGGCGCATTTTTCATATCTTCAGAGAAGCATAGCGTAAGAAACTTGAACAAAACGAGGTTTTTTGTTAATTCTATCGAATTTCTATTCATTCATCATCAGATGAAATTCATCTTAATTCGCAAGAATAAGTTCGTTCTGAAATTGCTAGCTCATCGTTAACGACAGATAAGCAGTTTATAGGTCGGTGCGGGTTCGAAATCTTGATTTATATTCCATGAACATTTCAGCCACGGTTTCGATGGTCGATCCTGCCTGCTGAAGAACGTTTGCCAAGCGATGGAGTACGTGCGGCACAGGGACGGAGTAATAGCAAAAATATTAAAATTGCTCGTCGGGTAAGCGAAATTAATCGTTGATTCTTGGGAAAGCCAATTAATCGTGGTTAATTTCAGATCGTACGGGGACAATGGTACGTCGACGAGGGACGATGTTTACTGCGACGTTCACGTCAAGAATTGTCCCCTCGAATTGGTCGGAATCGATACTTTTATAGAGCAATAAGTGAAATCACTGAAATGAATAAAAACATTCGTAATTAATTTCTTAGCTTGTTAGAAATTTGATAACAGTAAAGCCTGCAATTTATCAATTTAAAACTGCGAAAAGTTGGATGTTCTAAGGAAATCATTATCCAAACTTAAAGATTTTATTTGGCGTATCTGAACCGGAAGCGTCGGTCGTTCATCATCCCGTTGGATTTCGCAGCGTTTCGCGACAACTCTCGCCGACATTCCGCGACGGAACGGTTATAATTGCATCCACGTCGGGCCACGCGTTAACGAAAAGCATTAATTTAGAATGCTGTGCGGTTTTCTTGCCGGCGACACGACGACAACGACGGCCATGGGGTTGTGGGTGGTGGTCATGAGTGCGCGCAACTCCCATATGCAATTAACAGACGCTCGTTGCATAGCTATGGTCTACGAAATGAGGAAATAAGTACCGTGGCCTGGTGAAAAAGAGCTCTCTTTCTCTCTGTTGGATGAAAACCTCTTCTTTTTATTTCGCCTCTTTTTTTGACCGGTAAGGTAACATGTCTAGCGACAAAGACAGTACGAAATAATATAAGGGAGCTGTTGAAAATACAATAAGTGAGCTGTGCACGTCTGTTTCATTTATCCGTTTATTACAACGACCTACAATTTTCGAGGACGTACGTGTCTTCGATGATTACAATCTCTGCGACTGAGATTAAAGGGAAATGAACTTTTGACGATTTGATGTAATAAAACGTGCTTCAAAGAGGACCGGTCGTTTTACTTGTCGAGTGGCCAGATTGAGTAACGGTGGCAATCCCGTTCTCCCATCCTCATTCTATTTATCTTGATGTTGTGATTACGTTAGACACAGTCGCGTGTTTGTTTACCTCTGTGTAATTAGTTTTATGTCCAGTTGATTCTTTTTCAACGTTCAACGGGACGCTTCAAACGAGATGTAATCGATGCTAATTAATGGAATAAAGTAAGCAGCGTTTATTTATTTATTTTCTTTTTAAATCATAAAAGAGGTGGAAAATTATTTCAAAGGGTCGCTGATAAATGAAAGAAAAGGGAATTATAAGCAGTATTAATGTTACAACAATAACGATAAAAGGTTATATTTCTTTAAAAATAATTTAATTAATAATTAAACTTCCATACGTCCATTTATGGAACGACCTAATTTTTAGAGATTCTTGCATCTATTTTCAGGAGGTTACAGAAAGAGAGCAAAGTCTTTTCGTTTATCGAAACAATTCGCGTCTGGCGAGTGATTACGCAGGTGGAAAGGTACGAGCAGGTAATTCCCGTTAACTGGCGTCGGTGACCGATCTTCTAGTTCGAGGAACGAGACGACACTTCAGTGCGAGACTCATTCTGGTCGCGTCGAAACCTCGAGACTTGAGTTCACCTAGAATTTCCTTGACCAATCGTGAATTTTCATTGACACTTTCCCTTTCGAGGTCTGCGAAACGCATGAGAACGAAGAACAGTGCTGTGACCTCGAAGAAGGGATGCCAGACATTCAACGTCTCCTGATCGTTCTCGTGTGTTTCGATTTGATGGTCATTTATGCGTTTGAACATCGAAATGACACGTCGAGGACCTTGTCCAGGACTAAAAGATACTTAGTTTTCCCGGAGGGTAGTAACCTGCAGGTTAGTGTTCAGATTCTTTATTATTTTTGCTCAATTTTCAAATTTAAAATTGGCGATAATATTGGCTTGGAATTTCTTAGAGAATTTGTTTAATTGTTATAACTATTGTATTTCTTCAAGTTTTTTTCTTTCTGTTCGACAGCTGGTGTATTGTCTGACCTTTGGAACGTTCATTACAGAAACTGACGTTGTGGTGGGCGCAACAGCAGCTCTGGCCTGGGAGCTTCCAACGAAAATTGACACAAAAGTAACGAAGCTACTCCATCGTAGGTCCAGAAGCGTTATGTTCCCTAAAATAGAGGCCTTTCTACAGTCGTAAGTAAATTACTACACCAACTCTTCAAAGCGCCACTTCTGTCTTTTCTGTCACTCAATCCCTTCGTTGACCTGGCTTGACGCGACTATTATCGACCTGTACTACTTGCTAACAAGGCTTAACGTTACTTTTCTCCTTAAGAGGTCCGTTCCTTCGAGATGTTTGTCTTCGATAACAAAAGTAATTAAGTATTTCCCTTCTCTTGGACAAATTACCAATCGACAATATTTTCCTTTCTTGGGTAATAATTTTTAGAAATTTTACTCTTTCCCTTAGTTCAAAACATTCAGACTGATTTTAATTTTCAAAAATAAAAAAACAAAAGTATTGATTTCCTTTAAACAAGTTTCACCAGTAGGCGGCATAAATTAAGTAGAAGATAGAGTGTCGAATGATAAAAAGAGAAAAAGGACGACACTAAAGGGACAGGAATTTTAATCTTTTCCTTTTTTTTTTTCGTGTCTGTGTACGAACGTGTTTCCTCTGTGCCTCGTTCGCTTGTTGTTTTGGTCTGGCAAAAACTCGCTTCCTATTCGCTCCTGAAGTGTGATATAACATGCAAATGGTACCCTTTTTTTTTCTCTCCTGGCTGGCACATGCAAATGCAACGGCAGGCTCAGGAATTTTCATGAGAAACGTGTGAGAATAACGAAACAGGAAGTCGCCTGGTTTGATTCCGTCCCCATTTATATAACGCGTTCCATTTCCTTTTCTTTCGACCGTTCCTTCTTTTTTTCTCGCTCTCTCTCTCTCTCCCTCTTCCTTTCGTATTTACCCGACGAACATGCGTATTATATATGCAAAAGGGCGCCGAGTATTAAATAAAAACACGAGTAATAGGATGAATTATTCAGCGGACAGCGAAAAACTGCTGTTCAGATGTTTCGATGAGTTATTTCGTTTCCGAAGATGGGGTGAAAACTTTTCAACTTCGGCAACTTTAAAGCCCTCGATGGGAAAGGTGACGAGTAATTTAGTTTGAATAATTTTCTATTTAACGCGTTAATTAATTGCGATATTAATTTGCAGGGTGATTGGAGTTCAATCATCACCTTTGGAAATGAATAATTTATGAGATTGATGAGTTACGTTACTTCCTGTCTTTATACCAGCAATTTTTTAAAATTATTGTTTTAATATTTCCTTTTGGTATGGTGGCTAATTTTCGGGATAATTAAATTCTATTTGAAATGATTAATTTTCAATATTTCCCCTTCTTGTAACAATTAATTTTGCAAATGCAATGTTATTGACAGTACGGGTCTCGACGGCAGAGCGTGCGTGATGAAGGCACTTTGTGAGGCGGCCCAAAGAGACCCTGACGATCTTGGCAAAGGAACCTTGGTCCAAGAAATTCTGCACGCAATATTTACGTGAGTATCATGAACTCCGTGTAAACGCGACGTTCGAACGTTAATATTTTGATTAAATAACGCGTCAATTTCCAATCCGCGATTACCGTCATTAAAAATCATAAGGCTTGATACGACATTGCGTACGCACGCCTTAAAACACATTGTACATTATTGCTACAGTACACGGCATTTATATTCATGATGATATTAATACCAGATGCAGGATATGAATATGGGACAAAGTATTAATAGCGCAATGATAATGTTATTAATATTGAATGAAATATTTGCATTCATATTGGAGCCACCGGGGGGACTTCCGCCATAACTTTCTCTGAAATCCTCACTCAACTATCCTTCAATTGATTATATCCATTATTCAATATCTACTCCGACATACATATGTACATATCCATTGAATTAATCCCAACCTTATTGACAGTTCTACCAACAGCGCTTCCCTTTTACAATAATTAAACAAAATACTGAAAATTGAGTTTGCTTCGAACTTTGTACAAATAAACTATTTAAGATTGATGCGTATACTTATTAATGAATGGTTAATGAAACATTCAGCGACAAAATAGGACAGTATCTAATTCGGGCAGTTGATCAATTAGACCGATTAGTAAGCTAAAACGTCTGGCTGACCAGTATGTAATCAATTAAAGGAATTAATCAACCGAAACGATTGAGTTACGACTGGTGGGCCCATGTAACCGATTAGCCAGCATTTGGCGAGTCGATTTAATTCGATTGAATAAATCATTCCGATTATCCGATACATTGTTCTCGCATCTAATTTATCAAAAAATTAGGGACAAGTAGAAATTGTAAAAGCACAATTTTAAAAATAAATTCTTCGTTAATTCAATTTTTAGTGGCACAGATTTGTCAATTTCCCAAATAAAAATAATTCTAAAGTTAGAAGCTAGCGTTCGATAGTGAAAGTACAAGATGCAAATTTGTAGCTAATCGAATTGGCACAGATCTGTCAAGAAATCAGATAGTTTTGATAAGGAAAAGTTGAATCGGGGTGATTGGAGCAACGGCAGCCGAGGATCCGTGGTCGTGCAGCTTCCGGTGGATCCCATCAAGGGGAAGCTTGGTGGCTGGTCGGTCGGACGAAGGCAATCTCGACTCGTCAGTTCTATTTGGCTACCTTAAATCCCATTTTCCTTGTTGCAGGTTGCCCAGGGACAGCGGGCGGTTCGAGCGATCGCAGGATCAAGCTTACGAGCACGCATACCGTAGCAGCGAAAATTGCGGCCAACTTTATCCGACTTGCCAGCACTCCATTTACGATCTAGACTTTTGAGGGCCCCCTACCCTCTTCAACAACACCTATACACGAGCGTGCACCTTTAATCTTTCCTCCTTCCTTTATTCAGACGCGAAGATTGCTTCGAATAAACGTTCCTCTGCGATGCTGTGTATCGCCAGTTTGTGTCGTTACGTTATCGAAGATAATGCAAAAGTATGTGACCGTAATTTGTTTAAAATTTTTGTTAGAGACTCAGTTTAGAAGGATTTAGCTGGGCAATTATTACTGACAGGACGAGTCGACAAATTGACCGTGTCATGAACCTTAACGAACCTAAGGGTAATTAAGGTAATTACCGTGGAACTTTGTCCAAAATGAATAAACATTATTCCTTAAATCATACTGAGTAAATAATTATCGAACTATCCTCAGAAAAAATTATAAATATATTTGAATTATTTTCTTGTATATAAATTGTTATGTATAATTTACAATATTTTGATTAATAAGTTAGTCCCTGAAGATACGGAGGGATCGAACGAATTCGTATGCGTGTGCAAGGTTGACCGCGTTTCCTCGTCGGACGTGCCCCGAGGAAGAAACGTTTCCGAAGTTTTCCTGGCTACCATCCCGGTCCTGGACGATTTTTCAACCCGAACATTGCCGCATCGCTGCATAATCTTCATCCACCGCGAACACCGTTGCCCGATTGCTGCCAAGTTGTGCGGATCCTCGTTTTTTCCCTCCTTTTTTTATATATGAGAACTGTCCAAGTCCAACCTTTGAAGCTTCTATCAATATTATATCGATAACGCGCTCAATTAATTCCTCGATGCATAATTTAATACAACAGAAAAAGTTTAAGAAACGTCGATAGCGCGATGACGAGTCGAAGGGGGAGCAGGAGGGGCTGAAGGGGGATGAAAGAATTTATTATCGTCGCTGGAAATCCGCAGTTCCGTTTCAGCGACGACGAACGTTCGCAATTATATTTTTGACGGTCGAGTCCAGCGGGTAAAATTTCACGAGCACCGTTGAATGGAGACCGTTTCCCCCATCGTTCTAATTACTCGTCGAGCACGGAACGATGATCCCCGATCTTTCCACCGTTTTCTATTAATTCCCGTCGTGGATCGTATCGTGGTAATTCGCGTAATTCGAGCCCGGTTCGTTGACACTACGTAGCCCCCCGCCGCTCCTCCCGCCCCTCGTTCGACCACTTTGCTATTTATGCGACTCGGTCCCCGACCAAATCCATTTGCGTCATTTATTCAGCCTGTCCGCTTTTATGCGAGAACCGTCGCTTTGTAATATCGTTCGTAAGACGAACGAATTTTATTCGATTTGTTTCGCGTCGCGATCGAACAGTACCTTGGACAGTCTCGTGCGATTTCACGACAGAAAAGTATTGCAAAATGGCACTTGTGGGTAGGGTTTTAACAAAAGATCCGCTATTTTATATTAAAAATATTCATGAAACATTAACATAACAATTTTGCCGAAGGTTCAAACTTTACATTGGTGTACATACGTCGGTGGGATAAAAAATTAACTCTATAATTCGTTCAATGCTTTCAGTGTCATTAAAATTGACCATTGTTCACGGGTCGTTGGTAATTCTTAAACAAACTCGAGTTTTCGGTCTCGTTTGGCACGAACAAAACGCGCAAGTGCGTTTTTGCCCCGTGAAATTGAAATAAAGACCGATCCACCCTAGGATCGGGGGCGTGTGTTTCCCTCCCTCTCGATTTTTTTTTGTTTTCTTTCTTTTTTTTTCTTCATTCAACGAACGACAAAACTAACGAGAGACTTTTATTTCTCATTCAAAGCCGCGCCGCTAATGCATTAATAAAACGCGGGGAACGTATTTAGCGTAATACTCGTTGGTTAAATATTGGACGTTTAAATAAACCTCGGTGACGTTCCTTTTTCCTTTTTTGTTCTCGTTTTTTCCCAGCTTTACAAAAGGCTCGACCGTGACGTTGTCGCTGGCTCGAGTATGTCCAAATCCTCTGGCAAATTGTTCGCCCCTTTCGTGTATTAATATTAATGATATTAATTTATATATCAAACACCTCGGCCACAATTTCACGAGTAAATATTATATCTCTGCGCGAAGCGTTATACTCTGATATAAAATGAAACGTAAATATGAAAATTTTAATATTCAAAATAGAAATGTAGTCTTTTGCAAACAAAGTAAGAAAATTAACATAGACAATTTGATAAAGGGATAAAATGAGACCAAAATCCTTACGAAATTACCAGATTAATTTCCAATGTTAAGATTTCTTCATATGTGCGATAATTTTTGTTGAACGACAACAGATGTCATAACCATTATAACGCGTAATGATTCTAATCGTTCTCGCATGAATCACGAGAAATGGACAGTTAAGGGGGACTGGTACAATTGTCTTGGAAGATTTTAACGACTAATTTAAGGCGACTTAACGACCCCGCCTTAAACTGCACGCTAAATGGTCCAAGCGAACGTTCTAACCACCATTTACCTGTCATTATATCATTCACCAGTTCCAGTCACTTATCGTCTCTGTTCGAGGGAACCAGCACGAACCAATCCACCTACGTTTATCCAACGTAATTTGCGAACTGTAACAGAACATCGACGATGAATCTGTCGTTGGCCATCCTGTTGATTGGATTTATCTGTCTGTTCGAGCACTCGGCGTCGATGAATCGCAGCATCGAAAGGACCAAAAGGGAATTCGAAACGAAATACCTGGTGTTTCCCGAAGGAAGCAACGTTCAAGTGAGTCCAGTATTTCGATTCATTCATTGCCAAACAAACTTGGAGCCTCTTGCCCTGGGTGCCAAGATTTTCTTTCGAAAGAAATTACTCAATTATTACTTTACCATCATTTGAAATTTTTCAAACATATAACTTGATTCAGTATGCTTTTTAAATTATTCAAATTAATTAAATAGACAATCCAGTTATATTTTGTGAATTTCTCTACGGAACGTTTAATTGTGTGTACAGTTAGTGTACTGTTTCACGATAAACAGCTACCTGAAGCCATCCGGTTCTCTGAGTATCGGCGTGACAGCGGGCCAGGCGTGGCAGTTACCCTCGAAGAGCATGTTTTCGAGCAAGTTCGGGGATTATCATCGTCGAAGCAGAAGAGAGTTGTATCGCAAAGTGGAGCTTCTGCTGGGAAGGTGAGTCTCGAAAAGTGGTCCCGCAGAACGAAACTTCTTTGATCGTTTATCCCGTCTGTCCCTCCATCCCTCTTTAAAAAGCGGTTCATCCCCCATTTTTGTACGATGAAAAATCGTTGCGGGGGCACCCGTGTCCTTTGGTAGGAAACTCGAAATCATCGTGCGATTCTTGCCGGGGGCAAAGGATCAAAGGGATCACGGGTGATTGTCGATAAAACGGTTTTCAGATCTTTGTACTCCGGGATCCATGGCCACTTTTTGCACGGCTCGGATACGTGTTGGCGATTAAAATAGCGAGATTCTGACGCGGCTTCTTCCGGGATGAAATTCGGTGGGGATTAAAGGGGGACGAGGGGATCGTGGCTTGGATAGTCGAGAATTACGTGTTCGGAAAGTTTCAGGGACCTTCGACGCAGTTTTCAGCGTGCGCCAGGTGAGGCGGCTAAAACGCGACCCACTGGAAATATAGTTAAACGATACGAATATTTAAATACTTTAAAAAGAGATAGAGTTCTAAATCCCGTTCGTTTTTTTCACTTTGATCGAAAGAGAAATTATAAGTGAGATTGCAAGGGTAACGACAGACAGGCCGTTGTTATTTAACGAAGTTAGCTGGCGCACAGTTTCGGTGCGCCTTTGCGCGAGACGGCGGTCACTTAGATGGCAATTCAGATATCGCATCCTTCTACGAAATCTACCATTTCCGGTGAAATTAAATCTTTTAACTACATCCAGCTATGAAAGACGTCGAAAACACGATTAAATTGCTCTCGGCTCACAAGTAACGAAATACCTTCTAAAAGGTTTCTATGCATTTCAATGAACATCCATTTTGCATTAACAATACTCGTGTAATATTTACGTAGTCGTTTAATATTTAAATTAGTGCCATTTTGAGATCCTTTTGTGTAAAGAAATTGGGTTAAAATTGATCGTGAAAGATTCGTCTGATGGCATAAAAATATTCCAATTTCGTATTAATAAATTGGCGAAAATATCATCAACTCGAATACAACCGTACTCGAACTGAATTCATTCTCCGCAGCGCTGTTTTTCCAAAGCTCCGGCTCATTATTTCAAGGGTTTCGCCGTAATTGTCCCCTCCCTACGAAGGGTTTCTTCGTTTTCGGCCCCATGAAAGAAGCATTTAATATACCCTCCGTCCGGATGCAAAACAACGAACGAGTCTCGACATTTTTTTGCCGTCGATGGAACCGGCCACTTGTCCGTTTCTCGTCGGATAATCGTCGAAAACGACAATGAGAAGCAAGCCTGGCTGGTCGGCACGGGGGAGGGTTAAGTGGTTACCACTCGACACCCCCTTATCCCTTCGATCCACGTCACGAACGTGAAAACAAACGTTGACCTCCGCCGTGAAAATGGAAGGCGATCACGAAAACGCCACCGATAGAATTGCTTTCTTTCCTCCTCCTCCTCCTCCTCCTCCTTCTTCTTCTTCTTCTTCTTCTTCTTTTTTTCAATCTCAAAGCTTTCTTTTCTCTTTATGAGAGACGGTACAGAGGAAGCCGGTGAAAGAAACAAAGCTCCACGTCCAGGCAAAGCTTTCCCGTCGCTCGTTTCTGTCGATGCTGGCTGAAAGGGTTGAGCTTTTCGTGGATTCGGCACGATTGTGCGTCCTGAATCGCGTTAACGATAAAGCCCGAACGAACCGTGGGCCAGCTCTTCAACAATGTGGCTCGCTTTGTTTCACCCATAAATAATGGCCCCTCGATGGAGTAATTATGGGCGAAGGGGGTTGAAGCACGCCGATTGACGGTTTCGTCGAAGTCGAAGGGTGTACGGATCGATTTAAGAGTCGCGCAGGGGGTGATATCGGGACCGGAAACGACGAATTACTGCCACTTGATGCTTGAAGGGTTTGTAGAAACCTTTGGGGCGGTTAAAGGTCTGTGGAGTGGTCGAGTTTCGTTTTGAAAATTTTTTTTAAGCTTTCTGTGGAGTTGATGGTCAAAGAAAAGGAAAAGCATTGGTTTTTGGATTTAAATTTTAGAATATTTATCAGCATGGTATTGTGAAATGAATTTAAAATTGACACAAAATCAGAGTATCTAAAAGATGCTTCGAAAGACTTACAAGAACAGAGACGTTGTTTCCCGTTTACCATTTGTTTCTTCTCGTACGAAACTGTCGCTTTGAGAATGCTTCGAGTCGGATGACTGGTTGTTTTTCGAGAACGTATATACACGGCTTCACAGAGAAGGGGTTAAACTGCACAAGAAGCCCAGCCAAGACTGCTTCGAGTATTGATAAACGGGGCGGATTTATCTCGATGGTAGAAAGAGGGATGTGTTACACGAAAAGGAAGCATTCATCGATCGATTAAAACATTCAACTCTCGTCCCCGCGTGGGTGGGTGTGACGCGACCGTTTGCATAAATATCTTCGATTGGCCGATATTGGTAGCCATTTGTCAAATCGTTGCATCGGAATTCGTGCGACCTACGACAAATAGCAGTCAAGATTAATTCTTATATTTATGCCCCTTTCATTTACCTCCCTTTGCATCGTTCGATTCAATGTTGGATCCTTTTTCTATTATTTAACATGTTTTGTACAATTTTATAACTGAGAAACGTTAGTAGCCTCACTATGGTCTTTGGTATTTAATGATTAATGTTAAGAGCGTCGAATTCCCCATGAAACCATTTGATCGTACACGCACGATATCGATGGGCATCGATAGACATCCTGGACCGTACACGCACGTGTTTAGGAGACGAAAGGGGGTGAACACGATCCCAAGATTCGTAGCGGCGTCATTCGTAGACAAGGGAACCGCATTATTCGAATGCTAATAGCCGGGGCATCGTCCTCTGTAATTGCCAGTATTTGCTTTCTGGGTAACCGGCAATGCTTTCAGGGGGGCGGGGTTCAGCTGGAAAAGGGCGGACTTGGTTGCTTGTAAAGGTTCGTCGGTTTACACCGAATCGCTCGGTACCCCTTCGCTTCGGTATTATCGCGAGCTTAATGAATAGACTTCACGGACAGCCAGACGACGATAACGAGGACGATAATGACAAACGATCCGTGCAACCCCTTCGCCTTGCTGTTGCCTACCTACTACCTTTGAACCTAAACCTATCTTCTGTATCCTGTTTGCGAAGTCAGGGCAACGACGGAAGGTCCTGTGTCCTTAAGGCGATCTGCAACGCCGCAGCAAGGAGAAGAGACCAGATTGGCAGGGGATCGTTCCTTCAGGAGATTCTACATGCTGTGTTCACGTAAGTATTTCATTATTATTTCGAATGTTCAGGAGTCTAGTAGCTAACATTGAATTAAATATTATTTTGATTAATGCGATTCTTCTATCACTCGTTTCCCATTTAGTACTACGATTTTTATCAATCGAACGGCGAGTAGACGGTGGTCGAAATGGAAAGCTCTGATTAATCGAATGTTCATCGGGACGAGGAGCTGAAAGAGTGGCGATCGAAGCGAATGGCTAAACGATGATTAGCGAAAAGATTGATTAAAGAAGATGTAATATTGATCGCGACGGGGTTGATTGATTAATCGAACGTTGATCGTTAAAAATGAACAGGGTTTAATATGCAGAAGGCGCACGGTGAAATTTAATATCGCGATCCTTCAGTAAACTTCATATCCTTCCAACACTTTCATTGACATTTAAATTTCTCGGTTGCTTGAAAAATCGATATTTATATCGTGCCCCCTGTATAACCGGAAGTGAACGTTTTCACAGAGTGGACACGAAGCTTTGTTTCAATATTTATTAATTTTAATATTCTATTTTCTGACAACTATAACTATTATATAATTAAACAGCACGTATAAAATAATTTCATTAGATATTCGCGCGAAAGTAACACTAAAATAAAATACAGAAAAGTGTAGGGTGACGTATGTATGTAGCTGTCATCAAACTGTCGTAGAGGTCCACGTTTTTCGAAGTCCGTTCGAAGCTGGCAGTAAGACGGCCCGCCTTCGGTTACACATTTTCGATAACACATTGAATTTATTCATGGCATCCGGTGTGACGGTTCACGTAGTCTTCGACCAGCATGGAACCGAAGAAAACTTCGAGAAGCCGTCGAGGCTCTGAACTCGCTGAATTTCCTTCGACAACTTCTGCCGCCGTACCGTTTTAATAATCGTTCCCCCAAGTTTTCCCACACGCCACGAATCGTCGGTTTTCCGCGAATCGAAAAGAAGATCGAATTCCATGGTAACGTTGATCTAATGAGTGCTTTAACTTTCAAATTTAAGCCTAAGTCTTTTCGTTCCACAGAATTGTAACAAAAATTGGCGCTATCGTTCTCTATTTAAGTAATTGCGCTTAGTTAATTGAATTTTGGTCAATTTCAGAGTGCCAGAGGGATTTAGCGAGAAGGAATCGACGACAGATTACGAGAGAGCTTACCATTGGAAGGAGAATTGCCAGGAAGCGCAGGACAAGTGTCCAAACGTGTTCTGAATAGACAGAGTCCTTCTTCTTCATTTGTTGAATGACCACACGATCCTTGACAGTCGGGGAGGTCCCTTGAAAGCATTCGAGTTACGTTTGCCGTGGAGATTCCAAGGAAATCGCGCCCTGTCTGACTAGTGACGGTACTTTATCTACTCGCTGCTTTATTAACACTCTGACGGCCAGCCAGTGTCGCCTGTAATGGATCAAAGAAGGCACATCGAATCACCTTTCACCGTTAATTTGTGTGTTTGGAATGATTCTCTGTAAATTATTAATTACAAGACATTGATAAAATATTATTTGTATTATTTCCAGAAAAATTCCTGTTAATATTTCAGATTACCTTCATTAATCACACAGTAACAAGTTACGAAGGTGATACATTTTCAAAGAGATTGTCAGCCACGGTACATTTATCGAGCAGACGTTATCAGTGGATCCATTAGTCCTACAATAATCTTGCGTACCCTCTAGAATAATACGACTGTGTATCCTTCGGGGGATTCGAGAGCTCATGCATGGTTTCGCTATTTTACTTGCTTGCACGCGTACACCGCATTCTCTGTTTATGCGTGTGCGAGTATACACGCGTCTATAACGCAATTCTCCCTTTGAGAACGTCAGCTGGAGCTTGAAATTTCCATCGCCGTACAGTACGGGAAAATCACAGCCGTGTATGACCAAGAATAAATTCCATTACAAATTCAAACCTTTAATTAAAAATATTAGGCTCTGATAAGGAAGACGCTTTAATTAATAATGTTCGAAGGTAGACATTTTTTTTCACATCCCCCGTGAAGCAACACGAATAAATGCAGAGAGGGTCAAGCGAGGGTCCTTAAAATTCAGTTTGGCCGACTTCAAAGCGATCGTTTCGCGTTACCCTGCCTTCATTCATTTATTCGAGAGAGAGAGAAAGGGAGGGGGGGAGAAAAAAAAGATATTGGGCCGATGTAATTTCACCAAGTCCCTGTTCCCGTTTAAAATGCAGCGACCCGTTTAATTAAGACCGATCGGGCCGGCATCGAGCAAAACCAGCTCTCGTCTTGGACATCGAATAAATCACCGGTTTGCCCCTCGACGTACTTCCCGGCTCGTGTCGTAGACTCTAAAGGGAATGAAAAAGCAGCAACATCACGAAACAGGGGGGGATATAGCAGGAAAGTAAAATTACTTCGTAGACCAGAGCTACCGGGTACGGTCAGGATTCCTCGAGATTGGATAATGCAGGGACGTCGTCGTTGAATATATTTCGGGAGATTTGCGAAAATTTAGGGACACGCTGATCCCTCGTAGCAGCGTACGAGGTCTCGCGATGAAGACCGGTTCCTCCAGGAATTCTTCAGGAACGCGAATTTAAAATTCCGCCACGAACCGTGACACACGTACAGGCTGTTTAACAAGTTATCCAAAGAAATCGACGAGATTTCTTATCACAGATGAATTGTATTAAATTCAATTCAATGATTGCGTTTTAACAAACTTCTTTTGACATGTTTGAGACGGGATTCGAAGAACCCAGTTTCGAATCAGAATTAGAACCTCGCTAAATATAGTCTTGTAATTCGTATGGTAATCACAGAGAAGAGGAATCACGGTTCGAGCAAGAGCCAAGTTGGTTGCGATAACACGAAGGTCAAACACGCGTGTTCCGTTCGAGGCGTGTTGAAAGAAGAAGCAACGGCAGTCTTACGCTCGACGCGTAAGCGGACCACGACGAATCGTCATCGGTCAACTTAGTAACCGCGAAAAGATGTTCCATACCGGACCGGCGAGGAGGCCTCCGAGCCGGCTCCTCCCAGGAGAGGTCTGAGCTGCTTAGCCAACGCAAAACGGCTGATTTCAGCCGGTAATTCCGAGAAATGAGAGCCCGGTGGCTCGTCCTGATTCTGCTCGTGATCCTGGACCCGATGCTGCTCCTGGGGGACACCGTGTGTCACCTTAACGACACCGGGTTCAACGCTCCTAGACAAAGGTCCACGGAGATTTTGTCCAGGCGTAGACGACTGGTTCTTCCAAAGGGTAGCACGTTCGTGGTAAGTGTCGACACTTTGAAACTGGAAATTTATGCCGCGTTTTTCAACGGAATACCAAACGAATCCACGGAAATGGGACGTACTTCGTGCCGGTGATCTTCGCTGAACTGCCCTTGTGATTGTGGAGAATGGTCGAAGACAGGAGTCAAGGTGTTATTTGATGTTTGTTCAAAATGAATCGATAGAATCTTTAAAAATTGGAATTTTAGTGTGTCTGACCATACGCGTCTGTTTTCACTGTGTCAGTCAACGTGGTAATAATGGTGGCAATTTTTTCATAGAAATTCAAGTGTTCTATAATATTTAATTTTCTTCGCGATTGCTGGACTAGATTTATATCCACGAATGGCTGGACCTCCCGTAGGATAATAAAAAGATTACAGTGACGGTGCAACAGGTTCTTCTTTTTATAGCTGACAATATCCATCTTGCAACCGATTCAACTGAAACTACCCAGCAATTGGAACCTCGATTTCGAGTTTGATATGATCTGGCCGATACCAGCGAACGAGGAGAAAGTACCTGTCAAGAGAAAGTATTTCGTTAAACGACCGTGGACGGTGAAACGACGTCATCGTCGCGAGTTGTACGCTAATTTCGAGGATGCTTTGAATAGGTATCATCATGGTTGCTCTTGATTGCAATCTTTTGAAAATTGAAACCGTTCTGTGAATAATATTTTCTTCATTAGTAAGAAAGAATATCATTTGTTTCAGTCAGAATCTACCAGGACGACAGTGCATTTTAAGGACAATTTGCGAGGCGAAGGTATTCCTGAGCCCTCCAGGCGTGTCATTCATTGAAGACGCCATTCGACTGATTTTAAGGTAAGTTTTTAAATATTTCTGAATAACTTCTGAATAATTTCATGTTTGTTATTGAATGTTTCAGCAATATCGAGGACGTAGAGGAAATAGATTCCTACGACATTGCATACAGGACTAAGGTTCCATGCCACGTAGCATATGCTTGCCCCTTTTCTTTTCTAAAATTATTATTATTCAACCTGTACTCGGATAGTTTAAGCTGACAATAAATATTTTTATTCGTAAAGATTTAGCTTACTTTACCTTTTCTTTTATTAATCATTCAATCAACCACCATGACATTTACCACCAAAATAATGAAAATTCCTTGCATGAGAGTGCCCACGGAAGGTCCTTTAAAATCCCAATATAATTTCAGATGTTTCATGAATCATCGACAATCCAGGTCCTCGACAATTTTTGTACCGGATGATGAAAGGTTTCTGAAAATCTCAATTTCCATAAAATCTTCTTCGTTTCCGAGCAGTTCTATGCACGTCTCCCAGCAGGATGTATCCCGGAGAATCCGTGAAATCAGGTTCGAGCCAATAACGGCAGCCACGCGTGTCAATTGCATCGTCACGCAGAACGTCAGCAGGCAGTAGCTCGTCACAGACAGCTGGGGCACGACACGTGCCCCAACCGCTTAACCAAGTTCATGTTCCTCGTGTGTATGCATCGCGTTTCGAATATGTATTAACCGCTTATCCACTCGAGCCGTCTCCTCGCGATACAATGTTTGCGCCTCGAGGGCTTTCAACTTATTCGACGACGAGATGGAAATTTATGAGAAACCCGACCGGATGCCCTGTTCATCGGTGCCTATCAGCTTCCGGCTATCATCTTCGGGACGTGTTTTTACTTGGCTAAGGTCCCCGTACGATTAATTAACGCCTTTGATACCCCTTCGATTTGCTTTCGTTCTAGAAATTATTACTCCAAATGGCGCAGCTTAATTCGATGAAGAATTCTTAGTTGCCCGACTGTTAATAAACAATCTTGCAGGGGAAATAGGTACGAAGTTTGCCAGCTTATTTGCTGGCCCAATATTTCAAGAAATTATGAAAGCAATTATAATTATCCAACCCCGCGAAGCATCGGTCGGACAAGTTTGCCGGGTCATCGAAGTTTTCGAAAATAATTGTCAACATAACTTGTACACGAAGTTCGAGCAGACAGCCGTGAATCGATTCGGGGGACTTCGTCAGCTCGAAAATCGAAGTTCGCCCGACGTTCATCCCCTTAACAGCTTATCGATCTCCAGAGAAATTTGTTCTTTACGCGAGGCGGCTAATTTCTCTCAACGTATCTTTCTAATTTTTCTCAAGTCTTCCCTCCCTTGAAAGTCCTTCCATTGTCTTTCAGGGAAAACTTCCAAACGAGTCCCGACGGGCTTTTTCCCGGAGACACGACCTAATTTTCTGTCGCTGCGACTTCGCCTCTCCTCGGTATCGACAGCTTCAAGAATCGAGCCATCTGCTACGGTATTTTTTCCCCTACCCCCCGTTCCACACCTGACAAAAGTCGGACAAACCGTGTCGGATCAACGATCTAAAGAATCAAATCGCTCAATATTGTCGAATTAGACGGGATTTAATAAACGAGTACCGTTTTGTTTGACGTTGTCGTTGGGAGTCTCGTGTAAAGTCGAGCAAATCGCGTACGTCTAATTTTCACACCCGCCAGTCCAATTAAATCGTTCGATAACTGTTTGTTTGTTTCTTTTCGAAGGAACGAGGTTCTTTATGGGTACGATGATTATTGGTTATCATAACAGGAGTCTTTACACAGCGTGATATGACAAAATAGGTAGGTGAGATATTTAATAAGTGTTATACGGGGTATGACAGATTATAATTGCTTGATTTGGGTTGCCATTTGTCAAAATATTACAGTCGTATGCTATAATATTGTACTAGGGGGTGACTATAATGTCTTGACAAGCAACTATGTCTTGTTACAGAACGCTTGTTAATTAAAATTAACAAATACCCTATCATAAATAATCGTAAGGCAATTATAATTGTCCTCAGCAAAGAAATGAAAAATATGAGCTTGTCCTTGGAATGGTATATTGAAAAGCAAAATGTTAGCACGTATAACACGTTCCCAAGATGTCAACGCGTGTAGTAGTGGTGGCGGTAATTAGCACGGTATCTCCTCGCGATCGTTCGGCCGTCGACCTGCTAATTGTTTGTCAAATAAGGCGCGAAGAAGGTTGGCGAAACGTTAACGAACTTGACAATGGCTGGTCTGCTCTCGAAATGCAATAATAACGGTCGTTTGACACAGGTCCGAGTGTCATTCGTCGTGAAGACATCACCGAGAACCAAGTGGCCAACGGTGAGTAAACTAATTTCCATAGAATCCCCGAAAAACCAAGCCCGTTTTTGCGTTTCCTTCTCTTCTTCTTCTTCTTCTTTGCCGCGGTCGTACACGTAACACGTGAACAGCCACAGGAAATGAGAGTTTTAAGAGGTGCGTTCGAATTCGAGGCTTCGCAAAGCCTCGAGCGGCGAATCTTCGAACGCGAAGTTTGTTCAGGCGCCTTTTCAATGTTCAGAATTTTAACTTCGTTCAATAATTTTTCTGCAAATTATGTATTAACTTTAAAAATTAAATTCACGACGTTTCTTCCCAAAATTGCCAAAGAACGATATCCGGTAAACTAATTCCGACAGCGTCTGAAATTCGAGCCGAATTGGAGAAAGTCCTGGAATAGAGAAGTAAAGGGGAATCCATCGATGTAATCAACCGTAAAGGAATCGTTATCAATCACGTGGTATAGGCCTCGTAAATTGAATTGGGACGAATTGTCGCAATATCATATTTCTTCGACCCTTAACGATCGAGTGTCTCACTCGGGGGGAAGCGGAGAAGAAGGCCTCAGTTACGGTCCCGGTCGTCACGGGGTAATATGCTTTCCCGATAAGTGAGATCACGTCGTTGCCATCGTTCATCGGTCGAAAGCCCCGCTGGAAGCCACGGTTCCCGTGTTTTCTCTGGTATCGGCCGTCACCTATCGATCATTTCCTACGCCCGTTTGCCTCCGCGGCCGACTAACAACTTCCTGTTTCCTAAAGAGTTTACCGAACTGAGTTACAAGATACTTCCACCGAGAAAGGATCGATCCTTCCTGTTCCAACAGGCCAGGCCTTTCTTTTCTTTCCTTTTCGTTTGTCGATGCCCTTTGACTCCTGACTTCATCTCTTTCCTCGACCCTTGGATAATGGACCGTGGAGAAAGATAACGATTTCGAACGTCTGTGGATAATCTTATTGTTTAGCTATACTTTTCCTTCGATCAATTATAACTGAAGTTAATTGATAAATTAAATAGTCAAAGAATAATTAGTATTTGAGTGCCTTGCTGAACCCACCCATTTGTCACTGTGAAATTAACGTGTAGTTATATGCACGTATGAATTAGTAAATTAAGGACTTAAATTAGAGATTTAATTACTCGTATAATTAGAATTTGAATACGTTTTATAACACGCGACCATTTATCAGCGGAACACCGACTGTATCAGGGCATAGTTATATCCTGGTATAAATTAAATTTACAAATTAGATATCCGTATCCTTAATAATTACAGTTTGAACGTGTCTTGTCGCGGCACGGCCATTTATCACGCGTTAACGTGTACCCTGTGTCTGCGTGTTATGGTACACCGTGTACAATGGGAGGGACGCGGTTATTGCCTCGTTTAGCCACATTTCGCGGGGCTCGTTTTTCTTTCCCGCAATTTTTGACAGATCGCCGCGATGATTTCCGAAATTGTTTCTACCCTTGAAATATGGTTTTCGGTGGTCGGTGTTGAAACGGACCAACGACACCGACGATCGATATACACACAGCTACCCTGTGAATGTGTGTGTGTGTGTGTGTGTGTGTGTATATGGCCACCTAGTCACGTCTCCAATAAGCCGGCATCAAAGCAGCGAGTTGACGTTCACTTTGCAAGACGTTGAACAGCCCAGAAATTTCTGTCGTCCAAGCTTTACTTCCCCTGCACAAGCGTACATGACATCCAACCAAATCGGGACGAGCTTGTCGTTGATTATGGTAAATCTTATCTGATCGTGGATCAGCTTTATTCGACCTGACGGTTGTTTCGCGCGATCGATAAAACCTCCTGTCACCTTTCGATCCGATTTTCAGACGCTTTCGCAATCAGTTCGATGCCGTGTTCCTTCGTGTCCAGACGGAATCTTCTTTCGTTCATTCGATAGTATAAACTAGTCATTTGAATGGTTACATTTGAAAATTAAACAAACAATTTATTAAATTTTTGTGTACGAATTTGGGTTGAACTTTATCCCAAAGTGACATTCGCAAAAAAGAAATTGAATTAGCCTCTTTCCCTCAAAGTTTTTCGTATCGTAGAAATTAGCCTGATTGGAAGGGTGCGAGCAGTCGGAGCAAGACGTTCTCAGCCAGGCTGAAAGTTCCTTTTGAAGAATATTATCTGGCGGTAGTAGCGGGAACAAGCTGTGCAGGATTTACAGCCCATTCGAAATCGTCAATATTTGCCAACCCTTACTTGCCTCGTAGCCAGGGAAACATTTTTCCAGAAGCGTGGAATCACGTCCGCCGCGTTTCCCGGATACGCGCGGGGGCTACATCAGACGGGAACGAGTCGAGGGTGAAAAGTAGTTTGAGAAATTTCAATCGCTCGTGTTGACTCGTCTAATAGATTCCCGAGGTGATGGCAAACGGCGGAGCACTGTTCTGATTCGATCACAGATAGGGGAATTTCATTTCGAATTGCGACACGTTCATCAGTCTAGTCCGAATTTAAACCGTCGAACCATGCGCGATTCGATTTCCTTCCTCAATACGTTAAACGTGCCCATTTTTCAATTAACAAGATTGTTTGCTTTTTTAACCGTGTTTATCTGCAATTATTCGCGTTTCGATGAAACTGAGATTAAATAAAATAAGCTTGCGGGGCTTCAAATGTATTCGTTACTAATCTTCATGGAAAAATATTTGTATTTACTAATTTATGAGTATTTTACTTGTCAGAAAAAAATGCGAATTCGTTGAATTAGGTATTTTCACGGTTGAACAATGAGTGATCTCAGCGAAAAGGGCAAGGGGATGAAAAATAGGGAAAGTGATAAAACGTACACGATTTTTCGAGCGCATCCTCTGGCGTACTTGTCTCGAACGTTGTGCCACGATCCTCCACGCATGGCAAACAATTTTTCCACGTGAAATAATCGCGGCACAGCGTGCTCTCTAAGGTCGGAAAATTGACGTTCGTCTGACGAGATGCGAGAAGCAGTGGCACGAACACCCTCAAGGTATTCGACAATATCCTTCTGCCCCGACGACAAAGCTGAAATTCCTTCGAATGCGACGCGGCTAAAAACGCTGGATAATCGAAAAGAAAAACGACTGCGCCACTGAACACGAACGATAAATTTCGTAATACAAAAAGACTCCATTTTTCTTGCTCCTCGAAGAGATTTAAGTCGTGGATATTAAGTTAATAATGCAAAGTACCAATTCAAGTGTTCAAATTTGAAAATTAATCCATTTAAGAAGGAATCTACATGTGAACTAATTAATTTCAGTAGAAAGTTCAAAAACGAACACTTATTATTTAGCAAAATTAAGCGAGCACCCAAAGGCGTCCTCAGCATAGTCTGTAAGGGTGGTACCAGCGAAAGGGTTAAGCAGAAAGCTTATTTAATCGAGGCTCATCGATTCGATCGCAGTTAATCTCCCCTCATCGTTCAAGATTATTTCGAGATCCTGTCCCACCGATCTCGATTTAACTGGCCGAGAAATCAAGCCGGGCTCGTGTCACAGGTTCGCCGGCAGGCATTATCAACGGTGCTCGACGCCTCTTTTATTTCAACCGAGTCGTCGAACAATTTCTCAACGGATTATACCCGGGGAACGTTGGGTAATTCCTTTACAATTCGCCCACGAAGGAACTTCTCCGCTACCCTTGTCCGTCCAACCCACCGTGAGCGCGGTACAAATAAAATAATTCGTCGTTGTTTTAATAAGATGAACAGAGAGAGAGAGAGAGAGAGAGAGAGAGAGAGAGAAAGAGAGAGAGAAGGAGGGAGGGGGGTAGAGAAAAAAGGAACAACAACATTGTTCCGTTCACTACCGAGGAAAATTGCTCGTTCGTCGTTTCAAGCTCGGATTAATGAGATGTCCTACGAAGAAAAGTCGGGTTACCTCTTTCTTTCTTTGTCCGCCTTTGCTGCTCGCCGGTTGTCTCGATTCTGCAGAAGAATGAAATGCACTTCCCGCGGAGCAACCGTGCCGAGTTATTTAATTTTCGTTGTACGACTGATGCACGATGGAAAGAGATTGCTTTATTACGATCTTGTGGCTCGCTTGATCGTAATTGGAATGCAAGATGAGGACGGGGGAGAAACAGGGATGCATCCCCCTGTTCTCTGGCGCGCGCTGCGCCTTTGTTCCCCCGGGCTTTCGGGGGAGTACAAACGAGACAAACGAAAAGGTATCGTATTAGACCGTGTCAGGGTTTTAGAAGGACACAGGCCTTTGCAATGATCGCTGAAATAATCCTCTTTTCGGTTTCTTGCTAACCCACTTACGTAGGAACTTCTTTTGTCGTAAATACTTTGCTTTTTTATTAATGATGACACGTTTTCTTCTCTGTTTTATGTTTTCAGAACAACGATATGAATCGAACGGGAGGTTACATTCTACTTTTAATACTGTGCATCCTGGCGGACGATTATCGGGTCAGTTCTGATGAAAACACTCGTTTGTCGAGGAGGAAACGGTACATCGTTTTTCCCGAAGGTTCCACATTTTCTGTAAGCGAAATTTGCCTTAATTTCATTTCAAATTCAAGCTACTAATATTAATTACAATTTGTCTACTCTTTTATCATAATTTTCCTGAATTTAGTGGTGTTGATCAAAGTTTATGAAAATTTACAGGTGGCTCTTTGTTTGACGGTGAACACCTTGTCGTCGGACGATATTTTCGCGGAGGGTGTGAATTGGGGTATCGCTTACGATTTACCGAACGAAAGTAAACCGGCCCTGGAGCCGTTTTTACAGCTTAGACACGATCAAATTAAACCGGCCAACAAATACGGGAGCGTTCCGCAGAACAAAAACGTTGTGAAGTATCCACAATGGAACAGCAACGAGAAATATTATCTGAAACCAGGCAAAAGGAAGTATTACAAGCCCGACTATTATTACCTGCAGAGAAGACATCGCAGGGAACTTTATAATAAACTTGAAGTCATCATGAACGCGTAAGTTATTATTCGCTATTCAAAATCTTTAAAATGTTTGACATTAATCGAAAGGAACAAGTTTGTAATACACAAGAAAAGTGGATAAGGTTGCGCGTTGACAGTGAAGTAGAATAGACCAGGCGCTAGTCAGACAAGTGGAACAGAAAGTAGCACGACATCGATATAGCGAGTAGAAAGACAAATCGTGTGATCGTGCAAAGTAAAACTGTGTCTCCAAGTGAAATAACCCTGTATATAGTCAGACAACTAATACTTCCTTCGCGAACCTAAACATTTTATTATTAGTTTTAATTAGTATTAAAAAGCTTTCTCTTTCGACTGCACCAGAATAGTCTCCTTCTCCTGATACAAAATTTTATTTTCGAAGAATACATACAAGAATATTTTCAAAGTTCTGTAAATTATGACAAAAAATTGAGATTTTAAATCGAT
Source organism: Anthidium xuezhongi (assembly GCA_022405125.1). Lineage (NCBI taxonomy): Eukaryota > Metazoa > Arthropoda > Insecta > Hymenoptera > Megachilidae > Anthidium > Anthidium xuezhongi. Next base: position 8,501,216 of record CM039644.1, on the reverse strand, counting down.
AGACAGACATCGTTTAATTACACATCTTTTATTTAACATAAAATTCGAAAGTAAGGGAAGAAAATCTTTTCGTGTTGCTATCATCCGCAAGAAAGATTTATTATCGCGAGGAATATTTTTTTGTGGAAGAATTTTCGGGACGACCCAGCGGTTGCACGGGTTCAATTTTATTTCTGATTATCGGCGACCAGCCGAGGAAAATAATCAAACCCCTTCGGCGGTGGGACATAAATCTGGTTATGGACAAAGCGTACAAAAGAGAAAGGGCTCGAGGGTGAACTATTTCCCTCATGGCTGTTGGCCCCAGAAACAGATAAATGGTCCGCCAGGCTCGTTCAGAAACAACCCCCCCCCAGCCTGGCTACCGAATACCACCCCGCCACCATTCAGACAACGTTCCACACGCTGGCCAAGGCGCCACCCTCTGATTCATGCCACCCCCTTAAGCAGCTTCAACACCGCAAACTGCAAACTGTTTCCTTGCTGTTTTCCTTTTTCTACACGAGCAATTTTTCCTCTTATTATTTCTGATAGCACGATTCTCGTACCTGCACAATTATTTAAAAAACAAGATGGATTTTGAACACATCTCAATTTATCGAATCGAAGTCTGATCTTAGATCGAAATATTGATGTCAGGGTAATTTGCTCTCCAAGGAATTTTAATGACCACTGACTGGGGGGTTAATTGCCCCCCGGGGAGTTCAAGACAAGTAGTAAAAGTTATAATACTCGAGATAAAGAGATTCGAAGTAGCAAGGAGCACAGAACGAGGATTGTTTACGCGATCCTGCCATTGTAGCATTAATTTTATCAAGCTTCTTCGGATCCACTCCTTCAAATCTATTTCCACCCTTTCCCCCCTCTCTTCTTTCTAAGTTATTTCTCTGAATTAATGGCCAGCATTTACCCGGATTGGTGATCACAAAATGCGACCTTATTTCATGGGGTCATGCGATCTGTTCTCTGTTATTCTCATCCCCTGTCCCAACCACCCCCTCATCTCAGACAAATATTGTGTTTTTCAATAAAAGGTTCCGTGCTAACGTGGAATAATATTTCATAGGTTTTTGTTATTTAGAAGACTAACAAGGGGCGTCACGAAGTTGACGCGTTCAAGTTTTTTCAACAAATAAATCTTCTTACGAAAGAGAATTTAACATTCGAAAATACTCACAAGTTTCGGGTTCGAGCTTTCTCGGCTTGGAGAGATACTCGATGAAATATGGCTTCCAACCCTAACTACGAGGCCTATTTTCACCCCTTCGGAGTGGATGATAGTTGATAAAAAGAAGACACGCCTCGAATATTTTTTCTAATATTATGTTATCTAAAAATTTCATTCCAATTTGAGAGAGAATTTGATTTCTGTGCGATTTGAAATAAGAATTGTCGTTCGTAGTTTTTCTGTAGACGATAAGAATTTTCAAGATCGATCCGGTGGCTTGTCCAGGGCCACTCAAATCAAGGGTGAAATTATTGGGGTGGAGGAACGAATTTTTCAAACGCTACTTCAAAGGAGACTTTAATCTTCCACGAAAGGAGGGTCGGTCGGATGAGAAAACATCACCGCCACCCTTCTTTCATCGTTCTTTACGTGCAACGAGATGCTTGTTCAGCTGCGAAAGGATACATTAATACAGGGATCCTGGATACACTTCTTTTTTTCTCTCTCTCTCTCCTGTCTTTTATTATTACGCGGCACGTTCTTGAGACGCGTGATTTAATTTTATTCCAATCTCACCGAACACTTCTCAAAGCTCAGGCAATTTATCCTTGTGAGCTGAGAAAAATGTAATTTTTATTTATATCTAATTTTCAATTATAGATAAAACTTGAAACTAGAAATGCCGTTCTATTTTTAATCCATTTAGGGAGGCTTCCCCCACGAATCCGTCGCGACGATAATTTCACCCCTGATCCGAATTTATTTCACCCCTCTAATCCGTTCGTTCTTCCAGGATGAATTTCGACGGCAGAACCTGCATACTTCGCGCGCTCTGCGAGGCCTCGCAGCGCCTGTTGCCGAAGGGGAACACCCTGATCGAGGAGATGATGAGGATATCGTTCTCGTAAGAAAGAAAGAAAGGGCCTGGATCGCGGCGAAGGGGGTTCCCTCGTTACTCTCGAGGACTTTACCCCACGAATCGATAGGATTTCGGAATAATCTTATTTCGATGCCGACGGGGGACAGGCTGGATGGCGAGAGCGAATTTTATTAAGCAAATAAAGTTAAGGGGGACGATCCTGTAGGATATTTCACGTGTCCCGACTTCTGTACACCGCGTGAGCTATTACCCGGTGTCTGCTGTTCGTGCAAGAAATTTTATCGAGTCTGATGGTTTCTAACAGCTTTTTAATCCCCGATTCCATCGTAAACTTTATGGCCTTTCGCGATGACGAGGCGGTATCGAGTGCGTAACATTATCTCGCGCGTATCTGACCTTCGGATCGACGATCTCTGGAAATTTTCATATTTTATAGACGACGATATTCTCGACGAGCGACGAGTGAAACCAAAATTTGTTCCAATTTCTGTTCGAATAGCTCTTTTTGTGACTTTGCTCCAATTACGCGATCACTTTCGATCAAAGGGGGTTAAAATTGTCGTCGAACGCGTTCAATCCCAATTCCCTCCCGGTCTGTCCGCGCTGATAGAATCTCCCGTGTCCCAGGTGCTGTCGCGAGCCGCGATAATTGGCAAGAACCGGCCAATCCCTTTTTCCACCCCTTCGACGCGACCAGCTGCCCCAACGTCGAGGTCGAGACACGAGATTCTGATCCCTGAACACACGTTACAGGTTCCCCCTGAAGCAGCTGTTCTCAGGCGAGCCTGAGGAGCACCATGCCTACAGCAAGGCGCATAGGGCGGGCCACGAGGGCCAGGACTGCGCCAGGACCTTCTCCGGGTGCAGTTTCTCCCTGATCGACATGGCCCTGGGAAAATACGACGCGTCCAGGTCAGAACGACCCGATTTCCCACCTGATTACTTGGACACGATCAGGTACAACATGAAATAAGGACTGGGGGACTGTGTTTCGAAGAAATCCTCCTATCTTCGAGGCTGGAAGACTCTCTGATGCTGATGGTCAACGAAATCGTCCAGGAAGGAGCGTCAGGATCGAGTGGGTGACATTCGACAACCATTCTCCAGCTTCAGACGAATATTGTTTACTGTGGTTCGCGACAAGACGAAGGAGATCGCGAGACAAAGTAATTCCTTGAAGAGTGGCTGAGATTTTGCCTCGACAAGCGACCATCGCTATTCCCACGAAATTTTGGAACTCGGGGTATTCAGACTACCACCTTTTTCCTATTTTTGTTCCCGAATCGCGGTCATCCTTCAAGGAATCACCGTGCGACGGTGTAGTTTATTCCTTAAAGCGCGATATCAGTCGTCCCATGGGATTGGTTGGCTGCATCCACACGCTGCGCATCTATCAGAACCGGCTCCGGCCTTCTGCCTCATGCACGAAGACAATTGGAGTCGGTTCAAAGTGTACATATTGCGGGAACGGAATCATCGAGCCTGATGTACAGAATTGTACGAGTAGGTTGATAGTGGGCTGACACGAAACGAGGGATGCGCACCTTGTTGCCTTTGACCTCGTCCTGGTTGACACTCGGGGGCTGCAATATCAAGGTTGAGCGATTAAACAGAATTATGAAACCGGATACTGATGGTAAGAACATCGATCGGAGTAGATAGACGTTCGAGGACGAGTAAGAGTGTTAGAGAATCTGAAAAATTGACAATAATTGATTAGGTTTGCATAGAATCGTAAAAAATAATATTATTTTGGAGTTAACTTTGATTACTGCCATGTAATAAATATTTTCGTAAGAGAAGAATTCATTTGCAAACCCAGTGTTTTGTTACGTTGAAAAATCGTGGATCAATTATTGTAAAACACAGAGTGCACGATGCTTCGAGGTTCAGTTCAGAAGAAGAAAAGGGTCGTACGCTTTTAAGAGGGTAACTGGTGCAAGTTACTCGAGGCACTTCTAAAAACGGCGATATCCATAAGATACCTGGGTACACCGCTACATTTTCGGTAATTGGATGAGCTTACCTATCGAAACGGCTGGAGTAGGTTGAACATGAAATAAGCGTACGCCGGATAGAAGGGGGAGTAGGGGGTCGGATAAGGGTATCCAGAGATACGGGGGTTGCCGTGGCATCCGCCAGTTCACCGCCTCGCCGATAATAACGATTCTTTGTAATATTGTTGCACCAGACGCCAGTATATTCGATGTAATAGGATTAGGTCGTGCGTCGGGGCGAACATTATCCGAAATCGGGGAAAACTGTTTCGTACAGGGAGAATAAGTCGGCTTTAAGTCTCGTGGTTTCTACATTTGCATGATCGCCGACCGTCTGCTGTATTATGCATCACGATCAGGTAAGGCTCCTGGCTTTTGTAAACAAGAATCACACGTATAATTCAAGGGGTTCAGAAGTCGCGTGTTACTTAATTCGTCTGTCAAGAAATTTCTGCTGAAACCAACTGAATTCGATATAAAAATTAATTATACTTCTCGAAAACTCTTGTAAATATTTCTGGTGTAACAATTTAGTAGAATTGTTAAAATATCGAAGGTTTAAATGTAAAATGAACAATTATTATTATTGGTTGGTTTCTTGAGCGATCGTGAAGAGAATAAGAGTTAAGGGACGACCGAGTAAGTAGAACAGCCTTGGATGTGGTCAGACATATTGCGTCCGAAGTTTGTAAAGTAAGCATCCGTCGTCTGCGGGTGGTAAACGAGGTGGAAGGAGAGTCGCTTGTACTCGGACAAGTTACATCGGACTTCATATGTAATAAGCAAGGTAGAATGGCTTCTGTGTACACGGCAACTTGTGTGTACCTTACATAACACCGTGCCTGTAAATTACCGTGCGAGTAGAATAAATATGTGATTAAGCGGAATAAGGACCGTACGTGGTCAGACATCGTATATCAAGATGAACTTCGTTTACTGTTGAATAAAATTTTATAAATTTCATGAAAGCGCCTTTTATTTCGAAGTTGAAAATAAAATAGGAGCATAAATAAAGATAGACTGAAACATACTAGCGTAAATAGCAAGTCTCAATCTTTACGAAGGGTAACATAAATTTTGATAAAAGCTTCTTGAAAAATCTGGCAATTTAAAATAAGAAATTCTCGATTTGTCATTTTCATGGATTTCGTAGTTTTAATGTAAAACGAGCAAAATTGTTTTTAAATCTTAGGTGTACGATAAATTCACTTTTTCAATACCTCCCAGTTGGCGAATATCATTAAAAGTTTGCGATACCGCAGCGTATCGGACGCGAAGGGTTAAATACGATATCGAAGATTGATAGACAAGCCCGCTGTTTTATCAATTGGACGAATAAAATTCAGTAAGAGTGAACAGATATCGATTCGATGACAGTGACACCGCCCCAGTTCGCGGGCCAACCAGGGCGTGGTGTAGAACCGCTTATAACAACCCTCTTTTTCCACGACACTACCGATTCCGTACGGTTAACCACAATTCCCTTCGGTAAAGAATGAAGAAGAAAAAGAAGGAAGCGAGAGCTACTCGTGGCTCTTTTCTTTTTTCCTTTTTTCGTCAAACGACCGCGGGTCCCGCTTGTATATCCGAGACGTCGCTTTTTATGCATAAGACGCCCCTTTTGAATAGCGCATTTTCCGAATTGCCGGATTACTTGTCGCTGCTTGAAAGGCGTTCCATAATTTAAGCGTATCGGCTATCCAGCCTCGGTACATTTAATTCGCTTGTTGACACGTACCCTCTCGCCCTTCTTACACTCCTTTGCGCCCGGCTCTAACAAGCTTCTTTGTATATTTTCTTTGGATGGAGCTTATTATCGGTTGCCGTCAGGTATCAGAATTCTGGAATTTGAACCCAGGATCGTCCAAATATTTTTGAACCCTCCAGCCACGACACGGTGCTCTCTAGTCTTCTGTGAAATCATTTTCTTCAGTATTTCGGAACATGAAACATCCAAATATTTATTTTCTAAAATTTTGTATTCGTTGCTTTGAAATTTCTGCTATAATTTTTATAATTTTCCAGGGTATTATTAACCCTTAATAATTTCGGTTAATATTTAAAATTTTACCTTTGGCAGTATTAATTCGTATTTTCGATAAAACGAGTCTCGAGCAAACTGGAAAATCTATCTTATCCGTCAAAGGATGTTCACAGAAGGATTTTATTAAATGAAAGAATATCGTGGCAAGGAAACGCGTTATCCACGTTGAAATTAGAAAGATCGGTTGGCTGGTTGTTTTAATATAAAGAATATTTCCGTTCGCGTTTTCCGACCACCGACGGAGAAACGGTTTCATCGAAGCAGCGCCGTTAAAAAAAGTTACCGACATAAATGGCTACGTCGATGAAACTTCCAAATGAAAAGTTCAACCAGTGTATCAAGGCTGAATCGTATTGTGGTCGAATCGACCACAGTAGTCTTCTCGTCACGGATGACCCTTACTGTCTCTCCACTCACCAAACGAATTCCTGATCTTCTGTTATTCTGAGCTATTGTCCTTTCCCTTTCCTCAGAAATAATATTGCCATCGCTACTTTTCTTTCGTTTTTATTACCCTTTCGATCTTACAAAACATTTTGAAATTTCAATAAGAATTAAATTGTCGAAACATTTTTAGAGGCAAAATGTTAACAGAAGATAGACCAATTTATCTTCTACAAATTTTCCCTATAGAATTACACAACAGGTTTTTGAACGAAAAACGCGTTGCAAACGTTCGAAAACTCATGCACAGTGCGTGTATCCTGCCGGTAATATTCGATTATCCTTGTTACGAACAATAGACAACGTGACAATCGTACTCAAACAGGGGTACAATCGTTCGAACATTTTAAACGCCACGAGTTATGTTAAATTGGTCGGACGCAAACACCGTGGTTACATTTCGAACGATGTTTACCGTTGTAACACCGCCTCGTTTTAAAAAGGGGGATAGGGGGAGGGGAAAGACCGTCCCTGTTTAATTGGTCAAGAGTAAAACATTAAATTTTCGATGGAAATCCTTGTAGTTCCATTGTGTGTGCCGGACGAAAGCCGGGGCCGAATTGAATTTTCTTTCAATCAGATATTCAAACGCGGTCGAATTTGATATTCAAATATTTGATATAATACAGCCACATTTGTCCGGGATTAAGCCGAACCGCGGACGAGATTTCATTTTTAACCGAGCGTGCCTTTATTGAACGAACGACGAGTCGAAGATTTGTACGTTAAAAAATCTTGATCGATTTCGTCCCCAAGGAGGAGCACCCAAGGGTCGATCTCCACGGTGGAAAACGCTGTGTCGCATTATCCCCACCCCCGTCGATGTTTTCCTGGAATTCTTCGGGGACGATGGACGTTCTCGCGATTTTAAAGCAGAATGCATCGCGAGTTCGTGATTTCAGAATCGCGAAACTGATATATCGTAAGCAATTTATTATTTTCGGGTAACAAAGGGCCAGGACGAGGTATGTAAGATATAAATTTTCGGCGGGATAGCCGGCCGTGTTATCTCGAAGTTGCAGGTACTTTTGAAAGATTAAATTACACGATTAAAACACGAAACACGTATCTACGTTTCTCGCCACTCTCCGCTTCATAAAGGATTAAACTGCTGCGTCCATACTTGACTATTTTCCGCCGCTTAAGGTCCAAATTAAAAGGAAAGAAATTGCCCGGCGCGGGGGTGGGGGTGGGGGTCGCTAACGTGCTGGGAATTAAAAGCGTGGCGGGAGAGCGTTACACGTATTAAAAGTGATAATTAAGGTGCGGTCAGCGAAAATAAGAAGAGCGGGACAATGACGGAAAGTCGTGGAATTTCGTTTTAATCACGCGATGCGTTGAATAATCGATTTACCTTTCTTTAATTTATTGTTACAGTACGTGTATTAACATTAACGAAGAATTAATAGAAAATTTCAATAACGCGAGTTATTTTTTGGATACACGACGGGATCGTGGAACAATTTCCTTCCTCTTTCAATTGTTGAGTGACTAATAAAACAGTTTACCTTATCCTGGCGGGTTTGTTTTTCCGCAAACAGAAACAGCACACCATAGAAATCGCCGGTCCCCAAACACGCGGCCTGTATCCGCCGCAGCCGCTTAAGGGTTTAATAATCCGTCTCGGCGAGGACAAAAGGGTTGAGCTGCGTTATCATCCGGCCCCGTTTGATTATTCATTCACGCTTCGAGCCACGGCAAAGCTCGAATCCGCTTTTAACTCGCCTTGGACCGGCCTGCGATACGCTCGTTACAACGACCAAGCTAAGGCTATTGATTCCTTCCAACCCTGCCGCAGTACTCTTGCCTTATAATTTATTTTATTTCGCCTCGTACGTTGCGTCTGCTACCAGACACTCTCCTTCAAAGATTTTGCTTTTATTTTGCAATTTTCTCGGTTAGAATTGTAGCGAAACGTTTATTCACGTTTGATCCACGTTCGGACAATCGAGGTTCCACCAAAAATAAGAGACCCTCACGATACTCTCCTGCGAGATAGAAGAAATCGTTGGACCATCGAGATGTCGAGAGTAACCGCGTGCGTGGTCCTGGAGAAGATCCGGGACGAGAAGGGGGAGAGAACAGAGGGGTTGTAAGAGATATCCAGCAAGGATCCGTCAGGGGAAATTCAAATTCGACGTGGAATTCAATATTTCTAGAGCTTGCAAGAAAGTCCCGAGGAATGCCACGTGGAACGATATTACGCATTGCTGCTGGCTCGAGGGGGTTGGAAAGCGTGGCGGGGTTCCGGGGAAAAAGGAAGCGCGGTACGAGCCGGCGGGAAGAAAAAGTCGGGGGAAATCCAGCTAGCCAGAGTCCTTTAAGCGAACGACAAAAGATCTTGAACGGAAGTACGTTGGGTAAGCACTCGAGAACGAGCAGAAAGGGGAGGGGGACGTCCGTCAAAACAGTACCAGGGTGGCTACGAGTGCTCCTCTTTGTCCTGTATACATCTTTTTGCCCGTCACGTGCCCATCGATCGAAATCGATACCTATTTTCTGAACTTACTTTATTTTATTGCAAAAATTTCCAACACGATTTGAATCAAAGTATAAAGGACAGAGGACACGATATTGTAGGGTAAGGGGTTAAGTATACAATTACCGAACAATCTATTATCTGAAAATCCATCGAATTGCAAGGACGATCAGTAAAGAAGAAATAGAAAAATGAGGTCATCGAGATCCATCGAGCAATCTAAAGTTTGACGTTGAGGAGGGGCGAGCTTCTTGGCAGGATGATAAAAACGCGATGATTCGCGAAGCGTTAACAAACAGTTTGTCGCGGGTAACTGGTTTATCGCGAAACTTTTAATTACGTTTGCTCGTTTTCGGTACCGTGTGCCGTCCGCTGGCACTGATTTTCGATGAAACTTCACGAAACTATCCGATCGGTACGAAAGCGGCGGGGGGGGGGGGGGGGAGGGGGGATAAACTGTTTAGACGACTTCGCGACGATAAGAGAAAAAAAAAAGAGAGAGAAAGGAAAAGAAAGAAACGTACACCTCGGTGAGATAACGTTTGTCGAAGTTCCTTCAGCCTCCTTACTTCGAGTGAACATCAGAGCTTTCGTCCTTTTTATCGTGCTTACGGAAACGGAATCGAGTTATTTTAACAAACCAGACTCCCCTCCCCCGTTTTGATCGTTCTGTTTCTACTTAACCTCGTTACGATAATTGTTTGCGGAAGTTTCAATTTTCCTCAGATTTCTATTTCGATGAAGGACCCCTCCCCACATCTACCCCCACGTCGATAGGCGGCAAAGAGGAAAAGATTGGATAGAAATTGACCGATGAATGAAACGTTGTTTGATCAATCGATCGGTTCCGCTCGTTGAATAGCGATTTCACTCGATGAAAGCAAGTCGATGATGAACGTGTTATTTGCATATTTATGCGTTTCCCTGGTACCGTGGATTTTCATGAAATTTATTCATTCATGGAAACGTATTTACTGGCACACTTCGAAACAGAACCCGGATCGTATTGGTGTATAAAAGTTTGATTGATAATTTGTACACGGCCGGGACACCGTGCATCGAATCTTCATCGATTACGATCGAGAAGGAATTGATGAAAATTTATACACCACTTTAACGTGTATTGTAATAGGTGCATTTCTAACACCAGGTTTTAATTATCAAGGATTCTATTAATTTATTTTCGAATTTAACCATCAGATTTTATTTCTTCTTTTGAAATGGAAATTAAATTTATATTACAGGGTTCATTTTCAAGAATACGTACCAACTATTTATATTTTTATTTCTGTAGGTTGGTAACGGTATTACTATTGTAAATAACAGGAAAGCAAGAAATATTGGACATTAATGTATCCTATGTCAAGATAAGCTGAAAGAAATTTCGTTCACAGGAATTTTGGAAAATGAGAAGTCAATAAGGCTGGTTTATAGTTAAGACGCAAGAAATTATTATTTACCGTTATCCGATTTAAATATCGAGCCGAGGCAATCCCGCGGGAGAAGGCAGGAAGAATTTTGCCAAGTTTTGCCAGTCGAACACAAATTGTTCGCAAACGGGGGAACGCTTTCTGGCCGCAGGAAGTTGCCGGTAACTATGCGCCAAATGAATATCATCGTAAACTGTTTCCGCAAACTTTCATTTCCGTGGCTCTTTTTACCGATTTCCCGGGCCAACGAATATATTTGCCGGTCCACGGAAACTCCAGAGCCCCAGGAATATTATTTACGAACCGGGATCGACCCAATGGCCTAAAACAAAATATTATCGAACGTTTTATAAAAGTAATGAAGCCATTTCGTTCAGAGTTGACATCAAAAAATAAGTATTCAATAAAAATGGCTAAATTTCGATTGAATAGGTGGATAGTCGAGGTTAGCTGTACTGTGATAACGAGAAACTTGAAAATAGCAAAGTTGAAAATTCGTAAGAAAATATAGACGTAAAAAAGTTAGGCTCCTTTCGGTTTCATTTCATTAAACGCGTGCCAGGCCAGAAACCATGAAGTCTTGTTACGAAAAAGAAAAAAACAAAACGATCCTCAAACGTCGCAAAGTAAATCCTCCTTTCATTTCGTTTATTCAAAGAACCACAATTGTCCTGCTATACGTACAATCGTCCCTAACCCCCCTCGTGTTGTTTTTTCTGTTTTGTTTCATTCAACAGCGTTTAATTAAAATGAAATTGTTTTTGTGTTACGATTTCATCCGGCGCATAGACCTTCTGCCTACGTAATGAGGCAACCTCCGCGAGGAATCGGCTTTAATTAACTTAAATTTATTGTCCAAGGTAGACAGAGAGAGAGAGAGAGAGAGAGAGAGAGAGAGAGAGAGAGAGAGAGAGAGAGAAGAGGAGGAGAGGTTACCGTCAGCTGCAAGAAACGACAAAGGAGCGAAAGAGACGACGACGACTTGTGTTTCACTTAGGGAAAGGGGGGGAAGAAAAAAGAGGGAAAACCACCTTAATTGTTCCTTGTATACTCTCGTTGCCGTGGTTTTCTGGCCACCACCGCCTGGAAACTTCGTCCTAATTCTTCCGTCGGGACGTATTCTTCAACGTCCCTCGTAATTTCCGGTTTCCCTTCGCGCTACTAACCGATGGTACCTCGATACACACCCCCTTGAACCTCCCTCTTCGGACAAAGAACTAAAAGCGACGAGAAAATTAGATGAATCTTCCCTCCTCCTCCTCGCGTCGAGGTTTCAGGGAAAGGAAGAGTAACCTTTATTCTGAATTTATAATCAGAGGTTTATTAATCAGCTTTTCGATTAACTACATATGAAATAGTATACTTACACGTCACTGGTGGGATCATTATCCTCAGGGCATCAAAGGGAAACGAGAGTGGTTTGACTTTGAAAACATGGATACGGTTTCGGTCGTGAAAAAAGTATCCGAAAGAGTTCCTTGTGAATCGATTCCTCGTCCAGTGAAGAACGTTCCAAGGCAAACAAAGATCCTTCGCCAAGGACGAGAAAAGTCCACAACGTTTCGCTGACCCGTTCGATTTCCCGATACCTACCCTCGCTCGATTTTCTTCGACCCTCCAACTCCTTATTTTCTTCTTCTGTCGATCCGTACGCGAAATTCCCTCCTCTCAGCTGTTTGCTGTAGAAACAACACGTCCCGAGACCGCGCTGAAATATACAGGAAGAAGAGGGTGAGCGAGACGGGGGATGAGAAGGATGCAAAAAAATGGTCGAGACATTAGCGAACCGTAAAATGTTTCCGTCGCTCGTGCTGCATCCATTTTTTCGACGGATATTAGTAGTAAAAGCCGTCAATAATGGATTCTTATTAAAAAAAAGAGAGAGAAGGGAAGGTGGAATATAGGGTGTCATACCACCCTAATGGTTTTACCGGCGAGAGCTTTTGTGCCCACGATAAAGTGCGAGATAAGGGATGATTTTGAAAAATGGGCCACCGATGAGCCAGCCGCTCTTCCATCAATTAATAACAATTAATGCGAAAGTAATCCTGTTATTACGATTCGTAAATTACTCGAATTACTTCCGAGTACTTTTTCGTATTCTGTCTTTTGATTATTTGGAATTTTGAATTGTGGCTAATAAAATTTGTCAAGATTGCGAATCAAAAATTGCCCAAAGACTAATTAACGATTAAGAAAAAGTAAAATTGAAATTTCGAGCGAAATGGAGGAAAAATTCATGCACCGAAGGGCTAAAATCCAATTTGCTTTGCCACGTTTGACCCCTACCTCGACGTTTGCAGGCAAATGGTCGAAATTAACTCCGGAATCGTAGAACTAAGACAAAAGAACGTAAAAAAGAAATTCAAATTCAGTGAAGCTGTCCCTCGAATATCCAACGTGAAAGGGTTACACATCTGCAACTCCACCACCAACGTATATACATTCTTATATATATTTTTTTTAATACGTTTATTATTTTTTAAACAATAATTTTAACCGCTCGTTTATTTCAATCGTTTTACATACGTGGATAGTTGTGTGTAGAGTGTCGACGTTAGCTTACAAATAGGTTAGTTTAGTTTCCTTTTTTTTTTCTTCATTTAATCCATACATAACGTGAGTGTTCGTGTACATGTGTGTGTGTGTTTGTGTGTGTGTATGTCTCTCGTGTAATTCGTGTACGTAATGTATGTATAATAATGCATGTGTGTATGTACGTATGCACCCTCGAGTTTGCCTCTGTTCCTTTAATTAGGTAATTAATATATTACACATAATGTCTTTGTTTCTATCCCAGACAGGCAACACCTCCCTTTACTCCCTCTCTCGAAACCCCTTCGTGTCAACCCTCCTTCAACCCCTTTCAACCCCTTTCAACCTCGAACTACTCTATTCGCCAGCAGCGGAATCGCTTGAGGAATTATAAGACGGATTTAAGTGACGTTTCTCTCTTGCTTGTTTTTTTTTTCCCTTGCCGTTTGTTAACAGAGGCGACTGGAACGAGATCGAGCGTTTACGTGGATCAACGATGCTGGTAAAACATTGAGAAAAAAAGATTTTTGAACAGCGTTAACCCTCAATTACCGTGGTTTAAAAATTCCAAATTTTCCATACGCATTTCCAACGCGATAAAATATTTTTTCGTAAAAGAAGATAATCGTAGGACAAATTATCTATTTTTGGGCAAGATGGGGCTGATTCGACCCTGCCACGGTACTCAAGGGTTAAGATGTACACTTGTTGCAAGTACTCGTGTACCATTGTTACCCATTCATTCGTTTCGAAGCAGAAACTATGACCTCTGATGCGATGATGAGAAATTGACGAACATTGTGCCTCTTTCGATATAAAAAACGTGAAACTTAACACTTTGATGGTATCGTGTACTCGCGATATCTTTTTTGAAATATAAAATTGTTGGTGTCTCTGTCAAAGTGCCAAATGCGACGATGTTAACACTTTGACATTTTGTAATATTTCATATCATAATTATTTATTGTAATTAATAATCTTCCAAGGTGGATGTATAAAATTAAAATTGTCGTGACGTAACCATCAAGGTGTCAAGCGTCTTCTCGATTGTGTAATTAGCAAAAATGTCACAGTAACACGAACACCCCTTCTTCTGTTTTGAGACAAACGCACGAGCAACAGGCAACGGACAGACAGACAGACAGACAGACAGACGGACAAACAGATAGACAAAACACATATATATATATGTATATGTAATATAGACAGAGAGATCGGCATATGTTAACAAAGATTCTCAGTGATTCGTTGTTGTTTATTTAAAACAAAAATTTCTTTCGTTCACCGTGATTCTTTTCCAAAGATATCTATCACTCTTCCTCTCTCTCTCCCTCTCTCACGTTCCCTCGAGCGATAATCAATAATAATAGCGTTTACTAGCGTTAATAAATAATCGTAACAGTCGCGATAACAATAATGGCAAGTACAGTAGTGATGATAATATATCGATCGACGACGAAGGATCCTTCGTGAACGTACAATATTAATTAACACGTTGATCGCCATGTCAAAGTTCCATTAATCGATACTCTTATTTCTAATTATCATTTAGCACCCTCTCTGCTAAGGATAGCTCTCAGGACAAAATATATAATTTTTGAAAAAATGGAGATAAAGAAAATCAAATACAAAAATACATTGCTAATGAAATTTAAAAATATCTTAATTAGGTAATTAGATCTCAATGGAAATTAAAATGTCACTCAACGTGTTAATCGTTAACGAACACACGCGTCCCCCACATCGCACACAATATCCTTCCCGGCCCATTGTCCCTTTCCTTTTTCATTTTTTTATGTACATATGTATATTAATGTTCATCTCGAGTCTCTTTGGCAACCGTAACGCGACAACAACCGATCGAACGATACTCGATATTTGTCACTGTTCTAGGCGGGTTGAAACAAAAAACAGGAAAAGTCATGAAAAATATTTGGCGGCCTTTGAATGTCGACGGTTCGCGTTTTCACGTTTCTAAGGGTCCTTTTGCTAGGAGCAGCGAACCACGATTCGAACGCGTTTCTCGCCAAAGATTGCAACGTTTTGCGGGCAAAAATTCGATCCGATGGATCGAAATGTTCGCAATTTGTCAAACGCGGGGCGGCTTTTGTAATCTGCTATCGTGTTTCTAAAGGGATGCACGGCTTCCGTCGTGACTGATGTACGGAAAAATTGATACCGAAACGTTCTACCCGTCGCTTTAAACATATATTGTATTAAATAATATTACGATGTATTTTTATCGAATGAACACTTTGAATATTTCCCTCTGAAATCGTCGAATATTTAACAAAAACGAAAAAAAAAAAAAAAAACAGAAAAAAACAGAAAAAAGATTTCAAACGTTTCACAAATGGTTCCAGTTGAAAACCGATAGTCCCATCACGTTTCCCGCAACTGGGTTATTCAAGTTCAATTCACCGATCTTTTCAGTCCGAAAAATAAACTCATAAAAGCCCAGAGCGATTACGTGCTGGTTCCAGTCGTTTTCGTCCTTTTTCCAGTCCCGCGAGCGAATTCATAATTTCGTTGTCCAGGTGGACCTTCGGTGACCCATTAAATCCACTCGCGAGCTCGCGCTAAAGATCGTCGAATCACGAATTCCAAACGAACCACGAAGAAAAATCTCCGTCCTTCACGATTCCATCCAGCGAATTCATCGTCTCGATGTCGTGCCATTAAATCCTCGAACGTGGCGAAAAATCGATTTATCGCGAATTTCGAAAAAAGAAAAATAAAGGATCCGCGTTCTTCACGGTACAGCGTCCGAATCGTGGTTCTCCAATTAGTAAGTTGAACAGTTTCGAGGGGGAAAAAAGCCGCGGTTCCGCTTTCATCCATTCCGTTGTTTTTGTTTGATTTTCAAACCGAAAACAAACTTATGGAAATTGAACGAGCGTATCGTGGATGAAATTTTCGTTCAATCAGGCGTGTCGACTCTCGATCAAACAAACGTCGAGCGGAGAGCAGCTTGACGCTCGATTTCGTTCCTTTCGATCGTTTTCGTGCCACTCGACACCGTCGATCGGATACGTACGTACACGTGTACACACATTTTACATATACATATTTATTTATAATCGGGAACGAACGCGAGCGGAAACCCTCGCCGTCGCCGAAACGGACTGGTTTCTTCGACGTTCCTCGACGCTGGGGTCGAGGGGAGGAAGGGGTTGGTTCCGTTTCCGGCCGAGTTTCCAGGACGCGTCGTTCGAGATGAAACCGAGACGCGATCGAGCAAAACAGAAAGAAGTTCGACGATGTTCCTGTCGAACAGTAATATGTTCACGATTAAATAAAATATGCATCCTTCGATTTTGGATGATCGAAGTCCTTGAATCGACAAGTGTTTGAATAATTTGAAGAATTGTTGGTATCTGGTACTCGAATTATTGGACAGAATTTTAAGTATCGATGGAATTATATCTGGAATTCGATATGGAAAATTGAAAGCTCAATTTTCACTGTTAAGTGAACATTAACCCCGTACGCAATTAGAATGCGATTTTGAATGAAATTTTAAGCGACGATGAAATTATATGATATTATCTGTAATTCCAAATACATAATTTAAGCATTAGATCGTAGAAAATTAATCCGTACTACCAGTAGCAATCAACATCGACGCGTGTGGTATTATACGTTGACTGTTACTACTGTGAAAACGGAGAATCAATTTTCCTCGAAATTTTCTGTAAATTCTGAATTAAATTTTAAACTTTGATGAAATTATGTTGTAGCAATAATCCAAAATAAAACATTTAATCCAAAATTAAACATTCGTGTTATACGTTGACTAATACTACTGCGAAAGTGTCGGATCAACTTCACACGCAATTTTCCAGAAATTTTTAACTTGATTTCAAACGTCGGTGAAATTGTATTATGTCGTAACTGGAAATATTGAATTTAATCATCAAATTATAGAAAATTAATCCCCAATTTGGTTAATAATTGATATTAAGCTGGGCCATTCCACCGCATAATTCCGCAATGCTGTTACAAATTCCAAATCAATTTATACAAAAGTTATAGCGTAAAACTAGGTACCTTTTAAGGATCAACCATATCCTGTAATTGTTTAATATTCACTATTTTCTACACGATTCATTTTATCCATGAATACATTACTGTTCGAGAAATTTTGCATCTGTGTACGTTTGCTCGTTGCTCTTTGCGTTGTCACTCATTCTTATCCTCCTTCCCTCTTCTCGCCTCTCGTTCGATTCGGAAAAATGATCATTCATCGTCTCACGCTCAATGGTTAATAACCT
Source organism: Anthidium xuezhongi (assembly GCA_022405125.1). Taxonomy (NCBI): domain Eukaryota; kingdom Metazoa; phylum Arthropoda; class Insecta; order Hymenoptera; family Megachilidae; genus Anthidium; species Anthidium xuezhongi. The sequence goes on along the minus strand of CM039644.1, from coordinate 8,483,965 downwards.
TACGTTTAACAAATTCATTATTCTGCGTGTCTCACCTCTACGTGATACTCATTCATACTCGTTTCTCACTCTCACGCTTCTCTCTCTTCTTTGTTCACGCACACACGGTCAGACGAACACGATCGCACAATAAATACGTATATAATCAAATATTTATATTCCAAGCCGACTTAATACAGGATAACAGTTTTCTTGTCTCATTTGTATATCTTGTTTTTATTTTGTTTTTCTTTAGGTCGTAAATCTAGAGGATTGGCACGAGTCCGCCGTACGAATCGGTTAGTTAGAAAAAATCTAGAATCTTCTTAATTACCCGTAATTTTATCGTAAACATTTAACTGTAGATTCGATACGTTTTTTATTTATTTATTTATTTTTTTTTCTTAACTTCCTTCCAACACTTTCTACGTACGGATATAACAAAAATGTTCCTCCACCGTTTCCCGTCTTTCTTTCTCTTTCACTCGGTATCAATGCATCGTCATCGTCAACATCGTCTTCTTCGTATTTCTTCGTTTACGTTTCTTCTTCTCTTCGTCCACATGCGTGTGCGTGTATGTATGTATGGCGGTGTACGAGTGTGCCGAAGCGTGTGCATGCGTGTAACACCCGAACGCGTGTACTTCCGTCCGGTATCCTTCCAGTTATCAAATATCTCTGACCTTCCGTTCAGTGAACGACAGATAAAGGGAGCAAAAGCAGGAAGCGACGAAACGAAACCGAAAGAAAAGAGAAGTCTAGCTCTCTAATTAAACGATGGTGTTTGGTTTCACCCTCGACGAGGGGTAACTCGATATTTATTGAGGAAGATATACAAATTTCTCGATTTTTATTCCATCTATTCGTTATGAATGAAAGTTCATAACAAAAAGAAAAAAGATAGATTTGAAACAACCCTTATTGTGGAATTCAATATTCCATAATTAATTATTTAAAATTTAAATTCGCTTTAAAAAAAACATTTATAAAGCTCGGTTTATCCTCGAGGAAGGAAAAGAAGGGGTTTAATTATAAAAAATCTGTTTCTTCTCTTCCTCGTCTCTATCCACGTGTAATTTCTTAATGAAAGATCTTCAAGGTTGTATATCGGGTATAAAAAGAGTGCAAAGTTCGTTCTCCAGACACTTGCATGTTGTCTCAATACGTTTTTATTCATTTGTTACATGAAATCCTTCGTTTCGATACAAAAAAAAGAAACAAGGTGTCGATCGCGAAGAACAAAGGTACTTCCATACAAGGTAACAGACAAATAAATGGCGTACTTGTTCGAGATTCATCGTCGCAAACGAAATTAAAAACGCCTCTGTCAAGCTTTTATTTACACATGTTCTTTATATTACCCTAGATACTTTTATTTTTATATATTTTTTTTCATTTTTTGTGCGTACTATGTAGCCCCTAGGTTCGGTCTCTTCGATCTGAACTCGTTCGTTGAACGTTTAACGTAACTTGCGATTCAGAACGAGAGCGATGCGAGTCGAACAACTCGAAAGGGTGACTTCGTTTTATCTTTTTTTTTTTTCTCAAAATAATTGAGGAAATCGGACTCGTATGTCTCTCGTTCCACGAGTGAAACATACGCACGTGTGCAGCATATGACGTTTATATGGGGCATTCGTGAAAACGAGGCTAATAATAAGTTTCCTGCAAAATGGAAAGATTGTAATTTATTTTAATTGCAATTATTATTATTTATGGTGGCATGTAACGTGTCAAGAATTTATTATATTTGCTTCTTTGAAATTAAGTAATTGCAAAATTTATAAATGGGGTAAAATCACAAAAATTATTTCCTTAAATTATCACTCAACGTCGCATTGAATTCAGCCCCCAATTCTCACGAACACCCTGTATAACACATGTTCGCTGTAATAGTGTATCTCCTTTCCCGATCAACCCCCAAGAAAAGGGGGGTTGGCAGCTTTTGTCGTCACTCTCGAATTTCCCAATAAAACAACACTCGGTTCGATCGATTCACACAAAAGCAATCGTTTCACCACCTTCACTCTCTCGTTCGATTGTTGGTATTTTTCTTTTTATTGTTATTTATTTATTTTTTTTTTTTTTTTTGAAACCGTAGAAAATCTGAGGCGTAGAAAAAAGAAAAAGCGTCCTCTCCGCTCTGCTCGAACCTCCCCGCACGAATTCATGCAAGGATCGATGTCGAATGATCTCTGTTTCTTTTTTTATTCCCTTCTGTCAGAACGATCTTCAATTGTTTGTTGCTGTTGTTGTTGATGTTGTAGCGGTACTCGACAGAGGCAAGCTGACGAATTGCTAGCACCCACTGCTCGTCAGATCCAAGCTCTTACAATCGATCACGGATGGGCCAGAAAATGGCCGGGAGCAATTAAGTGTCTGATTGTCTTAACAATACTATCAGTTTTACACGGTTTTACATTTTTTCCTTTTCTTCTCCTCTTCGATCGCCAGTCCCCCCTTTATGTTTCTTCTTCTTCTTCTTCTTCTTCTTCTTCTTCTTCTTCTCTGTCCATCTTCCTTCTCGTTTTTTTATTTTGGTATTTTTTTTTTTTGGAAATCGATAACAATACACACGCACACACATACACGCGTGGAACACACATACAAACAGACGCATACAACGGTAAATAACGGTTTCATTTGATCGTCGCATTAGTAAAGAGTTCTTGTTTTTTTTTTCAACGCTTCTCTCATGTAACTTGCAAAGGGTGTACCATTCTCTTACCTCTTCATTCTTTTTTTTTTATTTTTATTCCTTCTTGTAATTAATTTAATACTCGATAAATTTGTTATTCAGCGTGATTATTTTTTTTACGTTTTTTTTTTCTTTATTCTTTAATATCTCGTTTTACCTTATAACCTTAGGGTTAAACGTTACTCGTAACTCGTTTTTTTTTCTTTATTGTTTAAGTGGGTAGTTTTATTACTGCGTGTTTTTTACGTGCTATTATCCGTTACTCGTTATTCGCTATGCTTCATGTTTTTTTTTTATTCCTTAACAGCGTTTATTTTTTTTAAGTATTTTTTTTTCTCTTAGCATCGTTATTAGTAATCGTTTATTATTCTATCGTTACCATTTTTTTATTTTTCGGTTTGCTTTTTAGATAATCTACACACTGTCCCCCAATTTTCTTCGTCTTCGTACGCCGGTTTTTTTTGTCTCAGAATCGTTCGCGGCCAACGTGTCCATTATTTTCTCGTTTTTCCTTTATTTCGTCGTTCTTTAGCCCTTTTCCATTCCGTCGTTCGAGTTCCTTCCTCGTTCTTTGAACACAACGGATCACCACGTGGCCGGAAACATGGAATTTTCTTCTTGTTCGGCCGTGAATTAACACTATTTTTCATTTTTTTTTTTTGCAACACTATAAGATAACATCATCTTATACTTTATATATATTTATATTTATATATATATATATATATATATATTTATTTATTTATATATTTATATAACACGTATGCAACGTTGAGCAAAGATTTCGATTTAATCCGTTCGAACACACGAAGAGATCCCTAAAGCCAACATCCACCACCCTTCCTCTTCGAAAACCCTTTCGTCCACGGGATTAAAAGTGTCCCTTCGAGACTCGCGCTACCACGTGCGTGTTTCGATCCCCTTTCAGACACGTGGGCTCTCACGATTCTATGCTGCCCCGTCTCCAAACGAACAGGGTGTATTCTTTCGTCTATCGATCATGGTGACGGTTGCAGTTTGTGTGACCAGCACGAAAAACATAGCAGAGGAATTTTGTGATAATGTTTCGTTCAAATGGGATGAATGGGGTCGAAAATAAAAATGGAAAAAGTAATGGAAGAATCGTGAAATTTAGATTAAAATTGTATTCCAAAGCAGTGACGGCGAACCCATGATCCACGATACAGTTTTAAGTAATCTTCAGAAAAGAATTGAGATTTTTAAGTCTTTGCAAAACTTAAAATGGTTACTCGGTTCGAAGTACAAAATTACAAAATTTTTCGTTTGACTTATCGTCAGAAAAGGTTCGCCAGCGTCGTCACGAAGCTCTTTTCAATTGTATAAAAAATACTAGGAGTATGCAAAAGTTTCCTTCGTTTATTAATATTTCCAAATCAATATTAGAAGTATTAATTGTTTTCAATGCCTCCACCTTAACGTATTAATAAAATTTGACCAGCGAAAACTTTTGCAGATCCTTGATTGCTCGAATCGTATTCGAAGTTGTCAAAAAACCGGAAACACGCCGCACTTCCCGAAGGAAGAAAGGGTTCGAAGGATGTTTTGTATACTCTTCCCGCGTGTCTGTCGACCCTCCCTGTGTTTCGAAAGACGATCGTTCAATCGCGCCCATTCTTTTTTTTGGAAAAAAAAACACGCTTTTTCCGGTGTGTGTCGTGGCTCTCGTCGCTCGAATACCTTTCGAAAGCGCTGTCAATGAAATCCAGCGCTCGATCGTAGAAAAAACGAACGCTTCCGTTTCGGATAATCGTTCCCGGTGTCGATACTCTTCGTTCCCCGTCCACTTTTTGCCAATTCTACAATATCGTGACAATCGTAAAAAAATGCAGAGAGCTTACTATTTATTTTGCTCTCCATAGAAAGACAGGGCAGAGTTCGGGGTGTTGGTGAATTATTGGTATCGATTATAGGGGTTGATGGAACTTGTTGGAAGAGTTTATAATATTTTTAACAAAACAAGCAGAATTTTGAATTGCTGTATTAAAAATATTAGATGTTTTTCTATAATTTCATTAAAAATTGCACTTTTAAACCCCTTGTGCACTGACTCTTCTCGAAAATCTAGAAAATTTTGTTTATAAAAAAAAAAGTGGCCATTGAACCAGACGAAAAATTCAGCTAGTTCAATCGATCGATACAATTTATACCCAGAATTCAGCAGCACCGCGCCTCTTCGACGACGAAAAAGTGGACAGGATCATCGAGCCGCGAAAGGATTTGCCGAAACGCGAGGCGTGTCACGTTGCACTGTCAAAAGTCTCCTACGTTTGGCGATGGTTACAAATGAGTTGCGTCAAACAGGAGGGAACCGTGCGTGTGCGCCAACAGAGAAGATGCTTCGATTATTTTGTTGGTTTTTGGGCAGAAAAAGGATTTGTTCTCGAAGCGAACAACGATTTGATCTCGTTTTCATGAAACGCCGTCCGTTACCGTTCCCCGACTCTGGATCTTTGATCGTCGTGGCTTTTTTTTTTTTTGTTATAAATCTAAGAAACCCCCGATGAAAACGTGAAAAATCGTCCCGTAACAAAGAGACGCGACCCTTCGATGGTTGCAGCGACGGCTCGCCCCCCCCCCCCCCCGTGAGGGCTGCAGCACCCTCCAGTATAAAAAGAAGAATGTAATTTGAATATAGATAATCATCTATTGATTTTGTTCTTTTTACATTCGATTTTATTTACGTGTGTGTATAATGTGAATCGTTAAGTAAATTAGACGTGTATATGGTATATGTTTCGTTTTTATTGCCACAGCCCCGTGGTTAGTCATTTTTACGAGCCGCCACCGGATGGTTGTGATTCAATATGGTGAGTTTCGTACGACTATGGAAGAAACGATTGATGCACGATTGTCGGAAGAATTCACGATCACTTTGTCACAGACCACTACGAATTTAAATCAATCTGCTGGTTCTATTGCGAAAACAACGAGATTTTAGTGTTTTGGGATGATCAACCCTCAAATGCATTGTGTTACGTTTTTTTAATAAAATAATTGTTAAGATCGAGATGGATATTTCAAATTATTTATATATACATTGATCGTGTCTTTAAAGATTTTTGCATTTGAGGGCCAAGACTTACTTCCTTACATAATTATTTATTAAAATTTTCAGACAATGAATGTCTGTCCCAATTTTCTGTCCCAGAATTTGGTCCATTTTCAAACACAATACAGTCACGTATCTTTAATAATATTTTGCATAAAACTAACTTTTTAATTTTTTACACCAACCAAGTTTTTAACAAGTTGAATGCCATAGAACTGATAAAACTAATTTTTATTAATAACTATCTAACATATAAATATTATCCATAAACGCAATTTCAGAGTAATATTTTATACAATACCAATAACCCAAGAATGGAAAGTTTAATTTGAAAAATAAAATAGATACTCTGAATAGTAGCAATAGCAGTGTGTCTGACCATACGCGACCTTTTCTACTGCGGCGTTCAAGGCGCTAAGACGTTCCTCTTTACTTTGATCACCAGTGACCACGAAATTAAAATGACCAAATGATTAGAACGAAATTTTAAATGGAAATGGCATTCGACGTGTTAAATATCTTTGAAAAAAGAGAAAAGAAGAATTACTCGAAGTGGACTGCGCAGTGAAGCGTGCATTCGGTAAAGTAGAAAATTCCCGTTTGCGATACGGAAACGAAATCCCTGTCGTTCGTCGTACATGTTACGTAAATTCTCTTTATGGACGGTTTAACATTTCTCTTTCACGTTCCCACGTAAATCGATGGTGTTGTTCACAGGACGACGAATTAAACCGTCGATGTTAGAACATCATCGTTCCCCCTTGTTTCTTTCTCTCAGTTATTTGCAATTTTTCTTTCCATTCGATCGTTTAGTTTGCCGTTCTCTTTTTATTTTTTCGTTTTTTTTTTCTTCTTTTGTTTGCGGATCACCCCCAGAAAAATCGTCTTTGTCAGGAATGCCCCACGGAAGACTTTAAGCTTCTGACGATACAGTTAACTTGGTTTATTTGAGCGTTTCGAGACTGTGACCCAGACCGTGTACGAGACATCCCATTATTTCTTTTTTTTTTGCTTTTTTTCCTTTTTATTTTTAATAGAAACCACGTGGACGGCTCGTGAACCGACGTGAAAAATGAAAGAAACCTTGACGATTTTAATTAACACCAGAACGATCAATGTTCCAACAGAGGATGGAAAATAAATTTTGGATGGAAGAAAATCAACGCGAGAGAACTCGAAGAATTTCTGTGATTTAAAATTGATCGATCCAGCGTTAAATATTTTCATTCTTTCGTCGAATAAAAAATCGATCGTTCGTTTGAAGTATTTTTGTAAAAATCAAGCGTTCTTTTAAATGTATTTACAAACTGAGGCAGAAATTTATTATTATTTTCAGTTGGTTGTTTGAAAGATCCGTTGAACAGAAAATGTTCGGGTCACAATCAGAAGGATCTACCTATATAGTAATTAACACGCTTACGAGATTATCACTTACGCAATTGTCGAGTGTTCGCTTATCAAGGCTATCGCGCGCGCGAAGTTTATACTTGTAAACACTTACTCGAAATTTTAATAATCTACACACAGTCACACGTATGTATGTATAATTCTCGAACAACGTTTTTAACCATGGTGTGTATATGTGTGTGTGTAGGTGTACGTGTGTAAGTGTGCCGTGTGTCCACGTACGATGGACACGCGAGAACAGCGAGAGAACCGGAAAAAACACGAAGACAGGAAGACGGATTTTTGCAACGCGATGTCCGATCACGCGTACTCGTCGATCATTTGAATTAAGTGTCCCAAATCGAATTAATCAAAATAAAATTGTAATTTCAATTTGTCTTTGGCATTTTTCTCAATTAATTAATTACAACACTAATTTTCTCCAATGTTCTGAACCAAGAAAACGCAATTTTCGGAAGAAATTGACCCTTAGCTACCGCGACACACAAAACACGCTTACGTGAACCCTGACCCAATTCGCGCGGTTTCGCTATAAGAAAATCTATGGGTGGGAAAACAATGTCCAAGAAGAGAGAAAGCATATAGGGGATGAACTTTGAATCGGACCCGTAGCAAAGGTGGACAGGTTTCCTCGCGATAATCGAAACTGACCCCTCCCCCCTCGAAAGCCGCTTGTCCCGTGAGAACGAGCCCACGTTCACGGAATCAGCGCTCGCTTAATCCATTTGCTCGTCGTTTCGTTCGCTCTCGCTCGTTTACCTTACATGCTCGCCCTAATTTCCAGCCCCTGGGTTTACACTGCTAATGAATCGCGCGTCTACCGAGGCCCGAGGCGACTGAAAAATTCAATTACCAACGCGCCGCTATCCTTTCAAGGCGTGGACCAACCCGACGCCCACCCCCTCTGTCGTTCTCCTCCTCCTGCTGCTGCTCGTTCAGCACGAAAGAAAAAAAGAAACAGAATCATTTCGCGTACTGAATCCTTTCCCGTTCGCCTCTCCAAAAGGATTATTCGAGTCCTTTCCCGTCGACGGGACGGGGGGAGAAAAAAAAAGAAGTATCTACGATCTCTCGACACGAAATCTCTTGCGGATTTTAATTAATTCACACGTCTTTACGGTAGTTTAATAAACAGGCTCGATGCAAGCTGTTTAGAGGGGATGATAAGACGGCTCGATGAATGGAGCCGGTAATTACATTTACACGCGGATTTAAATGCGCTGGATGGGACCAGGCAGCGTTTACAGCGACCGTTTTGTTAATTAACACGTTCAGATGCGACATGCATTGAATGCATGAATAACTGGGTTGAAAGATTCGAGAAAATTTTAGGGAAGGTGCTAAATGAAAAGTAACCATGTTTCTAAGGTTCAACCCTTTCGTGGTAAATTTAAAATGGACCTCAAATATATTCTATAGAGTCACCGCGATCGTCTCGTAAGGGAATACTTTTTGGGTAAAAGTAAATCATCGTGAATACCATTTATATAGTCGGTGACAAACGATGAGAACGCGTGATCGGAATCGCTCGACGATTTTTAGGGTGAAAGTTCGCCGCGTATGGGACGAACAGGCACGACGGCGTATCCGGATGTGTTGGCACACACGCGTGCGACACCTACCCTTCGATCAACCCCCATGGATTGCAACGATCCGCGATCACCTGTCATTAAACATAACGGGTCTGCTTCGATTGATCAACGCGCAACGACGTTGGTTTACACCGACCTTACGAATTTAATTAACAAATATTAAATATTCACCCTTTTCGTGCATCCCCAATAAAAAAAGCAACCCTTGTGGTACCAAAGACTCAACGAAAATTAAGAAATGATTAAGATATTAATCTTGTGCATCAGTCAATGAGTCTAACCTTCACCTACACCTATCACTTATTAATTTTTGTACTCTTTACATTCACTACGTTATCTCCTGTGTGTACTGAACAAATGACAAAGTGCATTCACTTTCGATTTTGACTGTATTTAAAAAAATTGTCAGTGAAACGAGCATCGCTGAAGAATTCATTGACCAATCGGCTGGATCGAAGCAGATCGAAACACAATAATTATCGTATCATCTATTAATTATTTCTAATTGATTCATAAATTCTGTCGATCGATACGATCAATTGAACCTCTCTACAGTTTCACCAGTCGCTTCCACTCCCCCTGTTTTCTTCTTTTCTTTTCTCATTGTCACGATCGATTATCAACGTTTATTATCAACGAGTACCAACTTAACGTACGACAACAATCTCTATCGTTTTTATCGCTAAAATCCATAAAACCTCCGTTCCACGTCGTTATCGTATTCAACAACCTTCTTCGATGCCTCATCTTGTTTGCATAACTTGTTAAACCTGGCGCAGACGAGCGATTTTTGTCGTTGCAATTTCGAGACAAGATTGTTTATATTTTTAAATGATAAATCTGCTCGTTTTGCAAAATTTCTCATTGAAAATTCATTTTTGCGAAGAAAATTACGATAATATTACCAGTATTAAAATATTTGTGTATTAAATTTTATATAAACGTAGAAAATTTACAAACTCAGGGGAACACTTTTCGAATTTGATTAATATTTGAAGCAAAGATAAAAATCGTCCGCGTGCACAATTTCTTAATTTCAATCGTATCAATTACCGTTCTTACAATTCTCCAAGCGATGGGGGTGGCAGAGAAAGGGGTGGTTTCCATCCTCGTTGAAATTACTCTGCATCGATTAACTCGGCCAAGAGACACGTATCCCCCCCTGTCATCCTTTTTAATAATTCATTTTTTGGTAGATGAAAAATTAATTGAAATTCTATTTCGATATTGAATTATTATTGGAAGCTCTCGAGAGAAAAACTCGATAATTTTCGAACGAATTTCTTCGGCTACTTTGTTAATTGAAACAAAAGGTCCCGGTTGATTTTCGGCGAAATTCATTCCCTCGAAGGGCAAGAACTTATTATTTTCAATTGGTATTCAGTTCAGTGATTCAAGTAAACTAACAATTATCAACCTTGTTCCCCTGGGCATTGAACGAACATTATACAATGCGAAATCAAAATTTTACAATTAACATACCCATTGTTAACCCAATTGAAGTACAATCGTAACTTCGTCGTGCAACGAACAATTTACATTTAAGTGTTACTTAAAAATTTTAGTTTCTGGTACTACTTTTGCAATAATAAAGTTAATATCAAAGTGTAGTTACCGAGCAACTGCAATAAAACAAATGAATGAAATAATTGCGAGGTGTATATAAATGAAGTAAAGAATAATGTGTACCTAGGGGGTTGAAAGCAACAATGGCTCCAAATTTACGATATTTTCTTATCCTTGAACAATCCTTTTTTATAATACGGATTAAATGTTGACGAGCGACGGGAACGTTTTGAAACAAATAAAGTTGCTCCAGATTGTGGAGCCCGGTTTCATGAAGAAAAAGGAAACGAAATGGGATCAAATAAAAGAACAATCCCGTAAACCCGTGAGTTTCATTCGTGGGAAATTGTTAATGACCAAACAATGTTCACAAAGTTGAATGTTCCCCCCTTGTACAATCCAAAAGGAAATTGTTGCATGGGCGCGTTGTACCGCGTCGCATTGTTTACCGACCGTGTCTCCAACTTCCTGTTCCCGGTTATTAATTTACGACGCGGCTTAAATCAGACTTCAAACGCGAATCGGCTACGCTTTCTGACGTTATTACGCGAAACGTCACACGACCGCGTAATGTATGGTGTTGCGTCCGCGCCGGAAACTGGGTCAGCTCCACTTTCGAATTACGCTCGCATCCGAACAATTTTTTTTTTGTCACGTGATTCCTCCGTATTCACCTGTCGTCCAACGAATTCCACTTAAAACAACAGACTAAAATATCCAATTTTCTTTAAAGTCCAATGCTCTCTCAGAGAAGTTAATCTCAGCCGGTCTAAAATGAAATGGCAAACCAGAAACCACGACAGCTGGTCTTTCCTCTTCCACCCCCATGAATTTGTTGAAAAAAAGAAACAGAAAACACATATGCGTATCCCGTTGCATAGCCGGCGGATCATCACGTTTCCCGACACCCAAACTTCACACAGCCACGTGTTCCTGGATCAGCGTAACAATACGTCCCACACACCGCACCATTAGCGACCACCATCACCAACCACCAACCACCACCACCACCGCCACGGGCTCGACGAAGTGTATCGTTCGTTTAATTCTCTCGTGTTAATTAATTCTCTCCTGTTTATACCTATATGCACAATATTAAATATATAATTATACCGTTACCTTTTACGTGAGCAAATAAATTGATTATTATATCGCTTGGAAAGCGGTAGGGGGGCACGGGGTCGTCTCCTCCGGTCTGCCCCTCGTCACCGACTCCCCAAAATCATTTTTTTGAAAGGAGTACAAATGTGTCCGTTTACGGCACCTTAGTTCTTCGTGTGTAACGTCACTCGCTCGCGCGTTTCTACGAGCTTGTATATTCTATTCGTGCACGTGGCCAGTCGATGGATGGGCGTTCTCGACGAAACGGATTCTTAGCATCCCGTCGACGGATGAACGTTCGCCAGCCGCTTTCAGCGTCCCAGGAACCATGAGGATGATCGATATTCTTGAAAGACTGAACGAAGTTATATACGGCGACCCTTCGAGTCGTGAACGTAAGGCTTCCGGGAGGTTTTCGGCTGCAATTTGAAAGACACTGACGAGAGGTCCTGCGAGACGGTCGAACTCTTCCTCTTCCTCTTCGAGGCTCTGACTACACACCATCGATACCCCGAATTCGATTAGACATTTTCATCGCAAATAATCTCCGTTGGAAATCATGAAAGTAAAACGATCCTTCGTACTTTTCAGCAATTTTGCTGGTATCCCATTTGCATTTAAAGAACACAAAATCGTGCATTAATCTTCTTCTTTTTGAAGCAAGCTGTTCTCTATTAAAGATTCCGTTTCCTTGCAAATCGATTCTTAATATTTCCCATGAATTCTAACAAGCCCCAGAAAAAAATAACATCAGTAGCCTGTGAGGTTATTCTTCTTCCTCTCAAAGCAGGACTACGTTTCCCTTATAAATTTGTATGGTTCGAAAACGCTGTCGAAGCTGGTTCCTCGTCCTTTTTCAGAAATTTCGTAAGAAAAGCAAAGCTGTCGAACGGCGAATGTTTGCCATCGCGACAGCCCCGAAACACGGCGTGACTCCTTGATCGTTCTTCGGTTCCTTCGCTACCGGAGGTGGTATCGATCCGGTCGCAGCAGCCAGCCAACAGGAAGAGAAGTTCTCGGCGTACGTCTGATCTTCGTGAGCGTTTGCGAAACTGAACGCACCTTAACAATGGCAGTCGTTGGTCCTCCGGTATGGTCTGATCCCTTTCTCGTTTGTTTTTCTCCCTCGATCGACGTTTCGGGGTACACGGCAGGAAGACGTATCACAGAATTGTTCGGAATAAAGGAAAGTTAAACGACAAGTGAGATAACGAAGCTTCGATCGGGACAACGAAAAAACGGAAGGGACGATCGTGAACCGATCTTTTGGTAGAAGCACGCCGGAATCTTTGGGGAAAAGGGGGAAAGAAGAAACGAAATCTCGATTGGCAACGTCGAAACAATTCCCTCCCCGCCCGGTTTTCGAGCATCCTGGCACCGGATCCTTCCACGCTCGTTCCTTCGTCCTGTTTCTCCGGCTGCGATTCTCCTCGATAACGCTTGAATTAGTCAGAGCTGGCAGTTGTTTGCGAGTTCTTCCGCTCGCGATCCTCTCGGGTAACACGCGCGACGAAGGAGTCACTAGGGTGGTCGATTCGATCGATTCAAATGTTCTCCCCTGTTTTTGGTCGCGCCACGGCGCTACGAACGATTCGTCTTGATAATAACGAGCGCGCTCCGGTCCGGAACAATCGCGAGAAGATAAATTAAAAAAAGAAAGAGGGTGAAAGGGAGAAGAAAGGGAAAGACGAAGAAAACAACTGTCGATGAGACCGTGAAAAAACACGTTCGCCAGCGCCGTTGCTTCGTTCGACGATCGAATACGAAAGAGAGGGGAAAGAAAAAAAGAACCGAGGAAAATTTTTCAGCCCTCTTCCATCTTCTTCTTCTTTTCAAACTCTGTTGCTGCACGCTTCCTGGCATAATAATCTCCGCCTCGACGACTCGTTCTTTATCACTGCAAGCAATTCTCCGGCCGAAGAATCCTCCTTCGTCGTGTGTGCTGCGCTAGCTCCCTCTTGTTCTTCTTCTCCTTTTTTCTCTCTTTTTTTTTATTTCAACGATGCGCTCGGTTGTGCGAGTGGCCTGTGCTGAACGCGCGAACGCACCGCCATGATTTCATCTCCCTTTTTTTCTTCTTCTCCCTATCAGATGTGTCGAGAATGCGGATGAATATCGCGTTGTGCTCATACGCTGAGATCGTCGAGTATATATCCTACGCAATGTAATAGATGTATAATTTCTATATACCTATGTACACGTGTGCATACCAGCGGGGATACGTTCACCATCTCTCGTTCTCACTCTCTCTCTCTCGCTCGCTCTTTCTCTATTTCTCGTTTCTTCCCTCTTGTATTTTCTCTCCCTCTTGTTTTAACTCATTTCACGTTTTACGTATAAATTGTTTATTTTTATTTTTTTTTGGCGTGCCCGTCATCGGCACCTGATTCGTGTCACGCTTCTTTTTCTTCTTTTTTCTTTTACGCGTGTATATTTCTCGTGTACAAATGTAAATGTGTGTGTATTATGTGTATCGCGTGTGTACGTGTGTGTGTGTGTAATAGAGATGTAACGGGTCGTTCGTAGCTGCTTCGTGTGTAAACGTCATCTTATATAAAATCGGCAGTTCGGGCAGTTCGACGTCTCGCCGCACGACTCTAGCCTTACGTATGAAACCAGATTTACAAAAATACGTTGCGCGTGTGTCTCGCGTATTTGGCACTTTTTCTCCCCTCTCCTCATTTTTTTTATTTATTTGTTACTCTGTTTTTATTTTTTTATTTATTTTTGTTCTCGGCTATTCTCGTCCCCGTTTCTCGCTCGTTCCATTTGCCTCGTCGACTCTTCTGTCCCTCTCGTTGGCGCTCGAGAAACACACAGTCACACACACATACACGCCTCCCTTTTGCTCCGTGGTGTTCATTCACACGTTCTCATCTCTCTCTCTCTCTCTCTCTCTCTCTCGCTCTCGCTCTCGTTCTTGGCCCTTCACCACGATCGAGAATGATCACGATCGATTAAAGTTCGCGAAGGGAGAAGAGAATTCACGCCACGTCTCGTCGATGACGAACTCTTCCAATTTCTTCGGCCTTGAACGCGACTGTCAACTCTTCTTTCGCTTAATCCTCCTCGTCGATTGACCGCTCGATCCCGTCGAGGAATCATCTGCGGCGGCAACGATCCTGAGAGGGTCCAGTTCCACGCGGATCGTGGAATCGACGCGAAATTCGGCAGTTTCGATGATGAGGCACGGTCGATGTGTAAAGACCGTGCCAACGACGACGACGACGACGACGACGACGACGATGATGATTAGCGCGATGACGACGACGTCGACGACGTCGACGATACGGCGTCTGAAGCGATGGACGCGGCACGAAGCCGCGCTGGATCGTCGACTAATCCTCCTCGGGGCCCATGTTCAACAGCATCATCTTCTTCTTCGCGATCTTGCTGTACTTGATGTCGATCGGCTTCGTGGTGTCGTACAGGCTCGGCGCCTGCAGGATAATCAACACCGTGCCCAGCACGCAGGCCACCGTGAATATCCAGAGGAAGATCCGGTCGAGGACCATCGCGACGTACTTCCAGTCCTCCTCCACCTGGAAGCACAAACGATGCACATTTTGTTCAAATAGTCCAGGAAATGTTACAAGAATTTGTAGAATTTGTAAAACGTCACGATTTTTTAAAAGTGTCACAAGATTTTATTTTATTTTCGCAGTAACGAAAGATTATTCCGATTAAAGAATTCAAGAACCGCGCAGCATTGAAAGGACATTTCAAATTTCTACATCCCATATTCTGAAATCTCATCACCCCGAGGAGGCATTGAGTCGCGAATCTGCGTTCCATGCGGAACATAGAATCGAAAATCTAAATCCTGCTCGCATCAAAGAGACTTCTCGAGTTTCCCTGTCTAGCCGGTTTCCCTGGAAACTTGATTCCGTTGAATTAACTTTGATCCCGCGTTTTCTTCGAGGTAACTTTCCGCACTCTGAATAAATTAATTTCAAGTAATAAACAAGTGGAACTCGTCGCGAGGACAAAGTGTCGAGTAAATTATCTTACAGGTATATTCTGACTCCGTTCGCAAGGACCTGTCATTCCCAACTTCTGTTGTCTAAACGAGCGACGTTCCATCAAAGTTTTCTTTGCTCGTCGAGCAAAAGGTACGATCCAGCGAGAGGAGGCAAGGATCCAACGCTCGTATCCTTGGTACGTGTATCTAAAAGCCGAGTCGGATCTCCCCCGAAGTTTCAATCGAGCACTCTTACGACGTATACAGCAGTGCGTTACCCTAGTTCGTCTTGGAAACTGGCAAACAGGACCAGCGACTGATCCCTCATCTCGACGTTGTATCGACTCCTTTCGATTCCCTCTGCGACAACGGAGGAAGTGGACGATAAAACAGACATCCGATACTTTTATGATACTTTCACGGGAACGCCGCCTTTCTATATCCTTCCCTTTCAATTTCGTACAACCTTCCTCCGCATGCATCTTTCCTTTTACACACTTCCACTAACTTTTCATCTGGATCAACGAGATTATTGCTTGTTCCCTCCGATCGACTGAATCAACGCTCGAATACCTTCCTTCATACTGTTTCGAACGCGACTGTAGCTTTTATCGCCACTCGAATCAGCTTTCCTTGGAATATCTTAAAACGAGTAACGAGAATATCGTGTTAGAGTAAGACATTAGATTAGAAATCGCGCTAATTAAACTACACGCTTCTTTGGTCGGATTAAATCGAATTGATTGCGCCGTAAACAAAGCGACGTCCAGCGTTTCTGCAAGTTGTTTGAAATTCATGTGAGAATAACTGGGAAACGGAAGCTCAAATCGTCACGAAATTCATAGAAGCAGCGTTTCGAGCGGATTTCATGGATCGACGATCGCTGGACAAACTGGCAACTTTCGCGAAACAGATGCGTCGACAAAGTTTATGAACGTTCTGCTCGGAATCCCTCGCAGTGTCGTTTAAGTACAGTTTGTTTCGCGAAAGGTAAATTCTACTGATCGTCTCAATATTGTACCTTGGTTCGGTTTCTGGTAAATCTTAAGTAACCTACGTCGTCATTTTTCCTGGGGACGATATTCTAATTTTATGACAGAAAGAAACACCCTGTATTTACTTGGTTAACTAATAATTGTAGGACAATCGAGAAAAATTATTTTCCAATCATTTTATTTTGAACCATATGGAGCCTTTTTACTGAAACTGTACGATATAAACGAAAAGTATGATTAGATCTCCGTCGTTCGCATTTCATAACAGCCTACCGTCTCGAAAAAGGGTGCTTGTCTCGGTTACACCCTACCTGACGACCCCTAAACGTTTCTGAATGTAAATAGCTGGAAAGGAACGAGGGTGAGAATAAGAAAAAGCTCGAGATACCGTCCAGATAGAGATCTCTCGATCCGAGAAAGGGAAAGAATTGGCCTTTGGCACCGTGTTACTTTTCACCGGAACACCAAAACACTTCACGGCGAGAGAATCTCTCGAAAGAGGCGCGAGTACAGCATGCTTGGTTCTATCAAAAATTATCCAAAACGACAAAACCCACTGTGAGCAATTTTTATTTTATTCAAAATAATTTTAGTCTCGAACGATCGATATCAATCTATTCCCTGTCCTTTACGCTAATAAATGAAAAGAAAGCGCGCACTCGAAATTATCGCAAAAATGTCGTCGTTTCTCATAAAGACAAATGGTCCCCGAAAAAAAAGAAGAAAGAAAAAAGGATGAACTGTTTTATGGCTGAGGCATAGTCTGTTGGCACTACGATATAACCGGCGGCAAGTTTCCTTCGCTCGCAGCGCATTGGCTCGCTGCCAAAGGTAGATGTCACGAAGGTGTTGGCAAGAAGAACTTTGACCCAGCGATCCGGGGGATTAAGTAACACCTTATCTCCCGTTCGCTTATCAACGAGATTGCTTCATCTATATTGTTCGAAAATATGGAAATCGAGCAATTTGTAATAGCAATTTTGGGACGTTCAAAAATCGACGTTGTCGGTTCTTTGTGGCTGTATTTTGTGTTCAAAATGCGTGCCAGAATCCTGTTTTCAGACCGCTCGAGGCGTTTTTAATCCATTTTGCATGTAACCAGGTTTGGCTTCGAATCTGTACGCTTTTGCAACGCCTGTTTGCTTTCTGGTGGCACCTGCTTTATTACGGGAATTTGGGTTGGAAGTGTAAACGACAATAATATAAATTACAGATTTAAAGATATTCACTCGTTTTCATCCTACCAATTTTACGTTATTTATATTATCACTTCAGAACCATTCTACTATCACCGGTGACTATTTCGTCTTAATTAAACAAGGCTATAGGTTTACGTTTCGATGACACGTCGGTACACAGTGTCAAGACCAACTAACCCGCAGTGTATACCCACCTGATCCATGTTCGGATAATCAGACGTTCGCATAATCGATGCCCCGCTGTATTCCCGCGCAAATTTGCCAGAAAATAAACGGTAAGATTTCTTAGTTAAATAATCGAGTGACGAATAACCGAGTGGATTCGAGCGGATCGAGTTTGCCCTCAGCGAGGCGACCGGAAGTCCCCGGTTGATGCGGTCAGCTGGCGGAAATCAAGGCATCTCCGGGCTCGTGACTCGAGGATTCGATGCCGGGATAGATTGAATTTTCAGCCTGGCCTCTCGCTCGTATGCAGATTCGACAGGAGATACGCGGTTCCTCCGGCTAACCAAATTGCAAATCGACTCCAAGATTCGCGAACATCCTCGTACGTCGTTGCTTTTTTCGCTCGATCGATCGCTCGTAAAGATCGCGAGAACGATCGATTAAATTTTAACCGTGGATCGTTACCCCCCGGGCAGAGGGTGCCGGAGGAAAGATGAAGATAGTTTCTCGCGTTTTCAGCGCGCCGGCATTGATAGCAGCCTTTTTTACGCTCGAGTTTCATAAAACACGTCCGTAATATCGGAAAAGTGGAGCGTGAGTGTAATAATAGCGCCGTCAGCTCCAAGGGTCTCGTTAAAACAAAAACGATATTTCTCGACACTTTCTAGAGACACCAGGCCTCGTACACGAATTATCATATTTTCGACTGCCGACCGTGAGGATCAACCGTCGATCATACCCGGTGATTGCGAAGCTGAAAGCCACTTTAAATTCAGAAATATGCTCCCCTGGACCTATTCGCCTGATCGAAATAACAAACTTTTAACGAAATTCAGTGATCAATTTTCAAACGTAATTTCATGACATAAAAGTATCACGAAATGACACTTAAGGTATATCACCTTGAAGCTTAAACAGTGCTGAAAATGAATATGTAAGGGCATCTCGTTGATATTTTTGATGCAACATGGCGGACAGCTAGTTGCATCAAATATCGATCGGTTTCGAGACACATCAAATCTAACATGATTCGAGGACATAAAAATACCGAGAAGTGGCACTTACGACACATCAATTTCGAGCTTAAAGTTTAATGAATCATCGCGCATCATAGCAACTCGAACAGTTTATTACTGTTTTGGAATATTGGTGATCGAAGATTGGACATATTCACCAGTGGGCAATACCGAGGTATAAATTGATCGATCCATTGTTCTAACTAAGAACCAGCCATTTCGCGTTCAGAATATTGACAAAACGTCTACCTATGTTCTCGAAACCTTAAGCTTTAAATTCATACAAATACGTGCTGTTTGGTGATACTTTTATGTCACGAAATTGTGTCAGAATTTCTATGTATCGAAATCCGTCAATGTTTGCTGCAATCGACAACCAATCATTTTGTATTACGAGTATTGACAAAACGTTCACGCAGTTATTTTCGTCGAACTTTAAGCTTCAAATTGATGTACGATACCTGCTGTTTTGTAATACTTTTATGTCATGAAATTATGCCAGATTAACAACCTGATTGAAAGAGGAAAAGATACCGAAGAACGTACGACGATTTTCGAAGATTCGAGCTGGGACAAACTCGATACAGACTGAATCCGTGAAAACCCTGTCACGTCGATCGTTCGGCGCGAGTATGAAATAGGAAGCACAAATTCGTTGGAAATTTACGAGCGGCCCCGGACAAATGTCTCAACTCCGAAACGTGTTCCCTTAACGGCGGACTTGTCAACGTCTGAACCAATTTCTGGAGTTTTACATCGTTCCCGTTCCCCTCCCGTCGAGTCGTGAAACTTCGAAACGTAAAATTCAGAGAGCAGGAGCGCGAACGCGTACGGATCCGCTCGCGAGTTTTCGAGTAAACTTCAAACGTACTTATCCGTCGTTAATTGAAACTCGACGACTCTTCACTCCAAAGAGAAATCCCTGCGTGAAATATCGTTTGACGTTCGAACGACTCGAAAAAAATTATTAATTCATTCGGAAACAGCACACTCGCTAAGACTTCGATTCTTGACCTATAATCTCAAGGCATCTTTAAGGGACGTTTAACCGAGAGTTACGTTAAGCTACCAAATTGAGAGCTATGCTTAATAATTGAGATTTTAATGTGCCTCGTTGCTAGCGTTCGTGCTATATTCAGAAATTCCTTCAAATTTGGCAGTGGAGAACATTATAATTGGTCAGACCAAGAGTTACTGCTCAAACGCGGTCACACAGGGTCATGAAATTAACACGTCGACTGTCACAGTGAAAGCAGACGTATATGGTCAGACACACCTTAATTCCAATTATTAAGGCTTCTGTCGATTCATTTTAATCGACCAATGACCACCATGGCAGGCAACGTGTTAATCTTGGGATGACATAAAACGTGTAGCTCGTTCCGTCGACGAAACAGCAGGGTACCGCGACAAGCTGTAAGTATTATATCCTGGCAGGTGTACATTTTCGGAGCCGGTGTCGTTGGCTGGAAGATCGATGGGGAACGATCGCGAACGACTTTCAGCCGGCTTATCGTAGCCTCCTTCTCTGTTCTTCACCCTCGAATCCGGGCTACAACGTGTTGGATATCTTAGCTCGAAGGCGAGAGCTTACAAGGGAGCCGGTTGGTTCGCCTATTCACGGCCCAGGACACGACGAGTTTGCTCGACTAATAACGCGTTAACCAAGACCGCCCCTGTATCAAAGAACTTCGTCGTTCTTTTGTCTTTGCCGCGCGTTTCCCTTTCCCTTTGGCTAATTCGAGCGGACAACGCGATTTTAATTAATCCCCCTCTGGTTCCCCCTGGTCGCGAGAAACGTTACGTTCGCGTGGAATTCGATGCTCGTGGAAGATCGATCTCTCTCGAGGGCAATCGAAACGACGGTAACGATCGGTTATGCAACGCGACACGAAACCTCTCTCCGAAACACGATTGATTCGCGAAACACGAGACACGAATCCGGTAATTCGTGGCCCGGCTACTTCACGCAATCCCTCGACTGGCTTAGTACACATGCCAGCTCCGGAACGAACGCGATACCCTTCCTCGTGTTCGATCATTCGATACACGGTCTGGTGTCTCGTTAGTGTCGTTAATATCTAATATCGACGCTTCTTAACCCCTTAAATATTATTAATACCTCGTATTTCATACGACTGCATTCACTATAATTACAATTCAACAAAAAATTAAATTGTAAATAAAATTTGAAGGGGAGAGGTCCTGCTAATTAAACCTACCCAGAGCAATAAACTAGAAAAATTGAAATGTCGATTAAACAATTGTCGAATATTATTATTATTCAAACGGGGAGAAACTTTCTTGGAGAATCCCGTTCTTGGATTGCACAGAGGTAAAACGCGAGGGTGAAACGTGACCGAGGGGTAGAACAACCGGAAATCCCGTGATAGATCGATATTCCATTTGGAAAGTGGAACGAAACGAGCGTAAAATGATAAAAAGCGCGTTCGTTTGCGTTCCCCGTTGCGAGAAGTATCGAGAAACGGAGCGGAGCTGATCAAGCCCGTTCAGGCCCGCTCGTCGAGGAACGGTTTTTTAATCTTTGCGAATGACGGGGTCGGTAATGGACCGAGCAAATCACTGCGAGTCGAACGCACGTAGGAGGTCATCAGCGGCGAATTATAACGAATCAAACCGTAGGAACCGTGATACTAATGTCCCGATAGCGTACAGCCAGTAGTATCGGATCGTATTAATCAGCCGGAAACACCTCGGGATCCGATTGCCGTTAATGGCTTCGCTTCCGTTCGTCGTACGCCGCACGATTTATACCCCTTTCTTGTCCCTGGTAAAGCCGTTCGTGCGAAATTTATCCGTTTCCTGCATCGTATTGGATACGAAGGAAGCACACAGAATTTTGTTATCAAAGGATTATGAAAGGAAGAAGAAGTACTCACGCTCTCGAACTTGTCCTTGTTCTTGGCGTGTTGAGCGATGAACCTTGCGTCGTCGATGGTCTTCTCGATCTCGCGAACCAACGGCTTCTCGAAGGTGGGGCTGACGTCCTCGTGAACGTAAGCGGGGCTGGCCGGGCCGAATAGGTCGTCGTCAGCCCCGGGCAGTGGGAGCGAGGGTAGCGGCTCCTCGAAGCAGGGTGCTACGGTGCCCACGGTGGCCACGGTGGCGCCCAGATCGTACCTGGTCGCGGTCGGTGGCAGACCGTGGGTCGGTATCTCGTATTCCCCGCTGAACCTTTTCCCGTAGTACGCGTCGTACTTGTCAGTCTCTTGTACATGGAACACATCGGTGAGCATGCCCTCGGCCGGTTTCCCGTTGCTCGCCTCGACGTCGTCGTCGTCGTCGTCGTCGTCGTCGTCGACCTGATCACCGTCGACGCTCATACCGCCGACACCGACGCCGTTCCTTCCGTCGTCCTCGTCCTCGTCGTCGTCGTCCTTCTTCGGCCTCTCGATCAGAAGGAACCGCGGCAACACTTGTATGAACACCACCCGCACCCAGTTGGCCATACGATGGGTGACGGGCGATCGAAAGTTCACGTTCAACACAGCTATCGTCACCACCACGGACAGGGTGACCAGCACCATCGTGAACAGCAGATACTTGCCGAGCAACGGCACCGTTAACGACGTGGGCGGTATGATCTCGGCCAACAGTAGGAAGAACACCGTCAACGATAACAGTATCGAGATCGACAGCGATACCTTCTCGCCGCTGTCGCTAGGAAGGTAGAACACCAGCACCGAGAGGAAAGATATGCCCACGCACGGTATGATCAGATTCACCGTGTAGAAGAGGGTCTTGCGGCGCAAGGTGATATTGAACACGATATCTGGATAGGGCTCCTCGCAGCATATGTAGAACGCCTCGTTCCTCACGGCAGGCACTTTTATGATGTCCCACTCGACGGAAATGTAGTAGTCGGTCAGATCGATCCCGACCTCGATCCGGTTCGAGTCCTCCGTCTGGGCCAGGTGTCGTAGATCCACCTGCGGACAATCGTTAATCATTTTATTAATCTAACGTCAAAAATCTCTTCAAAGACTTTATAATATTAACCGACTAGATCAACTTTTCAACGATCCCTGACTATTTTCTTTAATACCCTCATAATATCTGTCGCTTCTTAGTAAGCCCCGTCTATATTTCTATAAATCACCGAAAGATCTAATACCGGCGAATAACACTCGACGTTACGAGACCATTGAAGTAAATTATCCGACAAACGACAACGATAGTCGGTTCGTTTAAAGATTACCGCGACCCTGTGTACCGTGTAATTCAGGTCCGAGATAAGGAGCATTACTCGAAAGCAACCATTTGACAGAGGTTACGTATAGCCGGCCGCGTGTACGTGCCTGAGAGTGAAACAGAGGCAAGGAGAGAGGGGATGATGAATAATAAGGGGTATTTCATAAGATGTCGCATAACTGGGAAATGAGGGATTCTTCAGCCAAAAATAATATAGCTACGAAGGACAACTCCTGACGAGAATAATCACCATTCTTTTTCGCCCGTTAATGAGAAACTTTACAGCAGCGTTTCGTGGAATTCACGTTTTATTTCTAGGAACTTTTCAAAACCTTTAAAATCCTTTCAATAATTCCTATCGATATTTTATCCATTTTTGAACGATCTTTTATGCCACTCCGAGGACATAAGAAGATTCTTTTTAAACAGGATGCAGAATATCCTATTTATTCTGTCTCCGACCGTACCGCGCAGAATCCGATTGTTTAAAAAAGAAAGAAGACGAGGCAAAGATCAGGCGAAGAAAAGAGGGTTGGAAGGAGAGAACGAAAGAAATTGGATACCTCTAATGGGCGCTAGAATAGGTGGTGGATTTTCTGCGAGCCTTCGAATATGGGAACGGGAATAAAGTTCGGAGAGTGGAGCCAAATCTCTCTACCATCGAACTTCCGCCCCTTGATCCTCCCTGGACCGCTTTTAAGATCTTTTGATAGCGAAAAGATCACCTCTTAAATAAACTGAATTAATTGTACGATAAAGAATTTTGTTATTAATTATTTTATGGAGATCCATCAAGGAAGCAACGTTTACACTATATGAAAAGACACATCAGTCAATGTGTCTATCTGTCGCTTCTCGAAGACTCGAAGCTTTCATCTTTGGACAGTTGGAACGGAAATTCCGAGAGAAAGAGTTCTTTGGCCGTGCATCAACGAGCGAAATCGACGAATCGTGGCGTTTTATTGACGTCTGTTAGCACGTTGCTCCTGTATCGTGAGATCCACGAAATTCCAGGGATATCCGCCGCTGGAACAGCTCAGAGAGCAGGGAAGAGAGTTGAGAGTTGAGAGCTGCCAAGGGTGATCGATAAATCGCAACGTTTCAATGAAAATCGTTTCACCCCTCTCGTTTAAACGAGAACGATTCTTGACAAACTTCTCAGAAAGGGATGTTCTTAATACGTCTTAATATCTCTGCTGTCAGTCCTTTTACACTTTTTCCTTGCAAAATTATTTTTCTATACTTATCGACTTCACTGTTATAGAATTTTTTACAATTCTGAAATAAAAATCTGGCTAAAATTTTCTCGATAATTAACGTCAAAGGTGTTAATTTAACCGAACGAGAAGCGGCCAGGTATTTCGCGCCATTCGTTTAATTTCCACCCCCAGCCCTTGCCAATAAATATTCCCTCGGCTCATCTGCATTTTAATAGCGTTTCTATTCGACTCTGTTCTTCTAAATTGGACTAGAAAATTTAAGATAGGACTGGAATAAAGTTTGCGACCCACTTGTGGGTCGTGTACCGTTGAAACGTGTTAATCGAATCCGTGAAAGGGTCGATCTTCAGCGAAGAATTGAATGGTAACACGCGCTTCATCCAGCGGGCAGAAAATGGTTCATCGCTTGGCACAGATAAACGCTAGTCATAAAGTGTTGCCAATGCGAGCCTCTGCTTTCTCCCCCGTGAACTTTCATCGAGCAAAATGGATTCCATTCCGAACATCTTTCCATTGTTCCAAAGATTCTTGGAACTCGCACGCGTACCTCGTTCTCCAAGTTTCGATGCCTCGCCATCGTCGCGCGCAACTTTACAAAGATTCGAAATTACGATGATAAGGACGATGATTGCGGCTGATAAACGTCATCCAGTAACGAAGGATAATTAAGATCATCAGCTGGAAGTGAACGCCTAAAGTTTGCTCCTCTTCCTTCGAAAGGGCTTTGATGCCGATATGTAAGCACTGATACGATTTTGGGGCGGAAAGTGGAAAATCATCGGTGTCGAGCTCTCGTTAATTTTCTGAGTAAAGATATTGTTAATATGCAAAATAAGGACGATGTTACAGTAATTTAGAGAAGAAACAGGGACTGAATAAGCAATTTATGGAAAATTTGCCGTGTTTCTGCAGCGACATGAATTATTTCCGTGCAGCACGATGTTCGAACTTCGAACGCTTTAGAATCCAAGAATCTCGAGGGATTTCTCTGACAAGCGGTGGCAAGGAAGAATGGAAGAAAAACACCAGGGAACAGAACTGTCAACGTAACTTCTAACATAATTAATAGTTCAAGCGCTACGTGAAAAGTTCCACTAACATTTTTCTACTCTGACATCGGGGTTATGATTTAACACAGAGATTCTACGGTACTTTGACTTAATGAGCATTTTCAAATACCTCTGAGTTTATTAATTAATACGCAAGGTATCTTATTTATTTTTAATTCGAAAGATCGGTAGACCCAGTGTTAATATTGAAAAGCATTTTGTGCCCTTTCTCGAACGGCTCGAATTACTCGAAAAAAATGTCGAATTACAGGCTGGAGCAATGACGTCACGGCTCCAGTGACATTTTGCCAGAGGTTCAGTCACGATTTAGGTATTCCTTGGGGGTCTGATTGCATTACCGGCACGGTCATATTTCTATCCGAGTCCCCTTACGGTCTAATAAAGTATTCCTTAAGAGATCGATCGTATTATAAAACCGGTCACGTCCGGCTTCGCCATCGTTCCTTTCGACTTGGATAAAAAATTCTTCAACCAGTCACCTCACATCCAATCATACTTTGTCCATGACTTGATGTCGCTACGATAACGCGTTGCTTCGAATAGAATTCCACCATCAAAAGAAAAGTATAGGCCTTGTCATCGTTTATGATTTATCGAGTGGCTATAAAAAAAATCTACCATTCTCTACAGATTAACCCTTTAACACTTTAATCTAAAGTCTTCTTCAAAATACCAAAATATACAATTCGTCGAATATAAAGTTATCAAATGAAAGTGTTAGTAGCTGCAGCGTGACAATCAAAGTGTTAAATATTATAAGTACGCTATGAAAAATTGAAGGTCTGAAGTCTTAAAATAACAATTTTAAATATTATATTTCGCTATGAAAAATTGATATCTCTAAGCTTTGAAATAATAACGCAAAACCATCGGATCACACCGCTGAATTAAAATATTCCAAATACGAATAGAACAGGTATCTGCTGATAAAACGAAAGGATACAATACAATGTGGTACAGGATTTCGATGGGGCGTTCAGTTTCCGCGAATGGCAAACGACGTGTCGTAACAGTGCCGGTCAATGAAAATAAAATCCTTGTTCGAAAAAAACACGAGGGGAGAAGAACGTAACATAACCATCGAGTATCGAAAGGGATGCAGATATAAATGGAACGTCGATGGCCCGGCGACTTTCGTTTATTGACAGCGCTGTACACTTTTACAAAATGACTTATGCGTCCGACGATAAGTCGGTGGATAGCTTTGAAAAAGGCCAGCCTTATCGGGGATCCAGGAGGAAGAGCAAACATCGAAGATAGATGGTCGTTTTGGGACTTGCTTCTTTTTTTGGGTTCGATACAACCTTTCAGACCTTCCTCTTTTATAAAGAAATTTTATCATCCCTCTTATTATTTTCATTTTTATTCAATTTACTGCTCGGATATTCCATAATCAGTGTTCCACGGTGCTTGCCACCTTCTACTAATTAATCTCTAATTAACGTAGCTCGAGCAAAACTCTACACGCTTGTCACTCGAATTTCGATTAATTCCGTGGACACCTGATTAAAGGTTATTTCTAGGCGAAAGTATTACTTAATAATTGAACCGCGTCACCAGAAAATTTCTCGATTCTCGAATTGCACTGTGACAGCGCTAAATTAATCACCCAAAATAGAACCTTAATAGTTAATCCAATAAGTGACGTTTTCGAGTCGAATTGGGACATCTCGAAATCTTGTCGAATATAGAACCTCGCGACACTTAATTGATCAACACTGACTGATCTTTTCGACTAAAATGATATGCAATGGTTGAAATACGACATCAGGTTTATTTCTCGGGGATGGAAGGAATAAAATTTCTGGACGATGATTAATCGCCCGATAAAGGTGGTTGAATCTTATTACTCACCGTGTACCCGTCGTAAGTCCACGAACCAAACTTCATGAAGCAGGTCTGCTCGTCAAAGGGAAAGTACTCCACGTTGATCTCGCAGAATGATTTATAGATAGCCGGCGGTTTCCACACGACCTTCCCCGTATGGTGCAAAATCGCCTTGGTCATAATGGTCACCTCGTAGTTGCCGTCCGCGCTGAAAACAAAATTAATGTCCACCCTGATTTATGTTTGTCGCACCTTTTTCCACCCTGCTCGCCCGTTAGAGGGCGACTTCGATACAGGGTTCAACGATATTGCGTTCGCGTGTCATTAATTAATCCCCCCACATCCTTAAGCCCTGAATATTCCTGGCTATCTCCGACGAACTTTCGAATAATTCAATGCCCGTAGAATTTCGAATCGGTCGGACGATTATTCCACGCCGAAACTCTCGAGACTCTCGAAAACTTGCGGGTAACTTTCGAGTTTTAATAGACCCGGAAATTTCGAGGCTTCGTTAGACACCGTAGCCAAACGTGAACCGTTATTCTCTCAACTATTTATGTTGCAACGTGAACATCGAAATTTCTCGAGTAAAATAACGATAATTTATGAAACTCGAGTATCTGCTACTTTGTATTTAATGCAGTCATTTTTATTGAAATATAGTCTTAAAATGACGAGTGTCAGGATATCGGAAGACTTCGAAATCTGCCACGGGTTGCATATCGGGGGATAAAATTTCAATGTCCGTATTATATTCGAGGCAACGAGTCGAAAAGAAACTGCAGTGTCGCGTCGATGCGCGACACGACAATGTAGATAAGAGATAAGAAAATCCAGGGAATAAACAAGGAGGGGGTAAGCGGTAGAAGTGCACGGTCTAAAGGCTACGAGCGGATGTTAGGCGAAGCGCAGACTTCCGTGAGGAATAAACCCGACTGAATAACGCGGTTGGATTTCTAATATAATACGCGCGACTGCAACTGCACTTGTTGCGCTGTATTCCTCAGACCCGTTCTCTTTTATTATTAGTCGGTTACGCGGTTTCCTTCCCCGTCCACTTAGTTTCTCTTGGCCGACGTTCTTTTGCCACTTTCGACCGTTTTAAACGCGATTCCTTAAACAACTTCGTTGTTTTTGTTCTTTGAAGAACAATTCGCTCGGATTCTACTTTTCCTTTTTGCCAAGCTACGAAACTGTGAATTGGCTGACTTTAAATCTTAAACTTTGATGATCTGGTTGTTCCTGCGAACGGGTTGACAAATCGAAAATGACGAGAAGGATCTTCGGATGAAATCGTGTGTGTCGACTGCAACTTTGAGACGTGTATGTACATATGTCAACCCTTCGGAAATACCGAGTTTATGACATGGTCGGTTATTAGAACGATTTCTAAGGTATGAAACCTCGAAATGACTAAGATATATTTCAATATCGCGAGCTCTGAACCTCAATTTGACACAATTAATACTGAGTACACGAATGAGGATTATACGTGACTCGTAAAGGATCCTCGGTAAAAGAAACGTATCCTCCGTGGAAATAAAATCTCCCTTTTAAAACACACGCGATTCCTTTTAACAAAGGCAAACACTCGCGCGAGTGGCCGGCCATAAAATCGCAAACAGGAACGGAAGCGGTACAATATCGAGCACACGATTACTTTCCCCCGGCTAGCAATCGCGGGAACTTCGATAAATTTCGCCGTATTTCGAAAGCGTTGTTCCCGACAGCCGGCCAGAATATGGAAAATCAGTGGGAAAAGCACGTTTTGAATCTTAATATGCGAGGACCGGTAGCGGCGCTCGAGAGTCTGCGACAGGTGCGCGTGGCTCGCAGGTGGATCCGCTGCCGAGGATGAATGAACGTTGCTGGGGAATTGAGGTTGCGCACGTGTAACGTGAAATAAAGCCAAACGAGCCCGGGCTTTTTATCGTCGCTCACGAAATATATGACTCGGGGAAAACAGGTGTGAACGAATTGTTTCCCCGCCGGCTGACAAAACCTATCGTCTTCGCGGATGATAACCGTTTTCTCTTTCCTTCGTAATTGAAACGAGGCGAAATTAGATTTTCCACAGAATTGGGTGAAAATTTTGGTAACAACTTAACAATAGAACCACATACCTTTATTTCTATATTAAAATTAAAATAGAAATGTCAACTAGGAAATCGAAAAAGATGGGAAAACACTTGCGAATATTACGCCAGTAAATATCATTAACAGAGAAAAAACACGTGTCAGCTGGTATAAGCGCACAAAATTGGCCGAAGGCAGGGAACGGAAGTTGTCGTTCCCGAGCACTCCGTGTTCAGGATTCGCTGTGACAACGAGAACAATGCGTGGACAGGGCAATAATTTCGTGGCGAGAGCACGAGGGCTGACATTTTCAACGTCTCCGTGGATCTCGTGGGGCTTTGTTCTTGGGCTTCTGTCGTGGAAACGTGGGCCGCTTTTAAGTGGTCGTCACGTAATTACAAACACCGTAGACACGACGGAAGAAAACGCCCCGGTGACAAGATTTTGTTGAAAAAAAAAGTTTCCAGTTGCTTTGGGAACTGAAAGATTCATTTTATGTTAATGCCGCTCGCCGGACTGATCCAAGTTGGATGGACTACTGAATATGTCCGGCGTTGGCTTGCTGACAAGAAGTTTGTTCGGGGAGGAATAATTGTAACCGCGAAAACTTTTTCGCCCTAATGCACCCCTAATGGTTTTTAAACTTAACATCGTTCGCGAAAACGTTGCGTGAATTTTTTAAATTCTTACGACGCCTAAACGGAACTTCGATCCCGCCAAGTAATTCAATATAGGTACTCGATATCGTAAAAAAGAGCTCGAGGAAGTAAAGGGGGATGATATCGCAGCGAAGCCCCATAACCGTCAAACGCAAGAAATCCCGTGGCGGGGATGAAAGGAACGGCGGAAGTCGCGCCAAAGAACTTTCGGGATCTCTCGATTAATCATGCCTTTTTTTCCTCCTCCCCCGCCGGATTCGCGTGTCGGTTCTTGCGAGCAGACGCGGCACGTAAATCTTGAAAGTTGACGTCCCTTTTAAGCGCCCGTCTACTCGAACGACGTGGAACACCATGGGAGAAAAAAAGGGGAAGGGTACATTGTACTCTTCGTAGACATTGAATTTTCCGTTTCCAAATTTAACCTTTCTCCCCCTTTATTTTCTCCACGAATCGCCGTTTCTCGATACACATCGCTCGATCAATTTTCATCTCTCGATAATTCTCGCGTCGACGGAACAAAGAGAACGCTCCTCTCGGAGGTCGTCCGAATAATTCGTCGAGTTTTATCCGCGCAAGAAGAGATTCGTGGAATTATTTAAAAAACGGGAAAATAGGACGGGGCGCACATTCTTTACGGCGCCGCGAAAGCGATTCAACGAATTATTCCGCGTTCCCTCGAGCACGATACCCCGCTGGGATTAAAAATAAAACTGTCGAAACCGGTGTATTCGGGGGTTGGCCAGCCTGCCTCTGTTTCCCAGGGTCGTTGCACCCTCGCCATCCTACCCGGATAAAGGAGGTACGCGTATCGAAGTTGGGAAAGTTTCCGGGGGTCGGGGGTAAAGGGTAGCCGGCGTGTGTATCTCTTCTTAAACCTTGAGATTTAGTTTGCCATTGAGCGCGACTGTTGGACTGGATACGGAGGACGGTACGTTCCCAGTGGCGCGGAAACTGTTCTTTGTTTAGCCAACGTTCCCAACCGGTTCACGTGATTTAACGATCCAATGAAAATTACCTTGCACTAGGGAGCCTTATCGAATGCTCCATTATTTAACCCTTTAAGCAAGCTCGTTTTTCGATAATAAATTTTTCTATGGAGTTTGTATTTGAAATTCATACGAATATTAATAAACGTTGGTTTCTTGCGATTGTAGTTTGAACACAAGAAGGGTGAAGAAGTGAAAAAGAAGGGGAAAGAAATTGAATTCGAAAGGAAGGGTCTGCGCATTCGCTCGGTACGCCAGTGAACGTACCGCGAGATGGGCACGGTCGACGGATCGATATAAGTTTCGTGGTAGAACGGGGAAATTCTGCAGCCGGTTTTTGTCCTTTTTTCCCCCGGAGTCGAGGATCCTACGCTGCGGACCCGTTTCAGCCAATTAAAATCGTGCCCGGCGATAAATTTCTGATCGCGCCAACGTAAAATACGCGGAACGAGATTAGCACGGATCACGGTTCTTTACAATTAAACTTAACATTCCGTCGGTCGTGATCGTGGAATGAAATTTCTACTTGTAAACTCGTTCTTTCTTTAAGAAGGCTCGATCGAAATCATAAAGGAATTCAATTATAGAGGACTTTATGAAATCGTCGATTTGCAGTCACTCTTTTTACCTCGCTAAATGAAATATCTTCTTGGAGATGATCAAAGTTTGAAGAGCGGAGACACATCCTCTTTTAATGATCAAAAGTCATTGTTCTTTAACTCCAGTAAGTAGGTTGATCGATTTTAGCTGAATTTTTATGAAGAAACTCGTTTCAAGGATCATAAACGAGTTCATTTTTGAAAATAGAGGCTTTAAGAAATGTCTGGAAAGGTGAAAAGGATACTCAAAACTTGCTGCAATTTTTACAATTATTAGTTAAGAGAAAGGAAATTTAAAATAAAGGGTTAACAATGTTAAAAATAAAATGCAGACCTCGAATTAGTTAAAAAATCCGGCGAGTTAAGCTTGGTGCACCGCGTTGAAAACAATGTCGTTGTAAATCTCAATAAACGATGCCACGAAGCACGTAGAAGCTACTTTTATGACGCGGAACCAGGAGTTATCGAGAAAAATAAATCTTTCCATAGTGGCATTCGGATTAGCAGATGCTGAGATGGATGAATGGTTTTCGGTGGCGCCAACGGGGATCATGATCTCTTTTTTTTTTCTTCTCGGTGCAAGGAAAATTTCAACGTCATTACCCGCGGGAGAATTTTTATGAAATAAAAATTTCATCGACCGATAACAAAATACATTGATAACCGAGTAAACGGTCGGCGGTTTGGAATTTTTAAATATTCAACAGGAGACCACCGGAAATTTCTATTCCGCGGACCGGCCTCGCTTTATGCAAATACCTTTCAATTCGCATAATTTCGCACGGCGGACCGCGCCACGTGAAATTGAAAAACGCGAAAGCGTATCTATCGGACGTTACCCGTTGTACGCCAAAAATGTAACCATCGAAAATATTTGTATAAATTTCTTTTTTATTCTTTCGCGAATCACAATTTGTGGCGAAAATGTTCACCCCTTTTATCGAAATGGATGTCGTGATTGTGCTATTGGAATGACTTGTATTGAAATACTTTATATTGTGGTACTTGGTATTGAAGTTGGGATGCTAATTACTGGGATCCCTAATACTGCAATTCTCAATATTGAGATACCTAATACTGAAATCCCCAATTCCTGAGTACCTAATACTGAATTACGTAGCGTTAGGACACCTAATACTGGAATGCCTATTATATACACAAGCGATAAATTTTCAGATTGCTTTCATTCCTTTAATTACAAAGTTTCGGCACGAAGGAGGGGGATCGAGTTTCACGAATACCGATTGCCAAAGTTTCCAGTCATAAATCAGCCGACATCAAAGTTTCTAAATCGTCAGGAACAAGTAGTCGCGAGCTTGTTTTCCCATTTGGAAACAATGTCGGTTTTGAGGGAGGGGACGAGGCAGAGCGTGGTCAGCTGGTCGAAACAAGACAAACGAGCGGGGTGAAAACGATGACCCGAACGTGGTTGGTTCACGAACGAGCCGCTTGAAAAAGATTATCGTGGATTTCGTGAAAACGGTCGGCGATCTGTGACGATGGCGGTTTGCTTCCTAGGTGGCTGCCACTCTATTTTCGTTCACGAGACCCGAAGAACGCGATATCGGAAAATGTGCTTCCTTCGCTTACTGGATTTAAATTTTCCCATAGCGGGAAAAGCTTCTTTCACTTCGGGAAGTTTCATTTCCCTCCCGATGTTTTTCACCTGATTCTCAATCCTTCGTTTAGATTAACTACTGGTTAAATTCACAATATTTTTCAATATTTTATCGCGCTTGAAAGATTCATTCGAGGGTCTTTTTCACTAATTTAAATGCATTTCCTGGCAAGAAATCGTTCCCACAATTTCTGAAAACTTCGTTACTCGATCCCAACGTACGTAAACTTTCATCATTTCAACCCTTCGCTCTTTGACGTATCCTTTCCCGCCCTAAACCTTTCGAACTCGCTCCTGACTTATTCCTTGAACACTCGAAACTTCTATACTTCTTCATCAAAAGTTTGAACCGTTTGAAAATAACACGGCAAAGACCACGAGAGGAAGAAGAGAAAGGGGGTAGCAACCCTCAAAGGAGGTCGTTCTTTAAAGCTCGAAAACGGGATTATCCTCGATGTCGAGGCCAAAAATTCGCCTCTCTTCGATTATCATCCCGGTTGTCGCGCGCATCACCGACTATTCTCCTTGATTCTCGTCTTCATCAACCCCGTTTTCATCCCCCGGCAAGCGGAGTCGAGTAGTTGGCGACATTCAGCCACGTTACAACGGGCCAGGCATCTGATTGACCTAAAACACGTCGAGTACAGGCGAATACGTACTAACCGGCAACCCCTACGATCCTGTTTCAACCCCGCGCCGGACCCGATGCCGAGTAAACGCGTCGTTACGCGTACTGTCGCATAAACACGCGCGAATACGACGCCAGCTGCGATACGCCTTGATTGCTAATTGGTGCGTTTCGGTTTCTGAACACGGAACAGCGTTATCGAATGAAGGGATCCGTTTTCCGAACACGCGGGGGATGAAACCGTGCCCGATACCGTCTAGACGTGTTTAATCCTCTGATACCTTCGTATTTTCTCTGAGAAAAAAATTCAGAAAAATTAGAAGGTTAATTTAGCTCTATAAGTGTAATTTACAAGAAGATTCGAATCGATTCTCGCTGATCTATTTGTTTAAAATAAGAGGTGATCGGTTTGGATAAAAAATGAGGAAATTTCACGCCTATAACCATGAAAAACGATCGATCCGGTCGGAATTTAGTAGGTAAAGGGTAGCAGAAATATATCGGATCGAGCTGCAATTGAGTTAAAGCGTCGTTAATTTGCAACGAGCACAGAGAAACGGAACACAGGCCGGAGAACGAGCGTGTGACTTATACGAGCATTAACTCACAAATTTGATACCTACGCGAACAGTTCAATTTCCTTTTAATTTACCGTGCTCCCCACTTCGAGCGCGAGTTTAAAGCACGCTAAATCTATTACCCCCGACACGATAAGCTGTCTCTGTTTCGACCAGGATTGTCGTATGCCACTAATTCATAAACTTAACACTCGCCTGTCCTGGATGGAAATTACTGTTGTTGTTGTTGCGTGATCAATTTTAAGGGGGAAGCTGTGACTATAATTTCGTCAGAAATTATCCTGTCGTGGTTCTAAAATTGTTTCAAGCCAATTTCAAATTTCTTTGGATAATTTTGAGAAAATTGGCAAAA
This sequence comes from Anthidium xuezhongi, assembly GCA_022405125.1. NCBI lineage: Eukaryota > Metazoa > Arthropoda > Insecta > Hymenoptera > Megachilidae > Anthidium > Anthidium xuezhongi. Next base: position 8,449,391 of record CM039644.1, on the reverse strand, counting down.
TCGCTTCGAACAATTTCCAGAGGAGAAATTTTTATCTTCCCACAGCCCATACTTCCATTTCACGAGGCCCTAAAAGGGTCGACTGGAACCATGTTACAACGTTACCATGTAAAATGTATTCGCACTCTGAAAATCGAACGACAAAAAAAGGGCAAAACCTGCGTGCAGTTTAATCAAAGTAGCCGGGCCAGGATTCGGCGAACGAGGTTTTAAACGTTGAATTTCTCCGGGGGTCGAAGCTCCGTTCTCGCGAGGCGGCTCTCTCGGGTTACTTTGAGGTCGTGTTACTTCGTTAACACGCGCGTCGTCGACGGGGCGCGCACGCGAGTCGTGCCGCGCGCTACCAGCGAGGCGGATTACCCGCGTCCGGGACGAGTTGCCGTCGCGGTAATCCGACGATAATGGAGTAACGAGATTCCGGCACACGTACGTTCCTTGCATATTTTAACTTTGCATTTCGACCTGTCCACCCGTGCCCGCCTCCCTCCTTGCCCGGGTCGTTGTACCGACCAACCCCTTCCGCCCTGACGAGCTGACGCCACCTTGAAATTGCTTATAATATGCGTTCACGTTTAAAGTTCTTCTTAAAATTGCTGGACCTCGAAGAATATATAATATAAGGGTTGTAACAACCCTTGGCTCGCTTTCAAGCAATTAACGACCATCCTGCACCGTATAATTACCATCGATTCCCATCGAAATCGATCAAATATTCTGCGGTTAATCGCACAGGGAAGAAGATGGACGAGGAACGGAGAAAGACGAAGAATTGGAACGGTCTGACAGGGTGCAGCACCAAGGGGTGGAAAAAAAAGTTGAAATTACATAGAAACTATTTCCCCGGGGGCTGTATTTCGCCACCCCCTCCATTCGCACCCTACCCCCTTAGCCGTGTATCGAGGAAAAACGATTTTCGTTGAAAGTGATCCAATAAAAGGCGACCGTGTGTTAGTTCGTAGCAGATAGGAGAGGATCCAATAAAACTGGCGAAGCGTCGAGGCGCAATCAACGATGCAAATGCTTGGCCGCGTAAAGAAAGCCGCATAAAAGGAGCGAAAAGTGTTTCCTTCTTTTATTTTTTTATACCCTGTGTTCAGCTTGTTTGCATTCGATGAATTTCGATCGAGGCGAAAGCGAAGTAAAATTCAGATTCGAAGATAGGTAAATAACATTGATATCCGTGTGACAATTCTTGTTATAAGCTAGGATAAAGATAAAGATTCTTTCTTGATCGAATTGCAAAAAATATCGGCATATAAATTTCTGTATCTTGAAAAGGGAACGGAACAATTCGTTTGCGTGTGAAAATATCTACGACCGGCTGTATAATGGAAAGGAACTGTAGCGAGGAAAGAAACGTACGCTTGAAAAGGGCAAACTATCAAGCTTTCCAGACCGCGGGTTTCTTTTTAAGTAACAATCGAGCCCGATCGGAACGTGCTCGAGGAAATATCCGTTTTCATTTTTCATCGACCAGACTCGGCCACGCTTGCCCTCGTTCGCCTTTAATACGTATCTCCAGGATTCGATTAAGTCTACCGATTCTCGATTAACCGCGAATATTGTTACTGTTATTGTCCTGTTTCGTCGAGGTCTCCGTTCTTGTTCATTGCCTTTATCACTCCATCGAGAAAATTGTATTTAACAAGGGCAGAAATTAAATTCAATATATCAAAACGAATATCAACCCCCCTGCAGTTTTAATTATTTTATGAATCTTCACTTTATATTATTTTAGCAAGTTGCTTTGGCAAATAATTAAAGAAGCACCTATAAAGTTTAGCAAATCGAATTCGAATTATCAAGATGTTGACGTTGAGCACGTGTCACCGAATTATTTACGACAATCGTCGCGAGACGGGTTATCGATCGTTTGTTTCGCTTTTTTAATTAAATTTCAACCAGCCGTCCATCGAGGTTCCCTCGCCCTTTATCGATTTCCCGCGAAAAAACTTTGCTCGGAAAAGTTTTCCTCCTTCGCGAAACAGCCTTTTTTTCGCATAAACTTCGGATACACGGTAGAAAAGTTTCTTTTCACGGAAACCACTTTCTTCTAATAAGCGCTAGCATCGACTGGTCGCATAATTTGCATGTATACATACAAATCACTCTCGTAAGAACGAACGAGAACGCGAAACTTGCCTTCCAAATGATTCCCGAGGAAACGGACCGAGAAATGGAACAAAGTAACAAAGGATTCTGGGTTATCGTTATTCTTTCATAAGGTAAATCGAATACGTTCTGACGTGGTCAACATTCAACCCTTGAATAGAAGATTGTTTGTGTGTTTCAAACGACTCGAAGATGCTGTATTCTGTGTTTACACCTGTCAGATTAATATTAATTTGGAAGATCGATCTATTGGCAGGTGTAATGGTCCGTGATCGACTGCAAATATCGGGGTGGTACGGGCCGAAGGCACAGAGATCAGGATAGGAAACTAGGGGAGCTCAGAAGTGAAGTTTGCCGGAGCAACTCGACTTCGATTTAATTGATACACCCTCGAAAGCTGAGGGAACCTTACCACCGGTCGAGGGTCGATGAAGAACTGTCGCAGAACGGGCCTGGGTAATTCAAGCTGGCTGAGAATGGGCGTTGACCTCGAAGTTGTAAACGAGAACGGTTAATCAAACGAACCAGTTGCCATCACCTTTCTCTCTTTGGAAAACTATTGGCAAACGTTGCAAAACTTCCTTACCCTATCAATTGCCATAATTTTCAACAAAATAATAATTTAACCAGTCACATTGGAATCATAGTAACTCGTCCGCTTACAGATTTCAAGGTAAAGTTAATGATCGTTTCGTTAGCCATTAGGTCCCCGGATAATGTTCAATAAATTCACTTCATCTTTCTGGCGAACGTCACAAAAGCAATCGACAAACTTTCATCTCTAACAGCGAGACAAAGCCCGCCTGACCAAGTTATTAAACAACGAATTGCCTTCGACAGAGAGGCTTGAAATTCGATAAAGCGGTCAAAGGTAGCTTGGTTGAAAGGAATACGGTCACCGGGTCCCGTGGACGTCAAACGAACGACGTTATCAAAATTCAACTGATATAAACGATGCCGTATTATAACGCTGATATCCTGGGAATCACCGACGAATCCTTCTCGATCGAAGGACGATCGGTCCCGCGTTCGTTTCGCAAACGGGCCACTTACCCTTTTCGAGGTCGTTCGAGCCAACGTCGGTGAATTATTAATCAGATTCGAATATCTTATACAAATTACTTTTCCATCCGACCCCGTCGCAACGAAAGGAGACGGAAGAGGACGCATTTGCATGCTGCTCAAAGCCCTCGATGTACTTTGAGCCTTTCGAAACGCCACCGGGACAATCGATTCCCTGCCTTCCCCTCCTCCTGTCCACCTACCCTTCCCGGTTCGGGAGTAATTGAAACGACGTAATGTATGTCGAGAGTTTCGACTTCGAGAAGGTTCTTTCATGATTTTTCCATTGAACGCGTGCCGTGTCGAAACCACTTCAATGCGTAATTGAAATAAACTCGTCGAGATCCAGACGCGTCTCTGGCTGACAGGTTTTACGGCTACCTACGATCGACGACCGCACAATAAGAACTCACTTGTGAGAATGAACGGGGGAGAGAAAAACGTACTTTTATTCATTACAGTGATACACCCTAATATTTTTGGACGGAGAGTTTCCTATCAACAACTTTTACCCCAACAAAATAACGATAAAATAATAAGTATCACTTCTGTGAAAAGCGATTAAGAACGATCGAGCAGCTAAAAGCGTTATCGATAAACTTCGATCAAGATGTAACCATTTAAGTCGCAAACGTAGCAGATCCAAAGGTTCAGGGATGTTCCAGTGAAGCCGGCAATCCAATTACAACAGCAACCAACATCGATAAACAGAAACACAGCGGAGAAAGGGGGTATGTGTGCCTTGAAGTTGAATTCAATTTCTTCGCGCTGTTGAGCTTGAACCGGCCTGGACTACCCTTCCGTAGAAGCGAAACGGAACGCTTCCAAAGCTAATTACATCATTAGGAAAGAAATAATCAAAGCGAAACTAGCATTTCGACCGACGCCCCAGGCATAATTTCGCCGGGATAACTGTGAAAATTCACTCGATGGAACGTGCCGCGAACTTCAACGTGTTTAACTACCCTCGAACTTCCGTCTCGTTAACCGGAACAGCTTAATAGACCGTTCAACACATTGGATATCGTGTAAGGCGTCAACGATCGACATCGCTGATTCGATACACGAAACGCTAAACGCAATGGCTCATCCTTGTTCAAATTTAAATTTAAGTATCCTGAAAATTCAGTATTAGAAAAGTACTGGAGCCTACGCTCTTCGCGTGAAATAATTATCCGGTCCAGAAACGAAAGGGTTAACCGTGATCCTAACGAGACCCAGCAATAATTGTCCCTGGTAATAGAAAGGGACGAAATCGCAGGACCTAAAGCCCGGTCAATATCAATTTCGTGTCCCGGGTAACCGCAACGAAGAATCCGCTGGACGATAACCAGCCGGGGTCAAAGTCGAGCAGCGGAGAAACACGAGGCCATCCACGTCGTCGAACGAACGACATTGCGGCCCTGTTTCCTCGTAAAAGTGTCGTCCGTGCCCAGCGAAGTAGATTCTATTTCTCAGAGTTAGCCGAAGGCCGGGTTACGTGCAACGTATGGTAGCGCCCTTCTCGTGCCGGTCGGATTTTCAAAATGGCCCCGACGAACAGGGCGCCGCTGAAAACGTCACGTAGCCTCGTGGAATATTCCGCGGCCAGTTTACGAGATACCCCACGGGTGCTCTGCACTTTCCACTAAAATCCTATGAAGTACGAGCGGGACCAAGGTGACGGACGAGCCGGAGTACCGTCACACCGATACACCGATACACCGATACACGCGACCGTGCCGCTGGAAAGAATGGGGTAAAAAGGGGATCAACCCGGGCCAGATTAACGTGAAACCGTCGGTGAAATATTAGCGCTGCACTTGGAATACTCAAGGATGTTCTGGACGGTCCTGGTCTTGGCTTGAATAATGATTCGCGGTACTCGCTTTGGACCGACAATCGTCCTGAACGAGATTTCTATTCATTCCAATAGCTGACGGTTTAAAATTATACACTGTAGAATTACTGGCGCTAAAAAATCCGATGATTCGATTTGAAATTCCGAAGGATCGTTTTCGGTCGAACTTAGAGAATTTTTACGCTGATGGAATAGAGATTTTACCCTCGTTTACGGCCACGTTTATTGGCCTACGGTACGTGTATCTGCGATATAAATTACGAAAGCTTAAAACGAGACCGAACGTCGAGCTCTCGCAATATCCTGCTCGGTGGCAGACTTATCGAACAGCTGTTTAAGGTGGCCCTTTCCGGTTGTAAAAATAAAATCTCTCGAACGGACAAATTGCTTCCGTGGGCCCCGGCTTCGCAGCCGTTCCTGCAACACGTCGCAGGGCAAATTGCTTCTCGGTCACGGTCGTATATTTTATCACTTTTTATCAGCGAACCGATGAAACAGCCACCGCCACTACTTACGTTCAACATTTTTGTTGTTTCTTTCTTTTTCCCCTCTGAAGCTTCAGTTTCGTTAATATTTTTAATAAACTTCTATTTTTATTGTTATTATAAAATTGAAGATTTCATGGATATCCAAATAAAATTTGTATTATTTTATAAATTATTATTTGTGGACCAGTTAATTTAAAAATGTTAAATTGTACAAGAAGTGTGTATAAATATTGTCACAACACGTAGCCTTGATCTTTCAAATCACGACCCGATTTTTCAGGCAACGAGAGGGTTGGTTTAATTAGCGTAATAAGAAATTTAATTGAATTGACTTACTTGTTGTAAAGAACAATGTCCGGCAACCATATATGTTCTGACGGGACGTGGAGGGTGTCGACACCGCCATAGTCATCCGGGTTCCACTTCAGCTTGTAATCGTTCCACTCCTGCAAGCAGAAACGACACAAAAATAAGTTCCGTTTATTTTCGTACCGTAATAAAGGGGATGCAAGAAGGAAAATAAAAGAAGATCGGGAAATTATCGTCTTCCAACAATATTCAAGCCGTTTAATCGATTTAAAATACCCTTAAGAATTAATATTACAAAATATCGAGTTAAAATGAAATATGGAGAAGGGATTTCTGTTCCAAAAGTTTCAATGTTGCTTTTAGCCACTAATCCTAAGACTAATATTAAGATGGACCCCGCAGACAAACGTCAATCAAGCCCCAAGATGGGGTCGAAACTCGTCAATAGCTATCTAGCAGGAGGAAGCCAAACTCCAGACAAATCCCGATTAGGTTAGCTTCTACGCCAACTAATAATTCCTTTTGAGAGCAAGAAACTTGGTACTCTGGAAAATAGCGATGTAGCGCGATGTAAGTAACTCGATTCGATTCCGGTGTCCATAATGGTTCGGACAAAGTCGCTTAAACACTTTATCGTGCTCAAACTTCTGAACAATAATTTACCCAACCTTCTCAAACAGTAAGATTACACAAAATACTGAATAATATTAAAAGATTGTTTAAGAGGAGTGGAAAGTTGAATTTAAAGTGGTACAGCGACCAGGAAACTTTTGAAAGACAAAATTATTATAGTCTCGTGAAAAAAGCGACGAAAAATCACGGATATGGGAGGGAAAAAAGGTGCAGGGGTGAGGAGGGGTCGCGGGAAATGCTGAAGAGCACAGTCACCTGTCCACTCGTAAAAATAAACCGATGCTCGCAGCAAACTTTCGCAAACTTCCCCACACGCCGTTAAACGAATGCCAACCCTCGCTCTGTACGCTCTTTCCACCGTGTTCGCCATCGGTGTCATCGCTTCCACCCCATGCATCGTCGAGCGTTCAACCTCTCGCTACCCTCCCCTTCGTTTGAGAAATTCACGCAGACCGGATAATTGGCTGTTGGAAGTTCAGCAACCGGCAGGAATACCACCGAGGGGGGAAAAATGCGTGGATGTTAGTAGCGGACATTAGTAGCGGGATTCAATTCTCGTCCAACCGAACAGATTAACCCTTTAAAAGCTATAGTCTTCTACTTTCAAAAGCTTCTTAAAAGAAATTTTATAATATGTAATATATGCAGAGGGTATGTACAAATTGTTAATTCAAAACGTCTACCTCGTGTGTCATAAAAGCAGCAAATAAAATTCGTCGGACATCTTTCGAAGGAATATGGGGAGTATAGGGAGAGAGTAAGTAACATTACCAAGTAAATTGGCGTCTCCAGGATCGGTAGTTGTTTTACGAGGCCGGTTGTATCAAACCGCTTGTTGCCATCGAGAACCGAATAAATTTGAGTGGAAAGGTAATTTATGGTCGCGTTCGCGAGGGTGGTGAAATTTTATGGGCCACCAAGTGGCTCGTTTCGCGTTCGACGGTTCCTGGGAAAGCCGCGATCGCGATATACGATCCGCCTTAATCCGACACAAATTTCTAGGGTCCCTTCGGTTAAAAAACTTGAAGAAAAATAACATAAAATTTAGTAGAATCATAAATATTTAACAATTGTAAGGTATTTAAAATTTCTTCGTTTGCTAATTCGAGAGTGCAGAGTTGCAGAGGAATCACAAAGTTGAAGAAGTAAGAGATACAGCGGCGAGAGGACACCTTGCCAGGCTAGCGGCGATCCCTCGAAAGAAACATCAACCGAAGGAAGCCGAGAACTTCGTTATCCATCACGTCTGCCAGAGTCAACAAGGCTAAAACGTTTCCCGGTGTCATTCGAGCGGCGTACGCGCCGATTGTTTACCCACTACTTCAGCATCGGGCCGAACTTCCGAAAGAAACTGGGAGCCTCGACTTCCTTCGCCGTCCCAACAATGCCAAACAATTCGCGGCAGTCTGATAAAAGACAGCCACTTCGCTTGGCAGACGATCTCTTTGGCCAAAGACACGATTCACCCTCTTCCACCGTTCTTTCCTACCCTCCTCTCTACGTGTTACATCGCGTCCTGTTTCCGCCACCGGAGGAAAAACAGGCGCGAGATCTATTGACGCGGACAAACGATCGCGACCGAGCCAACGGACAAGAACAATCAGGGGAAAACCAACAGGCTGATAGTCAGATGCTGGACGATGAAAGACAAAAATTGGAGAAACCAGACAATAGATAGACACCGTCGTTAATATTTCATGGCCGAACGATTAATCCTTTCGATAATTGTCCTTGAAGCTTCTGGAGATTTCGGGGTGATGGATCTTGGTTTATTCAAACACTGTGACGTTAGTATTAAATGTAATTGACGTTAGTAATTAAGTTAAAGTTAGAAACTAAGAAGTTCTCCCGTGACAATTTTTCCGTTGGAAAAGTTTATTTTATTCTGAATCGCAGTATCATGGAAGATGAAGGTCTTGTCAGATTTTTAAAAGTCGAAAGAAGGACCCCTAATTCAGATCGGTATCAGAAACGATTACAAGTCAACCGCTATTTCTACTTCGTTGTTGGCATTGTACGAAAGCAAAGTTCAATTACGAACATTGATCGAGGCCAGATCGGCGGATTGGTTTCTTGTTCCGGTCGGAATTGAAATTGAAATTGAAACGGGTTTACAGAACGGGAGGACAAGGAGGAGTGCAGTTTGGAAATCGGAAATCTGATTGCCCGACGATGGATCAAAAAATCCACTTCGATACGTCAACTGTTCTTGTCGATACACAAGATTGATATCGGTATCGTTAATCTGTTCTCGTCCTATGCAACTCCGTTTCTATTTCATGACTTTGTTACAGAACCTTTGATATACCGTTCGCGATTGTTTTCGTTCATTTAGCCCAATTAAATATTAGCCCAATTTAGCTCAAACAAAAATAATATTAACTTAAGAGTGAATTTTAATAATCTTAATTTTCATATTTCCACAAATTTGAATTCCAATTGATCAGAAAACAAGGATCATGATGGAGTTATATAGGCTGAAGTGGAAGAGAGAGAGAGAGAGGAGACCAAACGAGGATCTTTAAAAATCAAGAATTCTAAGGTTCAAAGTTCACAAATGGAACGGCGTGTGTCAATAAGGATCATCTAGCATTTCGCGATTCGTGTTTCGCTGTCAACAAGCGAGGGATGAAATTTGCCCGCTTTGAAATTCCAAACCCCCGCGAGCTCGCAGAAAGACGAGATATCTCGTCGGTTAAAACGACCCCGCTATCCAGCTGAATTTCTCCCTTTTCCTTTAACCCCCCTTCTCCCCAACCCCCTTTATCGTTGCTTTGTCCAGCTATCGTTATTCGAGAAAGGAAATCGCGTTTCACTCGTCGACCGACACTTTCTCAAACGTTTCTCGTTCGTTCGCCAGGAGGCGTAAGTTCTCCCCCTTTTTTTCATCCCTCCACCCCTCTTCCTGTCAACCTCTCTCTCTCTCTCAGTACGCTTGTCCCCCTCGGGAATCGTTTTACGAACCGAGAACGTCACGGTTCGTTAACCCTCAACACGAGACGCGATAACAGGGAGAATGAAAACGTGGTCACATATTTAATTTGGACGCGTGAGACCGTTAAACGACGTCATTTCCTTCCCTTCTATTTTTTTTATTCTATTATTCCCTTCTATTAAAGGAACGGAACTGCACGGTTTCGTTCGTTATAGACGAATTTTCAATCTCGAACCAATTCGTTTCTATCGTTTCCTCTGTGAAACCTTTCGTTGCGTTTCAAGGATTAATCCTTTCGTTATGAAAGGGGTTGTTTTTCGATAATAAATTTCAGCGATATCGAACGTTCAAAATAAAATAAAAGCTTCTGATTAAAACAGTGGGGTATATAGTGCAGGTGATTTTCTTTTGTAATAAAATATAATATTCGATAGGAAAATGTCTGGACATTTTGGGAATGTATGTAAATTAAAGGGTACTCACTTGTTCCACCCAAACGTTCGTCGTCATGATCTGGTTCTTCAGGTTCTGGAAAAGAAAGATAAATAGAATGTTTAAAAGGCGCTCTCTTGTCCCCAGATTTATCGGATTTTAAATCGAGAAAGAAAAATCTCCTGAACACCGAGAAACCCAACAAATCATCGTACTAATACTTGACCCACCGACGGTGGACCGTTTCATACCATTTTCATTTTCTTCAAAGTTCACCTGGATGCTACTGTATCATTTTTCATAAGCGCGATTGACCCGGCTCCGTATCTTCTTATTAAATAAACTGACGGCAATAATCTATCTTGCGAACGCGATTATAAGTTCCGTAATAAATCAATTTTGAATCGCTCTCGTAATAAACAAAAATTCGCGGCTCTCATTTCTCATCGTAATACCTATTCGACGAAATTAACGAAAAGAAAAATGTAATAAATTCGAGTTAGCCGTCAACAAAAGCTGGCACGCGGGTGTAATGAATCGAGTCTTAAAGTCTTGGGCGAAACAACGCCAAGGATCCAGGTGGATCTTTAATTTCGATCTTTCCTTTCGAGAAAGCCTGGCGTCATTAAGAACGCAGCGAACAAATCCCTTGATCCAGCAATTACAGTCCCATTTTCAACGAACGTTTTCCTTCCCTCTTGGGTCAGCGGGCGATTTAACGAAGGCACGCAACCGTCCAGGACCGTCCCCGACAGCGATTCGCGTGATTTCGTTCATTGATAAAAATGAAAAGAAATCGACGCGAATCGTGGTTATGGAAAAAAGGAATCTATGAGTGTTTTCACGAAAAAAAGGGCGAGAATTATAGTTCTAACGGGGATACCGTGGCTCGGATTAGCAGAGACTGTTGCCAACATCGCAATTATGCCCGGTGATTCGGACGCTTTTGTCCCCTAGACCCATTGTACGCTAGTAAAACTCTCGAGCCTCTCGATTCTTCCTCGTTTTTACACATACTTTCGCGATTAATTTGTTGCAATTCCCGGATAACCTGACTTTTTTCTTCCAGAAATATTTCTCACGAGTGTTGAAAATAAAATTACTACCACGTGAAATTTTGAAGAGCTCCAATGTGGCAATCAAAGTGTTAATGCATTAATTAACCCCTATTGATTCTGACAAAAGAAATGATAAAGTCTCCTACCTGGTCCAGTTTCAGAGCAGCAAGACACGTTTTCCGCTCGATTTGAAAGGTCGCAGAAGCAAAAGCATAATGGTCCCCGAAAATCATCCATTTCCTCAATTTCACCCCTCGAAACGTAGCGGCGTTAAGGGACGCGACCGGGCCGAAACTGGCAGGTTATTCTGCCGTGTAAACGGGCACAAGCTTCCCCTGCCCCTTCTTCCCGTTCATTGGGTGACGATCCTAAACGGGAGGGGAGGGTTTCGCTGTCTGTTTACGTGTAAGCAGTCTAATGTTATGGAAATTGGATGTCGAAAGAAAACAGAGAAGGTTCCGTATCGGGCTGCCTCCGGAGACGAACGAATGGAAAGAATGGCTGAACGTGTTTCCACGGTACCCTCTCCCCCTCCTGCTCGATACGAGGATCCACTTTCCATCCCCACGTAATTTCAGCCTCGCTTTCCCTTTTTTTTCCTCCGAGATGTCTTCTCTCCTTATATCGCCTCCGGTCCCTTCGGTGGCCACGTTTTCTCGTTCTCTAGCCATTGTACGTCCCTCCCCTCCTCTTGCCGTTTCCGCTCCGTATCTATTTACCGGTTTTACGTGGAGCATTCGGACGGGGACGCGTGCAGGGAATTCCAGGACGGCCACGTTTAACGACACCTCGGAGAAATTTTGAAGAAACGAAAGAAACAACCCCCGTACCCCCGAGAGAGACACCGTGGGAAATATTCCAGCGACAGAACGCTCGCTCGGGTTTCTTCGGATCCCGGTGCAACGAATTATGCACCGGGACGTGCATAATGCAGATTCGAGAAGACTGCGCGCACACCGCGCCTGGTCAACCGAGCGAAATATTCAAAAGGGGCGGGGCACGCTGGCCATCTTATTCGTGGGCAAAAAAAAAGATCGAAAACGTAAATGATTTCTATCGTAACGTCTTGGAACGTTAGAGGAGGAATAATAATCAATATTAACCCTTTGAGGAGGGAATTCTTTGAGTTTAATAAGAAAAAGTACACCCAACTTATCCCGCCATCCTAAAAAGTAAAAAGGTGATAGATGAGACATTTTAACCAAGAAAGAAGGTACCGTCCTTTTTCAAGCGACTAAGCTGAAGATGTCGCCGGTGAACGAAGCTTCGTTCGATTTTCGAACGAATTCGTTAAAACGTCAGTCGCAGGTACAGACTGTTTCAAATATCGCGTTTGAAAGGTAAGAAATATTCGGTGTGTATCGTCGACAGCATTTTCTCGTTAACCGTGCGATAAAGTTTGGCCGTGACACGGGAGGCGAGAGAGGGACACGTAACCGGTGAGCAGGAAATTGGACATGGATTTATTTGCATGCGAAGGATGGCGCATCCCTGTCCCTTTGACAAATCGAGCCCTATCGTTCGGGAACGTGGAACGTAAGTTCGGGATCAACGGGCAGAGAACGCTATGAGAATTCCTTGTAACGTTGCCGAGGCGCGCGGTGTGTCTCGAAAAACGGGATCGTGATACGAATCGCGAAGGAAAAAGAACAGGGACCGGGGAACGTTCCTTCAGACAAAGGGGAAGGGAAAAAGAAACGCATTCCCGATGCTTGAGTGACAACAGAACCTACAGCTTTTCTCCTGGCAATTTGTTGGCCGGGAATTTTATCGACACCTCTTCTTTCCCCGCTTAAAATGGAACGCGAAACACGTCGGATCGATCCCTCTCACGATCTCGATACCTCTCTCCGCTCGCCTTATTGCGACACGATAGAAAAGGTATCGGAGGATTCCTTCGTTCGTTCCCTTTCAGCGACGATTTTAATTTGAATAATCCCCTGCAACTTTCTCGCGAGAACTTTGATAAGCACGAAACATGAGCGGGGAAACTTCACGCGAAATTATGTGAATCGCGTCAGGACTCTCAAAATATCCGTGTAATGGGGGGAATATTTCCCGAACGACGCGGAGAAACTCTGTGGACCGAACGTAAACGAGTTTCCCGCGTTATTACGGCGGAACAAAAATGCTATCCCGAGAGACAGACCGCGGTGTTCCCTGGCTGTTGTCTGAAAATTAGGAGAGGATAAATAAGAATAAAAAAGCCCCTCCCCTTTCATAACCATCTGATTTTTCTTAAAAGGAGATAAGAAAATCGCGTATTCCGTGGCGAGGAATAAAGTTTCATTGAAATTATCAAGCGAGAACCGTGCGTCGCCGATCTCCTGTGTTCCAGGCTAAAGCATAAGAAAAGTGTATTTCGAAAGGACATCGATAAAGGAGCAAACGCGGTGGCCTTGTATACGATCGTGGCACGACAAAGGAAGGAAGTTACGTCGTATATCAGTCGTTGGTTTCCCTTATCGAGCGTCTATCTACCAGGGCTAAGCGATTTTTGAACATCCCGTCGAGCAAGAACGAAGCCGCCAGACTGTTGATAGAAAAAAAAGAAAGCAAGAAAGAAAGAAAGAATGAAGGAGGAGGGTTGGCCAGCTGGTGCGAAGGAGCTTTTTGTTCGACCTTCCTTTCAGCCTTTCGCCACGGCACGACGGCGCCGCGTCGACCGCCATCTCGTTCGCATATTCAGGACTCGGCGAAGGCTGTTTCCACCAGGCCGTCAATTTATTCCGGGCAAAAAATCTTTATTCGTTCGAGGAAACGCTTTTCCACGATCTCGTACTGCGTAGAAACACGTCGGAACTTGAGTCACACGATCAAGAAAAACGAGACCGATATATATATTACTTTCGTTCGTCCTTCAGACGAATCTTCCACGACCATAACTTCCAATCGACTTGCGAATCGATCCTGAACACGATATTGTTTATAAACGGCTAGCTGAGTCAGCGAGAATCTGTAGAAAAACTTTCGTCGCCTCTAAAGCTATCTTCTTTGCTGATATTTCATTCGTGTAATGTGTGATTTTATGTGTTTTATCAATCAAACTAAATATGCGCCATAAATTGTCCATTTTAAGTATTTTGAAATTTGAATCTCCATAAAAATTTTAAAGGTTTCACCTGGCGAAGGTAAGTGTTCTCGGTGTACATGCACCATGCACCACTGCGCCAGACGACGAGTTAAACAATTCAATTTCACGATGCAACGACCGCGAAATGGCGCGCCAGTTTACGGAACAGCAGTTCTTGCAATTCTCCTGGCGGAATGCACTTACGATCGGTCAAAATCGAATCCGTGCACGTCCAGCTTGCAATTCGTATGCGCATATACGCGTGATCCGGTGCTGGTCGACCGAGAGCAACAGAATTTCTCAACGTATCGCTTCCTACGACCGGAGACATCCGGTGTTCCCGTTTCCCGAAAGAAAAAGGTACAAAAATATATACAACTTATCTTGCGAAACTGGGATGCCACGTATCGGGGATTTCCTTCGCGTAAATATCACGGAAATACGTAATCCGCGAGCCGGCAACCCTTCCGACACTTAATTGCTCATCCCCAATTAACCCCTAAAACCCACGTCTTTTCTTGCCCCCCACGGTTCGTCTTCTTCTCTTTATTAAATTCACGGCAACGACGTTCCACGCTTTTCATTTCCACCACGGGTTCGTTCGTAACCCGTTTCGAGGCCAGCCTTGATTTATGGCTGTATTTCTTGTTTTTTAATACTCTCCGATTCGTGTACGCTCCTTTTGTTCATTCAACCAGGCACAAGTTGCTGCCCGCGCTTCGTATTACACCGCGCTCTACTTGTCTGACTATTGACAGTGCATACCACTGATTATTCGAGATACAGCCAGTTATTTAAATAATAATATTTATCATCGCTTCTTTTCCCGTTCGTGTCAATAGAATTCAACATAATTGAATCAATAGTTTAACTAAATTATCCCCCTGTTTGTTGAATAATTCAGGCACAAAGGACGCCTCGTACCGCGGGCGTTTTAATTATCCGACTATTTACGTAACTCGTTAACGAATTAAATTTATCGAGAAACAGTACTCTGACTGTTCGTTCGAGTGGCCTGTTCATTCTAACAATAAAAAAACGATCAGTAAACGACAGAGGAAAAAGGAGAGACGTCGAAGAAACGTTCGTCTGGTCGATCAACTTCAGACCGAAAAGTCAACAATTAGTCGGTCAGGTGTGGGGCTGAGGGAAGGGGAGACGCATTCGAATAGGGGTTAGGAAGAGGCTGAGGTGGCCGGAAGATCGTGCGAACGTAACAAAGGAAGCTTTTCCGGCCAGCTCGTGGCAACAAAGACAAATTAACCGGCGCAAGTAGAAAAGTTTTAATTGTATTCGGCCACCGACTCAACTCGATCCTTTTTTTCCCTCGTTCGTTCTTCTCCGTCCCAAAAAAAAGAAAACCAGTCCTCTTTCTCTCCCGTTTTTTGTTCCCCGCCTTTCTGGCGGTTCTACGAACGGTCGGGTCCGATTTAGTCGCGATCGAACGCCACTATTTTCTGACGGTTGGGGAGATAAAATGTAGGGGGATAGAAAGGGGGAGAAAAAAAACGAGAGGAACGGAGAAAAAGATCGATTCGCGATGGCCAGCTGCCACGGAACTTTCAACGTGGGATTCGAGAAATCGAGCTTTCGCCAGACCGTGAACCACGAGACAGCGGAAGAAGGTAACGACGAATGGTAATGGTAATGGCGGATTATTTTTACTCCTGGCCCCGTGAATTCTTGGCTCCGCCGTGCTACGATAACGACCCTTTGAGGGGCGAGCTCGTTAAATGGATCTACTTCGGGAAATACCGATTCGAAATGAAGGGTGATTTCTTCCAGCTACCTGTTCGATACGCGATCCCTCTCCGTCAGTGTTTTCAAATTACGAAACGTGCAAAATTATAATTATAAACTTTCAACATGTGTGGGTCGTCTTCAGCTTTATTTTATTCATTTTTAATAAAACGTTCGAAGAGTTTTTTTTTCCTTACCAGCATCTGATTTGGAATCTTGATCTTGCAGCTGTATATTAAAATAAAAGCTGCTCAGATAACATTCTGAAGTTAGTCATTTCCGGATGATGAACGAGGCAATCGAATCATCCAATCAACCGAAAGTGCAGCTTCCCTTTGTGCGAAAAGTAAAATTTCATTGGCCACGGTAGAAGTGGTTCGTTTCTGGCGGATAGAAAATCCAATTAAAGCTCGCCAGACAGGACAAAGAAGAGAGTGTAAGAAGAGGAAATGAACTTTAACTACTTCGAGACGCTACTATGAAAATTGCTATCGTTAGAGAGAAGAGGGTGGGGGGTTGATCAAAAGCTCAAGAGGTATCGCAAAATCTCGTGCGCAAAACTTCTCTGAGTAACTCTCCCTTTGTTGAAAATGATCCCCGCTGTTTACTGCTTTGACGCAGTAGAAACATCCGTGCATAGTCAGCCATATAATAAATTAAATTTGCTACTCTCCCGTTTTAGTCAGAGATATCATGAAATCATTTAAAAAATTCAAAGAGTGCGTATTTTTATTTTATGTAAATTATCGTTGATCGATTTTGACGAAAAAATGAATTATAATTGAGGTTCGTAACGGTGACAGTCGGTCGGGATTTCTATTCTGGAATAGCAATGGTAACGACCGCGACGAACCTCCAATCGATTTTGTCGTTTCGACCATCAACCCGCCACTGGCTGGAACGAAGTCGCGGCGTCGTGGTTGAAAATTCAACGGCGTCAAAGCGCCGCGACACGACGCGTCCCGACGAAAAAGGACTATCGCGTCACAGGAGAAAGCAATTTGCAAGTTGTCACCGTCGATACCCCGCCTTCTCTATCGCAATATCAGAACCTAACCCTGACTGCTTGCATCGTAAAAAACTCCGAATACCTCGAAAGATTTCAAGGATTTCAGCGAAAATTCATCTAGCGTTAAAAAACACCGCCACCGGCATCGTCGGGTCTAAGGACCTCCGACTGTGTTTTTCATCGAAAGCCAGGATAAAAAACACGACGCGTACATGGTGGTCTTTTTTTTTCAGTGGACATCGGATATTTTTTTCGTTACCTCGCTTCCCGTGCGTTTTTCAAAGCATCGAATCGATAAATAAAGTACACGTATAAAACCATAGCGACTGAATCATTTATTTAATCCATTTCCAATATATTTCATTAGTTAAAAGAGTCGGGACAAATAACTGGAGTTGTTTTTAAATCCATAGAAAACACGTACATGGCATTTTAATTTATTTTGAATAATCCCATATCGAATAATTAACCTCGCTAATAAAGGTCGCTGTTAAGTAAATGATGAAGCAAAGGGGTCGATCAGTTAAGCATTTAGCCCGTAATCCACGTCAGATTTACTGTAAATGTCAATCGAAGCCGGCAAGAAGAGACTTAATCGAGCCCCCTAACGGCGTAGCCTTGCCTCCAAGAGAGAGGGGGTCTAAGAGGGTGGTAAGATTCAATCGAGCCGCACAAGCCAAGGCGGGGATATCAGAGTCACAATTTCCACGAGTAACGCGGGAGATTATCGCGAAATTTATGGCAACGGACACAAATCCAATTAGCCCGGGGAACACAGTCGCTCCTAAGAGGATATATTAGTTTGCTTCGGCACGGCTCAGCCTCCTTTCAAGCCCTCTTCCGCCTCTCTTAAAGAGGATCCATTTAGTAACCGGCTAGAAGTTACGCTTCCACGAAACTCGCGATCTCGCTAAGCTGATCATCGGTTACACGACTGAATTCGATCGCGCTCCGTCAACCATTCAGCCCCCGAGGATTTATTACCAATTCCATCGGACTAGCCGACTAGTCCCCTTCTTACAACCCCCTTTCCATTCCCTTCTCGTTTTTCCTTGCTCGAACATTTGTTTAAACTTCTACAATATTTTGTATCGATGTGTGCGATTCAGTGCAAACTCTCGAAAACATTGAGCAGGATAAAATTCAGAGCGTACGAGAGGACAGAGGATCAAAGTACCGAGGATTCGATAATACCTACTCGATTTTCGACTGTTTATCGCGCACGAAACGAAAGAGAGCCGGCCACGGACGTCAAGACGCGTAACAAATCTAGTCGCGATTAAAAGCGAACGGACGCGAGCACGTAACTAATCGGCCGACAGGGGTAGGGGAAGGGGTTGCGCGACGGTATTTAAATATCGGAAAAGCACTTCCGTCGATGAACGGTATTCAATCCCAACGGGTATTCAATACCTTCATTCCCAATTCCCGATATATCGTTTCCATCCGTCAGCGAGACTGCTTCGAATAAACGACGAATCGCTTCGGGGTATCGTTCTCGCTCGCTTGTCCGAAAAACAATGACTTCAACCCACGACCTAACCGAAACGATTCGACGGACAATTGATCCCCGTCGATCGCCTCGAATACGAATTATTGGTTCGTTAATAACGCCATTTGTCGTCGCAACCTGTCTTCGCAATTTCTATTACTCGTGGATCGATTTTCTTCTTTTTTCTACCGACCGTTTCTATAATCAATCGGCGCGAATCCCAGGGTATTCGATGACTCGATATAAAATGATCTTCTCTTTGAAAAAAACTAATACCTTCGGAGAGTACGAATCCAATTTCACGAAGTTTCGATCCGATAACCGTCGGTCGGAAGATAAAAGCCTCTGGCTTTTCATCCAGCTTATGAATTTCGGCACCGAGCGTCGCCGCGTCGTTGGAAATTAATCGAAAAGCAAAATTCGCCACGCTTTTTAATTAAAACACTCCAGCGCGAAGCGTACATCAACGTCGCCGACGTTGGCGCCGAGCCGTTTCCCTGATTCCTATCAATTCATTACGAAACTTCAACGCACCGACGTAATTCGTCGTTGATTTGTAACAAGGCGCGTGGACCTGCGTGATGACAGGAGAGAGGGTTGAGGGTGTAATAATGATTGCTATCACTGTCAATTAACGCTGCGTCAAGGACCGCGACGTATTATGAACGAAGCGAACGGCTTCCGGAAACGTTGTCGCATTTACACGGATTTTACGCGAATTCGACGCGTTACTTGCCTCGCAGGTATCGTGTACCGTTTCTCAACCTCGTTACGTAGCTACATCGCGGTTTTCGGATGCGGCGAACACGCGTTTTGCATCCTTCTCGGATATCACGATACAATACCTCCTGTTGCACAATTAGACTGATCCCCCCGTTGTTTGTTCGCGAGTTTCTCTCCATGCAACCGCGGACGAACGATGCATTCCTCGTGCAGAGGAAAATTTCGAGTACACACCAGTGTGTGTTCGATTTCAAACGTCTGTACCTGCTCGGAACAGATACACGCCTCTCTTGGTTGATTTTGAATATGATAGAAGTACGAATATTCGAATATTTAAACACTGGGAATACAAATATTCCTGTTGGGACAACCCTTACGTTTAGACAATTTGAATTCTTAAAATACTAATATTCGAATTCAGGGAAAAATTGTGGAAAAAAGCAGAATTCAATCCTCGGGATTCGAACCCTGACCACTCCTATTTTACCTTCCACGACTCCTCTTAAGGGGGAGATATGGAGGACCCCCCTTTATTCAAAACTTTAAGCGTCCTAATTAAAACTGACTGTTCATGATCGATTCTTGTAAAGTGATGTTCACAGAATTTGCTAATCATATTTTTGTGCATAACTTATTTATAAATACGTAGTTATTAACGACTGCTTTATTAACTGCGTTGTTAGCTAAAAAATTATGGTTTCTGTGACGTTTGAAAAAAGTGACCCTTTAATTTTGTCCAGCAGTTTATATACGTATACGAAGTGGCGGTAAAGTTTGATGGCGTAGGGGCGCGCGCACGAACGAACAAGTTATATAGACCACGATACGCTCGAACGAGCGCGGCAGCCACTAATTAACCCGGTCTTTAATTACTACCGGCGCTTAGCATCTCGACCACGTATATTCGCCGCATGAAATCGGCTGGAATGATGCCGGTCGCGGCATTAGCCTCTCCGCTGCCATGCCGCCGCGACGCACAAAAGAACCTTCGTTTGCTTCGACGGGAAAATAAAGAAGAAGGATGCAACCCTCCGAAGGGTGGCCGCCTTCGTGCAACGTTCGAATGCACGAAGGGTGTCGCAGTTGGAAGGACTTCAATGCCTCGAAGCCTCAAGTCTTGGTATTGACGTCAATCTTTCGTAATTAATCCTTTTCGTTGCTAAGAATTACTCTGGCGTCAAATATAGTTCGCTAAGGCTACGGTAATTTATTGAAAATCGATTTTTTAACCCGATATCGGTACATTATTATATCGCAAGGGATAATTCAATATTTCAAGTATTTTAGAAGCTGCGTAATGAAATTTCTTAAATGTAAAACATTTAAACTTTTAGGTTTAGGATAAACTTTCAAATTTTGAAATATTCCAGAACAATTCTACCCTCCAGAAGCCAATAAATGTAATAGACGAAATGGCACGAGACACGTCGATGCATCGTGTTTCAACATTTTCGCCTCAAGTTTCTCAGCGCCCAACTATCGAGCGAAGAAACTTCTGGCGTCGAAACTTTTCCCTTTTCTTTTTTTTTTTTTTATTTTATTTTATTTCGTATGCACATTCACGCGAGGCGGTTGCTTGTCATCGGTGCAAATTGAAGGCAGAAATCCGTGGGGAGATCGGTTATTGTTAACCTCGTTATCCGACAGTAATCCGTTCGAGGGATCGATGATCGATACGCGACGTATTTTCCATCAGCCATCATCCCCGGTTATTGATACGGCTTTCCCGGCCGGCTATCTGTTCCCTGAATGTCTTCGTCAGAGGCCGGAGACTTTTCAAAATGACGGCTCCCTCCTCGAGGCTGACCTCCGATCCCTCGGGATTTCCCCCACCGTTCACGTTAATCTTCTCATTTCGATGTCGCCAACCAAATCTTTCTTATTTTTTTAGAAAAATCCTTGCCACGAGAAAAAAATCTTCTAATTTCACCCCTTGTCAGCAGTGAAGAATAAAATATAACACTAACGTTTGTGTAAGCTTAATAAAGATAAATGATCAAATATCGTACTAAAATATTATAATTCAACATTAATGATAAAACAATTCGGTAGATCCGTGAATATTGATGTTTAAAGTGGTGTTGATAAATAACTTACTAAAACAAATGAGCATAATTTGCCAGTTTAATACAAACGAGCCCTTCAAAATTGAAATTTGTACAAAATATTGACACGATCTCCTCCCCGAAAAACCGGAAAGCGAAACGAGTATCTGGCTGGCGTGGAACGGTAAATTACGAAGTCAAGTTCCATTAGCAATTAACGGAGATAAAATCGTGGTCAAAGGTCGAACGAAAGTATTTATTATGGAGGGTTGGATCACGTGGAAGTTGGTAGTTGGCGTGCCACGCCCGTTATTATTTCACCGAGGGCGGTGCAATTGTAAAAGCGACGTGCAGCTGCAATAGCTTGGTGCCGTTTGGCCGTTCGCGGAGTCGTTGCAGCTAGGAGTGCAGCTGCAGCTGCAGCAGAAGCAGCAGCCACGGTTCGATGACCCTCGGTTGGATTGCAGCGACGACGCTCTCGCGCATCGATACGCCTCCATATTCGCCCCGACAAAAGTAACGTCGAAACGTCTGCCTTCTCTTTCCCTCCTGCCCTCTTTATTTCTATCCGGGAAATTTTCCAGCACGCTCGAAGCGTGTTAGGCACCGCAACAGGGGACAAACTAAAGGAGACCTGTGCATACGCGCCATGTCAGAAAACTAACCCAACTTCTCCGATGAAAAGCTATTATTCGCTTTCGCAAAAATCACGAATTTACGCGAATCGTACATTTTTATATTTTCTTGTGTATTGGAAAAAGAATACTCGTTAAAAAGTTAGGGAATAGCAACGTAGACTGTCGAATGAATAAAAATTTTAATAATAAATTTCTATTATTGCTATTCTAGAATTCGAGGCAAACGAAACACGTGTACCTTGGTCGTATTAATCGAATCAGAGACAATAATTGAGAGTATCGAACTAAAAGCTTTTCGAAAATTAAACGACCGTATCCGGGTATTGAAATTTTTCTGGTGAAACGAATTTCTGGATATATGAAATGACAAATGAGGGGGAAAAAGATCGCTCGTTTGTTTCGCAATTTCATTGAAGAGTGTTTCTATTCAAAGCGAAGGTACGATAGAGCAATTAACCCGTTTGCATCGACAGGCGAGGTGTATACAGAAAGGGGATGTCTAATTCGTATCAACGAACCGACATAATCCGTGAACGGTTAACTTAACACTATCACCGGATGCGAAATAATCCCAGATTGTTCGCTATCCGATATCTCGGAATGTGGTCGAACTTGTTAATGTTAATTGCTAAACGACCGTGATATCTATTGCTGGACTGAAAATTACAATGCACCTGCAATTGCTGATACGAAAGTATCAGATTTATATTAAAAAATGAATGAAAGAAACAAAAGTAAACAGACGAGCTTTTGAATTTTCGATGCTTTATTGGAGATCGTGCAAAGGGTTAAATATCGCATTACCGGCGTGCAAACATTTCACGATCCATATTTCCATTATTCCTTCTAAATAGTAGAAAAACGTTTCCACATCGCGACCAATACGTTTAAAAGGATTGAACTTTAATGGTTTCCAATTAGAAGCGAAAGTTTTTCAGCTGACGATCTTTTAGCACAAAAGTCACAGTTAAAGGGAAAAAGGAGGAAGGAAAAACAAGACAGATGTGCAATTTCAAGCGGTCAACCTCGTGCACGGCATTCAATCTTCGAGTAAACGATTCCAATCGATTGCACGATTCGAATGACAAACAGGGTCTCGAGCGTGTACCAACCCCCCCCCCCCCCGCCCCTTCTACCCCTATTCCCCCGCATTATTCCTCTTTTTCCTCCTTGAAAGCTGGTTAATATCCGAGAGTAAACAAAACTCATCGCCGCATCGGTTGGCTCGGTGAAATCAAATTATTATGATGAAAGACCGGTCGAGCATTCCCAGCCACTGTGCTCGGCACTTTTTAAAATTCATTAGCAAATTAACCCGCTGCCACCCTCCAACGGGTGAAAAGCTGACGGAAATACGCCGCAGCACGCTTCAACCTTCCCCTTCCGCTCCGCGTCGACGCCTTCCGCCAAAGTACTCGCGTATACCACTGGGATTGCGTTGATCCAGAAATCAATATTCAGCGTTTTCGTAATTAATTTTTTCCAAAAGTCATCGAGAAATTCGCGTTGAAAAAAAAATAATACAAATTTTGATTCGTTCTGTCAAATTAGTGAAAATACACGCGTTGTTCAATGACGCGAATCGTGGGACGTGGTTTCTGTACGCGTTATTGAAAATTTAAATTGAATTCAGCGAGAAGTTTCCTGCCCCCCCCCCCCCCCCCCGTCGACCTCTCCGAGAAGCAGACCACGTCCGAGCTAAGTTTGCTCGCCCTTACGGAAAGGGGTTAACTGCTCCTTTGAGTGAATCGCTAACTTTCAACCGATAATAGAGGCTCGCTTGGCACGATCCAAGTTCGCGTTTTGCTCGGGGTTCGGGGTATTGTCGTACCAGCTAGCCTATATTATTTGATAAGGAATCTCCTCGTTCGTGTATCCAGCAGCCTGTCGCTATTTTGTACCGGCGACTTCCGTTTAAATTAGCAATGCCTCATTTATATTCCACGCTAGCCACTTGGACTGCTTCCACCGAGTGCTTATCCGATCAGCGTGTACCAATGGAGGACCGTGCACCGACCATTTTGTTACGTTTTTCAATGGAACGGAATGGCTATTGTTATTCGGCGATCTGGAACGTCCCGGTGTTGACGTTAGACGGGGATATAAATTTAACCCGTTAAATTTCATTTCTAGCTTTTATTTCCGTGGCTTCGAATATCAGACGAAATAATAATAGAAATCGAAACGATGGTAACCAGAGCACTTTTGCTGTCATTTAAATAAGCGAGCACAATTTGCCTAGGCATTTGACTGCTTAACAGACGGTTATGCAACTAATTAACGTACGCGTGGTAATACGAGGCCACGAGTTTAGGGAGACACGGTTTCTTTCACGCGTATGCTGAATAGACGACAGGGTATGCATTCGAAACAAGGTTAGTTAGAAACGTGTCGTCCGACAGAGAATTTTTAAAAAAACTGCCGCACAAGGCGCGGAATGTATGCACGATGAAACCGGCCAGCTTCCTCTTACGAGAATTCATGGAGATCCCTTTTAATATTCCACGATGGTGCCGGAGCGTACAGTATATTAAATGACTCCGCTTCATCCTTCAAGCTGCAGAATGTAATCTACATATGTATTTCAAATTCTAAGCTAACGCCTCAAACAACGATCTGCATATAGATTCGTGTGGCGTTGCCACGGATCCAGGAGGGTGTCAAGGTTATCCCGAAGATGCGAAATAATATATCCCGTTGATGGAACAACGTCGCGTTCGACCGAGTAAACAGAAGTATAAAAAAGCACTCGATTTCCATCGTGACATACGAGAAAATAAAAACTGATACTTGGGCGAACAATCTAGGAAATTGCATTTCGTCTTCGATGCCGTCTCAAGAATCCCTCCTACCTTTCAGGGAACACATAGCGAAGTAACAAAAATTATTGCGAATTTAGGGGTGGGCGACGCTTTGACAACGCCAGGGTATTTTTCTGATACGTTAAACAGTTTGGAAAGGATCGTTAAGATTGCAGCTGCGAACGATGCTCGGCCATTTTCGACGAGCGGTTCGCGCCATTTCACGGCCGTGGATTCGTCGCGTCGCTTTTTCACTCGCGAGCGATAAGACGGTAGAGCGGCTCGAGTTTTACGTGACAAACGAGCGTCTAACGAATCGGCGCGGTGGATCGGTCCCCGCTCGACGCGGGTAACACACAGTCTGCGGACGGCGAGATACCGAAATACAGCCGGGGGGACTTTTATGCGAAAATCGATATCCTCTCGCTAGCCGACGAGCACGATACGCAGATGTACCAACGACTGATGCACGCTCATTGCTGAGATACTCGAGCAGCCGCGCGTTGCTCTTATCTTTAATGCGCTTTCCCTTCTTGTTTTTTCTCCGCGCCCTATCTTCCACGACTCCTTTTCTCTACCCGACCAGAAACTACCCCGATGCATTCTGCCTGTTTGCGTTTTAAATCACGCGGCCTGGATAAGCCGGCTACGAAAACATCCTGGGACTAGGTGGCGCGAACATCGACTTCCCTTTTGCTTTTTAAACCAGTCGATTACCTGTCCCCGTAAAAATACGTGCCATTTTCTCTCGCTGCAATTTTCTTTTAAATTCTTTTACAGTTTCTAATTTTTTGAAAAATTACCGAATATCTGCGGTCAGCCATCAAAGGACCATCCCAGGGGAGGATTTCGTTCATATTCATCGTCTCCCTCATCCACAGGCAAGGTTATGCCGATAATTACGATACCGCGTTGCCTTTAGCGCGCCGCAGGAACCGGAACCGGCGCACAAAAGTGAAGGCTTTTCCGCGCGTTTCATCGCGGTTTCCCGAAAGCATAATCCAGCCAGTCCCCCCCGCCGCGGCGTACGCGGTGCATCCACAACGACTCCCGTAAATCCACGGAGATTATTACGAGCCAGCGAAGCCGGTTCTCAGGACTTGGCGGCGGTTGCGCAAACACCGAAAAATCCTGCCTGTCAGTTAACCGACCATTGTGTCGAATGTTTGCCTTTGGCTCGCGAACAACCCCCTCCGGAACAAAGACCCTTATCAGGGTCGATGCACTTACCGAACCACGTGCGGTTCGAGATTTCATAACGGGACAAGTTTGTACAGATTTTCGGATAAAATGTGTATCTTCTTCTTTTCTTAATCCCCTTTGGTGCTTGGGGTGGCTAAATAACGCGATAGAGATATTTGTATCTGTTGAAAATATATGTATTTATGAAAAATAGATCATTTCCTGTTATATTAATTGTGTTTGTACCCCTTTTATTTTCGTCGAACGGGATATTGGAGGGGCGAAAAAAAGAAAATGAATTGGCGAAGGGGTTAACAGCCCGGTAGCAAGCCGGTGTCACGGTTAATCGAAAGGATGACGTGTACCGTCGCGTCGTTTCAATTCGGATTTCCCGATGAAAAATGAACAAGTTAGGAAGTAGCGCGGAGCAAAGGGACGACGGGCTAATTTCCTAGCGACTGGAATCACTGGATACTCGAACGGCGGATACAAGAGTTGCGGCCGGTAGTTACGGCAATTGGATTCCGAGCAGCGGTGGCTGCTGGCCTGTGAAAACTACAGGAAACTTAATTACCCGAAGTGGCCGGTAACAAGGGAGAAAGCGATTACTAGCCGCGTTGAATCCCGTCGATCTGTCGGTATTGTCATCAATTTGCGAACCCTGGGCTACACACGTGAACCGTCTGTCGTGCCCGCGAACGCGCGCGCACCATCTCGCAATCGCCCGCTCCTGCCCTCGCGCCGAAAACTGATATCGATCCCGGGCTATTGTCGCTGGCGACGACCCGTTGCCTCGTTTTGTTTCAACCGTCCTCCTCTATTTCCACGCGTCTCCGCGATTCGTTTCATCGACTCGACTGCCAGGAAATTACTGATGCCGCGAGAACGCCCGCCGATAACTCTTCTAATCTATGGAACGCGAGACTCCGCTGTTCCCGAAACCTCGTCGCCCCTTCGAGCACGCGAAAAATCATTTCCATTTGCCAAACGCGTTGCTGATCCGCAGCGAATTCTTGGAACGGATTCAACCGCCCAGAATCGCCCGGTGTTTAGAATATTTTGGGTGAGATACGGGGTTGTAGGATTACTCCGCTACCTGGGTTTAATCTCAGTAGTCGAATCAAAGTGGCTAGGAATTCAACCGTGTAATTACTCGGCTGAATTAAATTCGTGGCGCCGTTAAGCAGATGCACGGCATTATTATATGCTAACATGAAAATACCGATTCATAGATAACGCGACTTGATAAAATATCGCAACGCGATACCGGCGTAAATAAAAGCGATCGATCAACGCGAGCGACGGGACAAAGTCTGCCAAATTTACTCGCCGTCCGACTACATCGTGTCCAGGGAACAAATAACCAAGATTCCATCCGCGATCTTTCATCATCCTCGCAATTATCTTGCGCTGCAAAGTGAACAATTTATCACGGCGCGAAATAAAAAGGAGAAGAAGGCGGCTCGGTTCCCCGCGTTTAACTCGTTCTTTCATCACTGTCAATTAGCTCGAGTCGCATCGCGCAATTAGAAGACTCGTCGACGATCGAGACAGCGGGGATACGCGCTCCCTTCTTAAGCTTGCGTTACAAGGATCCCGTTACCCGGTCGTTATCAACCGGCGCACGATAACGAACGCGTCCTTTCGCTCATTAGGATCGAGTGGAGGAACTTTCTTGCTAACGATTCGAGCAGTGTTTACCTCGAACGCGGTGTCAAATGATGACAACGTTTCGAGAACCTCGGGTAACCGGGATTTCAGGAGCCTGATTACGATTATACAACCGAGTGTACGAGGGAAATCATTTTTCGTGAAAATTTAAGTAGAAAAACATTTTTAAATACTTGTAGGAAAAATTAGGAAATGGAAACCATTGGCGTAGTCGCCTTGGTCGTAAGGACTTAATAAAGTATTTTTGTCAAACGACAAATAATTATTTTACGCCTACATTCGATAATTAGCCTCGGATAGTTCGAGTCGAAGCTTCCCCCGAATTATCATAGAATCGCTGAAAACGTTGATTTTGTTTTCGGAAGCTATAATTACTGTTGGAAAGTGGGACACGGAGGACAGGCTCTTACAGCGGTTGTACAGTTTTATGCAAATTTCACGCTGTACCCGACGCGGTGTTCAACTTAAAATTGACTTGGAAACTAAGCGGCGGAGAATGACAAGGTTGCGAGTAATATTTTGGAAACTTCCGCTGAACTTTGATCGAATGTTCCTGGACGCGTTTTAAGCGATATCGAGATAAGGGAATTCCCAAGTTTTATCGGGCATCGCTAACTCGCCGCGATACAATTTCCAGCGAGTTTAAACGAAAATTGCGTACGTTGAACTCGAAAAATTATTCCCCTGTTCTTTCGAATCGATAAGACGATCTCTACTTCTTTGAAGAAACAAGCAGATTTTCCCTTAATTCATTAACGAAAACGGCTGAACGGGTCACGATCAAACAACACGCGATCAGCCGCTAATTAAGTTTCGTTCAGTTTTTACGGAGCAACCGATCGATGAGATTCAACAGGGGGATTATGCCGGTCGCGTAATTAAGTTTCGCGGCTCGCCTTCCGCCGGAATGTCTGACGAACGTAAAGGAAGTTCGATGCCGCGCTAATACGTTCGCACTTTATCCCCGGGAAAAAAGTTACGCCCAACTTTTCCCTCCCTCGGCCGAATAACCAAAGTTCAATGGTTTTTCGTGTTCGGCCCCGCGATCGCCTGATACGATAACTTTCAAACTTTCTGTTTCCTGACAAATCAGTGCCTCGTTACTTCGATCGGTTACGTGGCTGCCTCTCTAACAACCTAACAAACTTACGAACAATGTAACCAATTAAGAATCGCGGAAGATGTACGGAGTTTCCGATCCCTCGTTTCCAGTTTCTCTTGTATTCTTTAACCGAACGCCGTCGTGGATTTAATAGCGTGAGATTGCAAGGTTTTGAGAGGAGTTGGCGTACAAATTTACTTTATTAAAGTAAAATAGTATTCTAAAATTACCGCGGCGCAGCCATTTCGAATATGTGAAAAAATGAAAAAAGCGAACACTTTGCATCGAACGACTACGGTCTTTAATAAACGAAATGGTTAAATAATACACATAATGGGCGACGGCCGACCATCCGGCTGTGCGACTCTTTTTATTTCTCGCGGGTAACAATGATTGAAGGGACAGTGTATTTTTTTAATTAACGCGTACAAAGGAAAAGAATAAAATACAGAGTGGGGCTCGTTTATTTACGCTGCCACACGGTTCACCGTGTATATAATCGCTACCCTGCCTCCCCCCCCCCACCCCCCCGTCGGACACCCTCTCTGTTCTCTCGTCGGATAAGGGTGGGTACGTGTAATGGAAAACGCGGCGTTTTCGTTTCGGCCCGTTCAATTTAACTCCGCATCGAGAAGCGTAATTTTGCCGTTCGATTTAACCGAACAAAATACCCAAGTTCCGCAGCTGCATCATTAATGCACCACGATCGACGGCTAGCTTCGGTTTAATTGTTTATCCGGAAACGAGCGCGGTCCTTCCTGCTTGGCTGCTAATCTAATCCGTGGAAGAATTAATTTCACAGAATCAGAATCATCGAAACGAACGAGCGAGCTACGGAATTTCCCCTTTTTTTTTCACAGTGCACGGTATCGACAGGAGAAAAAATGAATCGTACAATTCTAGGAGAGAATTATCGAAAAGAGAGAGCAGGATGAAGCAGAGTGAAATACAGAACGTTTCCAATTACGGAGTATCTAATTAAACTTTGTCTTCCATCGGCTAATTGTCTCTGGCCGTTTTTCGGGCCGGGGTATCGCTTGCGAATTTACGTTTAGAAAATTCTTCGAACCTGACGCAATTCGTTAACTCGACCGTCTAATTAACCCGTTCGCCGGCAGGACGAGTTAACTCGTTATTGGATCGAAAAACGCGCGGAATTTAATAGTACGATTAATAAAATCAATGCTATCGTATTACGTTAGTAGCTTTTATAATATTACTTTAATTTTTGAGAAGAATACGAATTTTGCAAATACCTAATTTGATGTAGAAATGTTTCGGATAGTATTAAGAAATATTAGCACAGAAGTACCATAGAATCACGAATATCAAAAACCTTTTATTGCTCGAAAATTGGCTGAAAGCGATCACCGTTCGCTCTCGAGAGATTGAATCGTGCGAGAGAATCGAATCGTCGCGATTCTTTGGTTTCCAGGGTACCAGCTATCCCAAGACCCCGGGCTTAATTAGAAGAAACGAAGGGATCGGTAAAGGGTTGTGCTCTCCGAACCGTCGAATCGTCGAATCGTTTCCCCTAACAAGACGAGCGTTAGCCTGTTTTCTGCAGCTCGAACATCGCTACCCTCTTCAACTACACCTGCCTGGAAACGCTCGATTTATAATTGGTACTCGTTCGAAATCGATCGAGACCGATCGATTAGCTGTTTTCTTCCTATTCAAGTCTCGCTGGAAAATGTGAGCAAGAATGCGTGTCTTAATTACCCCGTGACACAATTCGTTCCACCAATGAATAACTATATCGCTGAATTTCTTGAGAAATATATCAGATTAAATATCCTGCACCAAGCAATTTATCCATAGTTGGCTAATAATTTTCTAAGGAAGATTTTTAAAACAATAGGGGACAAATGTCGGAAAGCTTCTCTAAATAATACAACGCGACCGCAGGATCGTTAAAGTTTTTTACTCCGGCTCTTAAAGAAAAAAGGAATTTCCAGGAGGCGGTATCGTAAACCGTGCACAAACGTTCGCGTTGGCTTTGCTTGAAACAAACATTGCTTTTTTAAAACATGTAACAAGCATCACGAGACATTTTCCCTTACGATTGCATCCATTTTACGAGGATCCTGTTACGCGCTCGGTCGACGACCAAAGCTTTCTACAGGTGTTTATCGATCACCCTGACCAACCCGGCCGAACAACCACTTCAACTTTTCACGTCTCGCGATTGCTACCCGCAACGAAACGACGCTTCAAAGTCACAAAGCTTTTCGACCATAGCACAGAAATCCAATACTCCTCCTTTCGAGCGTTTCCCATTCAAATTTCATCGTTCTCTCGCGAAGACAGAGTGAAAATGTGGTGTAGAATTTCGATACGTTTGACGGATCGAGTTCGTTGTTTATAAACGAAATAAACATTTCTCGAACGCGTTTATTACGAATAAAAAGAAATTTCTTTGAGGGGTTGACTAGCAAACATCTTCATTGTTCCGAGGTGTACTCGAACGGGAAGCTTCGTACTTCCGGTGCCCATCGTGCATCCACTTACATTCGACCAACAATTGGCCATCGGTTAGCCAGTTGATTATTGATCCAATTCCAGAGCAAAGCTTTGGTTGGTGAAAAGTGGGCGTTGCCCGTTGCGTGGCAAAGAGGATCATCGAAAATATCGATCGCGATACTGAACGATCTTCGAGTCACGATTTCGACTCACCGTATGCTTTCTGGCTCCGGTTTTAGAGCTTCTGAAAGCGAAGGGAAGACGAATGCCGAGCAGTCATTTGTAAACGATCGCCAGGCCCCGTTTGAACTTTTGACCGGCGACAATCGGCTCGAAATTATTCGCCAGGCTCGTAAACACTCGCAGCCTGGCGATGACGTTCGCGATTTATGATTCGACACGCGTCGAGCTGAAAGTTGCCACGAGTTCCGCCGTGTAACTGTAATTATCGCGTGGAAGCGTGTGCGAGCGTGTCCATGGACCGCGCCAGAAACAATCTCACGGACTCTTCGAGTTTCCAACGACAGCGGAAACAGCCGGATTTCAATGACTCTCAGCCAGGTGTGCATTTTGCCCGGCTGCTTCTACTTACAAGTAAACGTGTCCCGACAACGCTCTATACGTTAACAGAGACTAAATTACCCTAACCGGGCCGAAGTGTTCCACAAACGAATTCCTGTCCTGGATGGACGAGAGCCGATTTAGAAAAATGAATCGTCAGGTTACACTGTCTTTTTGAATAACTTTGAAATTTAATGGAGAAGCTTTGTATAATGTGCCAAATGAATTTTTTTTATAGAAATCGAATGTAAAGAGGTTAAGGTTAAAAATTTAAATAAAAAATTAATGGAAACAGATTTTCCGCTGCAGTGGCTGTTATAGACATTTACCATTAATATTATTGAAAATTGTCCCATACGAAATTCCCCAACGAATTTCAATTTTCATACCCTCCGGATACTAACCTATCCCGATCAAATCTCTACAATTTCGACGATATTCAAAGAATTTTTTTCCTTCCCGTTCGATTCATCGTTCGATCGCTAGGAATTTCAAACAGTAGAAATCCAAAGAAAAAAAAAAAAAAACAAGCAGCAGAAAGAATTCGATCGCGATTTGGATTAAAATTCCGTGAATTTGAAACGGGAGCAAAGCGAATCAGCACGCACCGTCCCGCTAGGAATTACGGTGTTGATATTTCGTTGATAATACCCTGCGAACGAACGGTCGACCGACCAGCCGATAACAAATTAATTTATAGCTGAATCGCGACCGGTGGGACAGACAGGGGGAGGGGGGTAGGGCAGAAGGTACACGTATTTAGTCTATAGACATCCGTGATCGAGGTAATTACAGCCGAAATTCGAGCCAGTCTCTATAAGCATGTAACACGAATGTAATAACCAAGGAGACAATGCGGGTTACTGGCAAAGAGGATAAGCGGAGAGAGGGGCAAAGGTTAGAGCGGGAGGGGGAAAGAGAGTTGTAGAGGTAGGGATAGACAATCGCGTAATTGTAGCACATTGATCCGTCGGAGGAGATGACCTCGAGTGTATAGGTGGCCTGGTACAGGGGCCCTGGCAAACCTCGCCGAGACACGATTGATTGCTTGCGATCAGATTATGGCAATTAATGGCCAAAGTGCTATGGATCAACTCGCTTGTAAATTAGTTCCGGTTCCAGCCAGAAACTCCGGGAATTCAACTTATCACCGCAAGTACGTGGACGAACGTTCATATACGCGCGGCTGTATCGGAATCGGCCGCTCGTACCTGTCGACTTCGTACGATGTTTCAATTCGCCCGGACCGTTCTGATCAATTACGCCGAACGAGACCGCCCCAGAAATATTTCCGATTTGATGTCGATCGTTTCGAGTGCTTATACGAGTACCTTTAATTATAAATAGAATTTTGAGCTCGTAATTAATTCGTAATTCAAGAATACGAGACTCTGAAGGCTAGGACAACGATTTTTCTAGTAGAGACTTCAGAACTTCTGAAGCATGGGTTTCTGGATGTTCTGATAGAGATTTGATGGATTTTCAATGATAAAATGATGGATTGAGAAGGTACTCACAACGTCGATGAGCTGGGAGAGGCGTAGTCCCATTTTGACAGTGAGGCGATCGCTGTTGTTGCCAACAGGGCGGATGAGGCGGTTGTAGTTCGACAGCAGGTCATCGTAGAGACGCTTCGCTTCCGGATTGGCCGAGGCACCCGGAAACGGGGCAACAAGACAGGAAATGGCCGTCGCCATCGCCAGCAATCCGCCCAGCCTAGACCACCATCGCCACCAGCCTTTCCCACCGTCGTTCGACCAAGCATCCCTAAGCATCGTACGCCTTGTCCACCCCTGAAATCAGAAACAGTATCCCAGGGTTAGAAGCAACATCAATATCAGTGCATATAAATGTAATCAGTAAAATAATTAGACTAAGATTTGTTTAGGATTTGTAAAAAGATTATATTAAAATTATTTGTTCTCTTATAACTATGGAATAATGTCGCTTGTGTATCAAATAATTCATTCAAACGCGCCAGTGGAGTGTGTCTGACTACATACGGTCTAGTACTACTTCCACTTAAGTGGCTCGTCTGACTACATACTGATCGTTACTACTTGTACAACCTCTTCCCTCAAACTCAATATCTAAAAGCAGCTACTTAAATTCGTGTATCGTTCAGGATAACAAATTGAAAATCTAATATCAATATTACTTTAAATTTACTTTAATTTTACATATTTTAAGCTACTTAAATATTTTTCGTTCGGTGTTCTTTAATCGACGCGACAGCTTTCCAAGGAAGAATCAACAATGTAACAGCATCCATCGAGGTTTACTTGTAAACCAGACACACCTGGTACGCGAACAGAGGACACGTGCTTGTCGGTATCTCATAACGCTTTGACGCAAGAGACTTTTCAAGCGAATCACGGTACATAGTAAGGCGTAAGTTGGTTGCCAGACGAAGTCATTTACTAGCCGTGTAGAAGAGCGTAACCGCCCATAAAGGAGGGCTTGAACGGCATTGTTGTGTCGCTGAAAGGTAAGGGGGAAGGGAGGGAACCTCTCGAGGAACTTTTATCGCTTCGTTGCTGACCTACCTGCGGCCATTATCAGTGTACCTATACGCCTGGAAAAAGCTACTTTCTTTTTTTTCTCTCCCCCCCCCCCCCCCTATATTATCCGGAGATTTACACATCTCGACGTTCTTCTTGCTCGATTTTGAATATAAACGAACTCGATTCCCCCTATCGGCGTCCCCTTCACCATCGACCTTATCGTTTTCACGACAAACTCCGAAGTTACGTTAATAATTTTACTCTTGCTCTTACAATAATTGTTTTAGGCTGGCAATTAATCTTACCATTCCATGAAGGAAATGATCGAAAATAAAAAAGAAATTTTCACTTGAGTTTTATTTAACCAAATTAGAAAACGAACACAGGTGTGCTATCATGTACCGTTTGATTTGTCAATTGGTAAAATTGTATTCACAGAACATCGAGTTTCGTTGGAAAGTTATTGAACGGGTGACAAGCTCGTTCTGACATCGATACCGACCCCGGTATAATTTCGCGCCGTTACCGAAAGCACAATGACGCGAATTCGCAGTTAACGGATCGATAGTGTGGTCCGTAAAATTGTAAATACGAGAGAACGGGTTCTTGCGGACGTGCAATTTCAACGGTATCGATTGTAATTTTACGGGCTGCATCGACGAGACCGTTCGCGTTCCGCGAATATTTATTTCCCCGGCCCGACGCGGACCGTGTATAAATTTCATTTGCATACCAATCTCGGATACGTCTTTTTATATAATTCGTCGATTAACTCGCTGACTTGTGAATAACAAACGATTTGCGTTATCGATTATTACTTTTCTTCCTATATAGAATCTTGTTTTGATCGTTCTATTAACACATCGACTGTTTAAATTCAAATTATTAATTCTATCGATTAATTTTCAAATTTAATCATACAAATTTTGTAACATGAAAGAAACTATAATTGTTTCCATTAAAAAAATGTTGGAAATGGTAGCTGGACTGGAATTGGCAAAATTTCGACACCGTTTGATCGTCGGTTATAATAACAAGACCGGCGTTTTAATGCCGCATGGCAAATACACGTGTCGTCCTCGCAATACGCGTCAACGTTTCCGTCTGTTTGGCTAATGCGTCGAAATGCGCCGATTTATTGATCTTCCCGCAGTCATTTGCATTTTCCGTGTTCACGGAACGACGCTAATTACGACGTAACGTGTGTTAGCAAACACGAGACCGTGATCGAACATTTTTCATCGCGAAATCAAAAATCATTTGACCGCGGGGACAACCCGGACATTTTCCACAAAAATGCTCGAAAATTGAAACGCGAAAAACCGTTTCAGAGAATGAGAAATCGAAGAATTTTTATTAAAACGCTTTTGCTCTACGAAAATATTGACTTGCGCTCGTTTCTCTCAAACTAACACGGTATTGATGAAATACACGATTGATAGACAGTGTTTTGTGCAAGAAACGGCGACGACGGTGTTCAGTTTCGAACAGGCGGCAAAGTTTTGGCAAGTTTTCTCCACGGCTTCGCGGGGAAAGCCAAGGAAACGAATTCTAGCTGGCAAAAGAATGAAATGATGAACAGCGTCGGGCAGAATGTTCGATCAGCGGATTTTTGCGAACGAACTACCCCGCCGGTCGATAAGTTTCCTGGTGGAAAAAAGTTTTATCAAGCGCGTTACCATATTGAAAAATGAGAAATGGCGCGGAGCCAAGATAGTCTGAAGGCAGAGAAACCGGGAGGGGGGGGTAACCTCGCGGGACACCTTATCGAGACTGCTTAGGGTCTAGCAGACGTAGATAAAGCGACCCCCGTGGTCATTATCAATCCCCTTCATCCCTTAACCGTTCTACCCTCGCCGCTCGAGTTAATTACACCGGAATTCCGTTCGTCCTCGGCATCCTTCTTTCTCCTTTTGCCCCGCTTTCACGGATACCTTTCGTTGCACATTCTTCCCCCCCCCCCCCCCCACGATCCCTTAAAACCGTCACCTTCTTACGTCGAACCGTTTCGAGCTTTATCGAGCCACATCGGTCCCCTGAGG
Source organism: Anthidium xuezhongi (assembly GCA_022405125.1). Lineage (NCBI taxonomy): Eukaryota > Metazoa > Arthropoda > Insecta > Hymenoptera > Megachilidae > Anthidium > Anthidium xuezhongi. The sequence goes on along the minus strand of CM039644.1, from coordinate 8,413,476 downwards.
GAGGGGGTTGGGCACGGTTTGATACGGGGAAGCGAAGCTTCCGATAGATATATTTTACTTACGGGAATTCAAGCCAGGGGACAGGAATGGGGATGGGGGTAGGAAGCGTAGGATAAACGCGAACGAGGTTGCCGGTTAATTCGTCACAGTTCGCCAAGTTTCTCGACCAAACTTTTATCACGAACGACACCGGTTAATTGTCTTCCAAAGCAATTTTCAATGTAATTCGCCCGGGGAACGCTGGAATTCGCGATGGAACTCGGATCGTTCCATGTATTCGCGGGAAAATCCGCTTTCTTTGACATCCGAACGGCAGAATGCGAATTACTTTATCGATTATCGGCCGGAACACTCCCCCATTTTTCTTTTTTTTTTTTTTTCTATCTCTACACTTTTCGATTTTAATCGTGGACGACGAGGAATGGAATTCAACGATGTGGATATTTCCAGCCATCGACCATCCACTGTATTACGCTACTTGGACGATTTTGCGGACGTATCAGCGTTTTGTAATAAAATAACTGTCCCCTCGGTAAACACTGTCAATATTTTTAATCCCTTCTACGTTTAAAATTTTCTGGATAAATTTTGATTGCAAAAGAAAAAGTTCACCTTTTCTTATTTTTGCACGTCTGCACGAAAATGAATTATTTCAGAATCGCTCCGGTTCGCTTCGTCGAACAATCGAAAAAAGAAGCAGGGTTCACGCGGCAGCCGGATAAATTCGCAAACTAGTAGGAAGAGGAGAGTAAGCGTGAAGCAGCAGCAGCAGCAGCAGCTGGTAATCATTCGCTCTATTAAATTTATGGAAAGTTTGCGTGGATTTATTGAAAGGAGACACGGACAGAACACGCGAGCCATGAATGCACGTCGTCATCGTTCAGTGTTCCAACGCAGCTCGAGCGTTGCAACTGGGCTAATCGAATCTCGTGCCACGTACAGCCACTAACTAAGCTTTTATACACACGTTCAGGCTGCGCATTAATTGGGCCGACTCTCTATTTCGTTTTGCTATGAGCATACGTTCGGAAAACAGCGGAAAAAAAGGAACTCGCGCGCGCCTGTGAAAAAGGGCACGCGTGGCGAGGCGCGCTGAAACGCCAATTATTAAAGATTCTATCGATTAATTTTTAAGTCCCAATACTAATTTCGTAGAAAGAGTATCGATTAGCTGATCGAAAGTAATTTTGTTAAGTGTGCGCTTGAAAGATTGTCCGATAGGTGGAAATGAAAAATTGAAGATTTTCTGCAATTTTAACTTGACACTCGAAGTGTCAAAGGGAAGAATGAACACTTTCAAAGTTGCAAGCTTCGATTCAAAAGATTGCATCCCCCTAAGCTTCAGCGAGACGTCTCTTTAATAGGAAAGTAACAGGGTGTAAAATAAACGATCTTCTTTGGAATTGTACAAGAAAACTTTATCCCCTCGAATTCAGAATTTTATCTTTCGCGACTACGCAGAAGTTGTAAGCTTCGATGAAAAGAACTCCGGACAACCGACGACCAAACTCTAACAATGTATCTCTTTAACGAGAAAAGGGGGGAAGGATGTAAAGCGAATTATCTCCCCTGTAAATGTAACAAAGGAACAGGTTTACTCCTTCGAATTCAGAATTTTATTCTTTGATACTGCAGCGGGCATTCGATCCAAAGAGCCGGTTAACAACCGCGGATGACTCATCTCTTTCGAAGGAAAAAGGGGGTGTAAAATGAATTACCTTGGCCGTAAACGCAAAAGAAGAAAAACATTCGTCCGAAGAAATTTAATCTCTATAAGTATACTCGAGCCTGAAAGCTTCGATTTAAAGAACAGTCGTCGGCCAATCCCTTCGAGAACGAGCGTAAATATAAAAAAAAGAACGACAAATTTATGTCGCTTTCCAAAAGCTTTAAAAAGCGAGGTTCGATCGAAGAGAAGTTGAAAAAGAGCTCGAAAAGCTAACCAATCGAAGCGACAACGCTTAAGGCGAATAAACTGTCCACCGCGCCAAAGGATTCGAGATAATTAAAACGACACAGGAAGAGACGTCGGGGTGTCCACTCCTGCAAAAAGGAAACAGGATACAAACTGCGCGACAATAAAATTAACGACCGCGTTTGGTGCTTCTTTTTACATGTAGGGCTTCTTAAAGCACCCAGTTTAAACTTAATTTACCTTTGTTGGGTTATGAGTACTTGTAGCTGAATTTGAAAAAATAATTTTTATTCCATTTTTATTTATGAACCATTAAGGTCGATACACCGTGCGCCGACGAGCAAGCAATTTTTGTCAGACCCTCATAAAATGCAGGAACAGTTTCTTTCCCGGAGCGGCGGACAGCAACGGAAACGACAAAAGCTGGCACAATTTCCGGAAGTTCGCGTTTTCGCTGCTCCTAATGACCGACACTTTTTGCAGTCGACTCACAAAAATGCTCGGTTGTACGCTCGCCGAACGCGAATTAATTCTCAGTCTGGAATGCTAAAAAGCGCCGGAAATTTTGATTTCTCGCCGCGCAGGGGACAATAACCGATTCAACAAAGGAGTGATAAACGCCCGTCCTACGGGGAGGGTAGGTTCATGAATTATAATCGTCGAAACGACGCCGACGATCAAAAGCTCAGAGCCGTCGCGTCGATCAAAAAAATAAACAACCTTGAATAATTTCAACCTCTATAGCTGTCTGTCCTTTTGTACGGAGAGCAGACGTTGAGTTATACTACTTAAGCGTCTGATCAATTCCACCTTATTCTACTTAAAACCTTTAAATCCCTATTTCACTGGTTCCATTTTGAAAAATCCATAACATTTTGCTTATTAAATATTGAAATATCAAAAGTTCAGCCCAAATAGTGAACACTGAATATTTCATTGCGTTATTGATGCAAATGCCACACCGTTCGAGATTATAATTATTCAAACGGACCGGCTGTTAGTGAACAAGAACAAATTTTCCCAGAAGCACAAACGCGTCCAGTATACATTTGGCTGGGAGCAGGGGTTGGGTGGGGGGATGGGGTACCTATTCTCGAATCGGGTTTCGTGTCGGCGCACTGTTTAGCCCGAAATGACGACAGACTAACTATCCGAGTAACCGCCGCTATCGCGACAATGAACACGGCCAATGTTTTATCGTGCGTAAGCATAACACTTTATTATACGCGGCCATTTTCAGCGGCTCGCGCGCTCGTACCCGAAACGCGACCGCACGTTATCTCGATCGATGTTCGACCCTAAATAGCGGCCCCTCCGAGAGCATCGGCTTCCCTGTTAGCCCTTTGACCGCCTGTTTAGCGAAACTACCCTGTGCCCCACAAACTTATTTATTTAGTTGTGATCCCTAGAAATTATTTTCGATTTTCTCATTGGATCGTTGAACTCGCTACTGAAATTATTAATCGAAGCGAGTTTGCCACTTGGTGGAATGAAAAAACCGCGTTGAATGATGAACGCGGACGGTTGAGAAGCAGGTGAATCGTTGAAAATGGTATTCAAGTGTCGAGTGTAGAGTAATTCAATAATAGCAGACGTGGCTCGTATGGGTCGGCCGACAGGAATGGCCAGGATAGAAGGAGAGAGAGAAGGATGATAGGTATTCAGATGCAAACTGGAGAGAATGGCCGTGGGTCGAACGAAGAACACAATGGAAAGCAATCCGGGTGATCTACGAGACCCATGCCAACGACGATCTCAATCCATATGGATAAACTAATTCAAGACGCCCAGACGCTGCTTTATATACGTACATCGGAATTACAATGCGAGGAAAGGCTTCTGGGGGATGTCGATTCAATGGGAAACGGCGGCTCGACCTTTCGCCCGTATCCTTCTTCGAGCCGACACCCTACACCTATCGAGGACGCGCACCACATTCAAATAATCTCGACCCTGTTAACCTACTGATTGTGAGTATTAATGCTCTCCCATCGAAACAACTTGCTAATTCGATGAAGTTTTCACCGATGACTGACGTACTGACGAATTTATTAACGCGCGCCATTATGGAACCGGTCCACACGTAGACCGTCACTCCGTCATTATTAAATTATTCTAATTTAAAGTTTTAATTTGCAAACTTTCCTGTCGTTCGTTATGTATATTAAATTAGCGTTGTGTCTACTTTGAGCCACGCTGACCCCGTTCGCCGGGAATTTGTAATTTATCTAGCGGCTCGACGGAACTGCAACTTTCTTATTATCGAGGGGAAACGATCGCGGAACTATTCGCGGGAGAGACGGTGAAAAACGTCCTGCAGGGAGATTTAAAGGTCGCTGCAAGTGACTCGGGGCGATGGGTATCAAAATTCGGCGAGGGTGCAAGGGAGACTCGGGCTGGTCGGTCCTTTTACTCGTGTTTATACGCGGCGCCACTGAAATATCGGCTTTGCAACTGACGCGCACCGTATACGGCGAATATATTTCAACGACTCTCGACGACTATACACGAGTACACGATTCCGGAAGGCTTTCAAACCAAGTCACAAGTATTATTCTTTCTTCTCGCGTAAGATTCCGTTTTTCTTCGAGAGACTTAAAACGATACCCGTTTCGTTAAACTGCGATAAAAAATTAATCCCTCGCTAAGAATCTTTACGAGTGTTTGCCCCTTGCGACATACTTAATCTGAGTTCATTTATGACGTTTGTTAAGTGAACAATAAGCACTTGAGTCTAGACCCTACAGTAATTATTATTTGTTAAGAAAAAGCACAGGCAGTGTTCCAATTCGTTTGAAAATCGATCGACACTGAACATTCGATATTCGGAGTGCGGGTAAAGTTCGAGGAAAGGGGAGCGAACAGGAGAGACACACCGCGCGTTTACGACACGACCGCTGAAGACTTTTCCTAATGAATTTTCCGGAGCGACGGATCCTTCGAATAACGGGTCGGCCTGTCATTTCGCGCGACCGGTCCATCGCCTCATTAACCCAATTAAGCAGCGAGGCTTAATGACACGCGAATTCTTTTCCCTTCTGCTGTTTTCCTTTCCTTCTCCTTTCCTTCCTTCTCTCTCTTTTTAATACGGCAAATTAGCGAGCGAACGAGCACGAAAGAGTCCGTTGAACAAGCGGCCGTGATCGTACAAGAGCGGAGGCCCGATTCAAAAGGCTTCTCTGTTCTCGCAAGCTTTTCACGCGCCGCGGGGGAGATCTCGCGTCGTTAACGGGGTTTTCCCAGACACCATGGAACCCCCCTACCCCCCTGGATTTTCAATCGTCCGATCGTCCTTCTCCGTCGGCGAGGTTGAAAGACGACGACGATTTCTTTCGATCGAGCGAAAGAAACGCGACGGTTTTTTAATTGAAAGGAATTAAGCGTGTAAAACAGTTGTATTTAAAACGGGGAGGTTTCCATTCATCGCCGCCTGTAAATACTACAGGGTCTCCCTTTTTCGAGGCGGCTTTCACGCTTCCGCGTGTCAAAAGCGTTTTCGTCCGCGAAACACGATAAAACCCACGGCGAACTCTGAACGTTTTAGCTACAATATTCAAATGTTTCTCCGCGCTCGTGAATAATTATATTCGCCGACCATTGGCGCCGCCAGCTCGCTCTTTCAATCCTGGACGCTTAATCTCTGCCTGTATTTAATCAAAGTAGAAATGAAAGATGGTTACTTTTGAAAAGATTGAAGGCCTGAAACGGGCTGATGATTATGGCTTCTTCATATCCTTTAAAAGTTTCAACGTTTTAATTCGACCGCGCGCGTCAAAAACGTCGCGCCCAATTCAAATCGTCGGTTTGGGTGAATTAAAAAATTCAAATTAATAAATAATCTCTTAAAGTCAAACGTTCTTCGACCACTTTTTTATCCATATATTTGATTTCAAACCGATGATATTTTCTACGTTAAGTATGCAAAGCGTAGAAATGGTCGGTCCGCAAAGGGTTAAGGTTCGTCGACAATTCCGGATGGAAATTCAAGCAGGCAGGCAGGTATTAGCAGAGACAACCGAATAGTCCGGCGAAATATTTCACGGTGGGTGAACGCACTTGATGGAAATCTGCCTTTCCCTGTTCTGGCTGTTCCTCTCGGTCGAACGTACGGGACCGTAGGTTTAATCCGGGCCGGATCTTTGATGGGAATCGCAGTGTATTTCGGGGAAACGAGCCGAGTCCCGGGGTCTCGAACGTCGGATTAAAAGATTACGAGGAAACTGGCTCGATACGCGGCACCCGGGACGGGAATAAATCTTAGGAACGGTTACCCGGATGCCCATTCCCGCAGACAGGCCGCAGCAACAATTAACAACTGTGCCTGTTTCTACGGCACACGCTTGATTGCCCGCCGGATTCCAAAGCCGATCGATACACACCGGCTGCCGTTTTTTATCCTCTCCTCCCTCTTTCCAACTTCCAACGACGAGTCTTAATGCGGGCTCAACCTATCGATAAATCCATGACAGTTACCTGAATCCACCGGGTGTCTCTGCTTTTTAAATATTCCTTCTTCCTTTTTTTCCTTAACTTCGTCGAGAGAAATGTGTATCCACTGTGGCACTCAACGTGGACGATATTTAATCGGACCCATTTCCAAATAAAAGCTTTCGAGAAAAGTAACACAACAATCCGTTAATGGAATTGTTCTCATCCCATGAATCGTGTTAATTTTCGAACTAAGAAGAAAAGTGAGCGAAACATTTCATTCGGTAATGTTCCATAAGACACCCCGTAGTTATGTCCATGTATCTAACCGACAGTTTGGCCTGTCTCTTCTCGTTCTTCTCGTTCCTTCTCTTTTTTTTATTGGAGTTCCACTGGTTGGTTCGGTTGGTCGAACTCTAATCACCAGAAAACGCTCTTACCGTTCGACCCTCGTGGAAAATCCCTTAGCTCGTTTCTCTTTCCATCGAGCGGAGGCTTTGGCCTGGTAATTTTCGGGAAACGGTGCACCACGATAAATCCCCTCTTGACGGGGTTCATTTCGAAAGTTTCTCTACCTAAATCCGCTCGAATCCTCGATACTCATTTTAGATTTCATCCCCCTATACTTAAACTCGATCATTTTTATTTTTCAACAAGAGAAAATGCCCATTGGTACTCGAACCACAATTGTTAACTCTCAGGAAACCACCCTCTTGGATATCAATGTCCAAATTCGAGCATAAATATATTAATAATTTTTCGAATTAAATATAAGGTCCATATCTCGTTATTTGGTCCACTCTGTATACATAAATATCGAATTATCGACGGAACATAAAACGCCATATAGAAAATCTTATCGCCATCGTCACCAAACCAAATCATCGACGAGAACGAGCAAATTCAGTTACATTGCGCGAGCCGGGAACAGCGACAGTTCATTAAACGGATGGAAACAGCGGCTTTAATTAGCTGGTCGTTATTTGCATGCCGGGCGAACTAGCGTTTTTCCGGGACGATCATTAATCGTCGATGAAAAATATTTTCACTCATAAAACGTCGAATCGTGTTTCGACGACGAAACGCCGAATTCCCGGATGGGTAAATTTCACAATCTTGATGCGATAAACAGAGCCGAATAATTTTATATAAAATTATTAAATAAGCACACGGTTCTTGAAACAGAGAGAGGGTAGTCGCGTACGCGATAATTCGATCGAAAAGTCGAAACATTCCTAATGTTTATTAACGCCGCATTAATATTAATTAAAGGATTAACGTTAAAGCTAAATATTCACAGGGAGGGTGGGCGGCAGAGAAGGGTATAATCTGTTTACTTTGTAAATAGGCCATAGCTCGATGAAAGTAACGATTTCCTCGATTAGGATGCAAATTAATGGCTTCCAGGGGAAATCCTTCGCGCCAACATTTTCCAATGTTTCCAGTATCGCGTGAAATAACAACCGACTGGATTTTAATTAATGCCCCCGCGATAATTCGTCCGTTCATCCGCGCGATTCTCACCGACAGCCGAAGAAAATCATCCGTACCGTGGAATAATCTCCGTTACGGCTAAGATCGATTTATTTCCCCTCTTTGCAGAAGAGGGAAGGGGGCCACGAGCAATTTTTCACGCGCGATATCAATTTCGCCATCTGTATACACGGACGCGTTTACACCGGATCAAGGATTCGAGTTTAATCGCTCGAAATACAGTTTAAATCGCGAATCGGCGGTTGATACGGGCAAACAACGGCCAGCAAGCTAAGCGAATCTAATTAATTTCCGATAAATTAAATAACTACAAATCATGCGGCCGGCGTTACACCGTGAATTCCAAAGTTCCGATTCGATAAACGGCGAATGATAGATGGTGGCGACGAATTTTCACCCGCGACGCGTCCCCTGTATCGTGTAACTTTTTGAGGAACAACAACGATTCGTCGAGGCGAGAAACAACCGAGCCTGGTTGTGCTAGGGCGCTGGTAAACGACGCCACGGACGTAGATAGCGGGAAGAATGATTAATTGGAATTTATCGGCAACTCGACTGGAACTCCCCTGTCTCTTCGTTTACAAGTTTCCTGCGGTTCGTTAGATTTATGCAATCAGTTCTGATCGAGCACTCCTGCAGATCGCTTACTGGCCAATACCTTTCCTAAACCTACGTTGAAATATCGACTGCCAGCCGAGTTCTAAACAAAGGTTCATCCGATAAGAAACTTATACTGTTTGTAACTCTAATCTGAACTCGAGTATCCATGTTTGGATAAAAATGACGGTTCATGGTTTTCCCAAGAGTATACTAAATAATATTTGCAATTAATATTCGGCAATCTATTACTAAACCAACTCGAGAAATGAATCCTTTTCAAACCGAATGTTAAATTTTGCGACAAAATTTGTTTAATTTATTCAAACAAATCTGGACGAGGCGCGAGCGGACCGGAAAGAGTGCAAAGAAAGTGTCGAGCGAGAAATGGAATAAAACGCGCGACGACCGAAAATCCTTTTAGCGAGTCCCTTTGAAACGTGCCAGGACAGAGAAACGAATAAACAAGCCCTGTCTGGACGCTGGCCCTTATTTACTCGCTAATAAGTATCCGGATGTTCACGGACCGACGCGTACCAACTCGCACGCGTGCTCTCTCGTCAATTTACCCCCGTTGCCGACCACCAACTGTACATAACATATATAATATATATATTAACGTATACGTAGAGGGAGAGCACACAGGTAAACGGGTAAAACGAGCGAGCGTGCGGCAGTTACGCTCGCCTCTGTGTTCCACTTGCAGCGATAGAAATTATGCAAAGCGGAGCTGTGCAGGACAAGAGAAGAGAATGGGGCGTGTGCGCGAACGGTAGGAGGGGCCGTGCCTTGGAAACAGGTGAAAAAGAAGAAAACCCGTCGAGAAACGAAGAAACGAAATATAGACGGAGGAAATCTCTACAGGCCGATGTAAAAGTGAGGCTCGAGAATTTGGATTTGAAATTTCTTGAAGTGTACCACTCTGTTCACCCCTAATGCACCTCACGAGCACGAAAAAGTGACAGGGATAAACATGATTCAAGAGTAAAACGACGAGGAAATGGTTTCCAGTAGTACGAGTCAACGATAACACCGACCGCTGCGAAAAAATGACGAAAATCGTTGAAAAATGAATACAATCGATAGTTTCGATAAATGGCGATACTCGAATAATAAAAAATTCAAGCTGGCACCGGTTGAAGTTCACTTTTAATCGGTGCATCGTAAAAAAAAGCCACTTTCGCAGACGCGCCGCGAAAGTGCATCTCCATGAGCGAACGCTCCGACTGGAAAGTAGCTGTTCAATTTTCCAGCTGGAAAAGGATACGGATACATTAATTTTTAAGCACCACTTTACAAAGACCAAGATATCGACCTTCGTTATCAAGAGCCAGCCACCCCCATTTTTTAACCAAACGGTCTCTCGTCGATCTTTCGAAACTTTAATCGATACGCACAGGATCGAAACGGGGAGAGAAATTTTTCGTGCACCACGATACGGATCCCGGAGGATCGTCTAGACGATCGTTTATCGTCGACGGCTCATTAAGGCGATCGAGATAGCGGGAGAGAGGTTGTAGCCGTTCTATTTTCATCAGACATCGAAGGTCAAGCATCATCGTTGTTAAGTGGCCGCTTTTATTAATTTGCTCTGCGCCACTGCAGCCTTACCCCGGTCTACGTAGCTAACGACCACACTCGCCGCTGCTGCTGCTTGCTTGTCGTCTTTCTGGCTTTTCTGACGACTGAATTATTCAGCGAAATCTCGTCCAGCTGGGAACTTTTGAAACTTTCAAGCCGCCTTCAACGACACTGAAGACACGCTCTGTCGTTTCAAACATTAACGCCCGCCCTCCCCCTCGCCTCCTAAGAACGATTCCACGGAAGTTTCATCAATTCGCGTGGAAGCTTATTGTCCGTGCAAATGAGAAGATTTATCAAATTTCGCTGTCGAGCCTCGAAATCGTTGTAATGCGAGAAAATATGGATTATCGAAGATTCCAAGAGTTAGAGCTGTTACTTGTAAGTTTAATTTAATTTTAAACCCCTGGATACGTAATTACGTGCATCAACATTCCTTTGATGGAAAGATAGAAGAAGTTAACGAAAGTTTAACCGCGTTTGATATCGACCGACAGGTCCGTTCGAGCGAACTAATAAAATATCGTCTTACGCTCCCCGCAGCTTTTCATCCACTTATCCGTCTTTTTCGATGAACCTCGCGCGACTCATAATGGCAAATCCATCAATAGCGGAATAATGCACGGGACATTACCCCATTTAATACCCGCCGTTTCTTTGAGTCGCCCCCTCGTGGAATCCACCGACAGAAACACCGATTACGCCTTCTTTACGCGAGAATTTTTCACCCATCGATCTTCGACCACCCAGAACTTTTCTTAATAAATCACGATGAATGTTTCTGAAGCACCGAGAAACTACAGATAATGGCGGGGTTCTCTTGTCACGAAAACCATTTTAAAAATCAATATTTATTTCTAAAGGATCTGAAATGAAACCCCTTAGGATCAACGATTTTAATATGTCTGACTTTACAAAAAAAGTTATCAAAATAAATTATGTACGGAACTGCGTTGGCGGTCCTATTTTCTCGCACTACCAATACGAACATTATCCGAGCGAAGAATGGAAAGGGAAAAAAAACATCGATTAAGTTTTTCTTTTACGCCGCGTTGAAAGCAGTCGCGATTTCAGCGCATCTCGACGATCATAGAAACTTTTAACGCGAGTTTCCATCACATCGGATGACTTCCGGTTTCCCCATCTTTCGCCGGAGTGCCGCGTATTCGTTGAAACACAAAACAATGGCGGATTTACGCGACGATGAGCTCCCATCCGCGCCGTATCGCACTGGATAACATCGAATCGCGTTCGACGGATATCATAGATGCGATTCCGTTAGATGAATTGCTGCGCTGTTAACAACGAAACGCTGGAGAATCGCGTGCCGTGGATACCAGCGTGTAAAGTGAAACCAGGAGGGAGTTTCGAACATTTCAATCGAGAACTTGTCGCAAGAAAATCTAAAACGAATCGTAGGAAAATTTGCATAACCAAATAATTAATAAAAGATAAAATAAACCGGGGATTGTTTTAGAAACGTGCTAACATTCATGTTACATCGTGTCCTGTCAAATATAACTATCTTAATCAACGCGTTAATCGACACGATCGCGCAACGACACGTGTTACGAGCGAATTCATAATCGTAGCGGAATCTCCCGGAAGCGGAGGAATTTGCGCGAACGTCAGAACAATTTATGAGGAAAATCGCGAGTAAAGTGTAAATAGAAGTTCATCGGGTCGATAGAACGGTCGTATCCATCAGATCGTGTCGCGCAAGGTTGCGACAGGCTCCGTCGCAGTGACACAACGATATGCTCCATCAGGAAGTCTGATGCAGAGAGGATGTACACGTAGAATACCGGTTGGTCCGCTAATCAAGCTCTATGTCTAAGGCTTACTGCTAATATTGATGTTCGAGATTAACGGAATACCCTGAATCTCACTGACCCATCCGTTCTATTCCCTTTCGCGTCAACCCTTGCACGAACCCACCCTTCGCCTCGATTCACAATCTAAAATTGACTACGTGCCGCAATCCTCGAGAAATCCTATTCCAGCGTAGCGAGAACGCGCAGCTGGACGATACAAGGACTAGACGTTTGTCCAAGTGTCTCCAAACATGTTCGAACACGATTAAACATTTCTTATAAACTCCCATCGAACAATGACCGTAGGAACGATACGTCGTAATGGATTTTCGAAAGACGAATCGAAGTTGTCGCGTTTACAGACCGCCACTTTGGCTATTAGAAAAAAGGCGGAGGGGTAAAAAACAGCAGAAGACAATTCGAAGATTAACTTTGACCATTACGAGCGGATACACAGCCATTTCTGCGTCGATCGAACGAGAATCTTGTGCAAAGTTGAAAAGTAGTTTTCGAACTGCGATGCTTGGCCGGCCAGCGGACCGGGAAAGCAACCTAACGTCACCGTCCACGCTAAATCGACGTAATAAAACGATGGTGATTCTCGTGACAACATAAACGCCTGCATTCTCGATCAGAACCCTTGAAATATGCTTTCCAGATGGAAAGAAACTTCCATTTCAGATTTTTATGTAGCCGCGGTTTCTCACCTGTTCGCTTTCGCAATTTCCCTTTGAAATCTGAAAACGACTCGCATAAAATCCCAAAATCCAGAAATTTTATCACGTGTGTTATGAAAACTTTCATATTCGACTGGATGATTTTTCGATCTACGAAAGATTGATAAATTCGCTTCCGTAATAGGACGAAATTGTAATCGCGTTTCATTGTTTGCGAATCTATCGGGATTCGAGGCGAATGAAACAACCATTAACCCCTTCTCATTGTCGGTTTCATCAAGAAAGATCAATTCCATGAGTTAAGCTTTGAAATCGAGTTTCGTTACCGACTGGAGGAAATAAAAAAAAAGAGAGAGGAGAAGCGTGGATCGCGAGCAACCGCAGCTGTGACCGACCTCGATTTTCAACAACGACCACCGAATGAGGGAAAGAAGAGAGAGAGAGAGAGAGAGAGAGAGAGAGAGAAGAAAAAAAAAGGTGGAAAACGGAAAAGGCGAGGCGAAAGCTGACGCCCGAGCTCGTACGCGCTCTAACTGCAGCGACGCGTGCACGCTACGTACACGCGAGCCGAAATCGATTAATGCGAAATTAGGACGAAAAGTCAAGTCCTCGCCGAATGAAATGTCGCGCAACCTGTCTTCGCGAACCGTCCTACCTTGCTCGAATCTCGCTCGGATCAGAATGGTTCATCGAGTGCCTGGGAAAACTCGATTTCTTGTTTTATAAGAAGAAAATTCCAAAGTTGGAATTTTTAAAAATCTGCCCCAGAATATTTATACAAATCTATGTAAAATATTTTCCCTTGTCTCAAAATTTATGAATATTGTCAATTGGTTAACCCGGGTCGATTTTCGTCCACAAAGGATTAAAAACACGGGGGAGGGGGTTGGAAAACGAAACGTCTCGTTGGTACGCGGACGGTCGATAAAACTTTCACGATGCATCAATGGCGTCTTCGCGCCGCATTTTTTGTGCCGTGTTTTCAAGCGGAGCGAAACGAATCTGATGCGTGTCACTGGGTCAGTCGACGATAATGGCAACGCCTGTGTTCCTTTTCGTGGGCTGCATCAGCTTCGAGCGCTTTTAGACCCGCCGAATATTACACGCGTGCCAACGATAATAATCTCCCATTCATCGTTACTCCCGATTCCATTTTCATCAGATTCTATCGGAGAGGATTAAGCGGCGATCCTTTGGTTAACGTAACGATAGATTTAAGCCAGTAATTAGATCCTACTTTACATATTAATATTTTGAGTGCTACATTTAAATTATGGAACGTCAGAATACTTAAAATTTTATTCCCAGAATGTCCAATAAAATTTCTGTGAAGAAATTTGGGAAACTTCAAAGCGTTAATTCGTACCGATTTATCCAAAGCGTTCACTGATACTCGCTATTTATTCGAGGAAGGGGGTGAGACAGAGAAAATGCAACGAAAAGCTGGGGAGAGGGGGATGAAAGTTTATGCACGGCCGAGTCAGGGCCTGGACAATGGCCTGGAATCCGCGATAAGGGTAGACAGGGTCCACAGAGCTGTTCTTCCTTCCCCCCTTTTACTCTTCCTTTTGCTTGCAAATTCAGGCAAGCGTGAGGAAAGTGCAGCCTTGGAAATAAATGTTGAAAGAATTACTTTCTTGGCCCTTACGAAACCCGTTTCAACATTTTATCGTAGTTTGTTTGTACTTGATGCGTAATAATAATTGACCACATATTCGACGACGTCTATTTCCATTCGCGTACTTAAGCCAAGAATCGTTTCGTAATTTTCGAACCCTTTCATCAAACGCGACCCGTTCATCCGAAGTTTCAACGCCCAAAGAGGAGAGATCGAGTCGAACTAATTCCCAAGGTTCCATCAAATGGAAAGCAGTTAGTGTGCAGGAAGCGATATCGGGCCTCGGTGGTTCGTAGTCCTTAACCCTTTAGCTTCGACACGCTCGAAGATCGGTCGATAGGTCGATGCAACCTGGGGAGGGGGTTGCATTGGGAGCAACGAGTTGACAGTCGTCGGGGCGGACGACGAAAGGGCGGCAAAAGGGGGTTGAAAGAGGAACAGAGAAAGAGATGGTCTGCACTAATTGTACGTCTCGTCCTCTCATCCTGTCTCAACCAGCCTGCAGCGGCCTTCTAAAAAGCAACCAACCTCGACCAGCAGCCGCCCTCATCATCCTGGAAAATAATACACGCTGGATGCTTCTGCTTCTTCTTTTCCATCGTTCCTTTGTCTCGTGCGTCCACGTCGTGTCGGAGTATCCCCCCCACCGCGCCTCTCTTTTTTCACCCTCCCCGTCTCGTCTCCCCCCCCCCTCTCTCTCTCTCTCTCTCTCTCTCTCTCTCTCTCTCTCTCTCGTGACTTCTATCTTCGTGTCTTTCTCTGTCGCTCTTTTCTTTTGCACAGAGGGTAGACGTCACACAAAGCATCTGGATTTTAGATGCGTTCTCGCGTCTACGACGACTTCTTTCTGTTTTATTCCCCTCTCGCATATTTTTCTTTCCTTCTTCTTCTTCTTTTTTTCCCCGCCATCACCCGCGTCGTTAACCCCAACCACTCCTCTAATTAAGCGAATTACCGAATGACCGGACCGGAGAAACTCGATTAACACACACCGGCAATCAAGAGGAACCGAGCAACCGTGAATGCTGATCTCTCAGAAATTCTTCGACGTTCGTATATTTTCCAGTGAACCTTTTTACCCTTTGTTCCAGCCAGGAGCGTAAGTGCATGGTATAATAATAACGAAAATCAGGGTGAATGGAACGCGTCGATTCCGGACATGAATATTCATATCGTTGATTTCCAAATGAATGCAAGGGAGCCCGCGATTGAAACGGAACGGGTTAACGCGTCGGATGCTGCTGGGGTCATCCGCGACCGACATCACGGATTCAATATAATCAAATAAATATATCTAGCTTTGAAGAAACACGAAACAAGACACTTTAATTAACGACGATCGATAGTCATTGACTGTCCTATCCTGCACGTCCCAAAACTTTTATCCTCGATTCTCTGTATCAGTTTTGTTGATATAAAAGCTTTTCCACTTGTTTTTTTTTTTAATTTTCGGCAAACGCATTTAATAATTCTTCCCCTATCTGGTATCAATCGATCCGCGCGATATAACGCGTGGGAGTTTCGATAGAAGTCTGCACAATATTTGTCAAAATTTGATGAAAAATCTTCCTAGCTACAAAAGCTAATAATTGTTTGATTTTTCGAATTAACCTTCCAACTCTTTCGAACACATCAAATTTATAATACCTCCTTAAATTTTGATCAGCTCTTTAAAAAGATGATTTGCCTTTCCAGCAACGTCCGTTTATTCGGACGGATCCGCAGCCGCATATCAAAAAGACAAACAAAATCGTGCAACATGCTCCGGCAGGCAGTCGCAAAATGTCCCGGGAAGATTTGCACTTTCGCGTGACCAGCATCAAAGCGGAGCTTTCAAGACGAGTCGCAACTTAGCTCGAGCAAGAAATCAAGACGAAGCCGCGTTCAAAAGGAAGGAGGATGAGGCGGGGGGCGGAGGAGGACGAGGAAGAGGATGAGGATGGTCGATTCAGCGCGACGAAGAGCGGAAAGAGGCTCGTCCTCGTTGGAAAATAAATCGCGCGTGCATGTGCAAACGCCACATCCGGGCCGTAGCGTGATTCGCCTCGTAAATTTCTGCGACGAGCGGTTCGTGCGACGAACTGAACAACCGGGTCAAATTTTACGAACTCCACGGAGAAACTGTCTCTCGCTTTCGAACGTTTCAACGCGTGTGTAATAATCTGGGGAAAAATGTTTGTAGACGAAACGCAGAAAATGAAAGTGTCAATAGAGTTGTGGCAATATTTGTCAACGCAGCCCCATTGTCGATCGTACCATCAGTTACAGGACACCCTGTATATTCGAGGGTTCGCACTGTAATACCCGAGGAATCGCAATCAAAACAGGCTCGATTATCTACCAAAACGTAATTAGATTTGAAATTGCACGTAATAAGAGACATCCAGGTTTAATTTGTTAAAGTATTGTGCGATCGAATGCTGGTGAAAAGAAAACGAGCAAAGAGTGTGGGGGGAAGGGGGTTGAATTGTGGAGAGGGTCCATTGAATATCCCCGTGGAAACTGGTCGGGATAGATCGATTCGTTTGTCGATTGGATTGGAAGTTTGTCAAAAGAAGTGTAGCTTTTGTAAGTATAGAATCTATCCGGGGAAAACCGCAGAATTTGTCCCGTAATAAAAAAAAAAAAGAAAAAGAAAAACTACGAGGCCGACTACTCTTGCACGGCGAGTGGCCGTTGCCTCGAATTGACTACGAAAACGTGTCAAGGGGGTTAAAGAGGAACACCGCTGCGTGCTCCTCTTTACCACCGATGTGAAAAACTTTGGATCGCCATTAAATTATGGATAACCGACCCCTGCTTGGTCGCTGCCCTTCCACGAAAGGAAATCTTTCGAGGAACAATGTCGTCGCTACGCGAAACTTCCTTCCTAGTGGCTGAAACGGAAGCGGAGATCTTGTATTCTTTCCTTATTTCCGCAGTTTCGCGAACTCGCGAAACTATGCGTACCTTCGTGGAAAGGAATTCCTCGTGTCGACTAAAAACTATTTTGCAGCCGTGGGAATCTTCCGAAACTACCCGCTATCCGCCCAAGAATAATCGTTGAACAATCGAAAGGACTATTTTCGGGGTAGTTTTGCTTGGTACCTTAATTAAAATTCTTAATTTACTACTCTTCGTTATCTTTCATCAAAAACTTAGTTACAATTTTCAAAATATTCGACGTTCCCTGTACGCGTATAACCGACACGTCTTCGATTCATCCCTTTAAAGTACGGCAAACGACTCCTCGTTAATCTTCCATGTCCGAACTGACGGGGGGAAATAAAAAATCGCTCGTCTCGAAAATTCTTGTCTTCGATATTTCATGGTGCGTGTGTAGTTTAAAGAGCCTTTCACTGGAGCCCGGGCGTCGGTGCCTGGGGTATTTTCCCTTGGAAGCTCGTCATATTTCCAGCCGCACGCTGGCATGTCCCCATCAAGTACCCCCGGGCTATGCATAGTTTTACAAATAATTCTACCCCTTGTCAGCGAGCCGTTAATATTCCCGGCGTGGTAACGAGAGGAGCGGCGAAGGCGTAGGTCGTGAATGAAAATTATCCGACAACAGGGCGGGGCTGTTTGGCTTAAGTAAGTAAAAGTTTACAAGGGAGGGAGGGGGGCCAGCGCCAGACTGGATACACAATTTTGATAATTAATTATAAGTCGGATGGCTGGTATTGTTCCCGAGCCACGATAACAATTTTAGTTTCGAGCGCGTTCAATTGCCTTCTAAGTGAACTCGTTCGGGGAACGCGAGGAGGGTAAAAAAAAAACGAAGACGAGAGTGTAACGCGAAACTGGGCAAGGAATGCGCTCGATTCGAGGAATTTAATTAAAAGGCGGGGAAAATGTGCTCATTAAAGGTAGCCTGGTGAATTTTTAACGCGCGATTGGTTCGGCTTCGAAGCGAACGTGTTCGAGCGAGAGGAACGAAAAAATGACGAACCGGAAGAAGCTGTAAAATTACGAAGAATTAAATCTTAAACGTGGAAGGTGGATCACAAGGAATCACAATATTATTTATAAGTTTAAAATCCAATCTTTTTGATTTGTTTTGGAATTGCTAACTACCGGACTTTAAAATGGCACTAATTAACGAGCCACTTTTCTTTCTAGTTTTAATGTCACTCAGAGCTTGAATAATCGTCGTTTTAATAAGCGGCGAAAGAGTGAAAACGTTTAATATACTCGAGCGGTGATTAATCGAAGTAGGAAACTCGTAATCCCGGGTGTTCTATTAATTGGACGTCGGTCAGGATACAGGTAACGATTAATCGGTCGTTTTGATGTTGATAAATTGGTTAGAATATCTGGAACAACTAATTCGAGAAGAATCGAGGGAGGGACGGTGTTCTAAGCGCCGATACATAAACATGGAGAATTTCTACGAGCTTGTAGATTCCCTGGATGTTAATAAGGAGAGAGCCCGGGTACCGTCGAAACAAATGATTTCATTCCCAATTAATTCTGAATTACAAGTTACCGCATTGCAGTGTACCCGTTGCAGAACCCCGTGCCGCGTTAACATAAATAACAACATCTCGCCTGTCTACAAGAACAAACTACACTTATTTGAGGTTCGCTACGGCGAAAATTTCTCTCCCGCTTCTCCACGTGGAACCTGATTCAATTTGCACCCTCGAACTCGTCGATTCGCTAACTCTGAGATACGGACAAATAAATTTACCTGCGTTCGATACAATTACCCTTAACGATTCCCTTAAAACACCAAACTTGCTAATGCGCAATATACGATATCAATTATAAACACAAATTCATGACACAAGAGTAATGCAAAATAAAACTTGTGGTATGTTAATTTTGACCCTAGATCGACTCGTTAAATACCGTTGATTGCATGAAAATGATATGATTAATATTCGACGGATGCTTATTTATTTACGGTTGGCGGCGAGGCCGGATTCGTACACCCGGTACACCGAGGGTTGCGCACCCTCTCTTTAACCGCGTTTCGAGCATCGATCTGTTCAACTGCGCGACTGCCATCGTGAAACTAAAACAGTTTCGAGTCGACAACGTGGCAAAAATGACTGATGCCATTAAAGTATTCCTATGGAATTGAATTAATCGCGGGAGAATCGTGTACGCATAGGCGTGATAATCAAGGGGAGACGGGTGAAAAACAAATGAGAGGGGGAGAGGAGGCAGCGTATTAAGTAAATCGTGTTAGTTTGAAAACTTTGTGGAAATCGGATGTGAATTATGAAGGAACGATGCGGGTAACATACCTACAGGGAGTTTCAGGGGAGGGGAATGACGGGAATGCCGGGTTATTTACGACACCCCAATGGCACGACTTACTTTCATTGATAAATATCCCTGGGAACGAACGCTTTTTCCCATCTAGTTGTGCCATTGTGCCGTTCAATGGCAAAGAGAACGTTTCTTTATGAATAATTTTGTTGCACCCCTGACAGACGAATCGTCGTTTTATCGAATTACCCAAACCGTACTAAAAATGTTCTCCTTTTTTGCATTATTAACGAATCAGTACTTGAGTCATCGAAAAATAATGTATTTTGTACATGAAAATAAAACAAAAATTTGTAAAAGTAAAGTAAATGTTTTTCACAAAGTTTCAAATGTTTTTTTTTTTAAGGGGAACGAATTTTAAGCGTACACTCGGGTTTGATACACGATTTTATTTGCGGCTCGAACAAAATTGCAAATGAAACCGTGGGACATAAAAAAATTGCAAATAGTCTATGAATCGGGTATTCGAAAGTTGTGCTACGAGTTTGGCACACTTAGCGAGATTGCAAATCGAATCGTGGCGAATAGTAAATAGTCTGTGAATCGAATGTTCAAAAGTTTCTGCCGGCGGGGACGAATATTTACGTAACAAAGAATTATGTTCTTTGAAAGTAAAGTATTGTACATTAACAATTAGATGAGAGACCACGATTTGAGTTAAATATTTTTTGAATTCTTAAAGCATTTCTTGAATTTAAAAAAAAAAGTCTATATTTAGTATTCTAAAAATGTAAATTTCTGAAAGTCTGCTCTCCAATGTTTACTTTTCTTGAATTGTGCCACTATCGATTGCAAACAGCGATATTTTACCATGACAGCACCTTTGTGAAACGAAACCCACCCCTCCAAAAGGGGTTGTTATGAACCTCTCCGGAAGCGGAGAAAAAAAAAGAAAAAGACAGATACAGAAAAGGTCCGAGGAAATCGAGCGTACCGTCGTTTTTCACTTGTTCTTTCCTCGAAACGGACCATTTATCCAGATTTCAACGATAAAACGAGCCCGGAGAAACCGGTCGAATAATTCGTCCGCGTTATTTCCCGTGTCCGTGTGTTCCATTTTACATAGCACAACGCGATATGCTGATTTCGCAAATCCGATTTCCCTGTTGCGAGCTGTTTTCTCGCATGCTCGTTCGCGGTATGCAAAGCAGCCTAGCCGTCCCGTTCAACATGGCGTACAACGATTTTCTGAAAATTAATGTGACCCACCGCGAAACAGATAACACTAGCCGAAACGGAGAAAGAAAACCGTGCACCTCCGCAATTTCTAATTACAACCACCTACGTCAACCATTCTGTTATGACACCATTCTGTTTTCATCGAAAAGGGTACTTGCAATATTTATCCTAAATAAAATTATTTTTATATAAATTCTAATTCATACTCTATTTGTTAATTTTGCAACGATGCTATAATCACCCTTAATAATAAATACATAGTCACCGTTGTTAATGAAAGGGGTGACACGTTTGGCCACTATCACCACAAATTTAATCGATATTAACGAAGTTAAATATCAAATCAACAACAGTAACCCTGAAAACTATAACGCGTCTGACTATATAGGGACATTTTCACTGTGGCGATCAACGCGTTAAGTATTCAACGGCTCGCGAGTCGTACAATACACGATTATCGTTAATAATTCGTGATCGTGAAAGAAGAAGGATCAGCGGAGGAGCGACGGTAAAAGAAAATAGCTCATCAGAACCTTATAGCTTTCTTATCCCCTCGAATGATTTCGGTTCATTCTCAGCGGCCGAACCTTGACGTTGAGACCTTCGTTCCGTCTTTGTTCCATCGTACGGTTCGAAAAAGACGCGGTGCCGCGGTGATTATCTCGCAAAGAAGCCCCGACCATTCAAGCTGAATGGAAAAATGTAGGGAAAAAGTAAGAAGGAACAGCATTCAAGGCTACAAGGGACCAGGGTGAAAAAGTCGACGAATATTTTCGACTCTTCCAAAAATCCATCATCCCGTCTTTCTAATTATTTTGCACGATTTCATAAAAAAAGAAAAATGAAATTTTCTCTGCAGTCAAAGTATCGCGACAGAGGGAAGGTTCTTTTACAATGAATGCTTAGTAATTAGGTACTATCCGAGATTAAAAGATATTTAGACCAGACTCAAAAACCTACCCCTATTAATTATAAAATGGTCACATTCAAAGCTAAAAATCGGAATATTGAAAAGATATTTCTTGAAAAAAGATAGAAATAAAGTATTTTCATTTCCTTCCGTCTCGCAGCTTTTCCAGCAAAGAAATATCGGGCCGTCATCGTTGGTCGAAATTTCGATAGGACGAAATGGATGGAGAACTTTAAAACACGTCCGGTCGATTTGTCGAGGAGGACACCTCGTTTCGAATCGATATCCAGGAAAGGTGAGAAAACACGTTTCATAAAGCGCGAAAGAAATAGCGTGGATTTCCGCGATCCGACGTCCCCTCGAATCTGACGAATTATCGACGGGGATAGAGAGGGTTTGTCTGAACGAAAAAATAAAAAAAAAGGTGGGGGGGGGGGGGGGGAAAGAAACGAATAGTTTCGTTGGCTGGACCGATGCCATATTTTTTAATCTGGCAAAGTGTCCTGGCTGGTTCGAGGGGGCTATTCGACGTTGCACGATCGCGAAATCTGGTATCGCGTTTGGAAGGGCGACAGACAGGAAATACGCGGTCGACGGACGAACGATTTCGTTGGGAAAATTGCTGTCGGAAAATTGGAACGGTTCCTTCGGGGGCCGCTGCTAATTTTCCACCGTTAATGACGTACGCGCGACATCGTGGAATTCTGATCGTTCGATGACCCGGATAGATCCCGCATCGACTACTTTACGGAACAACGATCCCGTTGAATTACTTTTAGAAAAGCGTCCTCGCTTATATATACGTATATGTACGTGTGTGTACTTTTCGAAATTTCTCTCTCGTTTGCTCTGTCTGTCGCAAGATCGATTGCCTCTGAGTGTGCCGTTGTTTGAACGGGGGAAGAATGATTACGCAAAGGTCGCGATAACGTACCATCTCTTTAAAAATCCATTAAAAATTATCGCAAACGTTATTCATCAACTATTAAAAATTTCATTAGATCCTAATATTATTTCTTAAATAATTGCTCTCAAAATTTACAGAGTATTATTCGCTGTATAGTCAAATAGTCAAATAATATAGTCAAACAATTCATATATTATGATACTTTTATTATAACGTAAAGAAATATAGGATAAAAACACGTTTTATTCGACTGCGCCAGTGTTAAGTAGCCTATAAGTCTGCAACGCTTTTCTTTCCAGGATTTCCGTGTGTAAGATTTCTATCTGGACAACAGGACCCGAGAGCTCGTCCGTAAGGGGATGAAAAATGACTGCAAGTCGCGAAAGTTTCCCAAGAAACAAAAGAAAAACCATTTGAATGGTAACTTCGGGCGAGATTCAGTTGGTAAATGGGGTAAGAGCAGTTCTCCTTGCACACCGGACCCTCGAAACTTTAACAGGCTCATGCAGAAAACCCTCGCAGGAAACTTCCACCGATGACCAACCTTCGAGAACCATTCTACGTCTTTGCAAACATGTAAAATGTCATCCATCGATCATACACTCCTATAGACAGATACTGAGCCAACAACGTCCTCAACATTCTACCAAAGGGCCATTTTTCACCCCTTAATACAATTTTCGTTATGGATGATATGGCAGTCTTAATGCCACAGTGAAAACAGAGGGATGCAGAGGTTCGTTAATTTTTGTTTGCTAAATCTGGCCGCTTGTCAATACGATTTCAGCGAAGAATCGTTCGGAATAGGTTGTCTTTGGAGGTAGCGCGTGTTTTTTCGTATGCGTTCGCTTAACCCGGTGTACGGTCGAGGTTTACTTTTTACCACGTTTAAAGTACCTTTTCCCTCTGGCGTGGACGTCGAGGGCCGGATTTGTGGCCCGTTGCTTAATTCCCTTTTTCCGTATCTTTCGACCGCCTTCCATTCCCAGCCCCTTTCTCCCTGGCTACCACCGCTTTCAACCCATGAAAACGTAATCCTTTTCCACCTTTTTCTTTTCTTTCTCCTTCTCGTTTATCTAGATACGCTGGCGCCTGCAGTCTCATTCTTCCCGACTGTTTCGGCTGGCCTCGAAGAACAATGGAGGAAAAACCGTGCGACCTTTCCCGTTTTTTCGAGACCATCCTAGTCCACGTCGATTATTCGAAGATCGACATCGAATTTAATATTTGAAATTAATTTTTCTTGATTTCTAAGTAGAATCGATGATGAAAAATGATAGGTAAATTATAATTTGATTATACTTCTTGTATCGCTAATCAAACGACACTGAAGTAAAGTACAGCAGGAGAATTGTCTTCTTCCTCTTCACGCGCCATTTGCTCCGATTCCCAAGCAAAATTGATTTTAAAATCGCTATGTTGTTGCAGTTTGGCGTAATTTTCTTGCGGAATCGAACGTCTGAATCGATTTCGTTTATCGGTAGAATAATTTAAAGCTCGGTTTCCACTCGATCGACGGATAGAAATCTTTTTATAGCGAGACAAATGGAGGTCGTCGTACTTAACGAGGACAATTTTTTGCTGCCCTCTTTCCCGTCCCTTGTTCCCCCGCCCCTCTTTGTCATCGCTCGGCTGGAAAGCGTTCCCTTCGAGCGTTCAACGAACCCTTCGTTGAATAACAAACTAGACGAGTATAAAGTCGGAATCGTTCGACGATTCGAACCAATCCGCCATCGAGAGACAACGGGGTGGGCCGTAAACGGTTATCGTCCCTTCTGAGCCCGCTGTTAAAACCGCGCGCCGACTGAATTCAACGACCGAAACTTTTGAGACTCAATGGCGGACAAGTAATTAGGGGGACTTCTCGCTTCGTTTATCTTTCAATCGCTCCTAATACTTCCTCCTTTCTCCGTGATTTCTTCGCGAACAGCAAAGGGAACTTTTCACAATCTTTTTTGCATATCTTTCATTCCGAGACGACGAAGGCTGAGTCAATCGTAACCCAAGGCTACGAAAGTTATACAGAGTGCTTCGAATAAAATTAGGGGTATCAATTTTCAGTAATATGTAAAAGGAAGAAAGAGGTACAACATATTAGGACATCGAACTCGTAGACGATGGGTTTTTAAAAAATGAAATTCCACGAACGCGAACAACTAACAGCATCCAAGGAGAATCAGATTCAAACAGATCAAGGATGATGGAGGTAGGGAAAGATAAAGAGGGATGGGGTAGGAATGGTTGAAACGGTATCACAACGTTAATACCGAAACCGTATTCTCACCGTTCTCCAACAATTTCAGAAGCAAACGGATCCTTTAAAGCGCTTAAACACACGGCCACGGTTTACTGCTTAACCACCGGATCAGCTATGCGGAAACACGGCAGAGGATCAAATCGCTGAGAAGCGACAAACGAACCCGAACCTGACTTTGGCTGCACGCTTTCGCCGACGATAAAATCGCGAAATATTATTTACCAAAAACTAATTTCCAGAGTTACCCAGTGATCCCTTAGGGTTTTATTAGATTGGCAATTAAATTCAAAAGGTGATCGTTTTGAAAACGATTATTTTTGCAAATAATTTAAGTTGCCAGTATAATATACTCTAAGCTTTTTTATCGAACCGAATAAAATAACTGATGAAGAAAACCGCAGTGGCAGCTATTTAACCATTAAGAAATTAAAAATTTTACTGCAAACACTCGACAGCAGAGTGTTTCTTTAACCGAGGAAGACGAGTTGACTCGTCTCAAGTGATCGACGTTTAGTAATGTAGTTAATTTATCGAGAACTTCCGATTTCAATTTCATCCCTTTCGTTTTTCTTTCATTGAAAGTTCGAGCGAAGAGCGTCTTTCCTCACTTAATTAAAATTATTCTGTCGATACTCACTACAAATCATCGATGACCCATGGAACATATTGAAAACCGTAACAGCGTTCTTTATATAGTGTTGTCAATATTTGTGAGTTAGTTAATACCCGAACACACTCACTCACACACAGATCCGAGCATTTTAATAAAGCAACAACTTTCTACGCTCGATAATATCGGCTGGTTGTTTTATTGGAGCGTAATCGCTGGATGGTAAACGATATCTCGTTCGTTTTTTTTTTTTTTTTTTCTAACAATATGCAAGGTGTCCTGTAACATGTGGAGCCAACAACTCGCTACGAACAATATTTTTTCACTCTGCATCCATTTGTATTTTATTTTTTTGTCGAATGGACAAAAAAGTTTGCGGGATAAAAACAAGAAAATCGTTTCGATGAAATTTCAAACAATACTTTTTGGAAGTTAAACTTCGCGAAACAACATCGCGTCGTTATATGAATAAGGTGAATATACACTTTTTTTTCTGTATTTTCCGGACGTAATTCGATAGTTTCCCAGGGAAAGACAAAACGGCACGGCGTGATTTTACGCGACCAGTTTCATCGCGTGTAAAACGACGAGCAGCGAGTATAAATTCAGTCGACGAATACTTTATGTGCGTTGATCCAGAGAAAAAGCTTCGTCAGAGGTAACCCAGTATCCGAGGCTACAACGACCACGTAAAATATCACGCTGGAGCTTTTATTTAAATAACAAGTCGCGACAACGAGGACGATGACGTTATTTCAAATGGGCTATCTTCAAAATATCTCTTTTATCGAGTGAACAATTACTAATAACAATTCTTCAATAAAAAAAAATATAATATTTCTATTAATTTCTAAGCAACGAAGTATTATAATTTCAAGATAAAATTATTATTCAACTAGTTAACGAGGGTTGAGATATTTATTCTTTCGATCCAGACACCTTCTACCCCAAATACCCACAACTGGACCATGATCACGCAATAAAGAAACTGTTTAAAAGCGGCGGTAGCACGAGCCTCATTAAAAACTAACAATCGTAGAATTTCCAGCGGACGAGCGTTACGTTACATTTGGCTCTTTGTCCCTGGCGCATCATTCACTGTTATGCGCCAGTCAGCCGCGTGACTGAGTGAGTGGTTCGCAGGAGGCTGGAGAGGTTAGCCGCCACAGGCTGTTCTGAAATTCTTATTTTCTCGTTTCCCCTAGCTTTCCTGGATTCGGCCAACACCGACCCCGTCGCCGCGCGCACACAGACACGTACGCGTTTAATATTCTCCACGGAAGAGTGGGAAGAGTGGGAAGAGCGGGGAGGGCGGCGTGTACGGAAAAGGGGATTGCACAAGGGCAGGGGATGAAATTATTATTGCGAAACATTTGCATTACAAAGTGGTTCCATCGGTGGGCAGCCAGGAACAGGCGAGCAACGACGAAAGGGAAGAAAAATAGAGCAGTGGCGTCTCTTGGCCTCGGTGTGCAACACTGCCACTTCATAGCGAGGGGGGCGAACTCGGTCGCTTTAACCTGCATATTCGCGACTGCGCCGGCAATAGCCTCGAAATGAAAAATGCAGTCTCTGCATACTTTCTGCCCTCGGATGAGAATCAACGTCCTCGATACACAACGATCAAACAAATAGAACCGCCGTCTTTCTATTAGATTGTTGCACATCCTATCGACGATTTATCGAACGTCTGGAAATTCGATTTTCCTCAATATGTAAAATTCACAGGAAATGGTCATCGAAACCTTGAAACGCGTTTGGATGATAATCGTTCGAGTTTCGAGACACGTATTTTTGTTTATTAATAACACGGATAAAACGTTGACTGAAGTTGATTAATTCGAGTAAAAAAAAAAAAGAAGCTTGTTTATCGGTAATCTCGCGCGACCAACGTGAATTTGAATGCGGGCATTCAGATATCGACACTCGAGTGCATCGGTTCGAGTGCGGATCGATAAAAGAAGGCAAGGAAACGAAACGCTATGTACACACACTCGACTCGTTTAACAAGCAATTTGATGATTTCGCGGTGGAGCTCGAGGAGCTCACGATTTCCCTCGTGTTTTCGCGACTTCTTTCTTTCTCCCTTCTACTCGACGTTTTCTTCTCTCCCTCCCTCTTTTTTTTTAACCACGATAAAATGCTTCGTAGCGAGCAACCTCGAAACTCGAACGATAAAATCAACGAGCTACGCCGTGGAAAGTTCGTATGATTTTTTTTTCCTTTTCTTTCATTTTTCTTTTCGCGAATTACTCGATATTTTTAAGACTAAAAAGATTACCCCCCCCCCCCACCGCCTCTACGCTCGAACACAACTGCAAAATATCAGGTTGAAAATATTTGCTACCGGATTAATCGAGATCGTATCAAACGCTCGTACACCGTTCGAGTGATTATTACACGGCAGTTGATCGAATCGATTCGTTGCGAAGCTCAAATTAAATAGAATTCATATGTTCGCCCACGGTATTATATTTGAACGCGGATAAACCGAAGTTAGTTTATATTTTTCTTCTATTATTTACGTTTTTATCCTTCCATCGATCATTTCTTTTTCACTGGGATTTTTTCATCGAGATTGGTAGTTTCAGAAACAGATAGAATTCTGATTGATTTTCTTTCCTTTTCAAAAAATACCCAATCCCATCACTCATCACTCAAGTTCCCTAGCTTTGCTCTCCTGCCTTTAGAATAATAAACTTCAAACCACAGCAGTGTGATTTTAATAAAAACTGATCAGCCTCGTGCGACCGACGGACAGATGTTAATCGACGGTACCCAGAAAACGGGCGCAAAGTAATTAAAACGATTTACCATAATCGACCGGCTGAATACCGAACCAATTATCATCCGACGATTGCCATCGTCGAACCGTACAATTTACGGTGACGGTAAATCCGAAAGCTTAGCGATACACGGCAGGGAAACGCGTGAATAAAATTGTGCCTGCACAGATTTTCGAACAGACGGAAAGCGGGTCAGATCGAAAATGGCAAATGGTAAACGAAATTTCGTCGATATCCGCGGCCACGCCCCACGCGAAACGCCGGCTGCCGGTTCATTTTCATGGTGATTCGTTCGAAACGTTGAAATCTCGTAGCTTCTTCGAAAAATCGCGAGCACGGAATTTCGCTCGAAAAAAAAAAAAGCAAACAGAATCGTCGAAAGATTTTCTCGATACATTTTTTACGAGCTTTCCGCGAAAGTTCTCGAGTGCCACGCGAGAGATCAATCCGCGCGCGCGGAAAATAAAACGAAGGGGTAGTTAACCTACTGATACTCGAAATTACGGCAAACATTTTGCCGTGGATTTTTGTAAAATCGATATTAAACATTTGTGATATTAATACGTACAATGATGTAATTAAATACGTACTTATTTGCCTTGCTACGTATTCGTATGTGCTTTACGGAAAAATGTATTTGCAAGGTCCGGTCATTAACCGAGCCACGTTCGTTTGTTTTCCACGGGAAACGGAATCGGTCCGAAATATCTATTCGATGCGGTGATCCCTGTGTTCCAGGTATCCCGTTATGTCGCTCATTTACGATCGAGTAAGAAAATGGAGCAGTGCGGTGGGTGCGGTTCACTTGATTACGTGCTGTAACACCAGGCCACTTCACAGTGACCGACCAACTCGGTCGCTTTAACTTGTATGCCTAGCTAACCGGTCCCTTCAGGTTGAAAAAAAAAAGAGAGAGAGAAAAACCGATAAAAGTATGCCTGGACTGTTAATTATTAGCGGGGTTACAACACCCCGTGTCGTACGGTTGATCGAACGTTCCCATGGATCGTTTCCTGATCTCCAAGAACACGTACGATCGATCACATCGGTTCGGTATCTCGTTAATTATGTCGCTTGTGTTACGTGAAATATTATCCATTTCGAAGTTTTAGATTGGTAAATATTGGTCCTTGCGATAAGAAATTTATTTCTCGGATGGTTTAATGAGAACATGATACACCAAAATTATTCGAAAATGTTTAACCTGTTTACAGAAACGTATGTACTAACACCTAAAGGTAATAATAAACGTTTAATCGAAGAACTAATGAGTGGCAGTAATTATCGATACATCCTAACAGAGCGATCGAACGGAAATGACTTAAACGATGACCTAATGACATCGAAGCATACAATCATTACGCGATCTGGTGATTATAATCGTGGAATGATTGCGTTACATAATCGGAAACGAAAATATTGACGTAACGAGGTGCGATAATATTTGTCGAATGGCATTGTAGGGGAACACTGGTCAAGAAGGGTCGAGGGGATGAACAAATCGTTTTGGTCGGCGATCATTGTGCAGTGTAACTCGACCGAGGCCGACTCCATTAATTTCAATTGTACGTTTAGACTCGCATTTAATCGTGCCTTTGTCCCCACGGATACGTGACGCTAATTTTACACCTGCATGGACGAGACAGAGAACCACCCCTATACGTTACTGTCGTTCAACGCGGACTTTGTCAACATTTACATCCGGATACTTTATTGCGATCCTAATTCTGATTATTGTACCGTGTTAAAATCCCACCCATACGTTTTGCTTCATTGAAAGTGCACAAGGCGGTAATTAGGAATTTAGGAGTGGAACAATGGGCCGAATAATAACTCTGAAAGGTCAGGTCCTTAATATTTTAAATTTTATTTTAAGGTATTTGATTTCCAACACCCAAATTTACAATTGCAATAAAGGAATTTAGCACGTTAGTTGACTACATCGTGGGAAGCTTGGATTTTCTGGTAAAGACTAATAACAAATACGGGGTAGCTAATTATCGCCTAAAATATTATACTTCGCAACACAACTTGGGAATTCACGAATTCGTACAAGGCGGAAGTGCACAATGGCCTCAGTCTCGAACGCTCGTTCTACTTGGGAACAAGTTGGTAGAACGATCGCGCCGCTTTGTATTCTCGACAGGTACACGTAAGAAATGTAACGAAGCCACTTAACGCGAGATCGTAATTCGATAGGTAGAACATACATCAGGTAGGCAATTACCGGGAGCGTTAAACGTTCCCCCCTTAGGGATGTTTTCTAGGTAATCGAGTTGCACGCGATGGTTTCGTATCGTCGTGCATAGAACCGGGGAAAAGTGAAAATCGTGGAAAGCCAGCGTCGCGTGTTATTCACCGCTATGAATACTAATTTCACGATCCGTCCAGGTGAGGAATTGAATGTCGGCCCCGGACCGGGATTGTAATCGAGCGGATTAAGCAGTCGATAAAACGCGAATTCGGGCCGGGTGGGTTCAACGACGGCCGACAACGATTAAAAGGTAGAAAAACCGGATGTCACGGTCGTTTGTCGGATTATACGATAATACGTGCGCCAATCTGATGAAACGGGAAATCGAATTGGCGGGCGAACGATAAAAGGAGACGTTACCGAAGGAGATTGTTCGTGAGAATAAACAGACTGAACACAGAATACTTTGGATTTACTCGTGAAACTAAAAAAAGCTTGTCAGAACTTTTTACTTTACGTATTTTATAACAGGAATAAAAATTGCAACATTCATTTGTATTTAACACACGAAAAGAAAATAATCATTTTTAATAACACCAGCATTATATTAACGATACAAACGATCAAATTTCGAAATTAATTACTGGGATCCTGAACGACCGAATTTTCGATATGTCTACCCATACGTATACATTTCTACTGTGGCGAACAATGCAAGTGAACCTAGCACAAATTTCATTCTTTTTTCCAAACAAGGTGAGTTAAAAAATTGGAAAATTTATCATTTATACGCCTAACGATCAGAGTTTCGATACGTCTGACCATACGCGTGGATTTCTACTGTGGCAGGCAAGGCGAGTAAAAGAGGCGAGTAAAAGAGGCGAGTAAAAGAGGCGAGTAAAATCATAGCTTTTCGATAAATTTCGCTAATAACTTTATAAACGTCGATCTCTGGAGCGAATTAACGGTTTAAAATACAAGCAACCGTTCGATTTTATGGATACTGCAGAATTCAGGATCGAGCGATAAACCGCAGAGTAAAGTTTGAAGATTTAATTCGAGATCGAAAGGGGGGCTGGTTGGATTCGGGTGTTCGCTCGAAATAACCTGGCAACGAATCAAAACGGGGGAAAAGAAAGGGGGGAGGAAAGTTTCACGGCACGCGAAGAAGCATGACGAACGTGACAAGCGAAAGAGGAAGTCCGAACGGTTGTACAAGGTGGAAGGGATGCAACGGAGACAGACGTTAATTCGAATGTAAATTCCGTCCCTGCATATAACCATGAGCAGTGGTTCATAAATTTGAATAATATCAATACATACCGGCTACTAAATCACGCGCACGTCACAGCTAGGCGAGACGATTGACTGACGATGACAGTCCTCTCGCCCTTAATGGTGTTTCTTGCGCGAACGTTTTACATTTCGTGTGACTTTGGTCCCGCGAAAAACTTGCGCTTCTAAAAACTCGATAAACTAACTTTCTGATCATTTATTTCTATCTTCTAACAGTTAAAGTACTAAAACAGCGATATGAAATAATAATTCCAAATTTGCCGGAGAATGGTTACGGTTATTTCTGCTTGATCAGCCGTTGCGTTAATAAATCATTATTACAATATATCTTGTCACGGATGGACATTTATTTTCATAGAGGTAATCAGTTATGTCGAAAGAAACGGTCATCGAACGTGAACCAAAAAATTGATACAAAACGATAAACGGCGGCGAGGAGAGGGGAATACCTTTCGTCGGGGATATACGATAATACCGGCTTCTGGAAAACCGATATTTCATCGAAAAATTGAATCGTAACCCGCCAGGATAGAGTGTTTTAATCAAGGATTCGCCGATAAAATGACATAGAATCGGCGGTGGCACCGGAAGTGCCACCACGTCAGCAGGTTTTGACCAGTTCGTTCTCTCGCATTTCCATGGAGACCTGAGCTCGCCTGACGCGCCGGAAGTGTCAGGCTTTATCCGGAAGCGTCGCACGGTGGTGGCGAAATGACCTTCCAAAATCCACGATTGAAAAACCTTTCATCCCTTCCTCCTCCCGTATCCCCCAAAAAACGCCTTAAGCTTTTATGAAAATTCGAAAAAACACACCACCGTCAGCGCAAAACCTATGGGTGATGTTTGTTCGCGGAATAATCGAAAAATGTTAACGCAACGAAACGAAAACAGATTCGTTCCGCTAACAAACATGTTTCGCACTCTTCAAATTGCTCGATACAACCCAGCGATTTGTATTTATTGACCGCATATGCGTTCAGGGAAATGATCGCGGCTGAATTTGATGGACATTTCACAGATAAAGCGCAGAATCTCGCTATCACCGGACAAACGATGATGGAACGTGACGATCGTTGTAAATGGAATTCAAGTAACATTTGTTCCCGACTCGATCAGAATGAAATAAATAAAAAGTAAAAGAAAACTATTAAAATGTTAATCCTTTTAATCGTAACTGTACTCGATACTTTAAATTATGGATGATAGAATGCCCTGTATAAATTAAAGAAATTAAAGAAACTTCAAACGATTTCATTAACCAACGAGTCAGAGCCCCCATTAAATACCAAGAAAACCTGAATCGTATCCTGTCGACGCGTCGATAAAAAATAGCTTCGGACAGATCGCGGTGTCGATACACGTCACGCGACTACCGTCGACGATGCGAGCGAAAATTTTAATCATGATTGATTCGACGAATGTATCGTGTCGAATCCACGCGGCCGGAATTAAAACGGACATCGTACAAAGGTGATGGGGGGAGAAAAAAAAATATTGACAAATAAACTTTCATTGAAATTTATCGCGCATTCACGAGAACACAAAGGCATCGCGCGTTGGAAACATCGTAGAGAAAGAAAATATCGAAAAGGACAAGGAAAAAGAGGGATCGCGGAGAGAGGGGGTTGAACTCCGTGGAGGGTGGCGAGAAAGGGAGAGAGAGAAACTGGAGGACTACGCCCAGGACCAGGGCACCCCCTTGAAAGCACTCCGGCGTTTTCGCGCGATTCCGTGGGAGCTTTTGGATGGCTTTCCTTAGTAAAAGTTCAGGGAAAAGAAGCAATTTATTCCTGGTCCTGAGCAAAGACGCGTATCGAGTAAGCAACGGGGGGAGGAAGAATGATAGAAAAAGAGGGAGGAAAAAAAACACATCTCTACTCCGTATTTAACCAGGATTTCGCGTCGATCAACCGGTCCGTTCGTTTCTCGAATTGATTTCCTTTGAACTCGAATGAAAATGAAACAGAAATTCCTGTGCCCGTAAAGATACAGCCTTTCTGCCTTTCTGCTGCAATGTAATCGATCGATATTCGCTGCGCTACTTCCTTCGTCTCTTTTTTTTTCTTTTTCTTATTTCAGGTAGAAAAACAAATATTTGTCGACTGTTTCAACGTTGATCTTTAATTTTGAGAATAGATGAGAAGAAGTCCCCGTGATTCGAGCAAACGTACCAGCGTTAATTTTCCTTCGTTTCTCACTGTTCAAGATCAACTGGCGAAGCATAACATGAGAGATACGCGAACGGTTTTCAGATTAACGATACAAAAGCAATTCCTGGAAACGCGAAAAACTGTAAAAACCGGGGAGGGGGGTGCACACGATCATTTGTTCGTCAAACGAAAACAGTTGAAAGTCAAGAGCGGGGAATTTAATTAAACGTTCTCGTTTTTCTCCCGCGACGGGCGACACCGTTAAAATTATTCACATCGACGAGCTAATTAAATTAAAACAACGCACGCGTTTCCACCACCACCACCACCCCCCTCGCTCGCTAGGAACGTCGCGACTCTTTTCGGTACGTTTATGTAAATTTATTATTTTATCAAGAGAGACGCGCGTTCGTTGTTTGGCACGGGATCGTGAAAAGCATCCGTATAATCAAACGAATACCAACGCGACAATGAGAGGACGAAAACAAAACAGAAGAAAAGAAAGAAGCAGAAAGAATAGAACGTTTGATCAGCCCGTAGAACGTGCGGGTAAAAACGTAAACACGGTATATCGGGGTATTCCCTGAAGCTACTTCCACGAAAACGTCTAGGTACACACGTACGTCAACAACAAAGGCTAAGTAAACTGGAGCGTAGCGAGGTCCGCTCGTTCAAAAGAAAGGTCATACGTTGGACTTGGGGTTCAGAGGTTTTCGTAACGGAAACAACCGTGAACGGTTAATAAAAAAAAGGTGGGGGTGAAAAAGTGGAGGGTGGTTGGCAGATGCAAACTAGGTGGAGGTTATAAGAAAAAGATTTTAGCGTACTCACGTTGCTCTGCCGGCGGGTGGGCACATTGCCCGCGGGCGTCGATGAGGAGTAACGGTGAAGGACGAGCTACCGTATCCCGGGCGTGCTGTGTAGCGAGCACGAGGACTTGGTGCGCCGTGCCGATTTACCCGCAGCAGTCCCCAGTCCTCGTCGCGTGGACGTGGCGCACCCGCACATATCCCCCACGTACTCGTCGTCGTGGTCGTAGTGGCTGTCGTCGCCGTCGTCTCTGACGCTGCCGCCGTCGCCGTGACCGTGGTCGCGTCGTAGCTAATCGCGTCGTACGGCTCGTGGTAAGGCTCGACGCGCGTCACTAGCCCGTCTGCGAGCCGTAACCGTCGCGGTGTGACCGCTGCGGTCGCGGACCGTCACCGAGGACCGTCACCGAGACGCGGGCGGATAGCTTCAGCCCGAGGGTCGACCGCACTGCGGGCGGAAACGCGGCTATCGAAACGGCCGTCGAAGCGGCGACGAGCGAGCGAGCGAGCGAGCAACCGACCGACCGGCCGGCCGGCACCCGTACGCCTAAACCGTGACACGAGGGATCGCTAGACGGCGCACCAACACACCAACACCCACTCCAGAAGACGCGGCACCACCGATACCAAACGGCGAACAGACAGACAGACAGACAGACAGACGGACAGATCGACGACAACAAACAGAGAGGCCGGACGGCACAACAACCGCACTGATATATTCGATCCTAGTAAACGAGACACCGTGTCGTAACGAGATCGTTGCCTCCTCCGCGCTACCAGCCATTCGATGGCCCGAGAACGTACGAGCCAGCGACTGCGGCACCGCCGCCGATTACAGTTACTTGCAGCGCCAGCGTGCACACAATCGTCGACAGCCTGCTCGCAACTTTCATCGCCAAGCTACTCCACATCCTCGAGCAAACAACATTCCTCGATACTCCTGCGATACTCGTCCTGGTGACCGTTGTCCTCGACGTACGCGTCCTCGGAATCCTCGTGCTGCTTGCCACCGCGTTCGTTCGCAACCTGTTCGTTAGAGACGACGACGCGTTCGTCATGGCTCTTCGACAGACGTCCGTCACAGGGATCCAGCTTGCCATAACCCAGCCGAGATCTAGCGGCTACTGCCAGCCGCCAGCTCGACGTCCGCGAACTACTTTTTCTCTCTCTCTCTCTCTCTTTATCTCTTTATCTCTCTCTCACTCTCTATTTATCCCAATACTCCTCGTTATCCCTTCGATTCATCGAAATTCCACAAATTTCGCGACGCGACGATCACGATTTGGCGAGAGATCGCCCAACTACCTTGACCACGACGGCTCCTCTTCCTCTTTTTCCCTCGTTTTCTTTCTTTCTCGCGCGGACTCGAATCATTCGCTGGCGACGATGATGATGCGGCACGCGCGGCAGCCCGCATAAGCGGCGACCGTCTCTTCCACGAGGCTGACGACGATCATTCACCGCTCGGAGCACCCACCACTACACCACTACCACCACCACTACCATCACTATCGGCCACCGCCACCCTGAAGCCACGCTGACCTCCTACCGACTTCGACTTTCGTCTCCTCGACACACCTTTCGCTTCCACCCTCGCCCTCTCGTCCAGCTTTTCTGTCCGCTTCTCACCGATGCGCACGTACATACGTGCACCGCGTCTAACCGACCAAACGAAACGCCGCCGCCGTCATCGTCGTCGCGGTTTGCTGAACGGCAGTGCCGAGCGTTTCGACCAACCTCTTACACCGCCTCGATTCTCTCGTCATCGCGATCGTTGCCTCTGCTCGCTCCGTTCGCGTTTTCTCTCGCGGCTGTCGCTGAACGCACTCGATTTTCACTGTCCGCTCTCTCTCTCTCTATCTCGCTCTCCGCTCTCTGTCACCGAGATGCGTCTGGTCCGCGGTGCGCGCGAGCCTGACTCCCTTTTTCCTTGTACCGTTTCGCACCGAACGAACGGCGAACGCTGCTGGCAGCTGGCTTCCGTTCTCGTTCCTATTCCCGTTCCCGTTTCCGTCCCCGACCCCGTCCCCGTTCCTTCCTTCTTCCCTGGCCGATCTTGCTCGCGTGCCTGTTGACGCGCGTGTACGCGGTTTAGGCGCGTGTCGATCAGTCAGTCCTGCCAGTCACTCACTCGCTCAAGGTGCGCGCGTTCACTCGATCCTTGCACCGCTGCGGGTCCTGCACCAGGGAGTCGTGTCGGTGCAGCAGGCACTCCCAGGACGTGTCTCTCTCTCTCTGGCAATGTTCCGACCGAGCAACCCACCTTAGCACTGACGCTCTGCCCGTTCCGCGGGAGGCGGAGGAGGCTGCGAGGGCCGGGAGGGGGGGAGGGGTGTTGTGGCGAGCCGTATCTCACCCTCTCGCTCCAACTAGTTCGCGCAATCGCTCTCCTCGTCCTTTCCTCTCCCTTCTGTCGTGGACCAAACGATCCCTCTCTCTCGCTCCTGTGCGCTCGACTCGCTCGTTTCTACGCTTACAGTCTCTCCGTCAGGTTAGAGCCCCGCCGCACAAGCCACCCTGCGCCCCGGGAGCCAATACCAACCCATGTGGAAGCCCCGACGCGAGACGCTGGCGATGACTTGCGAAGTCGACCGAACGTAGCCGAGTCGCCGCCACCCCTGCGCGCGCGACCACCACACTCGCCTCCTCCTCTTCCACCCTCTCTCGCTCGCTCGCCCTTTCTCGCCGCGATCGTGTACACCGACGAACCCCTACCAGCTAGGTGCCGCCCCTGAAAGCTTTGCGAAGCCCGCAAAACACGACGCGCTGCCATGTGGCAGCACCGACAGGACCGGCTACGAACTCGCCCGAGCAACCCCGAGCTTCCACGAACCTTAACCCCTGTAGATCGCAAGACCATGTGGAAACCTCGAGGCGGCGTCGCGCCGACAACCTCCTAAGCTCCTTCCTTTCTTTCATCCTTCGTTCCCGTTTCCTATTCTACATCTACCGTCTAACACATTTTTCTCTTGCTTCGCGGCTAAGAATTTTTTATGGGTTATCGATCTATCCGAGAATCTTGCGAGTTTCAAGGACAACGATCCTTCTGCTTTGAATCTATGTATGTTTTTACGAAGCAGAAGAGGAGTTTTTTACAGAATTACAGCAGGGTGCAGCCAAAGCACAGGATCGTGGACGACGCTCATCGAGAATCGACGAGTCGGCTCTGTCTGTCTCGCCCTCTCTACCCCGATCTACCCTGCGCTTTCCGTTGCACTTGTACGTGTTCAACATCTCGCCTACCCTCTGTCCTTCCTCGTTGCTGTTCTCTCCGCGAGGTATCCCAGTCGATACTGACACTGGCGGTGCGAGGTCGACTCGTCAGAGGGTGCTGAACGAAGTGCAGAAGCGGCAAAGAAGTGCAAGGGGTGGCTACGAAAAAAGAGCGACGAGGAGAGCAAACGGGTGCCTTACGTTACTCAATTCTGCTCCTCTCTCCCTTTCGCACCTGTCCTTCTTCTTCGTTGAAATTGTACAATAGAAACGAAGCCTTATCCGATGCGGACATATCGGACATAGCCCTCCCCCGTTCACCCTCTGTCCTTCTCTCTTTCTTTCCTTCTTTTCTCGTCGTATTATTTTTTCTTCTCCCATCGAATCGTTGACGAGCACGAAATCGTTGACTTTAATGAAACGAGCGGAGGATTTTCAGTACTCTAAAGGGCGAGGACGTTAATGGGTCTGGATATCGTTATCGATGACGGTGACGGCACGGGTAACGAACGTTGACAAATAAAATCATGAACCGTCCTCCTCCGTTGAACGTCCACGAAACTGACTGCGCCACCCTTTCGCGGCTTTTTACCATCGCTGAATTAAGAGGTCGGTACGTTGAAACGGGCCTTTGTTCGCTGGTACGCGATTCTTTCGATTAAAGTTCCTTTGATAAGGCTCGAAAGGCACGTTCCGCGATTCCGCGGGTTTAAAATAACACGAAATCCGGCCGGCCAGCTTTTGCGTTATTCAAAGAGAAGAATAATAACGCCGCAGCAATTTGCGTGAATTAACTGCTGTCAAAAGCAAGGGAGATTTCTGTTCCTCCGCGAAAGAAGGATCCGTTTCTTTGAATTAATAAAGAGGGTCGAAGCGAAAGCTCTGTAAACGATACGACCGGAGACGCGGCGTTGTTACTTGTTGATCGAGCGGAATCTGTCGAGAGGATATCGACTCGAGATTCTGACAACGACACTGAAAATCGTCGTCGACTGTCTCTGAAGGAAACAACGGCCCCGTACGATACCCCGCACGTAGCGGCCATGAATTCGAAAACGGGCACACGCGGAAGCGAAATGCTCGAGAACGGAAGGCGGATAGAAATATTTGACGAAACGTAGGACGGCGGCAGTGGCGATCGGTTCCCGATAACGGCTGAAATTTCCAACGAAATAGTCCGGCGATCGTGAACCGCAGGAGGCCACGGTTAAACGGAGCGGAACGGCTGGGAACCGGAGGGAAAATATGTGACAAGCGCGTGCACGTAAATGCAGCCAGGTACGCGGGACAACCTCAGATATGCGGTAGTCCGTTGCTACGCCGGCTCTGATGGGGTATGTGCACGGTATTTCCGGGCAGGGCCGTCGCCGATCTACAGGGATTCTCCAAAATAAACGGGTATGCGTGAAGTTCTTGTTTACGGGGCGCATACGCCGGAATTCCTCGAGGGTTGCCGTGTTCTGCATTGCTTGCTTTTGGACAACGCGAACACGCCCCTGCACGAAACTGTTCCCGTCTACTCCGATAGGCATCTGTGCTACACTACACACACACACACACACACACATAAACGCACACAATGAACGAACCATTACCGATGCACCATCCTCTGATATATCAATAATTCATGACGATGGTAGGCCGATCGGTGACCGACCGGCATTTGCGTTTGCGGCCCCATAAATTGATTCGTTGTGCTCGAAGGTGTCGGACGATAATTCGAACGATCTCCTCTAGTTAGCTCGTCGAGTTACGGACGCGAGGAATGTCTGTCTAGAATCGAACCGATCCGATACGATTAACCCCTCCGTTACTATTGCGGTTGCACGCGTTATCTGTTCTTCCATGCGCAACTCTA
Source organism: Anthidium xuezhongi (assembly GCA_022405125.1). Lineage (NCBI taxonomy): Eukaryota > Metazoa > Arthropoda > Insecta > Hymenoptera > Megachilidae > Anthidium > Anthidium xuezhongi. The sequence continues at coordinate 8,373,924 of CM039644.1, read as the reverse complement.
CGCAATTGATGCCTCTCTAAAGGAATATATTGCCACCTTCTTAACTCCAAAATATATTTGCAACTTTAATTAGTAGCGCATGATGGTAAGGGTTAAGGTTTTAAAATTGAATTTCTATAAGGATTGCACTCGTAAGAAAATACAGATCCAGTGTCTAAGCGATGATTCAATGATTAGATAAGTTGAATAGGAAGCTCGATCGAAGGTTATGCTTCCGAAACTAACAAACTGCCGGGCATTAAGGTATCCCCGCGTAGCAGTATCGCAATGTCTTGCGAAAATGGAAACGGCTCGTAGCCTGGCACGTGCCCGGCCGCTGGACGTATTTCCCATAGGTGTTTTCAATCTACAAGATGGATAAGCTGCCTCGGAATATCGACATCCACGGATTTGCTCAACGCGCTCGATGGCGCTATCTAAAAGTACCTGTATAATGCGAACAAACGATCCTCTGTAAACTGAAGAGAGCAAAAAACAAATAGAAGGTTTTCGAAACTTTTTATAGTTGCAAAAACATCTGCTAGCAAAGATTCAAGCCTAGTTTCGTCGGTAAGTTGCTCGACATTATCCACGAGTTTACGTTTCCTCTGTGAGCCTTTTTCTTTCTTCTTTTTTTTCCCCCTCTTCGTCCTCCCTTTGTCTTTTACCACCTTGTCGGCCTCGTGAGACCGAACATCTTGCCTTAACGTTGCTGAAAGATCAGAACTCGAGCGAATGATGTCGGTGACAGACGGGCCGAGACAACTCTCACGGGAGGCTGAACGAACCAACGGGACAGAGAGAGAGAGAGAGAGCGAGGGGGTGAAGGAGAAAGAGAAGAAATCGACGGGCTAGCAGAAAAGGTTGAGGCGAGGAAAAAGGTGCAGGACGAAGCGGTTCACCACAAAGTCATTTTTCTCGTTCTGCATGAGACGGTGAATGGAACGGAAACCCTTCGAAATTGGAAAGAAAAAGGACTGTTTCCAAAATCGACCAAGACGTTTTCTTATTCCGGACTGGTTACGCGTGCGAAGGGAAAGATATCTTTGATCGATCGGATTGCTAGAGATTTCAATCTTATATTCGTTGAATTTTTAAATGGCAATTAGATACAAAAAGTAATAAATTAAAAATTCTGACTGTAATCGCATCCCATTTCTAATCCAATCCCCGGTTATCCCGGTTCTGCGAGCAAACACAGGGACAAGAAACGCCGTGGCAGCGAACTCAAGTCCAGAATTCGCAAGAACGATGAGCGTTCGTTGAGGAACGCGGAGCAACGATTCCAAGCAGAGAAATATAACTGGTTCAAACAAACTTGGGTTATACGAAGAATTAAAAGCGTTATCGCGACGCGAAACGGGGCTGTAGAATGATCAGCCGAGCATGAGGCGTGACGACGGTACACCTTTTCGCCGTATGCGTGTGCATACCGGGTGTCCGCGGAAAGGGGATCGCAGTAATTTACACAGCCCGTGCAAACACTCATTTAAACTCTAACACGCCTTGACCATTATCCCCGAGTTTAGAAGGCGGGTTAGACGGTGAACGGATGGAGGTGGCGGAGAAAGACGAAGGGGAATCGGCACGGATGGAAAAGGAAAGAGAGGTGGAAGGAAGAGGCAACCGGTTCACAATGAGACAGGGGAATCTAACGGCGAAGCGTAATGGGATTTCGGCTTATCTCTGGCGGTCCTGCGAGTTTTCGTCGCGCGACAGCCAACGGAAGAGCGAGTAACGCGTTAAGAGATAGAGAGAGGGTTACTTGATGCGTGACACCACATTAATTACCGCTACGTACCAAGAACCAAGTAATTTCGAGGTAAATCCTAAACCTAATCTACCTTTCGATCTTTCTACCTCCGACGCTCGCGTTATATCAAAAATATCCTCCTCGCTGTTTCTGTCTTGCTCCTAGCTCTTTGTTCCCGTCTTCTATTTGCTCGTCGGCAAAACTTTCTTGATGCTACTTCGTTTCGATCGCTGTAACTCGTTTCGCCGTGCTATTGAAAATTTCAAACACGCCTCCACGCTTGCCACTTTCCGCGCGGATAAGAAAGACCGACGGAAACGAGATCCCCAACAGTTGCTTCCGATTAATAACTCACGGCACGAATGTACGCAAACTTTCCTCTCTCTCCCTCTCTCTCTCTCTCTCTCTCTCTCCTGTCGTCGCAATTTTCGCCCAATTAACGCATTTACCGAACATGCTTAAAGATTCCATCGACTGTTCTAATTTTATTTTTAAAAGCAAAAGACGATGGCGTTAGAAAATTGCGTTGTTTAGAATTGACAAATGATATTTCAGCTGAAACACGAAGGAGGAAAAGACACAATCGACTATTACAAACGACGTCGCAAAGCATTCTTGGTGTAGCTTTAAACAGATGTACCGAGGTACAAGGCATAAAGCGTAAAATACTTTGCTGCGCCTTCGAAGAAGACCCTGTGCCTTTTGCATGGAACGCATGCACACGTACCAAAGAAGAGCAAGCTTTTAACCAGATGCATATTTCACGAAGAAACAATGCCTGGTACTAAGGTGGACCTTTATGGGCGAACGAATACTCGTTACGTCAACGATACTTTTTTCTTTTCTCACCGATGGAAGATCAATTCGTTGACTATCGCGTGCAGTTATGAAAGTAGGGTAGCATTTCTATTTGTATAAAAATATAGGGACCTTCTGCTCGACAAAGTTTCACTCTTCTGCGTAAATGAATTCGAGACCGAACACCGGCTACGAAATTGTCCCCGTCTCTTTTCCCTATATCCAGCGAGTTACATGGTTGCAGGAAAATATCACGTCGTAAATTTCGACTAGTTTACCGGTCCAGGATCTTGGCATTAACACTTCGAGCAGCTAAACAGCCGCTGCGGAACGAACAAGCAAAGGGAGAGGGAGACACTCATGGGATGGTGCGACGCATTTCAATGCACTCCGCTGCAGAACATATTCCTCAACAGATGCATCCCCTATGTGTAACATGCCGCGGCTGTTTCGCTGAGCTTATACGAGGCGATCGTGCAGGCGCACGATGGTACACGTACTAGGGTGCAGCTGTATGTGGGGGTAGGTATTAGAAAAATTTTGTGTCACCGTTCGCACGGACGAGGGTTTGTTAAAATTTAACGTCGAATTTCTTTTGCAGAATTTTGTTAAAACTGTATGCACTTTGTCAAATAAAATATATTTTGTTGATACCCTGTATAGAAAGGTTGCGGGGTAAAGGCAGTTTTCGAGGGGTGGAAAACGGCAGTGCAGCTTACGACTGGTACGCGGAGGAGAAGCCCGGAAAAACAGTCACGTTTATCATCGTGGTCCGCTGGCGCATTGGGGATGAACCTAGCGAGAGAGATATAAACGCAAGAAAACGGCTCCCGTGTAAGGATAAAGTGGTGTAATGCACGGACACGTAATGTAACGTAATGGCTCGTTTCTGTCGCCGAGAAAAATGGCATCGGTCCGCGAGAAGTGCTACCCCCGTTAACGAATTCTCGTAAAGCTCGCGAATTGTTTCGACCCGTTCGCGAATCGAACGACGAAATGTAAACGAATGTTTTTATACCCCTCCCTTTCCTGAGAAATAGAAAGGTTTTCGATGTTACCAGTCGAATAGCGTTACCCGGCATGTTTTATGCAATGCTGTTTTCTAAGTCTCAGGATATCCTTATTTCTTTTTTAAATTGTTATTACAAACATAAAGCTTGTAGGTGAAAAAAGAACGTTTGCGGAGTAATTTGTTCGAAATTGTAACGTTACCATGAATCTTGGAATAAATGTAAAGTAATTATGAAAGAAATGAAACAAAATTTGTTAGAAAATTTTCTTGTCGTATTTTTGCTCTTTCGTTGAATACAGAATGGTTGAAAAATAAAGCACAGAACATTTCTCGTCACGACGACGCAAATATTTGATATCCTGCCGGGCAGGTGGTCTAATTAATATTGAAAAATATACTTGAGGACGAACTATGAAATGCATTACCGCACGCGTGCACCCGTACGAAGAGAAGAGGCCAGTTACCCCTTGTCTCTGCCACTCGAAAGTGGTTCCCTGGTGCACTCTGTAGTGCTTCACCGCCACGAAACCCGGAAAAATAATCCCGTTTATCGTTATGCACGCCGGCTATAAAAAATATACAAACAGACCGCCACGAAGCTGAATTACTTCAAGACTAATTAAGACAAAAGACCATTCCTTTTTCCCGCGGACGATTTGGATACCTCCCCGTCCCTAATTAGTCACACGATACACGAAACTCTTTTTCGATCGCAATAATTAACCCCTTAAGGATTCCGTGCAAATTTCAATTTATCTCAATTTGTGATCTCAACCCCCGAATAATGCAATTCCGCTCGAAAAGCGATCCTCTCTAATTTATCAAGACCTAAGAAGTTTATTAATTATTCGTTCAACCCTTTCGATCAAAATCACCGCGGAACAAGGTTGAAATTATTGTTATTAACATCGATCAATTAGCGGGTTATTTCAAACAAGCGGATAATAAGCGAAGAAATAAGGAAGCACTTCAGCTGAGAAACCTTTTGAATACCATTCCATCTAGGTGAAAATGAAGCTCGAACTTCCTTCTATCCCCCCGCCCTCCCCTGCTTGAGCTTCCATCGTTAGGTAAATTAGAAAACTGAGGAGGGATTTCTCTCCGGTTGCCAGACGAAGGGGTGGTTACTCCCTTGTGTCGGTCAGTCAACCAAGGAACCGACTACATTGACTTGCCACGAGGGTCACCGAGTACCACCACCATAAAATAATTACAACAAATTTTGCATGATATTACCGTGATGAACCAAGTAGCTAAGAGGATTGTAAATTGGAAAATTAAACGACCTTATCCTTAATAATTGAAAGTTTTTGCTTCTTGGCACCCTGGGGCAAAAAATGAATAGAAGTTTCCCTGATTATCACATTTTGTCGTAAGCAATTTACACTCACAATATATTAAAACGACTCTATACAGACACTAACCCAAACAAAACGAACCCTTTCTATGCCAGAAACATTGACGATATATTAATTATTATTTCTGTACGCAATGACTGGTAGATGAAAATAGGGGTGCAAAAAGCTTAGCAGAGGACAAGATTCGAAAGGGCGTTGGTGGAGGCGGCCGGAATCGTGCAGAACCCTTGTTTTTCTATCGTCGAGTGCAACGAACAGAACCTGCGCCCCGGGGGTCATGCCGTAACGCGCAGCCACCCTCGGCCGGCTCGGTACATGCGCAATACCGTATTGATCCTGGGGAATCCGAGATGCACGTAACATCATCCAGTGGTCCATTGGCTGTACACAATGTCATTGGTGTTCTAACGTTCGTCCGGCATCGTTTGAACGGGGAAAGGACGCGTGAGTGATGCGAGTCGCGTCGGTTACACGTCGCGTCGGTTCTGCTCGATTGGCGCAACCTCGCGCTCATTCGAAAGAGCCGCGTTCAAACGATATGATATATCCGCGGGATCAGATGTGTTAGGAAGCTTGCATGGGGGTACCTGAGGAGAACTGATCGCAAGTACGTAACCCTTCCGTCAACATCCCTTTGCATACATTCGATGCTTCTTGCGGTGTGAAATAAAGTTTCTAAAATTTATTCGATTCGAATGGTTTTTGCTACTTTGGCCCTTGACTGGTATGTAGGTCGAATTACCTTTGGAACCTTTTATTACCGGGGGTTGAAATACGAGGGCGGAAAATGTTGAATACTAATTGTTCGAGATGGAAAATTTAGGTTTCGGGGTGGGAAAATTAATTCAGGGTTGAAATGGTAAGAAGTACCTTATAAAAAATTTCCAGTGCTAATCGATCAGTTTTATAAATCTCAGATTGGGTTTCGAGGAATAAATTGGAAAATCGATACAATTAGCCATTTATTGTAAAATAAAGAATTCTCATTGCGAACCTTCATCCCTAATCGCTGGCTCTAAAACGCTACTCAACTAACGCAAAATGAGATCAGATTTAGTGGTGGCTATTAATTTTGGATAAGAAAAATTAATATAAACAGAGTTACATCGAACGCAACAGGTTCGTAATATCTCAAGCATCGACAGAGCACAAAGCCGTCGACGTTAAATTGTAAACAGAATAAATCGAACATTGTTGAGTTGAATTGAAAACAAACTCTGATATAATTACTATGTAAAGCATGCATGACAGATGGAATGTTTCGCGTAATGCGCAGGATGTCAATTGGACTGGAATAACTATCTACACACTGTTTGCTCAATATGATACTGCAAGCGATCATCCTAATCCTCTCGGCCAGAATATGCTACAGCAATCCTGATGCAAAGAGGCTGTACGACGATTTGTTGTCGAATTACAACCGGCTGATTCGACCCGTCTCTAACAACACCGATACCGTGGTCGTAAAACTGGGACTTCGTCTTTCTCAGCTGATAGATCTCGTACGTGACGTTTATTATTAATTACCTTAGTAGAATCATTTAGAAATAACTCAAATTTGAATGTAATATACAACTTTGAAAATTACAGAATCTGAAGGATCAGATCCTTACGACGAACGTTTGGCTCGAACACGTAAGTACCAAAAATCGAAATATTAGAAATTAGATTCGATAATAATTTTCATATCTCTGAGAGTTCAAAGAAAAACTCAGGAATTTAATTAGCAACCTAATAATTTCCAGAATAGCTAGGCTATATGTTGCTTAATGGCGAGAAATTTTGTCCAGGAATGGCAGGATCACAAGTTCCAATGGGACCCGGCTGAGTACGGTGGCGTCACCGAACTCTACGTACCTAGCGAGCACATATGGCTTCCGGACATCGTTCTTTACAACAAGTACGCACGAATAACCTTTCTCGAGTATCAAATTACGTCCATTGCTGATAATTACAATTTCCAGCGCGGACGGAGAGTATGGAGTGACCACGATGACCAAAGCAATCCTGCATTACACCGGAAAGGTCCTTTGGACGCCTCCGGCGATTTTCAAGTCTTCCTGCGAGATAGACGTTCGGTACTTCCCGTTCGATCAGCAAACCTGCTTCATGAAATTCGGTTCGTGGACCTACGATGGTTTCCAGGTAACTAATACCAATGTAAAATCTGAAGGATCAATGTATCAACCTAACCCTGATGAAATCATAATGAAAATCATTCAGATCGACCTGAAGCACATTAACCAGAACGTGGGGGACAAGGTGGAGGTCGGCATCGACCTCCGCGAGTACTACCCCAGCGTCGAGTGGGACATCCTGGGCGTCCCCGCCGAGCGACACAAGAAATACTACCCCTGTTGCCACGAGCCTTACCCCGACATCTTCTTCAACATCACGTTACGTCGAAAGACGTTATTTTACACGGTGAACCTGATCGTGCCATGCGTTAGCATCTCATATTTATCCGTGTTGGCCTTTTACCTGCCAGCAGATTCGGGCGAGAAAATCGCTCTGTGTATCAACATCCTGCTATCGCAAACAATGTTCTTCCTCCTAATATCTGAGATCATACCATCCACGTCGTTGGCGCTTCCATTGTTAGGGAAGTACCTGTTGTTCACGATGATCCTGGTAGGTTTGTCCGTGGTGATAACGATCATCATTCTGAACGTCCACTATCGCAAACCGAGCACTCACAAAATGGCGCCGTGGGTCCGGAAGATCTTCATCAGAAGACTGCCGAAATTGTTGCTGATGAGAGTGCCAGATGATTTATTGAACGACCTTGCCGCCCATAAGATCCACGGAAGAGGAAGATCCGGTAAGAAGAGCAAATTTAACGCCGCGGTCGCGGCTGCGGTGCAGTCTTCTTCGATAGTGTCTTCGCCGGATTCCGCTCGACATCAGCGGATCGGCGGTATGTATGGTAAATTTGTTTTATTTGCGAGTACACAGACGCCTGAATTTTGGAAAGCAGAGATGAATGTTTGCTCAGGTTGCAACGGGTTGCACACAACGACTGCACATAACAGATTTCTGGGGGGTATCGGTGGGTACAACGGACTTCCTACAGTGATGTCCGGCCTGGACGAGTCTCTGAGCGACGTAACACCCAAGAAGAAGTATCCCTTCGAGCTTGAGAAGGCTTTACACAACGTGATGTTCATTCAACATCATATACAACGCCAGGACGAATTCAACGCGGTAAGTGCTTACGTAGGAATAGTTTCAAACAAGAAAATCTACTAATTTTCTTAACGAAGCTTATTAATTTTGACGTGAAATGTAATCTTTTCCTTTTTCTTCGTCCTCGTTTTACAACAGGAGGATCAAGATTGGGGCTTCGTCGCAATGGTGCTGGACCGTCTTTTCCTTTGGATCTTCACGATAGCCTCAATCGTGGGCACGTTCACGATCCTCTGCGAGGCGCCAGCACTCTACGACGACACGAAGCCCATCGACATGGAGTACTCGTCCGTAGCTCAACAACAATTTCTTCCTCACGACGACTTGTTAGAAACTCTTGTCTAGAATAGTTGAGAGAACTACGAAAGAGTAGAGACTGAGGTGTTGATTTTCCATATTTCCTGTAGAACGTTCTTTTCCAAATTCTTCTCTTGGTTTTGTACCAATCTGCGAGCTGAAATCGAGCGGATTCATTCGAACGAATCAACACCTCCGGCTTCTTCTTCCCATTTTATCACGAGATATACAATTTTCGATAGCGTTTCGTATCTAATTGTAAGAATGTACATTTCGTTTGTACTCGCCACCTTGGTACACGCGCACGACGAACAAGTGCTCTTCGATAACAATAAACGTGTTATTTATCGTACAGCCAAAGGATCGCAATATTACTTGTAGAGATTTTGTAACGTTGTTTACGTAGAACAGTTCACGAGTGTTCGTCGATATCCAATCGTGTGTAAACGATGAAAATCGCTCGATGCTCGAGTTGGCAAACTTCTCGCAACACCGATCGAGAATAACGTTAATGTAGCGTACGTAATTTTTCAACTATTAAAACATAATCAATCTTTTTCATTACAGTCGGGACATGTACTCGAAGTTGTTCGATACCTTCTATGCTTATCTAAGTGAAAATAAACGAGTCAAAAGTATTTAGCATTGCTTGATTCTTAAATTAAATCGTCGTATCCTTAAGCATTACTAAAAGTCTTAACATTTAACAAATAATACCTAGAGTTTTCAAGAAACTACGAGGATATCCACAAAATTATTTTTATTTCGAGTTTTCCTTTACATGAAATACGTCGCTTAAACGCTGAATCAATATATTCAATATAAATAACTTGAACAGATCACTATACGCATATCGTTCGAGCACGAAATATAAATCGAGTGAACCATGGATCTCTCCAATATAATTCGGATACTATTTGTCACGCTCTGTTTTGTTTTTGTATGGTTCACGTAAATATGTATATCTTCTTCAGAGGATAACGTCTACATACATATAGACAGCAGGAATATGTTTCACTGAAAGTCCCGGAAGCACCAATAAAATACAAAAATAAATACAAATACAAAAAACATCGTCGTAAACAGGAGACGGGGCAGTTCCTTCATTTTTCGTTCACTCTCACTCGTTCGTTTCTTTTCTTTATCAATGGAATGCAAAATCGGAAGAAGCAAGAAATTATTTATCGAGTTGAAAGAAAAGAAAAAAAAATTTGTCTTGTACTTTCGCGTTTCGGACACACCTTACTTTCTCCTTGTTTCTCCCGAGGATAAGTCTAAAGCTGCGAAACATGAGAAATGCAAAACGAGAACGACCACCGTTCTCGAGCTGGAAAATACTTTTACACACTCGCTACCCATACGGCCTGTACACGCGCTCACCCATCCATTCTACATCCCATGGAATTAATAATAAATCCTGACTATCGTACGTTACATTCGCGTCGTCTCGCGAGGAATAAGCGTCATACATAGTGTGCGTGTGTCTGATACGATCCTACGATAATCTCAAATCGAATCGTTCCTTATCTTAACTTAATATACGCGGACAAGCAGGGAAATACCTTCTAAACAACATCCCCCCGTTCCCCATTCCATCGACCTGGATAACACGTTACACTGCGACTGATTAGACGAAAGAGACCGTAACAATGTGTAAAAGTACGCTGCGTCCGAGATCCCCGTTCAACCCTTGCACGTGCCGATATAACTTTTGCATTTCGGGCAGAAATGATGAACGTTCATGAAGCTGCTGATGCAATACGGCAGGCACGAGCAAAGGCAACATCTGAAATTCAAAGACCATCGATAAGGACTCTATAGCATCGAATCTAACGTGCCCAAGGAGAAGCAGGATTGCTTTGGGAGACGAGGAAACCTGGAGCCTAGAATCGAGAAGGAAACGAGGAAACCTGGAGCTTAGAATCGAGAAGAAGACGAGAAAACCTGGATTCTAGAATATTTAGGAGACGAGGAAACCTGGATCCCAGAATCGAGAAGGACGGTTCGCAAGGGAATTGTTTTATCAATGACATAAAATAAAACTTAATATATAATCATCGGTGGTTGCATATACAAGGTTCAACGGCATAACATTTATCACCAACAAAAGATAGGATAAGCAGAGTAGAGAGTAAGCAATGAAACAAATACTGAATAAAGATAAACAAGGTACGTTACCCCAGTAGACAGAGTACGATGCAACATAGATGGGCACTCGGTTTGTGATCCTGTATCGTGGTGGTCTTGATGTTGGCGTGACACGTCGGGCAGGTCATTTTTATCGGATTCGGGCTCAATTCGTAAATCACCGGCTGATAAGTGACCCGGACTTCCGGCGCTGGCGCCGGGTTTGGAGTTGCATTGTAGTGAGGCAGCGGCTGCGTTAGAGGTTTACTGGGTACTGAACAATCCGAATTGCATATAATGAAATTGTGACACCAAGTTAGGGTGATCTATGTGTTTATCAAGGAATAACGGGATGCTTACGGGCTGGTGTCGGCATGGAAGATGGTCCTACCGGGTATGGCGCTATGTTTGGCTGAGGAGACACGTGGGCTGCATTACCAACAGCCTCCTCGTACGAAGGGGGTGCCGACGGTGGTGGAGGTGCCGAGGGCGCGAACACCACTATCTTCTCCATTTCTTCTGTAACAAAAATCAAGTAATAATAATAAACGTGTTACGCAAAATTGACGAGCAAACTCTTCGTCCAGGCCAGGAACCTCATCAAATTCGTTTCGACAAATTCGCATACCCCAATCAGTTTGTGATTGCGATATCACCGGATTTTGAGTCTACACTTTATTGCAAACAGATGGGTTGAAATTTCTAATTGCAATTAAACCGCACGAGGATGCAATTACGTTTGAATGGACAAACGAGCGCGAAAGTGTGCGAATAGAAAGTTGAACGGATGTTAAGTAAGAGAAGACAACCGCGATGCGTGATCGTTCACAGAACCGTGCCTAGAAGAACTAACGCCCCGAGCATCCACTCGTGTCCTTTGTTCCGGGACAAGTAGCTTGGCCTTGCCTTAAAACCGGATTCTATACGTGTATTACCAGGATGTGTACACCGAGGTAACGCGACTGAAAATCTAATTTAATCTCAACACGCGAGATTGCCCGAATTGTTGCCAACGATTTACGCGAATACCGTTTCATACCTGAGAAATTAAGTTAGACGTCAGTATCGTCAATTAACTGAACGATAATAATCGGTGAACGTGTACAGATAAAAAGCTACTGCAGCTAAACGTACGATAATTATCGCACCGACGTGTACATGCTTTAATGCAAACTCACTTTATCAGTCACTGTTTTCCCTGCTTTGTAAAAAATAAATGACGTGTAGCTTGTTGCGAAATCACAAACAAGCTATGACATTTCTGTCTGCTAAACGTTCGAATGAATAATAGGTAGCAGAAATGGTCTCGAATTCATCTTTACTTTGAACTCTATGTAATTATACAATGTAGCGTTTTGATGAAATACTTCTAAGCACCAGAGTGAAGTTTGTAACAACTAAATAATGTATGACTTTGAATATATAAATATTTAAATATGCAAAGCATGAGTAAATAACATTCGAATGTCGTTTTTTATAATTTAGACGTGTCTGAATACACAGATGACGTAAAAATTTGACGCATCATTGTAACGTTCCTTTCACAATTGTGACAAGGTTACTTTGCCCAAGATTACAACATACCGTACATATAACAATATGCAATTAACAGGTGTATTCTTGAACAAAATGTTAAACGAAATATAATGTATTATGATACTTACCGAAATTATATGTTCAAAAACCCGGAATCACTTGGACGTCTCCAGTAGAAGAGAGGTTATAGTTTAACGTCAAGAAGTCCCAATGAATTATGTGCGCAGTGAAAATACTATGGCACATATCTCACTGCACAATGTTTAATCATCTTGGAACATCGTGTTGCACTTATTACACTTATTTACAGCAAAAAACGAAGAAAAACACGCAATACTTTAAAGAAAACCGTCACATTACCACTCTTGAAACGACTGACAAGATTCTGTTACAGTTTCCGATCCCGGCCAATCATGATGCGAGATTCATTTTAGGATAGAAACTGGGAAATGGCGCGAAATATAATAGTATGTTACAGATACTGATAAACAATAAACAATTTTAAGCAATTACATCTGAAATATCAAAGCACTATAGTAAAATAATTAATTTGACAAGCAAACAATGCTATGCAAGCATTATTCTTGTATCTTTTTTAATATTTAGTACACCACTTCACACTGGAAAACGGTACAACTAGCGGAACCTGGTAGTTGGTGTTGGAAATAATTTAGTAGTCAAAATTACTTCTTTTTAATAAAATAAATCACTTTTTGAAAATTTTACTGTCATTATTATAATTTAAAAAACAATAAAATAGTATAAATTCAGTTAATGAACTTTTAGAGTATCTATTAGTATGAAATAAAATGTATTAAAGGTTCATTTGAATCTGCTCAGCGCTAGTGTTCCGGAGACTTTTACCGCGCTTGAAAGTGACAAAGTGTTGTGCGTGTTTAGAGTGCATAAAAATGTGTAATTATGCTTAATAAAGGTGATTTAGTGTTCCCTATAACAAGTTTCAACTGCAGTTGCATGGAACATCTACTATTTCGTAAGTAACAATGCAAATTTGTTTAATATATTGCTTTTTTGAATTTTGGACTGATTCATTTTTATAGTCAGGGCTACCAATGATGAATTATTCAAAAAATTGAGTAGAATTCGATTATTTGAAGGCATTATTAACATGAATAACTATATAAACGAATCATTTATTTAATATTTATCATATTAATCTATTTACTGTACTGTATAATCGTAAAATTGATTAAATATTGATGCACCACATCACGCGTCTCTTACACCTGATTGCATATCTCTTGTTTACCGATTTTGCAACAATACTTACGTATAATTTTTAATATACAAATCATTTTAAAACATAAAATCATTTAAAACATTAAATCATTTTAAACTGTTTCTTTGCCGACCATTTATTAAGTTGGCAACAATTACTGCTAGATATTTCTGTTGGTTATTGAACACAGATTTTGTAAAACAGTCTGTCAAATGTGTTTAAACGTATGAAGATAAGGATTGTACAATAGTTCAAATAAATCAAAATGTAGAATAAACATTAAGGATTGTAATGTTTTAAATGCAATTTTGGAACGTAACGAGTTCCAAATAGGTTAGAAACAGTAAATGTAAGTGTTTAAGGTATAATCTGTAATGTTTTGAAACAAAAAGAACGGTGGTAAAAAATTGTTATTTAATTTTCAGGACAGCTCATGTAATTGAGTTAATTTCTATTTCTTATATTATGCTGTAATATATAATATTTTCAAAATGATGCATTATGCACCTTGGGTCCATCATCAAATGATGTTGGACAATCATCAGTGTTATGTACCCTATGTATCCACTGTGCCATCGTATCTACAAAACAATCATGAGCAGCAGCACATTATAGAGGATGAAAATGAACAGGTTGTGGATGAAACACACGATACACTGACCACTGCTACATCAGGGAAAGGTAGTTCTAGCGCTGATATATTTAGATTGGAATTTGCTGCTGCACAGTGGTCTAAGCTAGTCTCAAATGCAGAGGGTCTTTTCAATAAGCTCATGACAAGTAACATTCTACCTCATACGGAACAAGATCAAATTGAACAATGGCTTTGCATGAAACAGGAATACGAAGAATGTATTGCCAATGATGATACGGGTAGTTTACACGGTTACAATGAGAATGGAAGGAGATCATTAGAAAGAATTGAAGAAGTTACAGAAACAGATGAAAAAACAGATGAATCCATTCATAAAATGGAAAGAAAGGTTGATATCAATTGTTTATCTAGTTCAGAGGATGAGTTATCTGAAACTAATGATGATGATGAAGATGTTGACGTTGATGATGATGATGATGAGGAGGAAGAAGAAGAAGATGAAGATCACAGTGATGTGAGTTCAGAAAATCCAGACTTTCTAGAAAAATTGGATGAATGTATGAATAAGCTTAAACTAGAAACAGATAGAATAGTTGATTCCAAAAAGGATGAATTTAGAAGAACAGATATTGAACTGCTTTCATCTCTAACCAGATCTATGAATACCAATAACAATTATGTATCTGCAGTTAAACCTGTTCCACTTAGAAATCCAAATTCAAGAAGAAACTCTATGCTTCCTGGCTCTGAAATGTGTAATGAGGTGTTAGCATTTAACGATAGTCTTAAGCCTAATTACAATCAGTTGTTGAACAATAAAACATTAGAGCTAATTAACACAAAGATCTTAGATAACCGTGAACCTGAAACTATAATCAATGATAATATTGCAATTCATAATGACAATTCTCCAGATTTATTGATTGATGCTCTCAAAACAACAGAAGTGCCAGAACCCATAAAGGAATTGAAAACATTAGCTTTAAACAATGAAGTAAAACAAACGCAGGTGAAAAAGATTCAGTCTGACTTAGATGGAGCCCATAAACGCATAGAAGAGCTTCAGACAACGATCAAAATTAAAGAAAAATTCATCGCAGACATGATAAAGAACTCAGATGCCCGCGCCAGTGCCAAACAGAAGTTCCAGCGCAAATGGAGCAAACTGGAAGAGGAGTATTACAATACGAGAACCCAATTAGCCCAAGCGGAGAATGCATCCATCTACAAAGACTCCGAGGAGAAATCCGCTCACAAGAAAGAAATCGAATTGTACAAGAACATGGCGATCCATTACGAGAAGAGACTGATGGACATCGAAATGATCAAGCAAATCGCTGGTGATTCGGCCAAGAAGGTTTTGGAACTCGAAAGTTCTTTGAACACCTCTAAGAAACAAATGGAGAAGCTGAAGAAACAATTAAAAAAGGAAGAAGAACGTAAAAAACAATTGGAGGAGGAACTCGCGGAGGATCAAAAGAAGATCCGTGAACTAGAAGAGAAGTACAACCTGACCGCTTCCAAGCTGAAGGAGATGCAATCAGAGAGCGAGGATGAAAAAAATAATAAATCCAGAACCGATTACTCCGACAAAAAGAAAAATTTGCTCGATGTCAGCGCAAGGATATCTCATCTCGATCACGTTCTGAAGGAGAAATCGATGGATCTGGAGAGAACAGCGGACATAGACGAAAAGGAAGCGTTGCGTCACGAGATCAGGAATCTACGACGCACCAGGGATTGTTTGGTCGACGAAAAGTGCGACTTGGATGAGAAATTTCAGAAAGAGAAGACTCTGTCGACGGTGGAGGAACGGAAACTGTTGGAGTGCGGGGAGACCATCGAGGCTATCGATGCCATGATCGAACACAAGAACGAGATGATCTGCGGCAGGAAAGGCTTCGACGAGAATCAATCCCAACGCGAGAAAGGGGAAAGGATGCTGATGGAGAGGCTGGCGAAGCTTTCGGACGGCGAGATGAGAACGTTGTTCTATAAATATTTCTTGAAGGTGATCGATCTGAAGGAGAGCTCGAAGAATCTTGAAGTACAAACCGCGGAACTGGAGAACCATATCGAAACGCAGGAATGGCAGATACAGACGTTGACGAACGCTCTGAAACAGACCAAACTGGAGGCTGAGAGAAGAATCGTGCTGATGCAGAGGGAACACGAAGAGAAGCTGCATCTGATGTTCAGACATTTCGCGGAGGAGACCAGCAGCTCAGGTCACGAGAGACTGGACAAGGATTCGGAGCTTGCCAAGTACAAACGCGAGAACAAAACGCTGAGAAAACGATTGGCGGACGTCGAGGCCCTTCTGAAGGGCCCCACACCCCCTCGTACGACTAGTCCGGCTAAAATATCGCAGCAAGGAATCAAACAAATCCCTCCGAGCAGTCGTCAGACGACCAAAGTGACCAGACACCGGAACAAGCTCATAATACAAAAAACCACCGACTGCGATGAGAAGAAAAAATGAATTCGATTGTTTCCACGTTTCTCTTTAACACTTTCGCTACTACTCAACACAAAAGCAAAGGAAATTTTCGAATCACAGTTAAATATAAAAGTATCTACTAATATCTACGTTGCAAATAAATCTTATTTGCGTTAATATATTGAATTGAACGTTTTATTATAGAAATGTACAGACTGTAGCGAAAGGATTAATTAGCAATTTACTTTGTACAGATATGTAACGTGTAGGTTTTCTTTTGTTTTTCTGTACAGTATGTAAATGTTATTTTGTCGATAGTAATTTAACAAAATACACAACTAAATTTGCTATTATTTTAGTAACAAAAGGAACGTTATAATAATTATGATTTGGTTTAATCGAAACCATAACCATAATTTTGATGCATTTCTATGCATTTCATTGTCATTCAGATTACTGATCAGTATTTGTTACGTAGTCTTAAGAACGAGTCGTAGTATACTCATGGAACTTAAGGACATTGAATCTCAATCAAAATACCATTTGCATGTATTCCCGGATCTCAACATGTTGTTTAGATAGTTCTTACGGTTAACGTCTTTCGAACGACATAACGTCCAAACTGTTAAACAATTATTCGAATACTCGTTGTGTTGAAACGTAGGTAATAAGTATTTAAAATCCCATCACTGTTCATAATATTTTAGTAATCTTATTGGAGAGGCGTCTCACCTTTGATAGATGTAAAAGCGAGCACGGTACCGTATAATTTGTATAACATCACATTCATTGACTTCCAGCAAATAATTTATTGCAATTTTGTAAATAAATCGATGATATGTTAATGGTGGTGTCGATGCTTCACCCTTTGCCTTATCCTACAGAAGTATCCTAATATTCTTTATTTGGTCAAAGAAATTGCAACAATTTAGAGATGTTCGACGAGTTTTACGCTGTTTTATATTCATGAGACTATAAATTCTCGAAAGTCTCTATTTCGGTGGCCTTTGACATACCCGCTGTATCTCTGAGGCATTTAATCTCTTAATGATTCCTAATTGACTAATAAAACACTCTTCGAGAATTTTCATTCATATCTCTACCCGTAATATATTGGCTAATACGTCAAATTTTTGTAGATCCAGTATTTCTTCTTAATGGCCCCGTTTATCATCTCACATATCAATATTTACACCTCATTCCTTAACGAAAGATGTAATATTTTACATTCTACACAGCCTGGAATAATTTACACTTTTATTTTTTAACGGTTATAGCTTTCGTAACAGTGTCAATTTTTGCCACTTACCAGCATATTATGGAGAAGATGAGGTCATTAAAAGAATTAAGATATTTAATTAAGCCCGCATTCTTTCTGACACAGAACTCGGCTACTCGGTTTTTTAATTATTTACTGTCCAACCTGACAACTCATTTAACCGATGCCATCGTAATCACTGTATTTAATTGAACTTGAATGCAATCTAAGAATATCGCATCTGAAAAATGAACCAAAGTAGTGAAATCTGAAAAGTTTAAAGTGGTGGGAAAAAAGAATCATCGAATTCATAGCATCCCCTAAATAAATTCCTACCTTTTTGGAAGATCAAAGGCAAATACTTTGATAATTGAACTATGTATATGCTATGCATATGATATAAAAATATAACAATTATTTATAAAAAGATTATTTTGAATAATTGTGTTTATTTAACCAGAATTTCTGCTCAATTTAGAAAGTTGTAAGACGTGGTTTCCGTAGTGTAGTGGTTATCACGTGTGCTTCACACGCACAAGGTCCCCGGTTCGATCCCGGGCGGAAACATTCTTTTTTTTCTTTTTATTGTACATTATAATCATACACATGATAATTTTATTTTTTAAATAAAGTGTCAAATTATTATTCTTTAATTTCATATAACTTTTCATTTTATTTTATTTGCCTAGAACTTAAACAATCACAAACCATGATGGTTGCATCATTGCTTGCAATGAGGAATATATTTTGGTAAAAATAAATAATTAATTCATTGTCAATGAAAAATGGGTATTCATATTAAATAAAAATAGAAATTTATATTAAAACACAGTAGAAGTGGATATCCGTAGTAAGATACAATGAAACCTTAAGTTTTTAGATTGCAGATACTGATTTTTCTAATTTAACTCTTTAATTTGCCATTTTAGGCTATTTATTTCTTAGGTTTCTTTTTTATTTTATTAATTGTTCACTTACTTAATGTATTGATGTATTATATTGTATGAATAGTGAGTGAGAACGATGTGATCAATTTTATAAGAGATGGACATCAACTGTCAGGATGGCCGAGCGGTCTAAGGCGCCAGACTCAAGGTTCTCATCATAACCTTCTCAGTTCAAAGCTGAGGAACGGGCGTTCTGGTCCTCTCTGAGGGCGTGGGTTCGAATCCCACTTCTGACAAAATTTTTTTTTCCAACTTTAACAAAATTATTCATTCAACGTAAAAAACATCATCTTAAAAAAATATGTACCTCACCATGCATAAAGTAATTGTTCCGAGTTCGACTCCCATCACAGTTGATTTATTTTTATTTCTTAAAATTAAAGAAGTATATCATTGAATGCTTAAAAAAATATTAAGAAACATCGATGCATCAGAATTTAATTTTACATATATGTTTATAACAAACTTATGAACAATATATAATTTATTTTAATTTGCTTGTCAACGTAATATCATATATATTCTATGTAGTGGGTTAAATAAAATAGGTTAAAATAATATCTTTATAATAATAAATAATAGATATTAATGGTAAATGAATTGTAAATTGTACGATATCTTGAAAATATAAAAATTAGAAGCTCAAAAATCCGGTATGGTCTAGTGGCTAGGATACCTGGCTCTCACCCAGGAGGCTCGGGTTCGATTCCCGGTACCGGAAATTTGTTTTTTTATTTTTAAATAAAACCTGTCAAATCAATCAACTTTCTAACACATTAGTATCGGTTACTTTATTTCAATGGATCTTGATAAACGGTGAATAAGAAATCGTCAAAGGCTGTCAAGCCTGGTGATTTCACAGCTGCAATTACTCCTCTCAATGGAGGAATACAAAACGTTGTACGCACTACAAATTACTCCGAACGTTAGGAACGAGTATTCATTTGCTACCGCATGCTGTCACAGCTCGTATCGATACAATTGCTTCGGGGACACGTTTTCTTTTCACTGTTCTCTATTGTCCGCGTAAACGCGAGACGAAACATGCGTTTGCACGTCCGTCGGCGTGCAATTACTGCCACTCGTATTGGCGTTCACGGAAGTGTACACCGGCACGTGTACCATGACCGAATCTATAATTCCGGAAAAACGTCTGTGCAATCGCGTCCGTTTATCCGTAATTTTCTCAACGAGAACCGTGTCTGATTGATCGAAAATAACCGATGATAACGTGACAGGGTTAAAGTACATACTATCCCACGGCGAACTTTGTTCGTACGACGCAAACGGCTTCGTGACTTCATCCGAGAACGCCTCAACCCTTTTTCAAGCGAAGGGACGGACGGGTTGTCGATGGATCGAACGACAGGACACCAGTGGATGGTGTCCTTTCGGGAGTTGAAGCAGCTTCAGATAAATTACCTGAAGTAAGATTTCAAACGTGATTGTCGCTTTAAACGTCGAAATAGACACGGGCCTACATAACATGGCGCGCTGTAATTATAATCATTTAAAGTAACGATAGTTTCGCTCTCCAGTTTATGCTTTCTACCTGCTACCTCGCGATATTAATGCTAATTGGAATTTTCTTTCACTTATTCAATTCTATTTAAGCCTGATTTTAAATAAGGTTTCCCGATAAATAATATTTAAAATCGAAATAATGTAATTAAGTTAATTTACAAAATTCCTTATTTGCAATTTTTACAACCCAAAGAATGCAAGAATATATAATTTTCCTAATCACCTAACAATCAAAATAATAATTTTCTCATTTGTTGCAGGTACAGCAGTCTGTGGACAGTGGATCCAGGAAGCTCATCATTCCTGCG
Organism: Anthidium xuezhongi; assembly: GCA_022405125.1. Taxonomy (NCBI): domain Eukaryota; kingdom Metazoa; phylum Arthropoda; class Insecta; order Hymenoptera; family Megachilidae; genus Anthidium; species Anthidium xuezhongi. Next base: position 8,353,566 of record CM039644.1, on the reverse strand, counting down.
AGGCACGTATCTTATTTGCAAAGGATGGATGCTAACCGCGATGTACATATTCGCGATTACTGTATTCGCGGATGTTTACGACAACATAGGCAACTTGTCGATTACCACCGACGGCGGGTGCATATTCTCCGGAATGTTCGTAGTGATCTTCAAAGTGATGAATTATCAAATTCGACAGAAAAAGATAACGCGCTTAATCAACGACGTGTTCCAATGCGCCGACGATTTCTGCGAGTTCTCAAGTAAGTGGTCCTCTTTATTTACGAACGATATCAAGCATAACCGAGATGTACATATTGCATGGTACTGTTCTGTCAAACGACGCGATCAATTTCAAGTTCGATGTAACGCGTCATGCAACATTGCATGTCAAGATGTCCCATGATACGATGTAGCATAATCTGATATTAGGTAACGTCGTATCGCAACATGTTGTGACGTGACACGGCGCAACCTGGAATTTCATGAAATCGGATGTAACGTTAAATTTTGTCTTACTAAAATCTTTCGAAAGGGTGAAATCAATCGTGACACGTTGTTTTCTAGATGATAAGTACGCGAGGTACACCATCGACAAGTACCAGCTACGCAACAAGGTAGTCTTTTACGGGTTCACCATGTTGGGGACCGTCTTAGGAGTGGCTCTGTTATTTTTCTCCTCGATGGAAAACGGTCTGCCGATCAGAGCAAAGTACCCTTTCGATGTAACGATGCCGCATTGGCACAAGCTCGGTTTTTTCATAGAAACCTGCGCCGTTTCTGTCGGTTTAGTCGGAATCATTGCCATGGACAGTATCACAGTGACAATTTCTAGTGTCATAACCATGATGCTCGACATTCTCAATCTAAATTTTGAAAGCTGCGGTAATCCGACGTGGAACGATGTAAGGACCTTGTTAAACGTAGATCCTTCCAAAATTCACTTTTTCGTTTCCGTAGGACGATAAACCTCGCATTGAATATGTTAAAAAGAAGAAATCGGTCGGTGTCTTTCTGTATCGATACAAACACTGCCTTCGATTTCATCAACGACTAGTGTCGATGAGCAAAGAGTACAATAAGATTTACAGCTCGAGCATGTTCGTCCAGATGCTTTCGAGCACTTCGATTATTTGCCTGGCCGGTTTCCAGGCTGTCGTGGTAAGATGATCGAGTACCTCGGTCGAATCGTGATCGATTCGAGTCCTTTTGTAACAGGTCGGAGGGCAAAGCTCGGACGTCATGAAGTTCGGCATTTACATGAGCGCGGCCGTGATGCAGCTTTTGTACATGTGCTGGATAGGGAACGAGCTGAGCTATTCGGTGAGCTTTTTACCCTAATAGCGACGTAAGTATCTCTGGTGGGTCAATTAAAGAATACACAATCAAAAATATCGTAAGTGGCGCCAGGATAGTGTTATTGATCCCCTCGTTGTGTCTGGGTGTTAGAGGATTAATTATAAGACTGATTTATCGTTCATTCATAACGAAATCTTGAAACACAAATCATTGTTCAGAGCTCGGTGTTGGATAGGGGTCAATGGTTGTCGCAATGGCATCACGAACATTTGCCAAGTATAGTGCAAATATTCACGTTGTCCACCATGTTCACCAGACAGTCGATTACTTTGAAGGCTGGTGTATTTTATGTACTGTCTGTGGAAACTTTTATCACAGTACGTATATCTTCGACAACGAATTCTTCGTTTTTTTTTTGTACATTATCTTCCAATGGTTATTTTTAGATTGTCAGGAGATCCTACTCCGTGTATACCTTGTTGAATAACATGGAAACAACGGATCTTTGATATCACGATTGAGGCTCCATCGATACTGAACGTGTACGACATGTGTGATATGATCTTCCTAGGTATGGTTAAAAGAAAAATGATTTATTTTTCAAAAAATATACACGTTTGGTGCTAAGGGGTGCGTACGACATTCGATGTATTTAATGTAGCATTAAATAGTTAGTTTTTGTTGTCTTCTGCAATTAATATTGAAACTTTGGTTAATTTATTGCTTTTTCTCTTGTACCAATTGTTCATTTTCACAATTCTATCTGTATCATAATTATTGTAGGTATATTTTACATTTAAAATTATAGTTGGAATTATACTTAAGATATATAATAATTATAGATCACTAGGTCCGTATTCGAACGTCGAGTTTAATATTTCTGGCGTAACCTCGACCCAGGTCGAGATCCAGAATAGAAATGCTATTTTTGGAGATCCAATGATCGTTAACACGTCTATGGCAACCTATTCCTTCGTCACGCTCGCGATGATTCCCAGCTCCGTTTGTAGCTTCGGGCCAGCAACCTTGCAAATTATGGTCGACGGAACTCTCTCGCCTCGCGCACTACAGCTTTACCGATTCGTTCTGTTTGTGCTCGCTAATACGAGTCCAATAACAATCGCGAACAGCTGCAATTTTCACTTTATTAAAAGGACTGCGTACGAAATCGAAACTTTGTATTCCTAATTACAATTAGCTTCATTTATTTTACCTTTTCTTTGATCAAGTATTCGATTACACATCATTTTTCGCCGCCGAATTTTGGCTAATTAGACGGTACACATTGCGTATCGTTGCGTGCAAATCAGCGCCCGATCGTCGCGTGGCTAATTTACGATTAGACATAAACGTAACCGGGCGTCGATTAAGTGCCGTAAAGATTATCGCGACTCGTTCGTCGTTAAAACCGAGAGAACGAGAAGGAAATTCGCGGGAAGGCAATTAAAAAGCAAAAGCGAGCCTCTTACCTGCCGCTCGAGGCTGTCGTTTGTTGCTTGAATTCCCTGAAATACGAGAACGCTCGTGCTCGACCGGTGGACGCAAGTGCAACTCGGTTTCGTCCTCTTCAATCTGTGCTTTCATCTAACCGATTGCTATCACGTTTTGATTTATGCCGTTCCACCTGTTTGGTACAGGGTGTCTCGTTTAACCATATCATCGTTTTTCGAAATTGTTCTTTAATAGAAACATCTCCGATATCGAACGGTAGCCACTTTGATAGCATCAGGTTTATAAAACTTCATGAATTACCACCCAGTAAATTTAGATAGCGTATATTCTAATCTTTTGCCTAATTAAGCATTAATCTGATCATCCCATCGCCAGATAAAGAGATTACGTGGCTTTAAGCGACACTGTGGAGTCAAGGGTTATCATCCCATTTCATGGAAAATAAGTTACAACTTCATTTCGATTAAATATCGTAATTAATACTAACTTGTAATAATTTCTATATAAATTTCTATAGGAACTTAGAATTTTTTAACATTTTTGTTAGATTAATGTTGTTACCGTAATAGTTTCGAAATTTCGTAATTTCTAATCGAAACGAAGAATGATTAAGAGTCGTGCGAACCTGAATCATAATTGTCAGGGCTTGTTACGAGGCATAAGTCAGCTAAAGCGTAGAGAAGGAAGGGACACCGTGGTCGTCGTTCTGGCCACCTCACCGACGGTACCGGCTTCCTAGACAGATGGTCGCTTTACCACATGTTACCTAACTGTAGGCCTTCTTTAAGTACCATTTCTGTCGTGGTATCGTCGCCGTGCTGACTGTGCTTTTGTCGACGCTGAGATTTCTTGCTTGCCGTTTTTTCTTCTCCGCTAGAAGAGAACGTACTAATCATTCGCTCGCGGGTTACTCGCGAGACGACTCTTGGGATTTTCACGCGGTTTCTGAAACGGTATCACTGCCAACCGGTCGATCGGGACCTAAGACCGTCGTAATGCTTCTGCTGAAATTAAAACGTAAAGTTAAATGTAAATTATTGCCACTTTAATGGCGCGTTAACCCGGGCTTCGAGTCAAAGAATTGACAAACAAGCTGCCATATATCAACGGCAAACCGTACGATTTTATGCTTCCGGGATATACTACAGTTTTAATACGAACACTGATAATAATTGTAGTCTTTTTTCTTTTATCAAGATTTAACAATCACGTGGAGCATGAAGCCTCATCCCGTTTCCCGTTTACCTGACTACGGATCAAAATTTAATTACTCTAGTCGATTTTAATTACCATCTTCTATCTTCTGTTTCGGTTTCTCTTTTCATTTGACACGTTTCCTTTTAACTTTCAAAGAAAAAATTGATCGTCGATCAATAATCGATAATATAGGCTACGTGATCGATAGGATATTTAAACGTTCGACGTCAAATCGCTTGAAAATTGTTCGTCTTTTACACGCTTTATCGTGGAAATTCATTTTCCTTTTATTACGTGATTCGAGTCCGGGTATCTCGTTGAAATCTCTAAGGTTTTATAATAAAAAGAAAGCGCTTCACGGATATCGCATAACATGTTCCACGTTATTGTCTAATAAATTCTCGTCTTTTAAAGCCGTGGACAAACGTGTCGAGCGAAAAGAGGCGAAGAATATAATTTTCACGATGGTTAAGTTACACGCGCGAATGATACACTAAAACACGAGCCAGGAATTTCAGGATCAAGGCTTACGCGTGTGGTCCTTGACAGACGATCTCTTTCGACTTATCACGGTGCTTCTTTCGCCCGGAAGCATAAATTCCACGTGAAGATTTTCATACGGTGCCCGGTTCTTTCTCAATCTCGGCTGACCCGCGGGTTAAGCGCATCTTTCTTCGTTTCTTCCTCGAGGACACCACTGTGGATCCTTGCAGGAAGCCAAACTTCTTCAGGAACCGAAACTGGAGTAGATTCCTTATCGAAACACCACTCCTCTTCCTCGTTTATCAAAGTCTGATTCATACAATAATAATCGTAAATCGATGTCTAATATTCGCAACTTTGTTATTTAAAATTATATCAGTGTTTCTAATCGAAAGAAAAAGAGGAAAGGACCTTACGTGACGATGTAAAAATTTAACGAGTCCACGAGATAGACAAGCAGAGGGAGTTTAATTGGGCCGGGTGTAATGAATTTTTTAGGCCAACCGGACCACACCGTGTATCGCCAGGCCGTCTCATCTTCGAAGTTTAATCGCGAAAATTAATAAGCCCGGCACAGTGGGTGTTCCGTAGGGGATACTGAACGAAAAGTGTCACGATACCAATTAATCGAGCAACGATCGAAGGTATGAATTATTGCTTGATAAATCGTGAAAACAATATTGAGGCTGTATCGAAGTTTCTTGCACTTAATTGCGAATAAAATATGAAACTGGTTCAAAAGAAGTTTATTTACGAGCATTTATGTATCCACTTCGGATAAATTGTGTATAATTTATTTTATAACAATTTAAAATCAGAGAAGAATTATTGATCGAAGGATTAATAATTTGAAACGAAGAGGACTCGAATCGAGACGGTCAGGCATGGAAATTCGATCGGAATCGTGTTGATTAAAATTCCGCAGGTATGCGGCAAGAAATGCGTTTTAGTCACCGCCGCGTTTCTGTTCGACGGATCATAATGAACATTCGAGGGGCTACCCTCATCAAGAAGGGTCGCGATTATCGTCCCCGCGCGCCGGAAGAGTGTTCGATGAAAACGAAAAAATACCACCGATTACCCTTTAATTACCTTCCGGGTGGCCAGCCCGATATTCCTCGGTCCGGTCCCGGTGTGTGCGTGGCCGGTTAAACGAATAAAAACCGCATCTTTGATTCCGGCGGCCGATGCTCGTCTCCCGATTTCACCGTGTAATCTGCCGATCCTGGCGCAACCATGACACTGTAGGCACCGAAAACTCGATCTGTTCCTGTAGAACGTCGGCAAAAAGCCACCTGGAGGGACGAAGAGTGTCGCGTAACCGATGGTACGAGCCGAACAAGGGTAACTCCAGAAAACAAGCGTAGAATGAGACTTTTTTAACAGGGCTCGAATGCTTTTTCCAATTAACTTATTTTGTATCGCGATACGCTCTGCCCAAATTAATCTGTAAAGCTTAAGTCGCAATATGAGCTTCTTAATTTAGACGAAAGTCTTCTTGAATCGTTAAATCATCGAATTAGCCGGCGACCGTGCCGCCAAATAGGAGATCTTATCGGCTTACCCTGGGTCGAGCAACAGCTTTACTAATTTTTATAACGAGCCGAATCCGTGAATAAATTAATCACCGTGTCGTCCCGACCGCTTCACTGGCCACGATGTATCTGCTCGATATGACGAAAGAACACATTCCCCGGGTATCTCGCGGGACGTTTCCCCGCTTGTTCTGGAAACGATATTCACCGGCGACACTTAAACGCACTCTATCTTATCCGGCGTATAAATAATCTTCGCTTAAATATCGTCGAACGTAGTAAATTTTGATAGCTGGAACATTCACGGCGGCGGTCAGCGATCGGTACACAGCCGACGGCTATGTAACCGACCATTAAAAATTTATCATCGAACCGATGCTTTATTGGATTCTTCATTGGCCAGGTGAAATTATAGTAGTTACACACGCACATCAAGTTTCCTCTTCTTTTTTTTCCTTCTTTTTTTTAATACATGGCCTTCGGGGATCGCGCGGACAGCTACTTGTTGAAACGTTTCCTCCAAATCACCGCATAAAATACCAATTAACAAGCTCCCTTTATCTTATCTACCACGACTCCCCGTGTACGTCTCGTTTTCTCCAACGATCTTCCCTTTTTTTCTTTCTTTATTACGATACCGCTCGACGACATCGTAATTTGTTGATTTCACGTGTCAATCGTCTTCGAAATCGTGGTCGTTTAATTAATAGACAGTCTTCTCACCCGTATCGATACTTTCGATTACTTTATAGCGGTTACACCGTGGAAGGTACACGATTGTGCACTCGTAGATAACGCTATCTAACGTGTTCACGGCTTGGACACGGGGTAGTTGACAGTTTTTTTTCCACTGTTAGACAAGTATGTAGGATGAACCGTGATGGATACGGACTACCGAGAATCCTAAGTTTCTTGTTTCATCAAACGTATAATATTATGCTCATTAAGGACACGTGTGCTGTTGAAGTTGTCAAAGATGGCACCGTTTCCAGAACCTGCTGATGGGCTAGTCATCGTTGAGGGTACCCAACAGGTCCATGAAACAGCAATTCGAGTCCCCCGCGTTTATTCAATAACACCTACAATTTTAAAAATTGATATTGTGGCTTTGGGGGGTGAAACTAGAGACCTTAGGCTGGAAAGTTGGCGTGGGTGTTAATAACGCCCCTAGAACCTTGGCTTGCTCTTTGGCAGTGGTCATAAACATAGAGGTGTTGATGAAATTGTTTCAATGCATTCAGCATGCAAAGTATTAAGCACTCGATAGGCAACGAGTTCGTGGAACGAGCGGAATGTAAAACGACGTTCCGCATAGTTTGTTCACGGTTATGATTCCGATTATGATAGCCTTTGATAGTCCGCGAACGAGAAACTGGGCCTAACTGTCTGCTCGAGTAGGTACGTATTCGTCCGTGAACGAAGTTGCCGATCGTGAAAATCGTCACAATTTTTCACCTTTTTTAAACGCACCGTGGCTCGAAGTAGGACATCGTCGCATCGCACGTTCCTTTTAATCGTTCCAACGATCTCGTTTTAATCCTCGACGCTGGAGCTTGCAAATCTCGTGTATTTTTAAGGATACACTTTTCAACGCACCTATATGGATTTATACAGTTAGCACCGCTCGGATCGTGAGGGACATCAATGGCGATTGATGGGCGAACGGCACGATTCCAAGAGAGCCGGTATCCTTTCCGAGAAAGAATTCGATAAAAATTGATCACCGAGAAAGGACGATGTCCATCGGGCCATAATCGTTAGAAAACAATACCGCGACGTACTCGAGAACGGCTACCGCTCCGGGAAGGGACGACGTAGGACGGTAGAATAGGAAGCGGACGATGAAGAGACCGGTAAGAACGATAAAGAACGGACAGGAGATGGCTATCGCGTTATTCCTATACCATGGATGGAGAAGGTCAAACAGGGAGCGGAAAGAAGGGAAGAAGGGAAGAGACGGACTCGCTACTGGTATGATAAACCGATAGCTTCTTCTGGAAGAGATCACCACTGTGTCTTCGAATCACGACTCGTTGCAGTTTTAACTTCGTGAAAGTCAAAATGCAAACAGGTACAAGCATGACCATTCATCACTTTGAGACGCAATTCTGTGACAAAAACTTTGAAGCACTGATTGCAATTCCGTTCTTGAAGAACAAAGTCTAAGCAATAACTATTTCAGTTCATTGCTTACAAATTTTATTGCACTGTTATGTGTTAAGGTAACTGGGGAATATACTTGGAATCTACTTGCCAATACAACTTCAATGCAATTTCAATGTAACTTGTTACAAAAAATTGAAGTATCGAACTCTGACGAAATACAATCTAATACTATCGGTATTTTCGTAGTTACGACAATCCATTGACCCAAGAAATCAATTCTTAATTAAATAATTGACGCAATTGTGGAACATACGTGGTTCCCGGCCAACCGTTCCCCTATCAAACAACAAAGTTTCAAGAATTAGAGGCATGTCGAGGCCATCACTGGTTGGCGCCATCTAGCAAAGACGCTCGGCCGAAAGAGAAAGAAGTTCTCGGAGGGATCACGACGCAGGATCTGAAGAGGGACGAGGAATCAGCAGGGAAAGACCGAGCCGGAGATGGTCGTAGCTCCGCTTGCGCTCTCAGGCACAAACTACTCGACCACCAACCAGCACGGATCCAAAATCCTACCTTTGCTTTTCACCATCTTGCCTCTTCCGGCGCGGGTTCGCCCCGTGATCAACCCTCGCTCCTCGTCTGCCTTCGTTCGTCTCCGGCCGGAGTGAAACACTTCGCATGCAGGCGCGGTTCTTCAAACTTTGCTTAACGTTCGCCTCAGCGAGTCCGTTGAAAAATAATACCTGTTGTTACAGCCGCTCGAACTTCTGCAGCCTCTCAGACGATCATGAGGATCGATCGGCAAACTTTAACGTTGATGTTTAGTGAAAAACGATCTTCCGTCGAGAGGTCAAGGCGGCTGGCGGTCCGCGTCGTTCCCCACGCGAGGGAAACTTTTCTGAGACTCGTATATTGAGAGAATTCGCAAGGCTTCATTGAAATTCAATCACAGAGGGACCATTTGTAATTCGGTATTGTTGCAAACCGTTGATGTTTCGTGCGGAAAGAACACGGACAGTTCGAGCAAACAGTGAATATTGTGACAAAGAGGAGGATCGTTCGAAAGATAAGTCTGGGGATCGTGAAACGAAGACGAAGCAGATTCGGACGTGGTGCACGTGCTGGGAAGATCATCGATCATCCTCGATCGCATGGCTCGTCGGATCCGGTCGAAATTTAGCAGGTGAGTTCATATTTTTCTTCCACCTTACGAATTAACTAGCGATGCAACTAAAATTGTTGTAAAAATATTTTTAACTCGTTAAATTTACACCCGCGAACGTCGAATCGGAAAATCGTAAAATTTGCATCTGTCGTTTCGACGACGTTTCCTGTAAAACACCTGCCTCGCACGCTTAATTGAATAAAGTCCATAAAAGTATCGGGTAGCGGCGAGCAAAAAAAGTCTATGTAAATTTATACAGCGTATCGGTGTCTTTACAAATTACTTGGCAACGCTATCCGTCCGTTGTAAAAAGTTGTTCTCACCTTCGACTATTAATCATCCATCAAAAGTCCGTCGGTTCGGGTGTCCGAAAGAAGGATGAGCTCCTTAATTTTGATCGGACCAATCAACCGCCGTTTGTCGAAATTGCTATAAAAAAAGAGAGGACGGTGATTTATAGAATTTTAACTGGTACGCGTTGCTGTTAAACGTTCACCCTTTCTTTTTTCATAAAGCATCATCTGCTCGCGAGATTTCTTGACGAGAAATCGTCAAACAGTTACGCATCGCAGACGGTCCATTGTGAAACAGTTATTCGAGTTTGCAGGCAACGATATATCATTTTTAAAAGTTAATCCGCAGAGTTTAGGTTAAATTTGATAATCCATTAATTTGCAGAGATAGAAAACTGGCTTTCTAAAGTATCACAGAAAAATAAGTATTCATAAATGCCCGGTTCAAAACAAACAAGCAGTAAAAAAGAAATTAACATTTGAACATTTTCTTATATTTTCTAACGCGTGGCCAGGAAAGATTGATGTTTTGATTTATAGCGTCTTGCGAGACATCGAAATTTTCAGCACTTTCAAGATTTATCGTATGTATTCAAGGTAACTATTAGCCCACAGGTAGCCGACGCATCAACAGAGTATCGAATCGCCGTTTAATACGGTCTACCTGTCACTTAACTCACGCTCGAAACCAATTTCCACAGACGTCGTTGAATATCTCGACAAATTTCTAATATCATTTCTAATCCCTGCTCAATTTCAATAAATGATTTATCGCCAATTTTATCCAATAATTTTATGACCGCTCGTGTGGGTCTTAAAGTATTCGAGCCTTTCGAGGAAGCCCACCATGTCTCCATCCACAACATTATTGCTACATCTGCAATTTATAATTGATCGCAAAGATAGCAATTTATACTTTTGGATAGATAGTTAAATATATAAAATATCGGTCATCATAGTTGTTAGACTCATGGTACACGACGAAGAAGATAAGTACCCAATTTCATAGCATGATTCTTCAGAAATAGACAGGGGATGAATTATTCGTGCGTTGCCTACAAATTGTCCAGGAGGGTCAAAGATCGCGTTTGTCCAGCAATCGAAAAAGCAAGCGGATACGATAGGATCACCTTGGCCGTGTACAAGAACGACCTTGCAAGGCCACGTAGAAGCCGCCCCGGCACACACACACCCACTTTATACTCGTAAAATAAGACCAGAGTGAGACGTCGTGAACGTGCTAGAAGCCGGCGGCATTGAATCTCACCTAGGGAGAGCGAGCTTCCTCTTCGTCTGCTAGACGGGTTTTCTGTTACGTTCATTCAAGCTGCCACGCCTCTGTGTTCCACTTTCCAGCATCTTCCACTTTCCTCCGTATCTTTTGTCCCCTCCGCGAGGAAAATCGCTATCCTGCGGCATCCTTGCTTCTTAAAACATTAAATGGAAATTCCATGACAGGAGTAACGATCCAATATTTTATACGGGAAGTGGCATAACAGTGGCGTAATAAAGAAGTACGAATCGTTAAAAGGTCTTAGCGCAGCCTTGGTCGGTGTTCAATTATGCCTCGAATCCGAAGTACCTACTTCGAGTCCCGTTCCGAGTAAAGTTCTTTACGATCTTCTTTTAAATAATCGAGGAATTTTGATTCCTGGGTCTCGTTACACGATTTTCTGGAGGTAACCGACCGAGACGTTGATTTTTCAATTGAGAGCAACGTGCGAGCACGAGAGATTACACGATGATTTATGGAAAGTGTACGACCCTGGCGGGATCCTCCAGTGATCGGACACGTTATGAAAGTCGATTACGATGCGCGTCGATCGCGGACAATTAATCAATCCATTAACGAACAGCCGCGTCCGCAATCAAACACCATTTCAATCGTTCCAACCTCGAAAGGGTGTATAATTTTAATTATCGTCTGGAACAGATGGTCGAGCAGTAAAACGCGTGCAACGTTTCGAAGTCTCGTTATGTCTTTGCTTCCATACCACCACGTTTTTCCGCGTTTTCATGCGACAGCAGTCAGGAAGAGCGTTCGATGACTCTTATCGCGTTTATGTTGCTTGAATATCGCGTACGGTGCATGATTGAGGCACTAACCATCATCGAGATACTACCGCTTCTATTCCTGTGAAATTATTTATAACTTCAATAATGGTGTTATGAATTTAACTTTGATTACCTTGATAAATTTAAACCAGACACTAATTTAAATTAACTAAGATACTTAAGTTAACGTAATGTTAACGTTTAACAAATCTGGGGTAAAACATATTAAAATTTGAAATATTAAGGATTCTATCGATTAATGTTCAAATTTAGCCACCAGTCACGCTTATTTTACCTTTCCTTAGCATTAATTATTCGATTATAATAAATTTGAGCGGTCGGTCACCGGCAACCACGACGCCAGCCGACGTGTTAATGAAGTTGCGACAGACGCTTCGCTCCATCCTTTGCTATGTACCATATGGTATGCAACCTGGTCTTAAGATCGATTCTCGGTTAATTTACAATTCACCGCCGCGGAATAATAGATCCGGATATAACAAATCCCGTTGATTCTATTCGTGGACGCAGCCGGTGGCCGGCTACTGGTTTTCTTCAAAGAGTAATCATTTTCTTACAATTCAATTAAAATTAAATTGACGATTAAAATAAATAGACGCAAGTTTTCAATTCGAATGATATTTAGTTGTACGATCAGTGACGACATTAAGCTACGAATATCATCAAAGTTATTCGTCCATCGATTCTTTTTCCTCATGAGTCTGTTATAATTTATCCTGCAAACGTTTAAATGGCTGTATCATCAATTGTGGATGCTTTGAATACCTTTCCACTATATTTTTGCTTCGTAAATATAGTATGTCTGCCCGCTGTCTTCTCCCTCCAGATTTCAGCGCGTCTCTTGCGTCGATTTATGACACCTGGATTACGTATCTCGGCGACCAATATCTCAATCCTCCTTTACCTAGCCGAGTCCTCTCCTTTCCAGATCTCCTTCGATCAGATCAAATAGATTCTTGTTAAATGACTTGTCGCATTTAACGGTAAAACGTCTGGTTCCTGTCCCGCGTTCGCCTTCCTTCTTTCTTTATTAAAGGAACAAAATGAAAAACAACACGCATCGAAGAACGTCGGTGTTTTTCTCGCTCGTCGATTATTTATTCAGCTTTTTGAATTATTAGTCACGTGGACGTCCGACGCGGAGCATGATTTACAACGAACAGAAGAAAAATCAGACGGACTCGTCTCGATTCACGAACACTGCCTCGTATTTCGTCATGGCTCTCTGTCCCGACAGCTCGTGCGTAATTCATTTAGTTACACCTTGTTACGCGCGAACGAGACACGATAATATCTGCTTAATTACGAGCCATTGTGATGATACCGCACTTAATCGCTCGGAGCACAGGAAATACTCGAACGGGTAACTTCTTCTTTCGACCAGCGAGGTGGAAGTCTCTGTTTATTTGACTGAAAAGTCTTTCTTCGATTGAAAATAGAAAAATTGAAAAGTTGATACGTTGGAAAATTAGAAAAATAATAAAAGGATTAAGAAGTTAAGAAACCGAGAAGTTCGTTGCACCCACGAAGGGGTTAAAACATAATTAACGATGAAGTAATTAGTAGACAAGGTGGTAGTTAGGATAATTGAAGTAGTTGTACCGAAAGGAAAAGGGAAATAAAGATAGATCACTGTAGTTACGTTTTAATAGAGGAAGAGTAAATGTTCGACGCGTAACTCCGTTGTTATGTAAATGAAACGCCGCATTATGTAAGTAGCTCGCTAATTCTTCTTTTCACCGGTTAAATCGGAACGCTTTGTGCACGATTCGATGGAGACAGGGGTTCGTTAGTCGCAGGATCGGATCCCGTTCGAACGAGGAAACGCTTCGAGGGGAAAATTTAACAATCAATGAAGTTACGCTTTGCATCGAGACCCGAACGATGATAGTGAATTATACTTTCACTCGGATCGAGAGTGTTATAATACGCTCGTTAAGAGAATAGCATAATTACGCGGGTATGTTCTAATTACATCGCGTTCGATGGCTCCTTGCCGCGATTTAACGTCTTTCGAAAGTAAAAGCTCGTTCTATTTGTACTAGGAACGCATTCGAGTTCCCGTTTGTTAGTTTTCATTTTTCATCAGAATTTTTCATCATTTCTTCGATCGATGAATAACAGAAACAGGTGTCTCGTTGAATTCGCTAGTTTCTTTGTAGCTGCGTCCAAAGGTACCGCTAGCAGCGAGGGCAACGAGGTGTCCCACAATTTTCTCTAATCTTATATCAACGCTGAGAAAAAGGAACCCGCTAGGAAGGTTCAGTGGACCTATTATCCCGCTTGCGAACCTTGACGATTCATCAATGAACCAGTTGTTCCTTTTCTGTTGTGATCAACCATGGCTTACGATTTTAATCATTTTTAAACAGAATTTGGGGAAAATTTAATATTTCCAAGATATTACACTCGTTGAAGATTAAACAACACAGACATTGTAATTAAAGACCAGTTGTCACAAGGAAACAAAGTTTGACTTCCCGACCGGTAGTCTCGAATGCAAATACCGATAGATATCAGGTGTCCAGCTAGTCAAAAGTCGTCAATAATGCATGAGGTTTTTTATTAGCCTGCCTATCACCAGACTCGCGCTATGAATGAACCACGAGCCACTAAAAATAGACGTGGTTCCTTGCCCGAGGGCTGTAAACGAACGCATATCACCGATCGTAGATCTCGACAATCGTGATTGACGTATCGAAAGATTCTGAATTTCAATAGGCGTCGTATATCATGCACACGTGCTTTAACCCTTTAAGACTGAATACTTTATTCAAATTTATGCGAACTCCCGTGAATTTCAATCAGAATCGAGGAACTCGAGAAAGGTTCAAATTTTCTAAATAAGCTAAATAAAATTATTTCTATCGGATCTTATTTTCACGAACTATGTATATAAATTACTCGAACGCTTGCACGTTCCACCTGTAAATCTAGGGGTCGAGCTAAGCCGAGGTGTGAAAGAACTGGTTTCATTTGTCACGGTGATCGAGTCAACCTTGCTCGATTCACTGTTTCCATTCCGTATGCAAGCGTTTTGTCGTGCCATTACGGCAAGGTTAGTGTAACTGGAATAACAGGTTACAGGTGTGAGACTTTTCTTGCGACACCCTTAACCCGCCGAGCGAAAAAGTTTCAGCACAGCAAGCGTGGAATACGTACGTGCATAACTTACGAACTCGTGACTTATACACGCTTATCTGGCTGTTTAATCCCCGTTTACCTGTTGCGTGTTAACGTAATATCTTAATTGATACCGTTATCTGTTTGAACGTGTCGCCGAAGATATTCCGGTTGCATTTTTAATGAACGAACTGTTTCGTTCTGGCCGCTGCTAATTTTCGTTCGACCGGCCAAACGACCAAGGGGGGATATTTTGATTAATGCCTCGTAATACCTCTATAAAAGATTTTCAGTTATTTAGAAGTTGTAACTAATAGAGCGAGCCGATCAAAGATTAGATTCGGTAAAAATAAGAATCATTTACGACGGGGATCCTCGATGACTGCTGGCAATTAGAATGTTAATTAGCCGCGGAGCTTGTCACGATGTTATCAAATTTAATTTGACCAAATATTAAACTGGAATTCTATCGAATTATCATAAATATGAGAGAAGGTTATTGGCACTAATATCGACTGCAAATCTTTCATCTTTAAGGGGAGGGTAATACGAAGGTCGCAAATTGAGCAATACAGAGTGTCATTACACGTTCGTACGCCTGGAAATGTTGGTTTCAGAGGTGAATTTACTGAAAGGTTCGGTTCTCAGGCTCCTCGAAAGAGGATTAGAACGCTTCAATTTCCAGGCGGTCTGCTCCGCGAACGGTGTATAATGTATACAGCGATGTACGCGCGAACGATCCTCTTCCGCGCGATGATCAGCTACGATACGCTTCGCCCGTTGTTCTCTCGTTACACGCTAGCCAACGCGCCTTTTTCTGCTATACATTGTTTCCACTTGCTTGCGGTGGAAGCTCTGCTTCGCTGATGCTCCCCAGGCGAAACCTTTCGTTTTCTACTTAAAAACGCACCGATCCCCCCCCCCCCATCCTGTCTCTGATAATATATAAATTAACGCGAGCGGTATCGACTGAAACGGAAAGTGCACATCCTTCTTCTTCCGTTCAGTCTGTTTCTTCTTCAGATTTTTTAAACATTTTATAGGTTTTCCTTCTCTTCTTTTCCCTAAAAGAAACGTCTAAACGTTAAAGGATTATGGTCACCACGTCGTTGGGTCTCGCAGCACCCAACGTGTTAATAAAAGCAGAGGCAACTTGTCACTCGATAAATAACCGCGAAGCGTGAGCACCGGCTTATGCGGCAATTACCCGGTCGCTTCGTAGAAGAACGAACGATCCTCGACGCGTACGCGCGAAACAAGCGGATAGAAGCGTTCGTATTGATCATCGCGGCGTGACGAGCCCGCGCGAGTCCTTTTTCAGGACCATCCTTCGACGCGCGAACGGGAAGAATGTGTTCGACCGGAAACGCGGAGGAATCGGTTAACGGATGCCGCGAGGGATTTCGCGCGAATCGATCCCCAAGAGAATTCTTCGACGATCCTGGAACGATTTTTCTAAAACAAAGGAAAATTAACCATTAGACTCAAGAAGATTAATATTAATTAATAAACCAGAAGTAGACAGTGAAGCTATTCCTTTTGATAGATTTAATTTTAAGGTGTTTTTCTATAAATTTCGACTCGACGAGTAAATTAGACATGCAATTTTCTTTGTTTCGCGAATGGCACCAGCAACAACGCTGACGTCAAATAAATCAAGCGACCATAATTGAAAACGTAAAACTCGCAATGACCGGGTGTTAGAATCGTTCATTCTTGGAAGGCGAATCGTACAAAGAGTAAAAGGAAAAAGACCTTTTCAAGAAAGCAACAATTGCGAATATACATGCGACGCGTATGCCCGGTCACGTACCACACAGAAATACGATTGATAATAATTATCGCAGTTATCGTTCTCAGAAACAAACCGCAGACTTGAATGAACGGTTCGACGTTAAAAAATTAGATACTCCTCCAGCGTCTAGTTTTCCAACGCGAAAACAGACACGTTCACGTAAAGTCATGAAATATTAAAGCCACCACCTACAGGAAATGTGTTTCTTTCTTATCGCGATGAGTATCTGTACTACAAGAATAAAAGTATTAATTACTTCGTATACAGAGAACGGGCTCCTTGTGTGTGTTTATTTTTAATACACCGCAATTCCGTGCTGAATTATTTTAATTCACGACCGTATGTACTTTCACAGTAATTTTTAATCTTTACAATTTTAATCCAATTGAATCGATTCCAATCTGTAGGTACCTTTCTATTTTCTTCTTAACTCTTTATCAATTTGTTATAATACTGAACAATAAATTTCTCTGATCGATAAGAAACCAGCTGACCGGAAGTCACATACTGCTTCTCGCGTACAGATCGAACCAGCTTGCTTTTTGCTTTCCCGGAATGCGATGCACAAAGTACGGCGATGCACCTCGTTGGTGCATGTAGCATTTATCCGTAGGGAATTCTAGTGGTGCTTCGCAAAAAAATTTCTTTACAATACACGTTTGAAGAATTCTTTATTTCCTTTGGGTCTTACTTTCGACTGTATCAAAAGGTAATACCTTAATTAAGACTATTATCCTATCAAAATCAAGGTTACTTCCCTTTTAATTCGAAAATTAATTTATATTTTCTGACTGTAGTAAAAAATGTAATTTGGATGAAAAATGATTACTCTTGTAATTTATACGGTCTTAATTGAAACTTAGATTTCAGAATTTATTACTGCAGTAATTATTAAGGGCTCGATGCTCTGTTTTTTTCTTGTAATGAAGATTCTCACTAATACGTCTCCTCTTGCGTGCCTCCTTATTTCCCTCAATCCAGAATCTACAATTTTGGAACATTAACGTCGCATGCAGCAACATCGTATCGTTCGGTGGCCACAATTTCCGTTTCGACGCGATGCTCCATTTACATATTTAATATCTATCCGTGAGTTTTGATTTCGGTACTTCGGCAACCGAAAGATACGGGAGTATCGTTAAAATGTTTCATTAAAGAGCATCCTGATTGGCAATCGGGACGAACACCTGTGAGTTCGTTTCGTGAATTACATCGTGCAGGAAGAATAATTCCCCTAATTTCGCTCCATCGCGTTTCGATCATCGTCAGTTGTACGTTTTCGTAAATCGTTTCAATCAGTATCTCTCGCTCGTGCCTAATTAATTGTAACCGGAGGGGAACGAATTTTAATTAATTACCGAATGATGAATAATCAATAAGACGAACAATTCTTCGATTCGTGAAACTTCCTACTGAAGGATCTTTTAAATTAGAAGGCGTCGAGTGTCCGCTTCGAATATTTTTTGCATTAGTTGCGGAGTACAATTTACGATTACAGGAGTACAGTTTACGATTCTCCAAATTTTTCAGCAATCTTTTATCCTTTATTTAATAGTGTAGAAATAAATATTCTTCCAACGGTAAGGTGTTCGAAACCGTACCGATGCCTCTTTAAATAACCGGCATAATACGACCTGTTCCGCGCGGCTCGGGAAGGGTAGTTGAAACTCGTTAAAAAACCGTCTTGGCCAATTAAAATGTGCCGTAGAAACAGCAGGCAGCGGGTAACGATTGTTGCGTGTCAACGTTGAGGAAAAAAAACAACGAGAGTCCAGATTCGTCCGAACTTAGTCGTTAAAACTGGCGAAAGAAAGAGGCAAACTTCTTTTTGTCGCGATAACGCGATCCGGTCTTTGCCGGAAAAAATTAACGCATTAACACTAGCCCCGCTGGAATTACTTGCAATAAAGTTAAGGCGAACGATGCTGTTAATGGTGACGTTTCCCCCTTTTTTTTCCTTCGCGATTTTACGATTTCCTTTGGCCACAATCTCCATTTATAGCCGACAAAGGGTTGCGATGGTCGTTCGTCATCTTCTCGCCCTTCGATCGTGAGTACTGATAAGCCTTTTGGGTAAACAGTATCGTAATTCATTTTGATCGCACGGTCCAGTGATACCTACACGTCCGAAGTGTACAGCGTTAAAGATAAATTTTGCTTATTCTGTATTTTATCGAAACCAGTAACTTCCTCAAGAAGTTAATATCAGGCTTTGCATTTTTATTTTGAAGGCTTTCCAGTATTTCTATGGATCCTTATACGCGGTTTAGTAGGTTAGGTCACAATTGACCTGTCATCCTCCGGCCCGGGATTAATATCTCACATTTGCGAATAAATTCGATCGAATCGCATCCCAACGTCGTATAAATCGCGCGGAGAAAGCCATCCCTGTCCCGGGTTTGACTCACGCGAGAGAAACTTACGTTTCTGTTTGGAAACACCGGGGATTCGCGCGAAAAAGGTAAACGACAAGAATTATGGGCACGATACGCGATTTCCTTGCGCCATTTCTGCACCATTACCCACGGTATCGGTTCCTGAAAAAAAGAACCATCGACCCCTTGACTCGTTACTCTGGAGGAGGTATATATTTATTTCCTATTATGTTAATGTTGAAATAAATGTTCCTTGTTAGGCGTCGATTAATAAATCATACTCTGACAGTCAATTACGAGTCGATATTAGCCGATACATGTATCAACGCGAGACTGGTGCGTTAAATATTCGTGGATTTATCATACTCGCGATTAACTGTAAAAGTAACTGTCGAAGTACCGGCACCGAAGGTACCAAAGCGTTAACAATAGAGGTACCAAGTTACAAATACTTAAAGTACCAAATTATTAAGGCACCCATGATAAAAGTACCAAAACGCCACCAAAAAAGGCATCAAGATACCAAAAGCACCAAATTACCTGGAAATTGACGATCATCCGCTCAAACTCGTGACGCGTTCACCTACTTCAGGAACCGATCCTCCGTTATCCTCGAAGCCTTTGATGACCTTTTCCTGAAACAATATTGCCAATGTAACAACATCTGTTGCAAGCCGCAGCAAGGTGCATCGAAACTGGTCACGGAAGATGCAGCTTACGTAATGACGTCGCGTACACGTTAACCCTGGCCCCTGTACGTGGCCGTTGATCGATCAAGGAATTCCCGATCCTGTCGGATCCGTAAGGACGAGCGAACGGTACGCGTTGTGGAACGTTCAGGATAAATCAGCTGTAAGGCCAGGCGTGCGAAAGCTCGTAGGTGTAAAAGGTGTGCGAATGGCGAACAGGTGTGCGACGCTACCGAAGGACGTTCGCGATTCTTCGTCATCGACAGGCGATCCGTTATATTCGTCGATTAAGCGTAATTATGCCAAGATAATCGACCCGACAGCCATCGTCGTCTTCGTTTTTTCTTCCCTCGATCGAAGGCGATTGCTGGTATCGCGAGTTTTTCTTGGAAGATTCAGTCAAATCGGAGTTAATTTAGTTCCAGGATTGGGTGGAAGATTTAATACACCTTCCAGAACCTCAATATAACCTGAATATAACCTCAATATAATACAACTTTCAAAAATGATATGACTTTAAAGATTGGAAACACTGTAGCAAACCTAGCCAAGAAGAAATTTCAGACGTAAGGTAAAGCAATTAAACCTCGTCGACCCAAACCGAGCGATCGGTTACGCGAGATTAATAAAGTTAGTTGGCCCAGTAAGATATTTACGAGGGAAAATGTGCAATATTTATCGGACTAGGACGACACAACTTTATGCCTACTTTCATCACTTTACCCAGGACCGTGACTTTCACGACTTATCGTGTTTCCAGTTAGTAGTATAACCCGATGATAGTCAGCCACAAAGTAGAAAGCTATTCAGCCGTGATTCGCGGTGCATCGTTCCACGTCGCCGTCCTTTCAATCGGCAATTCATTTGATCACCTCTTAAGGAGAGTGAAACTTTTTAACGCTTATCAACGCATCAGTCGTTTTTTCCCGTCGAAATAAAAAAGAATCATTATATTCTCATTACAAATCACACAGCGAATGGACGTGTTTTCTTCTTAATATCGATACGAACGAAACACGAAAGGTCTCGCCACGTAACCGCATGGCGAATAAACTGTTTTACAACACATCCGAGAATCTTCGAGCTTAAAGTTTGTCTACAAGGTAAATGTAGTAATTACCGAAAAATTGACTATAATAAAACGCTCGAACGTCTTCGCGGCGGACGTTTATCGTCTCCTCTCGCTTCGAAGGTGATTTTTTAACAGTCACGAGGCAATCACCGGAGGATCGCGTTCGTTAAGGTTTTTGTACTTGGCGAATAGAAGCGTTAAAACAAGAGACACCGGTGGAGATCCATAAATCCGTCCACTCATAAATGTCGTCGCGACCATACGCTTCAATCGGCCGCTGAATTCCACGAAAAAGTGAAATCGAACGGGCGTGAAACAGAATGCAGGATTCTGCTCGCGGTTCGATCCGAGGCGTGTTTATGATTGAGAAACCGGGAACGGTATCCACACGAGCAAGAAGCCGTGTTTTAACACGTCCGCTGACAGATTAATCGGTGTCCGTGGATTTCTTCGAATAAATATCGTTTAGCGGACGATCGTCGGCGCCGATAACGTTGTCCAGCGTTTAGAAGACGATATAAAAAGTCGACCGTTGGGCGAGACAGAAAATATCCTGGTCCCTTTGCATAGGTTATTAAGATGTTTATGCCGTATTAAAAAGCGTATAGAGAATATCGCGGCGACGAATCTCGCAATAAAAATTATACGAGAGGGTTATCGAGCGGACACGAAACACGAGTCCCTCCTTCGTCTCTTTCCTTTTTTCTTTCCTGGTTTTTTGATCGAAAGACATAACGGTTGTCAACCGACGGAAACGTGGAGAACGTTGGAAATTGGCCAGGCCCACGAGGCGAGGCTGTTACGATTCCACCAGGGTTATTATTCGCGAGAAGAAGGACCCTGGTCGCATATTGATGGAGCACATTTCCGCTTGTTATCGTCACGTTCTCGCCGGCTGAAATCTTTATTTTCGTACACGAAACGACACGGCTCGGATTCGCCGCGTATTAATTCCGCGATTCAGCGAAAGTGGAGGCGGAATTTATTGTTAGATTGCCAAGATTGTATCTGCTTTCAAAGTGTATCCCAATTTGAAAAATAACAATTTTGTGAAATGTGCGACCATCAAAGTGTTAGGTAATTATGAAAACTGCAAAGAATTTTAATGCCGTTCTCTGCTTGGCATAAAAAGCAACGATTCCACGCGATCCTAGCAATCCAACTAGATTCAATTAACCTAACTAAGGCACCAGATTTAAGGTCGCCTATTGTTTTTCTCAATTATGCCACTTTCTTTCAGCCGTGTCTGCAATGATACAGGACGTCCCCTTAATAGATGTTCGTTACAATCTGCCTCATTAACAATCTATGCCTCACCCGTGAGTTCCTTAGAAAATATCTCGATAGACAGCTCGATGGAGCCTCTTCCGTGATATTTGTGTCTCGAGCGTTCCTTGGATTAATTACGGGAATTAATGAAATCGCGACTAGAATATCTGTTCGACGTAACTTTGATTGATCCTGCTTTCTCAAATCCTTCCAGAGAAAGTCTCGAAAAGTTTCAATCTCTAATTGCTCTCTTACCCTCTAATGCGTCTCGACGATTGATATATTTGAATCCATTACGATTATCTCCGCGGCAAGTGGTCAGATAAGGAAATGGACTCGTGGTGTTCCTCATCGCGCTGGAATTAATTATTTATCTCTACAAAGGTCTAATGAAATTTGTTCGCAGTCCCGTTCGAAATTTTTCTAAACGTTTCTATAATCTGTATCCTCGACTCTGTTCGTCACAAATTGATTCTCATTAATGCTTCTGTGATTACAAATTTGTATAATTTTATTGCCTGTTTGCCTATAAGAAACATGATTACGGCATTAACGCAGGTAGTACCTTAAACAAATATGTATTTATCTATCCATTTAGAGAATTAATACGTTGTTAATTATTCAAAGGAAACTTTTAAATATGCTTAAAATAGAAGCAGAAACTCCCAAAACGTTAGATTAATTTAGTACAGTTGCTGGTAGCGGTTCAAATAAATTTCCATTGATTCAATGACGAATCTAAAAGAGGGTTAATACCCTTTCGATTCATTAATTACGCGCAACAAGGATTCGTGCGATTCTAATGAAATCCCAGGCGCGTCGGGCATTCCTCCGCCGAAAAAATAAGAGAATTCCTGTCTTTCGAAGAGCCATTCGACCAATCGAGCATCCAGTATCTCGACATCGCTATTCCAGATCTAATCTCGCGAGAATTTCGTGCATACTCCGCTGACGCCGATAACAATTCCCCCCTCTTTCGACGATTAGGTGATTTTTCGTGGTCGAATGGAAATATAGACCAGCCGGATAGATCTCGAAGAGATAAAACGGTGCTGGTGCCTTTGAAATAGTAAATTTCCTCGCCTGATGGAGACACATGATTTCACGGCTACGATCCTCCCGCCTTTCCACGGTAATTTGTGACAGTTAGGACGTCTCTGAATTTCCAGTCATCGAACGAGGAACAAACGCTAGATAAGGTAATGAAGCCGATGTTTCATCGTTAAGATCATCGTGGACCAACGTACATCAAAGTTGATGACAATGTTCCTGGATGAAACTTTAACGAGTCGGTTTCTTTTTCCTAGTCCTCAAACCTGTCGCACAGATTGACGAGCACTGGCCTAGCAGCAATTAGGCGTTATTTTTGACAGGCCAGCTCGATCTCTCGCTGACAGGGATCTTCTTCAACGCTTCGCCTGCTAATTATCAAATTACGAAATGAGCTTTGTGTTCCCAACGTCACCTTATCGATCAAGCCCCGTACGAAACAATTAATTAGGGTATTTATCTTAACGAACGGTTCAATGCTCCTCGAATCGTGAAAGTATCGAGTATCGTCGAGATTAATAGGTCGACGAGGATCGATGGTACTTCGTGGCGCGCACAGATCGTTGTTTAATTGCGCGAAATACTGGAACAACTCGCGGAAACTGGTTGCTCGTCTTGGAAAGGCGATCAGAGAGAAGTTTATGAACGCGGCAATTACGACACCGCTGCGCGAATACGGACTTCGTTTATTGCTGCTAATCCTCTGGTAGTCTTCGTTAAGCTACACCCGTGATAGAAACATTAAATCGTACGCGGTAACCTTATAGACCCCGCGATCGTCTACATGATGTATCCTCGAATAAGGAATCAAACGACTTAATGAAACACGTTTCCAAGTGTTTATTCGAAATCAAATAACAATTTGTAACACCACACCCCTGGCAATGCATAATTTTGGGTATTAAGAACGTCCAAAGTTATTTTCGAAAAATATCTGATTAGATATTATCTCTCATGGAAGTTGCCGTTGTAACTTCATACTCCTTTATTTATCTGAAGAAGATTTGATGATAGGTTTCGCGAATGGGTTAAAATTGACTGTTTTACCGTCATTCGTGGGTTCATAGCTGCTTATCAAAGAATACGGTTGCTAGATGGATTTCAACAACAATTCAAATGAAATTTATACCAAATTAAATGGCAGGGTTAGCCATAACAAGGAGGTTAATCTCGTTACTTTCTTAACTGTGTTGAAAACGAAAGTGATTTATTCAACACAAATCCTTATAGCAAAACGGACATAGACATCAGTCAACTTCTCAGAGAGATTGAACGGAAGTCAATGACCTGAACCTTCGCTGCAACGAAGATGTAACTCAGGTAACGTGGGAAAATGGAAGAAAGTGTCTGGATTGATTAGCATCGATGAATAGCGATCGAAAATGAAATATTGCGCGGGTACGAAACCGAGAATTCGAAGAGAAGCCGCAACGTTACGTCCTTTCCAGGAAGTCAGACGAATTCTAGCTACGGTAACAACCCGAGGGGAATGTTTGCCTAAACGAACGAGCTAGGGAAAAGAAGGCAAAGGGGGTATAGCCTCTTTGGCGTTAAGCAGAATAGTTTCGTGCATCTGTTTGCATGCTGACAAGCACGTACACCACGTACGTTCAAACGTGTTCCTCTACTTGGACGATAAAGTCTGTCCAGTTGGTCCATTCGTTTCTTCCAGCCTCCTTGTTTGCCTTTCTTTCCGTCCGTTCCGTTGTCGTTCCTCTCCGCGGAATGTATCGACTTTGACTAAGCAGCTTTTGTGCGCAGCACGGACGTAGGAATTGCAAATAACGGCAGGAACAAGTCACTGGATTCGACGTCCTTACGGTTTCAGCTATCTGTATTCATCAAAAGGGTGGTGAACGATGCCGGCCGAGACAAGCGATGTAAATTGAGAGGTAGAAAAGAATCAGCGGCTACTTGTAGCCGAGACCAGAAGCGACGATTGACATTGTAAAAAGAAACGATTGTGTCTAGTCTTTTTCTACACTCCTTAGATAGACGTGTGTATTCTTCGGTTGACCCCTTGTCGCGACACACTTCGAGAAAATAGGGGGAGGAAATTTGATTTTTAAGCGTGCGATTTGCAATGTATTCGATTTCCAAGTACTCAATTTACGAATAACTCGGTACGCGAGTATCCCACTTGTAAATACCCGGCTCGCGAATAGATTCCATTGATAGATCCTCGCGAGGTAAGATTAAAGCAGAAGATAAGTTAAGGCAGATCGTGATGTAGGCAAACATACTGACCGAAGATTGTAAATCGAAACCTCCCCCTTTTTCCATGCTCGCTCCTCGAGAAGGTATAATTTTGCCACTTCGATGATGCCTAGTCCGTTCGTATCGTATATAACAGAGGAGATATTTCGTAACAAAGAACTGAGAAGTTATCTGAAAAGGAATTGCATATCTCTTATGGTGGGACGTTCGTAATCTCCAGGGGTGTAAACGTGCACGGAGTCTTCCGTTGTAGGTGGAACTCGATGCCAATACATTAATTAATGGCTGAAGCAGTTGATAAAAATTCTGAGAGTTATTGAAGCTTTATATTTTAATTCCTGAACAATTAATTGGCGAAGCATCTTACGTAAATCGTATTATTTAACGCACGTTTTCTCTTTTACACGAGTGCACATTGTATTTATATTATAAAAGGAAATGTAGCCTACGAATATGTTAAATAGACTTTCGAATATTAATAAAAAAATTTAAAAAAGTGATATAGATCGAAACTTAAACCCAGATTGTACGAGTAACGACAAGCATGAATCAGTTATTGAAAATCGAATCATTTTTAGTGCAGCAGAGCAAGGACGAAATTATCGAACATGGAGAAAACGTATAATTATCGAGATTAAAGAAGTCTTGAGACAAGCCGTCGAGCGAGGCTGAACGTACGCGACGAGTAATTGCATCGCGAACAAGCGTCTTGTATGATTATCGGTTATTAATTTTAATCGAGCTCCCTTTGGTACTGGTCCACGATTTTTACGACATTCGACGAATCAATTCGTACGTGGGAACTGGCACGAACCGTATTACAAGACGAACGAAAAGTACATGACGAGCGATAAATAAAATTAAACGACGTTTAAGTCAAACAACGTACTCGTTCGTGAATATTGAAATTTTCTCCTTAATTGCTGTCAATATAGAAAATTGTAAAAATTATAAATTATAAAATTACCAAAAACTAGCGACTTTGAATGAAATTATTTGTGAAAATTTCTCTCTCCCTTCGGCTGATTTCGAAACAAAATTCGGGGGCAGAACACGAATCGCTAATGACACTAATCTTAATGAACGACTATTCGACACTCGACGCGTATTAATAATGGGCCAAGTCCGACTGTAAACAGGGAACAGTTACACGGTGCTTTACGGTTAAACGAGGCCCGACCGGAATTTATATGATAATTATTACTCTGTCCGTGAAATGATGCCGATAACAGAGAATACTTTCGTCGTAAAGATCGGTTTTGCGCGATTCGTTCCGGCTTCAAGGGCACGTTCCGAGATAATTAAACCGTACAGTGACATGAAATATGTGCAAACGTTCGATATTGCTAGACAAAAGGTACCCATTTCCAGGGAAAATTAATTATTTCTCCCTGTAATAGTTTTCTGCCGATCAAAACTGTTATTTATAGCTCTAAACTCGTTAACCGTTTAGTAAATTCAGAAGATTTATTTTTTAATAAGTCTAGGTTTAAGAAAACGAACAACTGCTTGTTAAATTGTTGAGACCCGGTCGAAACGGTGTTTCCACGTGACGAGGAAAGACGAGAACGAGGAAGGGTAATTTGATCGTGAAACGAGACGCGGGCTTTCGGTAAAAATCGCAGCCGCGTTAAGAGGAGCGCAGTAAACACCGGCGAAAAACGACCTCCGATATCTCCGGCGGATCGAGAATTTTTAACGGATAAACGCACTTCCAGTAAGCGATCCGCCACGGGACGGAGAGAGAAGAGAAAAAAGAATGAAGAAACTGGACGACGAGCTTTTTATGCAAATGTCAGATTAAGAGTTCTCCGCGATGCGTGGAACGCGATCGACCCGACCACCGGTCCACGGCAATAACGTTTTACCAGACGCGAAACAGGAGAGCAAAGGGGCCAAGATAACTGGCATCGTGTAATTACCGGGATCGGACATCGCTTTCGGCACCGTGAACCCTCCTCGACGGAGCTTTCCAACCATCCGGGGATTCATCCGAGTTACGCGTACCACACTTCCGTTGCTCGAATTCGTACAGCCTAATCCTAACCGTCTGGTTACACATTTTGACTGCCACAGCTACTACAAATTTCATCTTCGGCAAACTTTATATTCTGTTTCCACGATATTTTGCTATTTCTAGTAGAAAAAGTTTCACATCCCCTGTCGTTTCGATCAGATATAAATTATTGCTATCTTAAAATTAAGATTTGTTGCGTTTATAGGGAAACTCGATCTCGGCATTATGCCCTGAACGGCAGCATCTTCGGGTTGGAAGCGTTCCTTTGTTAATTTACAATCATGGAGCTGACACGGGTGACGCGAGTCGGAGATATTTCAGTTGTAATCGGTTTTGCGTCACCGAAAGCCGGCATTAACGTCGTCCTTAAACATCTCTGGGTAAGTTTAGTCGCATCGTACGATCGTAAAACACGCATCGACGTTGCAGTAAATCCGAGAACGCCACGGCGGCGGTTTTCAGCCCCGTGCCAGAAAGAGGATGAAACGCGTACAGAGCCCACGACCACCAATTACAAACCGTAAGTCAGTAGGAAGCGTGCCAAGTGCGCCTCTACCCGGGGGACTCTAAATGAAGATGGTCGGCGATTATCATCGTTTCGCGTACCGAAAAATACGACTCCGCTTTGAAGGAGCAATTTGTCTGCTCGTCCACTCGTGATTCACGATACTCGCTGTCCCTTTTGGCGACGCTCCAGGCTGTTTGCACGCCCTACCTGTTACCCGAAATTTCAACCCGGGAATTATTCCTGGCGTACCGGTGTACCATGCCTATAAAACACGTCCCCGCGGAAACTTGTACCATAATTCGCTCGTCTATAATCTATCGGATACAGCGCGTATAAATATTCATTTCAAATATATTTGTCGCCTTTGGCGATGCCCAAATGTGTTTGCATTTTACAACACTCAAAAATTATTCTTCGTGTGAAAGTGTACTGCAGTTACCGAGTATGATACACTTTTCGCCTGGAAAAGCCAACTGTTCCTGATAATATTTCATTTCGTAATTAAATCATACATGTCACATTCCCGCTGCTGAAGAAAAATCGTTCTCCATAGATATTGTACGATCTATGATCCACGATTTCGCGTGTTCCGTTGCCCGTTTACCGCTACGTCATCTTATAAATTGTGCAGCTTATCCAATCGAGGCAATATATCCCGCTTGCGCGGGAATACGTAGCGAAAATTAAACTTGGTGACGTTAGCCGTTAAATATCCGTGACGCTTCATCGGGTCTCCAACAGGAAACAAATTAATTATAATAAAATTCTACAATGTTCGCGAGGGAACCACGATGAAGTTGCAACCCACGTCGGCGAAACGTTTCATGGTTTATCAATAGCATCGACTGTCAGCTATATGCTATCTTCTAACGTTTCAACAAACGGTTTTCTAACACATTCTCCACGGTATAGGACATATTTCCATTACTGTCATCTGAATAATTACCAACCCCAAGTCCTTCGGGGATAAACCAATTTCTTCCTACAGTTAATAAAGCATCCTATAGAATATGCTAGGTTGACAAATTGTGTGGATAAATAATTTTGGAATCAAATTTAGCACAGAAAAATTGTCATAGAAGCAGAAAGTATGATTGTTGTTACTGGATCCAAAGGAGTTTGCTCTTGGTCGAATTGACTTTCGATCGAAATGGAATTCTGTCGAGTTTCTCTTCGAAAGACACATAGTTTGAACAAGTGAACAAACTAACAGCTTCCAGGAGGATTCGGAGACAGTTTAAGTTCACAAATATTAGGAGGAGGAAGCAAACGATGGGAACGTGGCTCAGCAAACAGGGAGAAGCGTTTTCTCTTTCAATTATACACAGATTTAAGAAAAAATTATGACAGTTTGCTGTGGGTTTATCATGCTGACGGTGTGAAATCGTTTTGGTATTTTACTTTGTAAGTTTCGAGCATGTTACAGTATTCTGTGATGTCGTTTCAGAATTATCAAGTTTTCCTTCAGAAAATGTTTCTCTTTGACAAATACTTCCTTTTCTTAAAGATCTAAACTGGTCAAAATGCAAATTGACTTAAACTTCCATTAGAAAGATTTTAGTTTTGGTAAAAACCCAAGTTAAATTAGGTTTCCTTCGAACAAAGATGGTGACACGTCTCAGATCCTTTCTGCATCGAGGTTCATTCCGGTTCACTGATCGAGCCTCCTCTATGCTCGTTAAACATTACGTTCCGGATCATTTACATAATTACCGAAATTTATCGGTTAATAAAAAGTCGAACAGTTACCCGAGGCGACTTTCTTTGTCAACTGGTCCGTATCCGGTCGGCTGAACACGAATTTTTCGAATGTCTCCCTTGTCCTGTTAAAAGCTACAACGAGCGCCTAGAAGAATCGACGAAAAGTCAATGTTGCTTAAGAATCGGTCCCTTAACAGACCCTACAAATGTTAACTAACCGACCCAGAACAAAATTGAATAAATTTCGAGAGGGATAAAAAACTTTCTACGCGTGAACACGCTGAAACCAGATCTGTTACATTGCCGTTTCGTGTCGAGCGGGGAAAAAATAGTTCAGCTTAAATCTTTAACGAGGAAACGAACCGAGCGTGTTCGGGTAATTCGAACAACGTGTCGGTGGATGCTATAACAGTATCTTTTTCTTTATTCCGGTCCCCTTGTCTCACGGTCATTCGACTGGTCGAACCATTTCCGTATTAGATCCATAGCCTCTCTTCCTGTTGCACCGCGAGCCTCGTTGCTCTCTAAACACGTGCTTTACACACTTGTTACCCGTGTACGAGTTGTAAATCGATAGCATTACCTCGATCGAAATCGTTATTCCAGGGAATTTACAATCGATCGCCAGAGTACAAACATCGAATCGATGTGTTTGAAAATGTGAGTAATCTTCTTCTAAATCCGACTCACTGCTTTAATCCTATCGTGCTAAACGCCTCCAAGGATAATTACGTTGATTCGTTTACGAATTCAACGAAAATTGAACGACGAAAGGCTTTTAGGTGAGAAAGATCGGTACGGATCGTGGGTAAGGGCACCGCGCGTAATTTAACTCTATTATTTAACATCGTACCGGGTGGTTGTAATTGCGACAGCTCGCTTCCCGCAAAAAGTAACGGTCGAAGGATTAAGGAACTCCTGTGAAACGGTATTTTAATAATGCAACACGCGCTGACGCACCGGTTTCAATAGAAAGATTAACAACTTAATGGGAGGAAAATGTTTAGCGGGATGTTTTATCGGATGGGGAACGCGCTCCATCGGGCAGAAAAACGAGGAAGTTATCTGGTGCCTCGTGGTTCGATCAAACCCATCATCCTGGCAGAATCTTGAACATCAGTTTCAAAGTTCAATCTCGGTAACTTCGAATGGGAACGAACCAGACCCCTGAACTTTCAAAGATCGATAACGTGTTATTTACCAAAGTACTAATTTTAAAGTAAATATTCATAATACTGTATTTGCAATAATTTCAAAAAAGAAACTTCCCTGCATCAGTTACATTATTTGGACGAAAATTAAATAGTCACCCTTTTAAAATATTTCGAAAGAAAGAGGTCGAAAGAAATTACGATAAAAGCGGAGGATAATCTTGGAGAGCTCGATTTTAAAAGGCTTTCAGCTTAACTATGTTTATCTCGAAAATTACGCTTGCATTTCATGAAACATTTTGTAAAACGAGCACGGTGTCAGCCTCAACACGTGCGTGATACACCTGGAACGCGGTATCTTCGAAAAGTTTCAGTCTCTCATTTGCGAATCATACGATTCGCTCGTGTGTCACCGATCGATGGTAATGGAACACTGTTCCTGTATCCCTTTCGAGGAATCGCTCCGGCAGATTTTCAACGCGACGTCCTTTATGGAGGGAACCGACTAGTAAATACCAGGAAGACGGACTTGGTTTCGCTCGTTGTCGACGCAAATAGACGTACACGTCTCCTCTGTGACGAAATCTGTGATTGGAGGCTGGTATCGGATGATCGATGTTCGATACTTCTCCTCAGAAATTTGTATTATAAGTTTCTTCCCCCTTGTACCACTTCTGACGCCAAGATACGATATTACAGCTACCACCAGCTCCATTTTAGAGTACTAAAGGGGTAATATAAATCTATCGCAGGAAACAAATGGCGGACAGATTCGAAAAGGAAGATGAATCCCGTATTGCTAGATAGCACGTGACGAAGATGCAATCTCCGCTGGCATCCGCTTTGACACAGAACGCGCCATTCCGCTCGGCAATCGGTCACGTGCCATCTCGTGTTACAATCTGCTCTTCATCCTTGCCCGTCCGCGACCTCCTCGCTATGCATAATCTTGGATTATAAACCGGAAACGTAGCACGCACCCGGGGAACGTGGCTGATTACCATCGGACGACGCGTGTCCGTGAAAATGCAGCAGGTTCAAATGCACTCGATTCAACTACCTGCTTCATTATCAAACTTAATTTCTAAATCCTGAAATTTTGGAATTTAGAATTTTCATTCTTCGTGGATTAAAGATCTCGGGGGTAGATTTACATAGTATCACAAAGTGTTTTTGCGATTCGAGTTAAAGACATTCTCTTGCAGGCCAGGTATAATTAAGTTCTTACTAACGATGCGCTATCAGCGAAATTGCGGTGCATTTATCAGCCACATTCAAACTGCATTAGCAGAAGATTATGCAGAACATCAAAGAGAAAATGGGGCATACACGTGGCTTCGTGACGAGCATTTGATACCCGCTTCTTAACCAATTGAATTGTACGGAATTTCAGGATATCAATTTATTTGCTCACTTTGATATGATTAATGAACTTGTGATTTTAATCTTGACATGACACTTATGGTTCATTACGTAGTCAGACACATCAAAGTACCAATTATCAAGCATACAATTAATAATTTTCAATTTTCAGTTCAAAATAAAATCCTCGACGACCACGAGGTGTAATCAACCTATTAACTTCGTGATTTGCAAGGTGTGAAATGTTTCGTCGAAAATTTGATAAAGTACAGAGTGCAAACTGCGCTTGACCCAAGCAGCTTGTTATTAAATTGACCACCTTCGATTCAATTTTCGTGGAACACCGTATCGCGTTAAACTTGATTAAGCACCTTCTACTCGAGAAACAGGGTATCAAATAATTATTATCGATATAATTCCTCGAATATGTTTCTCCACACTTTGCATAATTATACGCTTCACTTGTTATTAAACTTTTCTATATTGCACAAAATTTGACAAAATTGTAATGTAGTTGTAACAGCTGTATATTATAATTTAAGCGTGGATCGTTATTTTCATCCCCGTTTGCTCCTTCTTACGAACGATTCAAATAGAGTCCCTAGGAATTAAAGCGAAATATATCAAATTTTTGTCGAGATATGCTAATGCCGGCTCTTTTCTTGCCTTTGGCCGATAAATCGTTGACTGGCGATCGACGAAACCGTACCGTAAGCATTTCGTAAAGCGCGATCCGTCGATCGTAAATTTCCTCTCCGTTGCGTAAAGACGATGCACCCTGATCTCTCAACACTTGTACCAGCTTTAAATCCATATCGTATTTCATTATGACAGCTCGACTGAAAACAGATGTCTGCATTAAGTTTAGAAATACTCGATAAACTTTTTCAACTGCGACAAATTAGCATAACGTCATCAATTGCTTTTTAACGACATTGTGAAATTTCGAAAGTGTTGACAGGTATGAAATCGTCAACAGCATCGTTAATCGGTTTTTATTTAATCAATATGACAAATTGGTCACTTTTCTGGATTGGCGAACAATGTTATTGCCGTTTTCCTCTTCAGCAAAAGAGATAACAGATAGCAATCTATGCTATCAGATTTTCGAGTAAGGTGATAAAATAAATATCTAAGTTCCTTCCAATTTTCTACCCTCCCATTCTACTTAAAATTCATCGAATTCCAAGCACTTCAAATTATTGATAATGGGGCAAAAAGGGAACGTACGATACAGAGATGCTGTTCGACGAGCATCAACAAGGTAGCAAGAAAAGTGGAAAAATTTTGATGAATCTAGCGGAAGAAGCTTGTTGCGTGTTATCTTACGCGTGCCATCCGCTCGATTGTGCATAACGCGGACACACGTCGCTCGCGACTCGCATCGAACCTGCGATTTATGCAACCTACCGAGGCCAGCATCGTGTATCCATTTCGAATACCATCCCAGCTTGTAGAAAGGTTCTTTGCACAGTTTTTTGGCCCAGGAAGTATACATGATACACGCTGCCGAGTGCAGTGAATCACCTTACGAGTATCGTACGTTCGAAGACTTTGATCGTCGATTCATTAATTATGGTATCTGCGATTTATTACAATTTTTTATTTCACTGTGAACGATCGAGACTCGCATTAAATACATTAATCACGTTGAAAATTGATAAAAAAAATTTTCACGAGAACATTTAAGGTTCTTTAAGAATTGATAATGGATTGCGAACGCAGAGGGTAAAATTTGTTGAAAAGTGTGATTTAGAGGCGCAGGAAGTCCGCCACGCGACTTTTTTAGCGGGAAAGATTTATTTCTTAAGTGGCACGAGCAGTTTAATGTCGGGAAGCAAGAAGATTTCACGCGACACGGTCAACAGCGGCAGCAACAGTTGATCGCTAGAAGGATTTTAATGTTGATTCATTTCCGTCATTAATACTAGTCAACAGAGAGGTCTCACGTCTATTTTAACCCTGTAATTGCTGTAATTTTATGGTTATGCCTTCTGAAGTCGTATTACTCTTTAATGTGTCAAGGAATTATTAGATAATTACCAACTTCAGGTAATTATCAGAGTTTTCCTCGTAAACGTTAAACGTTAGTAGCAAATTGTGAAAGAGAATTAGTTACAATTAAACGCTTTCCTCGATATTTAATTTTCTGCATTTTCCTTTGACATTTACAACAAACGGAAGAATCTTTGATTTATTCACGGCTGAAAACTGAAGACAAAAGTCCTCCTCGTCGTTCAGCATCGAAGATTTACAGTAATTTGCTCCACTTTGTTGCAGAATGCTGTGTGGAAGATGCGTCTTCTAGTTCTGGTCCTCGCGGGCTGCTTGAACGTTCTCGAGACCGTACGTTGTCAAGAGCTTTCGGTCATCAGGCACTCGGATGGAGACATTTTCACCTTGGAAGGTAAGCCTCGGCTCGCAATTATACAGCACTTTTGCCTCCTCTTCGAGGCAAGAACACGCCACTCCACCGTTCTATTCCTCTTCGCGATCAAACGAAACTGTAAATTGCGTAATCGTGATTTGCACTGTCGAGAAACCGTACGGTGGTTGATATTTGAAAAAACGAGCGAGACGAGCGAATTTCGTCGAGATTTCGCGCCGGAATCCTCGAGCAGAAATACTGTTCGAAACGGGAAGAGAGAGAGAGAGAGAGAGAGAGAGAGAGAGAAATAAAAAGAAGTTCGCAACAGATTATCCATGAAATCGCGATGTAACGGTTCGACAGTTGTGTTTCACCCTCGCCACCGAGCGAATTTTTTTCATCTTAGAAATTCATCTTCGAATTACGCGCGCGTGTACAGTTATTCCCTCTGGACGAGTGAAACGACCGAAGTTTCTACGATTACCAAATGAAAGGACTTTCACGCGTAATTTCTTGGGGCAACCGTAGCATTTCTTTCTCGATCGCGATTTCCTTCGAGGAGGAAAAGATTGTCGCTTAAAAGTCCTGCGACATAACCAAAGTAATTTCAAAAGTTCAATAAACTTTACGTAAACTCTATTCTATTAAATTTCTAATTTTTCAAATTTTACACCGTTCGTGCTTTTCGCTTACAAGACAGAAGTTATTGCAAACTGTATGTCTAGGTTCCTGCACCGAGGCATGCACGGTTTTGAGCAGCGGTACAGCGAGTCCTTACACGCGTAGTCCTTCCACGGCAGGACTCGTTCCTCCAAACAACACCTGCACCTGCCAATGCAACTACGGTCTACCCACCTTCCGGGAGGATCTTCACATCTGCGTGAATGATATTCACGGTAAGTCTTTTTAATCTTTCGATATTTACCGTTGCGTTTCCCATTGGAAATCTAATAAATCAAGAACCAAGCTGTTTCTTTAACCACTGGAAGTTTCTTTCTGGA
Source organism: Anthidium xuezhongi (assembly GCA_022405125.1). Lineage (NCBI taxonomy): Eukaryota > Metazoa > Arthropoda > Insecta > Hymenoptera > Megachilidae > Anthidium > Anthidium xuezhongi. The sequence continues at coordinate 8,318,283 of CM039644.1, read as the reverse complement.
AGCTATGAAATTATTTTCGATTAATCGCGATTTTTAAATCGTTCATTAAAATGGAGACATTTCGAGGAAGCATATCTTGTTCGTGTGGGTGGTATGAATCGAGTGCACCCAACGGTACCACACACGTGTAAGTACGGTTCGTGACGGTTCATTTCATCTAAATCGTTACTCAAGGTTCCTCCTATCTTTAATCGATAATGAATGCTTGACTTCCTTCTTGGAAGCATCATTTTCAAAAAAATACGAATATGAAGTCAGCCTAACAATCCTTTACTGTCCAAAATTTATTTATCGTTGTCTAGACCTTAAAAACTTGAAACAACTTGCGTCCTTCGAAATAAACATTCCGCAATAGATAACCTATTAAGCCTTAAATTAGCCGGTCGTAAAGGCTGTTCGCTAAACTGTAATTTAGTCGAGTCGAGCATTTTTCCTTGGAGCGTGGCACTATCTCAAATGTCATTAGCTTAACCTTTCACCCCACAGATAAGCAGCCCTGGGTAAATAGAAACGCCAGAGATCGTAGGTTCCCGCGTGGGACATTTCACGGGACATACATTGTACGGACACGGGTAAGGAAGTCGCAAGAATTTATGAATTCCCTGCTATCGTTCGTGCTCCAGGCTGAAATTCTTTTAGGCCTTGGTCAAGCAGTTACGTGCACGTACTGTTTTCAATTGAACCGTGTCATCAGAAATGATTGCCCCAGCTGTTCCTAGCAAATCGTCCTCGTGCAACATGCTTCCGACTTGACCGCGGCTAAATCAGATTTATAATCCCTTTCGTTTCTTGCTGTTACAGTTACAATAAGAAACATAATTAGATCATTCATTTTCTATAATTTCCCAAGGGTGGGTCCAAATAAGTCATTTTCCGTTCCACTAAGCTTTGCAAAAAGAACATTTTTCTAAAAAATTGAAGCTTCGTACTCGAATCTTTCTCGTGTCACGATTCGCGGCCCACCGTGTAGGCAAGAAACGAAAAATTGAAGATTTCGATCCGACTAATGAATAGAAGCCGAAAGACACCCTTCATTATCCCCCATAAATTAATCGATTTGCATGATTCAGCATACGTTTCGTTCGAGTAGACATCGCGGTTGAATCAACGTTAATCAGAGGGCGCAACTTATTGGACTAATTGGGTTGATTTGCAATTTGAAATGCTCCGTGCGTAGCCCGTGTTCCGCTGGCAAATTATTAGGTAAGAGGGATTACCCCCGCGGCCAAACCGGGGACCTTATACTTTTCCATTTTCACCCGTTCGATTCTCAAATGATCGTGTAATATACTCCACTTAAACGTTCATTATAAGTCACTTCGAGTATCATCATTATCGACTCGGTGGCCAGCCATCTTAAGTACGTCCACGCATGCGATTTATATCAATGTATCGGTGCTTGACGAGGTCAATTTTCCTCATGACCAATTAAATCAATTACAATGTGGTAAAACTTAAATCCACGACACAGTGACAAGTGTTAGCGCGAGAACGTACCAGCATAATAATAAATCGGCGATTACAGATCTCGAATTTCCAGGCTCGCAAAAACAAGCCACGAAAGCTCGTGCGTGGGCGACAGGAACTTTGATGCACGAACGCGATAGACAGGTGTGAGAAAAAGGGCGCCATTTGTTCCTTCATCTGGTTTAACACCAAATATTTAACTGTCAGTAAAAAAATCGTACTTGAAAGGGTTAAAGAAGTGTCATTTTTACTTTACGCTATGTATATATACGAATATAGAGGCAGACTTTTATGGTATCCAAGGTTTCAATGGTTCATTTTATATCTTCATTACCATACAGCGTACTTAATTAGAAGGATCGTTCAATATTTATGAGCCGGGCGTATACCGCCGACGAAAGAATCGCTAGATCTCTTGATAATCACAGAAAATCGTGATTCATCGCTGAATCGTCGAGTGATCCCGAGCTATGAATAATAATGGAATACCTTCACGATTTCTGACCCTTATGGGATTCGTGCACGTTTCACACCACCTATTAAACTTCCTTCCATAATACTCTCTGGATTGGATGATACATCATCCGCAATGATCAGTCCACGTCATGAGTGTGGATCACGATTTGAAATCAATAAGCAGTATCCGACCAGCTACAATCCCTTATTTAACCCATTTTAAAATCTACCCTGACCATCGAGCGAATTTTTATCCTACTATCACTCAAACGATGCTAATATCGTTGATCGATGAGGTCAAGTTTGATCTCGTTTCTAGAAATTTATTTTGCGATTAATTTATCGTTCACAGGTTAAAATCTCAATATTTAAATTTCGAATATAAGGTCCCAGATAATTTTATAAGCCGAAGTTTACGTAGCCATGGTTTAATTATGCAAGGTAGCGAGCGGAGAGCTTAAATTTCGTATAATGAAGGGTTTGTTACGCAAAGTAGTAAGTGGAAAGCTTAAATTTTGTATAATAAAGGATTAATTATGCAAGGCAGCGAGCGGAAAGTTTCAAATAGAAGACGAAACAACCTAATTCCAAATAATTACAATCAGAGAATCGTGACCTAAAAATATCGCAAAATACTATTTATAAATTCTGACTGAGCATAAATCCGCAACAACGTTGCGCGTCTTTCAAAGAATCCCTAACAAGGTTCACAAAGAGTTGTGCTTATAACGCCGCCATCAACATCCTCTATGGTTTCAATGATGTTTCAAGAAAATCGTCAAAGCTTTGTAGTTTCATACGAAGGGTTATAATCGTAAAACCGAGATGACGTTTAATTTTATAACACTCTAAAGTAATAATTAGTAATATTACATTAAACGCCTGCAGGAATGACACCCAATTACAAAGGGTCAGGCTATCGCGCAAATGAATTTCCGTGTATCGTAATGCGTTTTGTAGTATCTGTTTATATTAGAAAAATTCACGGACAGAAAGGTTATTACATGCGGTAATATCCCTCGCAATAAAACTGTTCGTGCGTTCATAAATCGGTTCAGATTTGATGTGCATCGCGTAGAGAGGATCAACATTTCACAGTACACTGTAATTTCCTTTCTTAACAACCGATCACCATACCCCTCTGAAACGTTAATCCAAAGAATAAAACTTCTATCGAACGCATCGGTGACATCATTTATCTCGCGGAAATTTATCACAGCGGTACGCTTAGGAATCGTAGATGAAATTCCTCGGTTTCACCTCCTCGGTATGCACTTTTCTGCTACACGAACTTTGTCCACCGTATCGGGATAACCTTAGCCTATTCACAAAGTGCCGATCGAAATCTTCCTTCCCCACCAGTTGCGCCATAAATCCAGCCATTTTCAAATTCTTGGTAACCCGTTCCTTAACAACAGAGTTATTATTTAAATTACTCTGGAATTACCTAGGTTCAATATATAATTTCTTTCAAGTTGAAAATAAAATTTTCCAATTTTTTAAATTTCCCAAATTGCTAAGATTTCTTCATTTTCTCAATCTCAATAAATTTTAGTTTGGTAGTCGCTACCTTCCATAGGAGACGCTGTCAATCGAAGAACTCGAGAAGGTTAGAATTCATCGAGTCACCGCCTGAGAGTGCATAATGCATCCTCGAGTTCATCCTAGAAGGTTACAATTTCATCCTGTCATTTTTCAGCCCCCGAGCCGCTACGAACCGCTCCAATAATGATGCAATTGCTCGAACCAAGTGCACCTACCTTCCTTGCTGCATTTGAAACTTAATTTCGAATCATTCTCGAGCGGTCGCGGGACATCCGACACGTTTCTCTTTAACTCAGACAGAAAACAGATACGAAAATCGTAACGTTATCGAGGCTCGTAATAAGATTTCCATTTGAATTCATTAACATCCGCTTGTTGATTTATATGCAACACCACAGGTACATCAGACGCTATTTGCATTTAATAAGAATGCCAATCGAACTGGAGAAAAAGCCTTAATGGTATTCCATTGTTCCCCGTGTATTACAACCGCGACCTCAGAGGTCCTTCGAGACCTCTAAACCCTGTCGAATGATCGATATCATCTGGTCGCGCACGAGGCGCTCATATTATTAAACCGACGAGCTTATAAATTGTACCTGTCGACATTTCGAGCCTGTTAAGGGTCAATCTTTTAACCGACAATTGTAATTCGAGATCTTCTATAATTTTCAAACGAAATTCGCTGCAGAGGAAATTTACGAATGTTCCTCGAATTAGGGACGAATTCGATGTTCCAGGATTCCATCGGAAACCTGGTTCCCAGGCGATTTAACGCGCGAATAAGCCTCGATACGATAGATCTATTCGCGCTGTTGCGAGCAAAATTCACGAGTGGACAGAATGAAATATCATCGTCGCGCGGGTTCCTTATGGATTCGCCGGTTTCAGTGGAACAGGTAAAACTGGTATCGTTTCTTGTTTCCAGCGCGAAAAACCGGCAGAAATTGATGACAGGAAAACCGCGAAAATTTATAGGGATGCCCTGTCGCCGCTATGACACAACACGGGGCTGCAAAAAGCAGCCGTGTCCCGTTGACGCGATATAATTGATGTTCTTGCATGCTTCAACGCGACATACCTTCCGTATAATTTCACGGAATAATCTTCACGGTAGGATGTTGCTCACTTTACCTTGATTTTCCTTCTTCGTGCAATATCGGGGGATTGAAAATCGAGGAAAATTAACTCAGCGTGAATGTGATCGATAGATTCGTGGACGCGATGTGTGCCATTACCAGGAAAATAAAATGATGAATATCGATACAGAGTGGGTCGATAAAAAATAATTTAATCAAGGTATGTTTTGAATAAAATTTGGTTTATTTCAGGAGACAAATCAGATGAATACCTTTTGGGCTTTTTATAGAACTTATTTATTGCACGCAGAGAAGTATTATTCATAATGATCATAATCGGCTAAGATAATTTACAATTAGACAAGGCTGGTGATTTTATGCGAAAGGTTGTTCGCAACGGACGCGAGAATCGTTTTAAACAGACGCATTAATAGTCGCGTGTATATATCCCTTTTAAGCACCGTCTGGTTTGTAGTCGGTAGTTAGGGGGCAATTAAAAAAATATCGAAGTGAAGCCGGTGGACCGGTGGTGCCGGTGTATTCAGGGTCAAGCGGTCGTGCGTCTCTCGCGAGCTTCCAAGGCCGGTCGTGTCCTTTCTGCGACCAATAAATAACCGATCCCGCGAGAATACGACTGCGCACCCGAACACCAGAGGCCAACAGGACTCGCGGTGCGACCGAATCAAAAGTACCGCAAGAAACAATATCTCTTTCTTGCCTCGCCAACCGTGTCCCGCCACTTCGTCGAATCTTCCTTCGCGATCGGATTCTGCGACCCCCAACAACTTGTACTTTACAAGTTGTTAAATACATGTACATGCAAAGTATTAAAATATTACTTGTTATGCGTATCATGAATTTATTAAAAATGTTCTTTTTCACGAATACAATCTATCGCTTTAATTAACTTAGGTGTTCGCTGTAATGGAATTCTCTTAATAGATGGTTCACAACTATCCCAGGTAATTACTACTATGGGCATTATAATTACCCACCTATAATTATTCTATCCCTGCTGTCCATTACTTAGACAGCTTCGATGTTAAGCCAATAACCGCGCTAATAAGTGTTAAATTTCAATTTGATAATTACACGATTCGCCAGCTTGAAGCTTTAATGAGACCTTTTTGTACAGACCGTGATAATTAAATCTGAAGAGTTAAGAAATCCCAAAATCTTCTAGCGTTGATCACTTAGGTATATCAGGAACAGAGTTAAACGTTCTCCAATGACACCATCTATCACTCAGCGTAGGAGACTTTTTTCGAGAGTTTCAAGTGATTCGACGAAGGTCAGGGTTCATCGGCGTGGATCGTCCCCGTTGACTGGGCTCTTCGGTCGAGCATTGCCGATCGTTAATCAACGAGTCGTTATCCGATGCTGGATCGTAGCCAGAGCCAGGTAGCCAGGACCAGCGTGCTCCTATGAGTAAACGGGGACACCGTGAACAGAGCTGCCGGCGTTAATTGCTCTCCACCGACGATTATCGTAAATCGTGTCGTTCCGCGTCCGCCTTAACGAGGAAACGCCGACGAATCGAGCCCCGTTCGAGAGCTGGCCTCTTCATGAAAGTGAGAACAAAATCGACGCCTTCAGGATCCTCTCGCGTTAAATATCGAGTATAATATTAATGCAGGGATTATCGAAAAGGGAGGAAATCGCACAGGAGTTGTGTAATACAAATCGGGACATTAAATCGCGACATTAAATCGCGAACCTCCTCGAAGATGGTACCGGTTCCTTAACGAGCAAACGCAATAGGATAATGCTTGGCCGTTTATCAAGATTTAAGCGTTTAAACGAATCACGCTGGAATTCTTCAAAATGAGTGAAACGAGTTATTCCGGAATTCTGTCACCCGTTTTTAAATATCACTCGAACGACCGGTTTCGAACAATGCAGAAACAATTGAACATTCTTCGCCGTAATAAAGAAGTTTGACGATAAAAGTTTAATCCTTTCATAGGATAATATCGGTTTGTCAGTTTCGTTCGTTTAACGGCTCGATAAATTGTAGAAAAAGGTTTCGCGGAATAGATTTATTCCGAAAGATGCCCGTTTCACGGCATAGAAATCATCTTTTTAACGGGCCATGATTCCCGTTTGATTGTGAGTTATCCAAGCATCAGAATGATCTAACGTCGGGATTATACGAAGAAAGGTAAAAACAGAATGGTGAATTAAAATCGGATATAAATTCAATCGCATACCTCGAACGTCGTAACGTGAAAATTTCAAATTCTACGGTTGTTATTACGTGTGCATTGCCACTAGAAAATGTACACAGCAGTTGAATAAAAATTTTCGTCGCGACGGTCTGAATTATGACTAAATATAGTAATAATATTCCTGAAGTTAGATATTTGTAAAAGACATAAAATTCAACTTTGAAACTGAACAAGCAACGCAGTAACAAGTACTTTTTATCAGATTAATCATCGATTGCATTGAAAGGGGTCTCAAATCACGCAGGACTTATCGAATGATCTAAGCAACCGGGAAACACGAGGCTGAGGTAGTCAAGAAACCGAATCTTTACGAACTTCCCAATTGACCCGGTTACTCTTAGTAGGGCATCATTGTTCCTTAAGGAGAAAGCTCAAGGGAGAGTCTCGTAGATCTTTCGACTTTCCTCCACAACAAGTACGCACGGTTGCCGAAGACAGCACACGTGTTCCAAAAGAGAAAATGGCACGAACTCTGCGCGCATATTCACCGATCTAAGGTCGTGCCACTGATCCTGCGGATTCGAACCTTAATTCAACAATCCGCATTCAGCGACCATTCGATGAACTATGCAGGATGTGCCGCGACATGAATTCTATTTTTTGTTGGGACGTTCTAAAATAGAAAATTTACCCTTGGAATGTGAAGATTTTGGGCAATTCTGAATTTAATTATTTTCCAAATTTTTAATCAAGAGTTGTATCTGGTTCGCTTCGAAACGTAGTTTATTTTAAAAACAATGTAGACAATTTTCTTGGAGATTTTTATCGAAGCAAGGTGTTTATTTATTTGACTTTTCATCTTGATTGCACCCATCGGAAATTCAACCACGATCCGCGTTAAAGGGAGAAGAAACTTGTAACGTTGGCGATACAGGTTGCTCGTGCGCTGCTCCATCTTCTTCGCGCAAAAATGCTCGAAAGAAGCGTATCAAGGTTAATACTCGCTCTGCTACAGAAATTCCCTGGTGGTTACAAGGAATTTACACAAGGTCCATTCGTTTGTCAGTAATGAGCAGGTTGTGGTCGACAACTGTTTCCTTTTTATTCGCAACACTTGACTGGTGACTTAGAATCTCGGACGTAAATTGTGGCTCGTGTCTCTAATCGTTTCAATCTTCACACCGTTCTAATGAAAGACACCTTGTCGTTAACTCGGTAATCCCGTGTATTTAATAAACGTAATAAAGCTTTGATTTTGCTTGCTATGATCATCTTGCCGCAATTGATGCTAAGCCATTTTTTATTGAAGACATCAATGCTAGATTTACATAGTAGGTAATTTCTGTCAGGATCTAAACATTAATCAAGGTATCGTGAAATCAGATTAAGGTTACTCGACACGATTTAAGAAAATTAATTCAGATCTGGCAAATGGAAATTGTATGTTAACAAACGGGACCATGGAGGTATCGATACTTTGAGGATATCAGTGGATATTATTAAAACACAAATTTCTTAATTAAAAAAAGTTTCCAATTTGTGTTGATACCGCCACTATTAATAATAAATAGAGATTAGCCACTGTCTCAAAGAAATACCAACACGTTTCCCTGTCCCCGAGTGTTCATCGATCAAAAGAAACATCCTCGTTGACAATGTTCCATGTCCATTATATTTTCGTGCGGTGCATCCTGAATTTTCGAATGAACTTTGTAAATTGCACCGCGTTCAGATCACCACGGACGATATGCGACTGGAAATTGCAAGTTGCCTCCTGCATACACATGAAATCGTCAGCTACCGGACACGTGGCATCACGATAAAAAAAGATATCCTCCTTCCGAATGATTAAAAATAGATTGAAAAAGGAAAGGATGGTTTTTATTCGCAGAATGCATCGTGGCTGGTTTCGTCAGCAACACGGGCCAGATCGAAAAGGTGCCGTATGTGTTTCTACCCCAACGTGGCCAAATTATCTACCCCCATGCAGAAATTCGTTTCGAAGGTGAATTAGATCAATATAATTTTTATTATCTTCAACGATTATTATTAAATTACAGAAGAACAATAATCTAAGAGCTTAAATTTGAAAATTCTTCCTAACTGAAACAAAAAAAAAATTGTTTGAATATTGTACGAAGGTGTGACAACGCCAGTGTGCGGCATAACCGGTGCTCAGCAATTAGGAAGAGCAGGATGGTCGGAGCTGAGGAACCTTTCGGACACCGAGCCACCCTTCAGACTGTTTCGCGACGAGGGGAGGACGTTTCTACAGGTTAGTGGCGTTAATCGATGCAAAATAAGTCATTATACTGTCAGAGATAGATTTATTTAGTAATTAGACGAGCCTTGTATTCGAGCTGTCGAACCGACGAGGCTGGAATTTTATCGAATTAAAATACGGGGGGTTGGAAACATGGTGCAACGATGATTCCGGTTCGTGAGCCACTTTTTCGACACCGTTACGTCGAATCACCGTTACCAGTATAATTTGCGTTTGATCAAGATTCTTTCGGAAGGATCATTTCCTTCTACGGTAAGCAATCGGCTTAAATCAAAGCCTTAAAATGTAACCATTAACAGGAACGTTTTATTTAATTGTTCATTAAAAGTTTTGCATACGAACATAGTACTTAACTGTAATAATAATAAAACGTGGTATTCTGAATTTTTATTTCTAACCTTTGAGGTGACAAACATTTAGAATTTTAGAATTTGAAATGATAGAACCCTAGTAGTAAAGTTTGTAAGAAATTTTTATTAATTGTGGACCCTTTTTGATTCCAGTGGATCGGTGAAACGGGGTTGAGAGAAGCAGCGGAGGGTCGAGTGGTGACAGCCAAGCTGGTCTGCAGGGATGCTTCCCCAAAATCAAAGCTTCCCGGTGTCTTCACCCCCTGCGTGGCCTTCAGGGTAGCTGGATCGCCTTCGAAAAGCAGTGAGCATCGATCATCATCGTCGCATCATTTTTAAACTCACAAACCCCTAAAAGGTATTTCCATCCAGACGTTCGAGAAGTGACGTTCTCGTCGACGACCCAGCTGTCCCAGGGACTTTCGGCCACAGAGTACACCGCCATAGGACTGTCGTCCGTGATCCTGGCGTTGATCTACGTGGCCAGCGTGTCCTTGTACCTCCACGGTAAGAAAGCCAGAAGAAAGATCGCCGAGGAACCGGAAATAAACTTGTCGCCCGGTCGAGAAATCGGCGGTTTGGTGAAAAACAACCCATTGCTCGCTGCCTCCAGGCATTTCGAGAGCGACACCAACAGTGGCTTGACGGAAAGCGACATCGGCGATGAACTTCCGCCTAGCGACGGAGAGCAGGGCTTCGAAAACGTGCGTAAAAACGTGCGTACCATTGAACAATTTTTTATTTACGTTTGAGTGGTCTTGAAGATTATGGAGTATCGTTGATTAACAGGTAACTTCGGCCATCATTCATCCCCATTGCCCTGTCTACTTAGATCAATCGGAGACCTGTTTCGGTTCAGGCACAATTCTCGGCGAAAGAATACCCGAAGAGGATGTACGAGTCGTGGAAACCGCGGATAATCCTCACCAGCAAGATGTTCCTGTCCTACCCGGTGCTCAAAGAAGAAAGTTGTACTTCAACCCTGCCTATTTCGATAGACAATTGTTACTTGTAAGTGGAGGGATGCTTTGTTGAATGGATAATAAATGAATCCTCGATACTTTTTATTCTATAGAATTACTAACTAAAAAATTAAAATTTTCAATCGAAATATTGTAACTTTGTTCCATATTTAGTTCTCTCCTCGCGTGCCGTGATAATTTCGAGATAATTTAAAGACAGCCCGGCATTTTTCTAGGCTCCCCCTCCAGCAGCCATCGAGTTCCTTCTCAAAATCCGGGAGGTCATCTCCATCGCGAAGCACAAAATGGCCGCGAAGAGATTTGTTCCTACTCTTGTCAGTAAGTTCGACATCCCCTTATTCTTTATCATAAAAGAACATTAACCAGTGAGCTTAAAATTGTATATCGTCGTTGATTTCAGGTATTCCGGAAGAGGAGAACGGCAAGGCCCATCATCAATCGACCTCGAGCTCCGCTCAGGGATCCATCAGCAAGTCGCGGAAATCTCAACGATGCACCGGGTGCCCCGGTTGCACGGATGCGTACAAAAGCACGCCCGCGCTTCCGGAAGTCGATCAACCCAGTCCTGGTGAGAGCAAGGTCCGCGCCTGGTTAGAGGACGTGCAATCGAGCCCTCAACGTCGTTGGAAGAACGCGGACGAGTGTCAAAAAGTGGTCCAGGAGAACGGCAAAAACTTCGGCAAGAATCTGGAGTACCTGAAGGAATTGGCCAAGCAAGACCTGGACACCGTGGACGCCAGAAGTCTAACGAGAAAGCTCGCCTGGAACGACAATCAAAGAAGCTTTCCGAACGTGGCCAGGAGCGAGATCCTTGAGACGAACGATCGACACAGCATCTCGAAACGCTCGACCAAGTCGATGTTCGAAGAGTTCAGCTACTGTTCGCAAAGAAACGGAGACGCTTCCGAGGACTCTAACGGGAACAACACCATAAACGCCAAAGTGAGAAGAGCTATCGAGAACTCATTCATCAAACAGATGGAGGAGAATTCTATTTTGGATACACAAGATGTAGAGAAACGAGAGAACGCAGAGAATAAGATGACGTGTTCTGGAGAAAAGGTGGACTCCAACGACGGTTCCTCGGGGAATCGACCGAAGAAGTCGACGAAGGAGCTGCCGGACATGATCAACGAGCTGCCAAACGGGAAGAACACCGCCAAACGCATCATGGACGCCGTGATCCGCGAGATGGTCGACGCGAAGGTGTTGGAGCACCATTCCAGATCAAGCAACGCCACGGACTACGAGGTGGACAGCCTGGAGCGTTCGAAGGGCAGCAGGAAATCCTCGATCTCGCCCGAGTCCACGGATCAGTCCAGTCCCTGTCTGTCCACGGCGTTGCCCATGGACGAGGAGTTAACGATGCGGAACGCCGTGATTGACGCCAAAACCCATGAAATGATCATGACCAATAAACTGAACAAAGAGATCCTGGAAAGGAACTATTACAACAGTTTACCCGAATTGATCTCCTCGCAGAGATCAGAGAGTTACTCGCTGGTCAGCGAGGTGTACGTGAACGATGGCTACGACAGTCCCGCCTGCAGCGACGAGTCCGGTCCAGAGATTCGTTACGAGCCTGAGAATCCGGGACACTTGACCATCAAAGTACAGGACTCGCCAGAGAATTACGTGAAGCACGACGAGTCCGAGTACGAGCCCGACACGCTGGACAGGAAGCCGATGAAGCTGAAGATCAACGACGACGTGAACTACGAGAAGGACGTGCCCGAGGAGGTTTACGTGGACTCTCTGGAGAGGCCCGTGCAGATACTTCTGAAGAGCAAAGGCAGCTTTCGCGACCAGGACTCGACCAGAAACAACACGCCCCTACAACGCGGCTACGGTAGCCTTCGAGAGATCTACGAAGCCAGGTTAAAGTCCAACATCAGAGATTCCAGCCTGTCGAACAGCACGAGATCACTAAACGGCCGCGCAGAGGACAACGCCTCCTGGAAACGATGCAAGTACCTGACCCCTGAGAGTAGGCAACTGAAGAGGCAACGGCAGCCAAGCAATCAGCCCGACGTGGTGCCGTTGCCGCCGACGGAGGACATCTACCAGCACCCGAAGCCCCCGCGTCGCGTGAAGGACGAGAAACTAGCATCCCCCGTGTCAAAAAACGGTTGGGACAGGAGTCCTGCCGAAGCGGGTGACCCTACGACCAGCAACGGTGCTCCTGTCCGCAGCGACAACCTCAACGTAGGGACCATTGATCGTATTTGCTCCTGCAAACCCCACTTCCAGTCCGAAGGATCTATACACACCAGGGGCTGCTCCGTGCGGGATGAGTCCAAGATCAACCTCTCCGCCTCCTGGAGCAGCTGTCAGAAGGACAAGGAGAAGCTTCTGGATCGGTGTCGTTATTACACCCTGAACGCAAAGGTGAAATTAGGGGACAGGTATCAGGAGCCTCATACCTCGAAAAAGGACTCGATGAAACGTTGCAACGGCTTCGAATCGCTCGGCTGTCAACCGTCGAAGCTTAAAGTGGAGGACAGTGGATATTTAAGCAGCACGGACAGCAACGGGTCTCACAAACAACTGCTCAAACACGAAGTGAGCAGCGTCTCCGAAACGGACGAGACGGAGTCGGTCTGCGACGGGGCCAGCGAGAGCGGCGCCGAGAGCGTCGGAACCGACAGCGTGTTCTTCGGGAACTTTCGAAAACTCGCAGAAGCTTACAGTTTCTCAAACTGCACGGACTCGAATATTGAAGTTCACAGGAAGAACGCGTACTTTCAGCCAGTCAGTGGCAGGAACGAGACTGGAGGTTCGGAGAGGACGAATTTCAGCACCAGCGACAGCGAGACCGAGAGCTTCATCACGGTTCTTCCACCCTGTGGACCTAGGGAAACAGTTTAACCTTTTAGTGACTGAATTTAACCCCGTCGGCCTCCCTAGGAAAAATGACGTCGTGGAAGATGGATTCCCTGTCTGAAAGTTTTACAGGGTGACAAAACGATCGACAATCATTGTTCATTATATTCTACAACAGTATTAAATACGTTCGGAATGAATAAGAAAGAAAATCGAGTTGCCATCAGGTTAAATAGAGATTTTATCAAATGGCAACAACTATTTCCTTACGATACACACGTATTTGGTATTGTTTAAGTTCACGGCCAGTATAATCCTTCTTTACATTTTAGAAAGGTTTATTAATTTAAAGAATTATTTGTCTACTGTTTTCAATTACGATTATATTAAAATAAATGTATAAAGTATCAAACGCGACGCGTTTAAAAGTTCGTCAAGCGGGTAAATGTATAATTCGATTTAATTTTATTATAAAATACAACTGACACGTTGTTGGTTTACTTAAGTTTATTATTTAAAGCTGATAGTTATGAAACACTATATTAGTGTTAAATGTCATATTTATTTAACTATTGTTGTTACTCGTTCGATAAGGGTAATTGAATTTTTAATAATCTTATGAAAATCACGGGCTACAATATTTAAAAACTGCCATTGTAAGATTTAACTTAATGATAAAAGTGGCCGGAGGTGTGCAATATTACTTTTTAATGAGAATATAATATACGTATATTAATAATAACAGAACGTTATTGCTAGTCGGTGAAAATAAGAGATCTAAGAAATTATTAAGCATTATTCTTTCATATTTTATCAAATGTTTATATATAACATTATTTTGTTAGACACTGAAAATCCTTTAGATTCTTTCACTAGAATTTTCTACCTTTTATCCTGGAGGACTATTGTTCGTAATTCTCATAAATTATTATTAATATTTTTGTAAGAGTCTGTTCAATTTAATAATACTATAAAAATGATCACCAGGGTGAACGATATCTTGCCAAAACGGTATTAATGTTCTATGTTGTTTTCCTCTTATCAATTTTATATTGTTATTTCTCTTTTAGACATTATTATTACAAGAAAACGATAAGTATTTTAATTTTCATCAATTATTCATTAATATTTCATTATACATATAGATTAATATAATTCTGTTGTTTTCTTGTTCAAATTTAAAATATAGTTAATCCTATCTATTATTAACTATCCAGATTTACTTTCTTTATATATTTTGTGTTAACTCGTAATGTATCATAATATATTGTATTGTTATCGCGTTAATTTATTATAATTTTATTATAATAGCAGTCCTTTGAACATTTTTGTGTTTTAAATTCAATTTTTCTTTTCTATATTTCTTTATATTTATATCAGAAGCGCACGCTTCAATGTACCTGCCAAATGTATATATGAAATAGATTTTAATATATTGAACGAAACAGCGATAGTACGTAAGTTTATATATATTTATTCAGCGTTGAAGGAAAAAAAATATTATTTTATTGTTACGAATGAATGTTGTAAAGAAAGATTTTTTGTAACGTTAATATAAACTGCTGGACAAAATTAAAGGGTCACTTTTTTGAAACGTCACCGAAACCATAATTTTTTAGCTACAACGTTGCCTTTCCTGTTGCTTATACTGTATCTGACACCAGAGGGATGAATTAATGCCTCTTGAAGTGTTACGAATTGGTAGCATCGATTTGCTTCGATGCTTCGCGCAACATGGTTGAGAGGAAAGAAATCAATTCGTTTTTATAAGATATAACCAATTTCAAATTTTCCTCGCTAGTATTTAAGCCTTTATGGCTAATTATGTAGTTTACCACACTCCACAGTACCTGTCGTAAGTCCGTTAATAAATACGCCGTTCTAGAAAAAAAGGGAATAACGTATAAAACGAATGGTATAATCTTGATATACAAAAAAATATCTTTAAAAATACGAACTCTTCATCACAACACAATTCTATGTTTTGTATACCATCTATACTAATATACACTTGGTCCATTTCCCCCGAGGTATGATTTCTAGCCTGCAAACAAATAGTATTTTACATTTTTCATACATATATTAATACTTGAATGTAAAGATCATACCTTGTAGTAAATAGGTTCGTTGTTACTAAATAACAAAACTGATAAAGGTGTTAACATGCTTGTTTCAAAGACTTCGGTTCTATTAGAGAAAACCGTATGCTTTAAATAGGTCAAAATGTCGCTGGGCCATTCTTGCCTCTTATAGTTTACGCTTCTTTTTGAAAGCAGAATCTTATTTCCATTTCTGAAACACAAAATATATAATACCTTCTACGATATCACTTATTCGTGCTTTCGCAAGCGAATACTTACTCGGCTATTAAATTATACCCAGATTTTGTGAAGTCGCGATGTTTAAATCCGGAGATGTTTCTTTTTAATAATTGATTCGTAGCCATGAATAATATCGCTCGAATCAATTCGTTATTTTCGGCGTACGTATTTAGACTGTTGAAACTGGAGTCATCGTTGATCAACCCACTGTTTACAAGCTCAAGCATGTACAACCAATAGAATTCTGCAAACGAACAGATGATGCAAACAGAGAACACTAACAATGTTCAAAAATATTTTATACGCTTACTTTGTAGCGCTTTGAAATTCATAGTTACGCGATTATTATCGTCGCTGTATCTATTCAATCTCCATTGTTCATAACATTTTAACATAGAGATATGATCGCTTGTTTCATGAAACTTTAATTTCTCCGATCTGATAAAAGAGTTGCTTTTAAACTTATCCTGCAACGAAACTTCTTCTTCCTCGGATAGTAAAGAAATTAATAACATTATTGGTTTTACGCATCTGAACAGTGAAAATAAATGATTGAGAATAGAAAATATTTTGGAAAAAGTGTATATACGATTACTTACCCGAAAATGGAAGAAAACACTATCGCTCTGGCCAGTTTATAGTTCAATGAAAAATGTGTTATTCGTTTTCCTAAACAAGTCAAATTTTCATTCTCGTCAAGAATATTATATGTTTGAAGATTTTTTATAGATCTATGTATAGATTCACTTGTTGGTGGTATAATCATACTACTAAAGAAATCTAGTGCTTTCTCGTTACTAAATTTTTTACTATTAATAATTAGGTCATCTAATGATTCTTTATGTATATTTGCTTTGGGATCTTGGTCTAATAACTGATATTCATGCCGTGTAATTAAATGATAACTTTCACCAGGCCTAACACGTCCGGCTCGTCCTTTTCTAAAAAATTTTTACAGTAAATTAGATTTTTTTATAACAAAAACATAAAACATTTGAATAAACGTTACCTTTGATCAATACTCGCTTTTGATATTAAATTGAGAGTGAAAATATGTTTATCTTTATGTTTATCATATACGTAGTCTTTCTTCATAACGGTGTCTATAACGTAAGTGATGTCATTAATAGTAATACCGCTTTCAGCGATGTCTGTGGCCAAAATGATTTTCCTAACACCTTCAGGGGTATGTTTGAAAACATCCATCTGACTGCGGTTCGGTATTTTCGAATGAAGCGGAAATATTGATACATTATGAACATCTTTCACGACTTGTAGCAGTTGGTATAGCTGTTTAATTTCTTGCCAACCCGGAAGAAAACATAAAATACCTCCAGGCGGTTTATTCTCGAGAATCCATTTCACTAATTCCACTATTTTGTTAAAAGGAATGTCCAAAGTACTACCGAGTGTTTCTGGGACGTCTTTTTGAAAAATGGGGATATCATCCTTAAAGTGCATTTTTACAGGATACAACGTCCCAGGAATATTGATTACCTTACACGAAAAATATCGTTCAAACAAATCTTTGTCTATAGTTGCGGACATAATTATAAGTTTTATAGACTGATTTTGAGACGTTATATCTTTTAATAATTTTAGCAATAAATCACTCTGTATGCTTCTTTCATGAGCTTCGTCTATGATCACGTGCGATATACCTTTCAAGGTTGGATTCTGTTCTATGATTTTCAATAGGCAGCCAATTGTATAAAACATAATTGAATACCGACTTTTTGCTTGGACATTACCGAATCGTATTTGATAGCCAACCGTATTGCCTACTTTCTCGTCCCTTTCCGATGCAACTCGACGAGCCGAAGAAATTGCAGTAACTCTACGAGGTTGTGACACAACTATTTTACATTCTTTTGTTTCATCCCCTTCTTCTAAATATTCATCCAGAATAAACTGGGGTACTTGTGTACTTTTTCCGCAACCAGTCTCTCCTTGAAGTATTAGTATCTGATTATGTCTTAAAGCATCAAGTATTTCTTCTCTGCCAAAAAAAGAACATTTTAACAATTAAAAATACATTGTATTATATATATATATATAGGTACCTGTAATTATGTACAGGCAGAGTGTTACTTCCTTTTCTGGCCAGGTTACGATACAAGTTCTGATTAAAAAAACTTTGTGATATGTCAACTTCTAATTCTTCTTCAAAGTTAAGACTGAATGTCTTAAAATCAAGATTGGACTGATCTGCTACTATTGGTTTTATACTCTGCAAACAATTGTTGGAGAATAATTTATAATAATTATAAATAATACATAATAAACGTATGTCTGTACCATACCTAACTCTTACCTTTTCAAATGCATTAATTAAAGATTTAATCTTATCTTTATACTCTGACTCGAGATGTATTATGACAAGTTTCTCTCTTTGCAGAATGTTTTTAATATCTTCTTCATCATAAATCAAAGGCTTTAATGAACCATTTATAGGAACTATTTTTTTATTATCATACAACCACTGTAAGCATTGCTTTGCAGCAATACTCTTAGTTCGTCGTTTACTAATTGCCTTAGAATAAAAAGACATTTTACAAGGCCATGTAATATTGAGAATACATGTATATTTCCCTTCCTTCTGTTCATATGTGAATGATATACACTTTGTATTAAATTCTCTATTCACCTTGACAAAAATAGAATCAAGAACGGATACAGCATTTGAAGATATGTGTGTAACGTCTAAAATTTATAATACAAGAATATTTAATGAATTATTGTGTGACATGCATTAGTTATCATTTAATTAACTAAATTTTATTATACCTACAATGCTCTTTTGTAAGAGGACAAACATGTTTCTGCAATTTTTAATTTTACATCAGTATATCTATTAAAAGAACATTAAAAAAAATTTGTTTATAATAATTTTATTATAATTAAAGTAATTACCTCTGTATACTTTCTATTGTCATTGTCATTTACCTGTAAACATAAAAACAATTATATTATGTTCAATAAATTAAAAAAAATATAACATGCATAGATATACGTACATTTTTGTCTCTATCAAGTTTATGTGATGATAAATTGGTGCTTAAATGGTTTTTAGACAAATAATAAAGCGTTGTTTGATATTTATAAACTCTTTTACAATATGATCTACATATCTGATTCGTATGTAAGAACATTAAACTGTTGATAAAAGGTCACATTATTAGAAGATAATTCTAATTATATCTTTTAAATAATAAATATTAATTAAAACTAAAGGTACTTAATAAATCTGTAATTTATCTTTCTCAAAGATACTTCTATTATATACAAATTATTTATTTACCTCCTTAGATTAAACGTAATTTGAGGTAGAAACATTTTGTTAAATTCAATAACAATCTTTTTAGAAGAAGAAATAATACATCTCAATAGACTATTATGTATTTTGCAGCATTATAGTAAAAGCAGAAAAGGTTACAAGCACCAGGCAAAAACCTACAACATATAGTTACATAATTCAAGTTAATAATGAACATTTAAGAAGCGTAGAACAAGAAGTGTTATGTCCTGGGATCATCTAATTTGAATAGTAGAAAGATAAGACATTGTATTATTATAAAATAATGAATTTAATATCGTTCAAGCTTTATTTTTCAATTGTTTTAAAGAGCAACTGAGGACGGTACATGGGGTGTTACCGACGAAATTAGCGAAACAGAAAATTGTGTTTTTTCAAAAACCAGGCCACTTTTCGGATAAACTAAAGTTATAGAGACATTTATAACAACAAAATATTTCATGTAATGGTGTTAAAAAGCCGATTTTTAATAAAATAATTTTTACCGACTTTTTATTTTACCCCTGGCGCCACCTGCGAACAAAGTGCTGAAACTGCTCAAAAATTGACAGGAATCTGCCGTACCTACAATGATTATTTTTTAAGAAAATAATTTTTTGCTGTTTTCGCGTGTTTGAAGCATCTAATCGCTTCTATTTTACACTAATTATCGATTCCAATTGTCCGATTAATCCTAGAAGCCCGAAATATTGAAATATTAAAGATTAAATCGCACATTGAGAGAGTGAGAGGTGAGATTGGCGGATTAGTGTTCACTCTCTCGCACATTGTGGGAGTGAGAGGTCCGAGCATCTAATCTCTCACTCTCTCTACGCCAAACTCGCGCCTGCGCACAACACCAATGTGCGAGAGAGTGAACACTAATCCGCCAATCTCACCTCTCACTCTCTCAATGTGCGATTTAATCTTTAATATTTCAATATTTCGGGCTTCTAGGATTAATCGGACAATTGGAATCGATAATTAGTGTAAAATAGAAGCGATTAGATGCTTCAAACACGCGAAAACAGCAAAAAATTATTTTCTTAAAAAATAATCATTGTAGGTACGGCAGATTCCTGTCAATTTTTGAGCAGTTTCAGCACTTTGTTCGCAGGTGGCGCCAGGGGTAAAATAAAAAGTCGGTAAAAATTATTTTATTAAAAATCGGCTTTTTAACACCATTACATGAAATATTTTGTTGTTATAAATGTCTCTATAACTTTAGTTTATCCGAAAAGTGGCCTGGTTTTTGAAAAAACACAATTTTCTGTTTCGCTAATTTCGTCGGTAACACCCCATGTACCGTCCTCAGTTGCTCTTTAAAACAATTGAAAAATAAAGCTTGAACGATATTAAATTCATTATTTTATAATAATACAATGTTTTATCTTTCTACTATTCAAATTAGATGATCCCAAGACTTAACGCTTCTTGTTCTAGGCTCGACGCTACACCCACGGTACTGAGTGCGCGCCCGAGACGCGCTCTGATTGGTCAGTGTTTTTGCTTAATAATTCAAAAACGAAGCCCCATCCGATATTTTTGCAAAGGAAATTGTTGTTCAGAATAGTCTCAGCTACCCTCCATTTCCGGCTCCTACAGGAGTTCTGAGACACCCTGTATATTTTCTTGTGAAAGTCTGCACTTAATAATTCATTAACTGTTTTTAATCATCGACCATTTAATTGGTCTCTTATGCAATCCTGTTCTTGATATGCAAAGGTTACCCAATGTGTCACATTTGTTATGCAATTAATGCAACATCGGTGTCTGTTTTTTAAGCTGCCTGAAAACTGGCTTCATTCATCACACACAGCCAGATACAAATCTGGCCAGATGATGGGTCGAAAATCTTCCGAGAATCGAGCGGAATCTTCGTTGCTCAAGGTTACAAATTCACCTGGCGGGTGTTCGACAAAGATGACCGAACCTTGAACAAACCAATCCTCAAATCCTATCGTTTCAAAGATGCTTCACAAGTACCAGGATCTTGATCCCATAAGATCTTAATAGGAATGTCGACGAAATCAATTAAATTAGGGGTGGCGTTTTCAAATGATCAATTTATTTAACATTTGATACATTAATCTTAAAGGTGTGAAAAATAATAAAGATCCATTTTTCCAACCCCTGAATACACCATTAAAATATGAAGGAATGTTAATTCCACAGCAAAGTAAAAATTAATATTCGTCGATGAGAGAATTTCTTAATAAACAAATGTTTATTATAGGCGAAGGATGAAGGATTCGGGTTGATTTACAATGTAAATTCAACCACAGGGTTATTTCTCAATGTTGGTGGATGGATCTGCATTTCGCACACTGCTATTCGAAACCTAATATTAATATCATGAGATCAGACAAATTTATTAAGCTCGAGATTTGAATTATATTACGTCTAACTTTTCTCATGCATTTTCTCCATTGAAAAGCCCGTAAAACGGAACGTGATGCAACGTGGCACTCAGAGGACGTATCATGGTTATCATCGATTGAACCGATTGGGTCATACACCGGCCAAGTGTCCATTAAACCTTAAAAAAGACCTCGTCGTTCGTTATCCGTATCTTTTAAAAGCTTCTTGTTTTCCTCTGGATAAAAGATAATGGGTGTGCACGGTGTCGTATGGAAGCGAGAAAGAACCTGGGACGAATTTGCATAAATCATCCTCGAGAGAGAGAGAGAGAGAGGAAAAAGGAAAGAACTTAGGTAACACTAATATCGAAAAGAAAGAAAAAAGAACGACGTGGAAGGAATTCTATCGGTGATTGTGTACGTGTATGTGGGTACAAGAAACATTTCGTCCGCGACGTCGGAGCATCTTGACGGTCCGGGCCTTCGAGAAGAAGTTAATTAAAAAATCTAGTTCTGCCAATGCCACCGGATTGCGAAATAAACTGGGGGGAGCATCGGTCAAGTATAAAAACTCGACATATCTTTCGGATGATACTTGACTCCTCATCCAAACACCACGAGACTAACATGAGACTCCTGATCGTCATTCTGGTAAGGATCCTCGCTGTTCACCCTCTCTGTTTCCTGAAAGAAAACAAGAGTTACAATTTAGTTAGTAGAGTATCTTTAGAGACACTTGTATAACGTATAACAATTTCTAAATCTCAATTTATTTATTAATTTGATATAGAAATTTAATATAATAGTTCAAAGTTATAACAGTGCATAGAGGGTTGGTCTTGTGTATTGGTACCAATATCGAGTCCAAATTCCACCTTCTCTGAACAGAAACATAAGATCCTGTTGCATAGTCTTTGAACACAGCTTCCATAAAAATTAATAAGCATACGTCAATTCGATCACGTAATATCTATAATAGAAATAAAATGAAGTATTCTTAAAAATATTTCAGACCTGCCTGGCGGCCTGCTCGGCTTTGCCCGTGGAGAAGCAGAAGAGAGACATCCTGCCAGGCGATTCCCGTTACGGAACCAACGAGCACCATCATCACCACCACACGGACGTGATCGAAGACGCGCGAAATGCCAACAGTTACTCTTACTCCCTGCCAGAAGCAGGGACACATGTAACCGTGCAAACGCCATCGAGCAGCTATGGACCACCTGGATTCCAATCAGGAGCTCCTTTGGGCGATTATCTAGCACCGTCCTCCGAGGAGATCAAGTACTCGACACCTACGCCGAATTATGCTGCCTCCGACTCTGTTCAGGTGATTGCTGCAAACCAAATGTGTCCATTCGATTCGTAAACCGAGTTCAATGATCGTTTGATGATTTTTTGGAGCTTCTTTTCATTTTGTTAAGAGACAGTGCGCGCTTTTGTTCAGATTTCTCACCTGTCCAACACGTACATACCTGCGGCACAGACGGAAGTGAAGAAAACGGTGACAACCACGTCCATCAATGTCCCCGTTGAGAACACTCAGGTACAACGAACTTGTTTAATTTTCAAGGTTAAGTTTTGATGAGAGGATGCTGAGGACGTTCTTTTATGAACTTGTCAAATTTACAAGGACGTCGTTGAGTACACTTTGACGGAGGACCCTGAAAAGACTATTTAAATTAAGTCCGTATGCTATTTCTTTAATGAGTGGATTGTTGAAAATTTTATTAAGTAATTATAAAATAACTTCCAAAAAATTAAAAAAAGAAAAATTAATATCTTTTGATTTTGTTTCTTCTTGCAGACAGTGAACGTGTCACCCCCGTCCACCTCTTACGGAACCCCCGTGGTTCATCATACCAAGGTAATTTATTACTTGCCTAAATTAATTTATTGGACGAATAATTTAATAAATTTTGATTTTGGACATTGCCCAGGGCACGTTTGACGCTACCAGCGATTCCCACGTTACTACGCTGAAGACTGTGAAAACGGAAGTCCAGAATCAACAAGTGGTGGACGTACCATCTCCAACGGTGAAGGTCGTCGAACATGCGCCCGTCACCCAAGGTGAGAACATTCGAGCTATATTTTTAAACGTGTAATAGTTCGTAGGACGTGGACCAACAAATGTCAGGTGCTGTTACGCAATTCATGAATTTTTAAATTTCCTCGATCGCACGACGAATACCATGATATACGAGCGTTCTGAATAATTTATACGATAGAAAATTCTTGTCATCGATTTTTTGTGGAAACGAATTAAAATATCCGAGAAACTTAACAAGGGCTATAAACCTCCGTATAAATATATTATCGTGATGGATATGTTTTTTATCGAACTTTATAAATTTATAAAGATTCTTGTTTCGTAATATAACGTGGTATCTGAATAATAATTGATATAATTTTTCATTATTTCAGGATTGACACACGTTACTGAAGTGAAGAGCCATCCCACGGTTACAACCACCGTGACAAAAAACCACGTGCAGGCAAACAACCTGTTCGCTGAGAGTCTACCCAGCTTCCAGTCGTTGGGCGGATTCTACGATCAACAATTGCCCAGCTACAACATCCCATCTTACTCGCAGTCGGTCTACACGAACCTGCAGCCCTCTTACAGTACCTTCCAATCTGGACTAACTGGCCTGGGAGTGGAGTACCCTCTGAGGTCCCTGAACCACCAGGTCCAGCTACACCAGTCCCTTCCTCTGACCAGCCAATTCACTCACACCGTTCCCAGCACCTACGCCTTCTCCCAAACTGCTGAAATCCCACATACTACATACCAATTCCCTCAGGGTTTGCAACACTATGTGCAACACGTGCAGCCAGTGCACTCTGTAAAGACCGTGCACGACTACGCTCCAGTCCAGGCCTACAACCAGGTGCAGTCCGTGCAGCCGGTGCACTCTGTGCACTCTGTGCAGCCAGTGTCCACCGTCCACAGGACACAGTCCGTGGAGATCCTGCCCCCAGTGCAGACCCAGCACACGGTGGTCGAGTCTGTGCACAGCAAAACGACGCCAGTGGTTCAGAATCAGGTCCAGAAGGGTGTCATCAGCGACTTCTTCGCGAATTTATCCGACAACCTGTCGCTGCCCTCGTTCCCTTCGTTCCCCTCGCTGCCATCCTTCCCCTCTTTGCCCAGCCTTCCCAGTTTACCCGGATCGCCCTCCACTGTAGCTACACCCGTGGAATCGTCCTCGCCGATCAGCGATCAGTTAACTGAGCACAAAGAATCCGTCACCATCGAGAACCCCCTGTTGCCCGCTAATAACAACCTGAAGAGCGCCGTCGTCCAACACGTCACCCCCGCTAACGAGTACGTTCAGCCCACAGACGCCAACGGTGGATACGTCTACCGGAAGTAGGAGACGAAGAAGATTGCTGGCACTTTTCTTCATTGTTACTGAATAATAAAGTGAAACAAGTTTGTTGTCAGTAAAATAAAATAACTGTACTGAATATTGGCCTTTCTTCGATCTTTGATCGATAATCAAATTTGACTCACGGTGCCAATAATTGTGAAACGAAGTTTGTAATTATATTGTACGAAAGATGGTTCGTGCTAAGTAAGTTGTAAATGGAGAGTTCGTTGAACACAAATAAACAGTATAAGTAAATAAATTCTTTTATTAAAAACACTCTCGTAGTTTATATTTAGGATTAAGGCAATTCTGTAGGCGTGGAGGAAGATGTGGCAAATCTTTGAAAAAAAAGATGAATATATTTTTGTGAATCGAAGAACACTGTTACCACACGTGGCACTTGTTTGGGGGATTCATGTTCGATCCTACGGGACACTTCCAAGCTTCGCTGAATTCCTCGGAATTCTTCAGGACTGCCTGAAGTCTCACGTGTCCAGGACAATGAGAGTCCAGCAGGATCCATTTCAGGGACTTCGGCGTGTACGATTCGCACCATACCTAAAATTTAAAAATAATTAGTGCATAAAACTATGCATACATTGAATCTGTAATTATTATCTGCAATAAACGACTCCACACTTCACAAATTGGCCATGGGTTTGCATAAAATTTCATCTGGTTAATATAATCTGAATCAAAATTTATCAATATTCATATCAGATTGTTTAATTTATTCGAAGAGATTCAGAATATTTTCAACAAAATACATAAATCAAAGTTGCCCCATGGGTTTCTTAATGTCATCTTGAAATCATGTCACTTCATTAATAAATTCAATAGCATTTCGTAACATAGATCTTCATTGCATAATATTATAACTATTTCACTAAATTTAAATTTGTCACCTTACACTATTAATGCAATATCAATCTACTATTGTAATTATACAAAATTTCTTCGGCTATTTTGCTGAATTAAATTGTTTGTGAGTTTAATCCTTTGTGGAATCAAATAAATAGAAATCATTAAACCGGGCCTTACGTGGGCGAAACCGAGGAACACAAGCTGCTCGTGAGTAAGGTGGGTGAATCCCGGAAGTAGAGGCTCTTGACCGTGTCTGGCCTTCCATCTTTCGTAAGCGATCACAGCCTCCCTGAGACCCCCGTTATCGGCTATGTTTTCACCCAGCGTGCGTTCACCATCGACGTAATCATCTACCTATTCGAACAGACCCGTAATTAATATAGTGACATTCCTTTCAATATATTCAAAGAGGTTTTAAACGACCAGCAAGGTCGAGATTCAAGATACAATTATTACAATTATTAAAAATATAAAACACACTTACTTCAGATTCATAATAATTGTTATAATGATTGACAAAGCATTCGGTTTTCTGATTGTACTGCGAAATAGTCTCGTTCGTCCACCACTGTCTGACGTTTCCATCGCTATCGTAATGTCTGCCATTGTTATCAAAGCCGTGGGTCAATTCATGGCCCAGAACCGTGCCGATAGCTCCGTAATTCAACGATCTGAAACAGAAGACACATTTTTGTATATTTATAAAGGTACTGGTGTGCTCGTTCAATCGCAATCTTACTCCAAACCCAATTCGTAAAATGGGAACTGAAGGATTCCTGCTGGTATAGCTGCATGCGTGTTAGAAAAATATTTAGTTAGATTATCTTAATAAAGCAAATGGAAAATTTTAAAAATTTATTAAAGATTTTTACTTACTTATATGATTGAATTGATAGGTGTGAAAAGCATTTACATCTGTTGGATCAGTCGCCCAGCTAAAAATGAAACAAATATACACACATTTGTACTGTTTTTATAAAATACAGATTAAAAAAGGTAACTTACTATGATACATTGTTATAATTAATGTCGTGGATGCATTCCAATTCAGAAAGAGTCATCAGACGAACAATTTGAATCATGTTGCTCAAATACTCCGTCTCCGAAAGGTCTATCTGAAAACATACAGAGTGATTCAAAAGAAATATCCTTTTCCCTAATCAATACGAATCAAAATTACTACTTTTCACGAACAGTAAAGATTAGTGAAATTGATCATCTCTT